>JAUIMM010000450.1:1972500-2572500 GCA_031769625.1 Taudactylus pleione
CAGGGGGTGGGGCCACGCGGATATGAGTTACCACGACTCGCGTCAATGAGCCCCCAGACCGCCCACTTCTCTGGTGACATCCGCGAGTCTCCCGTACTTTCCAGGAGAATAAGCGAGTATGTTATAGGCTGAAGCACAGGTGGACTATAGAGTAGATGCTGCAGGGTCAGAGATAAAATGCAAACAGAGATATTAAAGCTTCATGCACTCAGGTGTTTTTTTAAATGTAGTTTACAAGTATTTTGAATGCCTGTAAAATGCATAGGTAGAATGAACCATTGCATCTAGTGGCATTTTTTTGCATTGTGTTCTTTCACTATGGGGTAACGCTACATGTCCCATTGCTTTGGCAGATAATGGATTACTTAAAATGTCTCAAAAAATTGGGCCCTGGTTTGATTAAAAATTAGGAAACTATTAAAGCCACGTAATACATAGATAACGTCAAAATAATGATCAGAATCCTTAGGTTGTACTGTACTTATTACACAGTGTAGAAAGGAAGGAACTTTCTACGCCGTTGTGTCAGTTCCTGTACCAATGTAACCTTCAATCTACGTCCCCCTCATACTGTCAAATTAAAGGCCAGGTCTACAAAGCGTGCAAGGGTAACTCTAGTAAGTGAGCAGGTGGGAGACATCATCAAGCCTGGCCCACCCCGCTGCGTGATCACGCGATCCCACCCCGTTCACTAATGCGCACCGACGGCTTTGAATGTCCCCACATCCCTCCACCAATGCACACTGTATCATCACACAGCAGTAGGAGGGGGTTATTGACCCCACCCGTGCCATAATTCCCTCATCGCTGTACACTTCCTCACCATACTCACACTCAAGTACAACCCTCAGTTGGAATCAATTAAATCAGCAATGCTGCAGTATTTAACTGTGCCAGAACGGAGATAAACAAGGTGATGGTTGATGTTGGTGTGATAGGTAAGCAAACTGGTAAAAATAAATTGGGAACCTAAGACATGTTTTTTTTTTCCCTCAATAATTCACATTATTCTTAATGCATTGCTCTATTTCCTTGCTTTTCACTGCCTGGTTACGAAGAGAAAAAAAAAAAAGAAAATATCCACAGGTTCTCTCACCAGTCACAAATCAATGCAGCAACGCGTTTCACCCGTCCTCTAAGGACCTGAGAATAAATATCAGAACTTCCTCATGATTCAGTCACACACACATCGCTCCCTGCTAGCAATGAGCCAGGGATTAGCTGTTCCTTTGCAGAAGGTGCCTGTATCCCAGTGTGCCACAGAACAGAAGATGGATGTGTTGCAGAGGCTTGAGCTTTCTTGCAGAAGGGTTTTGTCATTTTTCTAACCAGCCATTCTGAGCACACCAATTAAAAAGAGATTAGCAGACTCTTGCCCCACACACATCCTGTGAAACACACGCAGCAGACTGAGCGCGTATATACCTGCCACTGGGCAGGACAAAGTGGGTACATTATATTGCGTTATTAGCCCTTTTTCTTTTCATGATCGTTGCTGGTAACGCAAATACATATTTTATTCTTAGGATGGCTGGGACTCGTATTTTTTTTTTTTTTCTCTAACCCAGTGCGTGGTACAAAAGGAAAATATCAGTCCCCGGGAAAACAGAAAATTTCCTTCCTTGAAAAAGAGAAGGCAACGAGGGAGGGGAGCGTAGCGAGAGGAAAAAAAAATAAAAATCAAAAAAACAAAAAAGAAATCAAACCAGATGTCTGGGCAATGAGCTTCCTGCATTCCTTTGATCTAGCTATTTCAGTTCACCTCACGTTCCATGTACCACAATCTATACTGTGCTATTTATTTAAAGGCTCACTCCTTATAATAAATACCAGGACTTAAAGAACGGACAGTTAAATGATTGCAGGTTTTATATAAACCTGAAAAAAATATAAAAATGAGTCAATTCCCAATACAAGTAAAAACTGTGCAGTAACCATAGCAATTAGCATTAGTCTAACATAAACTAGACATATTAAAGCTAATTGCTGATTGGTTGATATAAGGTACAAATCTGCTGGGACCCCTGTTAGTGGTGCTTACCTCTTAAAAGTGCAATGCGTTCGGGAGGTAACCGGTAGCAACCACACTAGAGCAGCCATCATTTTTAATAACCAACTTTTTGACTGGTTGCTATGGTTCCAGCACTGAACATTGCGCAGTGTTATTAAATAAACCCCCTGTAGCATGCGTTTAGCTTTTTCAGGATGAAGATGGTGGCTTATAAACGTTTGACATAATTAGAGCTTGTAGCAGTTTAGGACACCAGGATACAGACAATATAAAGCAGTGGTTGCATAGTCTTTATATTTGTACTGCACTTCCTATTAAGTCCTCTTATGGGCTTGGATTTCATTAAACAGTAAGTCTAGCTCAGACAGAAAAACAGCCCTATATGAGAGATAAAGCCATATTGTCCTGTATCCACCTCATGTACAAGGTATTTTTACACAGCTGAAAGCATGAAGGGATAAATCTGCGGTTACGGCTTGTACTGCACCCTGTTAGCAATTGGGTTGGTAGACCTTGCCCCTCGCACAGTAGTTGGCAGACCAGAGTGACATTTGCAGTGCCGGCATTCTCCTCAGATAGAGACAAAGCACCGGATACAGAGAGACGTTCTGAGGCGTCCACAAGAGCCCTGTGCTCTGGGGCCCTGCAAGAAACCTCACACAAACGGCAACACATCTGTCTGGCAACGTAACTGACAGAAAGCTCTTCTGGCAGGAGAGAAAACCGATGTCGTGCTATCAGCACTGGATCACAGAAGAGAAGGCGGTGGGCGAAACAAAGCTGCTTTGTACAAGCATTCAGCTCTGCAGCAGAAAGTCCAGCTCATACGATAAGCTCCCCGCTGAGGAGCGTGGAACTCTCAGCCTGGGGACTGTAAAAAAAAGGGGGGATCACTCCTGATGAGAACGATCGGGCAATTTTCAAAGTCATTTAAAAAGTCTTTTAGATTTTGACGGGCCTTTAAGTGAATTGGTGTCAGGGAGCGTCCATCTTGGATTTCTTGAGTTGCCCCACAACCAGTCACATATTGCAACAATGAATATTCACCTCTTGTGTGTGAATGCCTACCCAATTACTGGGCATAGCTCCCGCTCAATAATATATCAGACAGGCCTGGACAAACTGATTCAAAAGATAGCAGCCAGTCATTTTTTTTTTAAAGTAACAACTGGAAAACCATGCTTAAATGTTTAGTTGTATTGCGGTAGCACACTGCACCAGCCTGCTCCCCCCTTATAGCATACTGCACCAGTCTGCTCCCCCCTTATAGCATACTGCACCAGCCTGCTCCCCCCTTATAGCATACTGCACCAGCCTGCTCCCCCCTTACAGCATACTGCACCAGCCTGCTCCCCCTTATAGCATACTGCACCTGCCTGCTCCCCCCTTATAGCATACTGCACCAGCCTGCTCCCCCTTATAGCACACTGCACCAGCCTGCTCCCCCCCTATAGCACACTGCACCAGCCTGCTCCCCCCTTATAGCATACTGCACCAGCCTGCTCCCCCCTTAGAGCATACTGCACCAGCCTGCTCCCCCCTTATAGCATACTGCACCAGCCTGCTCCCCCCTTATAGCATACTGCACCAGCCTGCTCCACCCTTATAGCACACTGCACCAGCCTGCTCCCCCCTTATAGCACACTGCACCAGCCTGCTCCCCCTTATAGCATACTGCACCAGCCTGCTCCCCCTTATAGAATACTGCACCAGCCTGCTCCCCCTTATAGAATACTGCACCAGCCTGCTCCCCCCTTATAGCATACTGCTCCAGCCTGCTCCCCCTTATAGCATACTGCACCTGCCTGCTCCCCCCTTATAGCATACTGCACCAGCCTGCTCCCCCTTATAGCATACTGCACCAGCCTGCTCCCCCTTATAGCACACTGCACCAGTCTGCTCCCCCTTATAGCACACTGCACCAGCCTGCTCCCCCTTATAGCACACTGCACCAGCCTGCTCCCCCTTATAGCACACTGCACCAGCCTGCTCCCCCTTATAGCACACTGCACCAGCCTGCTCCCCCCTTATAGCACACTGCACCAGCCTGCTCCCCCCTTATAGCACACTGCACCAGCCTGCTCCCCCCTAATTGCACGCTGCACCAGCCTGCTCCCCCCTTATAGCACGCTGCACCAGCCTGCTCCCCCCTTATAGCACGCTGCACCAGCCGGCTCCCCCTTTATAGCACGCTGCTCCAGCCTGCTCCCCCTTTATAGCACGCTGCTCCAGCCTGCTCCCCCCTTATAGCATGCTGCACCAGCCTGCTCCCCCCTTACAGCACAATGCACCAGCCTGCTCCCACCTATATACGGCACACTGCACCAGACTGCTCCCCCTTATAGCATACTGCACCAGCCTGCTCCCTCCTTATAGCATACTGCACCAGCCTGCTCCCCCCTTATAGCACACTGCACCAGCCTGCTCCCCCCTTATAGTATACAGCACCAGCCTGCTCCTCCTTATAGCATACTGCACCAGCCTGCTCCCTCCTTATAGCATACTACACCTGATTTAGCACACTGCCTTATACTCCTCACTATAGCACAATGCACCAGTCTGCCCTTCTTCCTAGCACACTGCAACACCCTGCCTTCCCGCATAGCACACTGCACCACCCTGCCCTCCCGCATAGCACACTGCACCAGCCTGCCCTCCCTCATAGCACGCTGCACCAGCCTGTCCTTCCTTCATAGCACACTGCACCAGACTACCTCCCCTTTAACCCATCTTGCACAAGTCTATCCAGCACAATGCACCAGCCTGCCCTCCTTCATAGCACACTGCTCCAACCTGCCCTTCCTCGTAGCACACTGCTCCAACCTGCTCTCCCCCATAACACACTGCACCAGCCTGCCCTCCCTCATAGCACACTGCTCCAACCTGCCCTCCCTCATAGCACACTGCACCAGACTACCTCCCCTTTAACCCATCTTGCACCAGTCTATTCCAGCACAATGCACAGCCTGCCTCCCCTACCTAGCTCATGACACAAGCCTGTTCTCCCTCATAGCACACTGTACCAGCCTGCCCTTCTTCATAGCACACTGCTCCAACCTGCTCTCCCCCATAACACACTGCACCAGCCTGCCCTCCCTCATAGCACACTGCACCAGCCTATCCTCCTCCCTCATAGCACACTGCACCAGACTGCCTCCCCTTTAAACCAACTTGCACCAGTCTATTCCAGCACAATGTACAGCCTGCCTCCCCTTCCTAGCTAGCGACACAAGCCTGATAATAAGCCATAATAGCGACACAAGCCATAATAGCACACTGCACCAGCCTGCCTTCCCTCACAACACACCAGACCAGTCTGCCCTCCTTCATAGCACACTGCACCAGCCTGCTTCCTCTTTATACCATCTTGTACCAGCCTGCTTTCCAGCACAATGCACAGCCTGCCACCCATTTATAGCACACTGCACCACCCTGCCCTCCTCCATAACACACTGCACCAGCCTGCCCTCCCTCATAGAACACAACACCAGCCTATCCTTCCTCACAGCACACCACACCAGCCTGCCCTCCCCCACAGCACGCTGCACCACCCTGCCCTCCCCCATAGCACACTGCACCAGTCTACCCTCCTTCATAGCACACTGCACCACCCTGTCCTCCTCCATAGCACACTGCTCCAGTCTCTCTCTCCTTTATACAATCTTGCACCAGTCTGCCATCCCAGCACAATGCACACCCTGCCTCCCCTTTATAGCACACTACACAAGCCTGTTCTTCCTCATAGCACATTACATCAGTCTGTCCTCCCTAATAGCACACTGCACCAGCCTGACCTCCTTCTTAGCACTCTGCACAGCCTGCCTCCCCTTTAAACCATCTTGCACCAGTCTGCTATTCGAGCACAATGCACAAGCTGCCTCCCCTTTCTAGCTCACGACACAAGCCTGATCTCCATCATAGCACACTGCACCAGCCTGTCCTCCTTCATAGCACACTGCTCCAACCTGCCCTCCCTAATAGCACACTGCACCAGCCTGTCCTCCCCTCATAGCACACTGCACCAGCCTGTCCTCCCCTCATAGCACACTGCACCAGCCTGCCCTCCCTCATAGCACACTGCACCAGCCTGTCCTCCTTCATAGCACACTGCTCCAACCTGCCCTCCCTAATAGCACACTGCACCGGCCTGTTCTCCCTCATAGCACACTGCACCAGCCTGTCCTCCCTCATAGCACACTGCACCAGCCTGTCCTCCCTCATAGCACACTGCACCAGCCTGTCCTCCCTCATAGCACACTGCACCAGCCTGTCCTCCCTCATAGCACACTGCACCAGCCTGCCCTCCCTCATAGCACACTGCACCAGCCTGCCCTCCCTCATAGCACACTGCACCAGCCTGTCCTCCTTCATAGCACACTGCTCCAACCTGCCCTCCCTAATAGCACACTGCACCGGCCTGTCCTCCCTCATAGCACACTGCACCAGCCTGTCCTCCCTCATAGCACACTGCACCAGCCTGTCCTCCCTCATAGCACACTGCACCAGCCTGTCCTCCCTCATAGCACACTGCACCAGCCTGTCCTCCCTCATAGCACACTGCACCAGCCTGCCCTCCCTCTTAGCACACTGCACCAGCCTGCCCTCCCTCATAACACACTGCACCAGCCTGCCATCTCTCATAGCACACTGCACCAGCCTGCCCTCCCTCAAAGCACACTGCACCAGCCTGCCCTCCCTCAAAGCACACTGCACCAGCCTGTCCTCCCTCATAGCACACTGCACCAGCCTGCCATCTCTCATAGCACACTGCACCAGCCTGCCGTCCCTAATAGCACACTGCACCAGCCTGCCGTCCCTAATAGCACACTGCACCAGCCTGCCTTTCCTCATAGCTCACTGCACCAGCCTGCCTTCCCTCATAGCACACTGCACAAGCCTGCCTTCCCTCATAGCACACTGCACCAGCCTGCCTTCCCTCATAGCACACTGCACCAGCCTGCCCTCCCTCATAGCACACTGCACCAGCCTGCCCTCCCTCATAGCACACTGCACCAGCCTGCCCTCCCTCATAGCACACTGCACCAGCCTGCCCTCCCTCATAGCACACTGCACCAGCCTGTTCTCCCTCATAGCACACTGCACCAGCCTGCCTCCCCTTTATACCATCTTGCACCAGCCTGCTTTCCAGCACAATGCACAGCCTGCCTCCCCTTTACAGCACATGCACACTACCCCGGCGGATGAGATGCCAGCGGTCGATATAACGCCGGGCAAAATACAGACGTCAGTATCCCTTTACACATCAGGATACCTGCGTCAGAATCCCGATAGCCGGCATCCCGGGGACACCGGACGCAGATATTAGCCACGGGGGGCATTAGGCACCCCTGGGAAAAATTAGGGTAAGGCACCCCCCCGGGAGTGTTAGGATGCGAGGAGGGAGGGGGGGGGTGTTAGGGTTAGACACCCCCCAGGATACTTAGGTGTTGGGTGCGGGAAGGGGAGGTTAGGGTTAGGCACAACCAGGGGGGGGGGGGGGGGGGGGTTGTTAGGGTTAGGCACCACAAAAGGAGGGTTAGTGTTTCCAGGCTCTTCAGCCGTCGGTATTTCATGACCATTCCACACCAACATGCCTTCCCTTTACAGTGCACTGCACCAGCCTGTTCACCCTCATAGCGCACTGCACCAGCCTGCCCTCCCTCATAGCACACTGCACCAACCTGCCCTCCCTCATAGCACACTGCACCAGCCTGCTTTCCCTCATAACACACTGCACCGGCCTGTTCTCCCTCATAGCACACTGCACCGGCCTGTTCTCCCTCATAGCACACTGCACCAGCCTGTTCTCCCTCATAGCACACTGCACCAGCCTGTTCTCCCTCATAGCACACTGCACCAGCCTGTTCTCCCTCATAGCACACTGCACCAGTCTGTTCTCCCTCATAGCCCACTGCACCAGTCTGCCCTCCTTCATAGCACACTGCACCAGCCTGTTCTCCCTCATAGCACACTGCACCAGCCTGTTCTCCCTCATAGCACACTGCACCAGCCTGTTCTCCCCCACAGCACACTGCACCAGTCTGCCCTCCTTCATAACACACTGCACCAGCTTGCCCTCAGCACAATACACCAGCATCCCCTTTATAGCGAATGCACACACTAACATGCCTTTCCTTTACAGCACACTGCACCAGCCTGTCTCCCCTTTATAGCACACTGCACCAGCATGTCTTCCCTTTATAGCACACAGCACCAGCCTGTCTCCCCTTTATAGTACAATACACCAGCATGCCTTCCCTTTATACCAGCATGCCTTCCCTTTACAGCACACTGCACTAGTAAGCCCCCACCCACACTATAGCACACTGCACTTGCCAGCCCAGCACAGTAACACACTGCAACATCCTGCCCTGTAACCACAGCACAGTGCAACAGCCTACAATTTTCCAACAAGGGCACACTACACAACAATGAAACCTCTCCCGTCCCACACCAGTTCTCACTACAGCACACTGCACCAGGCTGCCCTCCGTGACAACACACCAGACCAGCCTGCTCTCCCTCATAACACACTGCACCAGCTTGCCCTCAGCACAATACACCAGCATCCCCTTTATAGCAAATGCACACACTAACTAACATGCCTTCCCTTTACAGCACACTGCACCAGCCTGTCTTCCCTTTATAGTACACTGCACCAGCATGTCTTCCCTTTATAGTACACTGCACCAGCATGTCTTCCCTTTATAGTACAATACATCAGCATGTCTTCCCTTTATAGTACAATACACCAGCCTGTCTCCCCTTTATAGTACACTGCACCAGCCTGTCTTCCCTTTATAGTACAATACACCAGCCTGTCTCCCCTTTATAGTACACTGCACCAGCCTGTCTCCCCTTTACAGCACACTGCACCAGCCTGTCTCCCCTTTATAGCACACTGCACCAGCATGTCTTCCCTTTATAGTACACTGCACCAGCATGTCTTCCCTTTATAGTACACTGCACCAGCATGTCTTCCCTTTATAGTACACTGCACCAGCATGTCTTCCCTTTATAGTACACTGCACCAGCCTGTCTCCCCTTTATAGTACAATACACCAGCCTGTCTCCCCTTTATAGTACACTGCACCAGCCTGTCTCCCCTTTACAGCACACTGCACCAGCCTGTCTCCCCTTTATAGCACACTGCACCAGCATGTCTTCCCTTTATAGTACACTGCACCAGCATGTCTTCCCTTTATAGTACACTGCACCAGCATGTCTTCCCTTTATAGTACACTGCACCAGCATGTCTTCCCTTTATAGTACACTGCACCAGCATGTCTTCCCTTTATAGTACACTGCACCAGCATGTCTCCCCTTTATAGTACACTGCACCAGCCTGTCTCCCCTTTACAGCACACTGCACCAGCCTGTCTCCCCTTTATAGCACACTGCACCAGCATGTCTTCCCTTTATAGTACACTGCACCAGCCTGTCTCCCCTTTATAGTACAATACACCAGCATGTCTCCAATTTATAGCACACTGCACCAGCCTGTCTCCCCTTTATAGCACACTGCACCAGCATGTCTTCCCTTTATAGTACAATACACCAGCATGTCTTCCCTTTATAGTACAATACACCAGCCTGTCTTCCCTTTATAGTACAATACACCAGCCTGTCTCCCCTTTATAGTACAATACACCAGCATGTCTTCCCTTTATAGTACACTGCATCAGCCTGTCTCCCCTTTATAGTACAATACACCAGCATGTCTCCAATTTATAGCACACTGCACCAGCCTGTCTCCCCTTTATAGCACACTGCACCAGCATGTCTTCCCTTTATAGTACAATACACCAGCATGTCTTCCCTTTATAGTACAATACACCAGCCTGTCTTCCCTTTATAGTACAATACACCAGCCTGTCTCCCCTTTATAGTACAATACACCAGCATGTCTTCCCTTTATAGTACACTGCACCAGCCTGTCTCCCCTTTATAGCACACTGCACTAGTAAGCCCCCACCCACACTATAGCACACTGCACTAGTAAGCCCAGCACAGTAACACACTGCATCATCCTGCCCTGTAACCACAGCACAGTGCAACAGCCTACAATTTTGCAACAAGGGCACACTACACAACAATGAAACCTCTCCCGTCCCACGCCAGTTCTCACTACAGCACACTGCACCAGGCTGCCTCCCAGTATAGCATACTGCACCAACTACTAGTCTCCTAACCATAATACTGCCCCCTGCTTCCCCCACCATAGCACACTACTCCAGCCTGTGCCCCCTCCACACAGCTCACTGGACCAGCCTGTGTCACCTCCACACATCTCACTGCACCAGCCTGTGCCCCCTCCCCACAGCTCACTGCACCAGCCTGTGCCCCCTCCCCACAGCTCACTGCTCCAGCCTGTGCCCACTCCCCAGAGCAAACTGCACCAGCCTGTGCACACTCCCCACAGCAAACGGCACCAGCCTGTGCCTGGACTACTGGCAGGAAGTATGTGTGCACGAAAATACATCCCTCATGATCAGGGCTCTGCCATAACTCCAATTACCATACTCTGCCTTCACTTTAACATATACGTATGTCTGGAAATGTTGCTAATAGTTCATAAACCAACTTGTGTTTTTAGATTACTATCCATTTTGCTACATCATCATAAACTAAAAAAAAAAAAAAAAAAAAAAAAAGAAGGAGTTAAGAAAGTTCAACCATTGACCGCCAAATAAATCCCGCCGGCTTCTGTTGGTACCTTATAGCGGACATTAACCAGCGTTTAGTTGAATTTTGAGACAGACGGCAGATGTACTTACAAGGACAAGAAAAGTATTGTGGCAGCAGCAGTGCTCTAAGCTTCTCTTCTTCTGAGTCATTACAAGGCTTGCAGGGGCCGGCAGAGTTAACGCAGAACGCGCTCCCTGCCAGACAGGGGTTAATCCAGGTGAATCTCTCAGTGTGCGGTTTCATCCGGCTGAGAGATGGGTTTTGTGGTGAGATTCACGGATTTCACTGGCCTGGAATTCCCGAGGACAAGCCTTGCTGTGCCTGCCTCTGATTACTGGGAGGCTGCGAACGCCTTAACCCCTTAAAATACTCTTATCTGCCAGGTCTACCTAAAGAAGCCAAACTACAGTCTCATTTACGGAGTCCCATGTGGTGCATCATCATTATTTTATGCAACTTTGCATCATGCTGAAGACATACTATGTACCACATGCAGCAGAGATGTCATCGATGCACCTATAATGGCGGGAAATGCCCATGGGTACCTTGGGGGAGGCCTGGTAGCCAGTCACCTGGGAACCAGGAAAATGTACAACTGCTTAAAGCATCCTCAGGCCCAGGTTTACATTTCTGGTCACCTAAACTAATTATTTGAGACAATGGAAAAGCAGAGACCATGGCTAGATTAATAATTATTCTGCACCAACACATAGAGGTGGCAGCCATTTTGTACTAGGTCATAGCATCCACCCTACTCCTTCACTAAGTAGCAGCAGCAATGTGGCTGAGGCGCAATGCAGTGAATTAACCGACGGCGAGGATGCCGGCCGTCGGAATACTGACGTCAACGGCCCGACTCTGGATTACAGATAGGCGGAAATACTGACGGGGAACGTTGGGTTAAGGCACCCCCGTGGGGAAATTAGGGTTAGACTCCCCTTGGGAAGGTTAGGCTCCAGGGAGGGGGGTTAGGTTTAGGGTACGGGAAGGGGGGGCAGGGTTAGGCACCACTGGGGGGGGGGGGGGGGTTAGGGTTAGGCACCACTAAGGGAGGATTAGGGTAGGTAGAGGGGAGGGTTAATATACTTACGAGCCCGTTGGGATATTGAACCTACGGGATGCTACTCGGCCGCCGATATTTCATACCCATTCCGGCGTGAGGCACTGGTGCATTCTAATGAATATTGGTTCAGACCGTAAAATGGCTGCCTCTATTATGCCTGTGACAGCTACATAAGTGTTATGTAATTTCACTACAAAAGATTTAGCACAATTTTAGACCAAAGCTTTAAGGAAAACTGAGTGATTTGGAAAATCTCTAAAGGCCGCAAAAAATGCAAGACAGCAAATTAAATAATCACTTTTTTTTTTTTAAGCCATTATTACCCAATGCCAGTGGTAATAGCTAATAGCTAAATGCTTCCGAGTGCTTTTTTTATTTTGCAAAAGACATCTGTTATTTGTATCTGTAACATGCAACCCCCGCGGCCTCCGAGACAGCCCACTGCTCTGCTGTCCCAGGCGGACCCTCTCAGGCACTTGCAGACCTCCCCCAAACTTTCGCCTGCTCATGCTTCGCGTTTCACTGGCCGTCTAATCCCTGAACTTTTACACGGTCTACGAGTTTGAATTCCAAGATGCTTGCAGGCCTTCAGCTCTGAAATGGTTAAAATTAAAATGATAGAAGTAATTATTATTATCATCGGGTATTTATAAGGTGTCAGCTTCCATATTCATAGTGCCCCAATTACACACATACAGTATTATAGAACTGTCAGTATTATAGAACACATATATAACAACATTTGGGGTGCTCTCAGCAGATTTAGCAGTGAAAGTACTTTAATTAAACAAACATGAAGAGATTATACAGGAGCTTGATGTACCTTCATGCTTGTTTAAAGGACTGCCAAATCTGGCGAGTGCACCCCAAATTTTGTTATATATGTGTGTGTAATAGAGAGAGAGTTATGGTGTTCTAGGTTTGGACCAGGATTTTTTTTCCCAGTGTCTATTTTGAGTTATATAATATTTTGATGACAAATAAAACTAGCTACGGGTGTGTGTACCAAGGGCCTGGATTAATGTGCTACTAATTGGCTGCTGTATGTACAGTGCTACCGTCTAAGCCAGGAAACGGATCATGCAACATAGACAGACAGACAGACACACCGACATACTGTATATATCAGCCAGATATTTCCATCTGAGCGGAGGCACTCGCCCTCTCAATTAAAACTGCCACGGATAAAAGTCCACGCTTTAGTGTTACTGAGAGATTCCTGTACAGATTTCCTTTGCTTGCCTCCGGGGAATAATAAAACACATCTACTTCTTTTTATCAAAGACTCCTTACTCCTCTCTCCAGGGGAAAGACTGGCTGGGAGTGCATCAAAAAACAGACAACTGCTGGACTAAACAGCTGAGAAGCGCAGGATTGGGGGACTTTTGGGATGAGAGTGATCTTTAATCCATTAGCCACAAATCAGAATAGCCTGGAATCAAACCGCCTAAATGCTGATTTTTTTTTTGGTTTAACATGAGCCGAACACAAAAGGAGCATACTTTTTGGCCGTTTAGTTGTTGAGGGGGGGGGGCGGGGGGTTTGGGGGAACTGTTCCATTCCTAGGACCCTGAAAGAAGATTATCAGAAAATGGGTGTGGCTTGCAGTAATGTGAGCTGGTTGGGTGGATATGGGCTGTTTGAGTTATTGTGCTCTTATTATTTTTAAATAATATAAGTTATGGTTGTTCATTCAACGATGCCATAATTTTAGGCTGTATATACTGAGAGCAAACAATATGCTAATGGGAATCATCTGCTATAATGACATCCCATGATTTAATGATGGCAGAGAAGACGGCTGAGAGGCAGAGAAGACGGCTGAGAGGCAGAGAAGACGGCTGAGAGGCAGAGAAGACGGCTGAGAGGCAGAGAAGACGGCTGAGAGGCAGAGAAAACGGCTGAGAGGCAGAGAAGACGGCTGAGAGGCAGAGAAGACGGCTGAGAGGCAGAGAAGACGGCTGAGAGGCAGAGAAGACGGCTGAGAGGCAGAGAAAACGGCTGAGAGGCAGAGAAAACGGCTGAGAGGCAGAGAAAACGGCTGAGGGGCAGAGAAAACGGCTGAGGGGCAGAGAAAACGGCTGAGGGGCAGAGAAAACGGCTGAGGGGCAGAGAAGACGGCTGAGAGGCAGAGAAGACGGCTGAGGGGCAGAGAAAACGGCTGAGAGGCAGAGAAGACGGCTGAGAGGCAGAGAAAACGGTTGAGAGAGAGAAAACGGCTGAGAGGCAGAGAAAGGGTGGAAAGACAAAAGGGGTAGAGAAAGAGTAGCGAGGAAAAAAAAAGAAAGGAGAGAAAGAAAATCAGAGGAAAGAAAAGGGAAGAGACAGAAAAGGGAGAGCGAGGGAAGAGAGAGAAGAGACGGGAAGAGAAACGAGGGGGACAGAGAAAAGAGGGGGCACAGAGGAGGAAGAGAGAAAAGGGGAGGAGAAAGAGGAGAGAGAAAAGGAAGGAGAGAAGAGGTGTGTGAGAGAAAGAGAGAAGAGGGGGTAGAGACTAAATGTGACATGGCAATTTACACACAGAATCAACACTAGATTTGTATTTCAACAATCATTCTGCAGGCCTTATTATTAAGTGGTTAACAGACAAAGTTAAAGAACAATTTTGGAACTGCTCTTTTATCTCATGGTTGCAAAATACAGCAACAGTGTATAAAACTATATGACAATATATATGTATACATAAACTAACACATTTAAATGATAAGGCTTTCTGTTTTTATTCTGAGCCGAAGTTATCACATGATTTAATCATTTAGAGGTGTTTTGCAGTCTCTAGTGGACGTAAGAGCAAACTGCAGATGGAGTTAACAGCTGGAGCAAGAAAGAAGGAGGAGAGATAGTTACAAAAAGAAGGACAGAGAGAGGGTGAGAGAGGAGGGGTAAGGGCGAGAGAGAGGAGGGGTAAGGGCGAGAGAGAGGAGGGGAAAGGGCGAGAGAGAGGAGGGGAAAGGGCGAGAGAGAGGAGGGGAAAGGGCGAGAGAGAGGAGGGGAAAGGGCGAGAGAGAGGAGGGGAAAGGGCGAGAGAGGGGAGGGGAAAGGGTGAGAGAGGACAACAGAGAAAGGAGAGAGGGCGAGAGAGAGGACGACAGAGAAAGAAGGAAAGAGGGCGAGAGAGGAGGTGAGAGAGTAGGGGGGGAGAGAGAGAGGGGGAGAGGAGAGAGAGAGGGGGAGAGGAGGGGGAGAGAGGAGAGGAGGGGGAGAGAGGAGAGGAGGGGGAGAGAGGAGAGGGAGAGAGGGAGAGGGAGAGGGGGGAGAGAGGGAGAGGGGGGAGAGAGGGAGAGGGGGGAGAGAGGGAGAGGGGGGGAGAGAGGGAGAGGGGGGAGAGGGAGAGGGGGGGAGAGGGAGAGGGGGGAGAGAGGGAGAGGGGGGGAGAGAGGGAGAGGGGGGGAGAGAGGGAGAGGGGGGGAGAGAGGGAGAGGGGGAGAGAGGGAAAGGGGGAGAGAGGGAGAGGGGGAGAGGGGGGAGAGAGGGGAGAGAGGGAGAGGGGGGGAGAGGGGGGAGAGAGGGAGAGAGGGAGAGGGGGGAGAGAGGGAGAGGGGGGAGATAGAGGAAGAGGGGGGAGATAGAGGAAGAGGGGGGAGATAGAGGAAGAGGGGGGAGAGGGGGGGAGAGAGGGAGAGAAGGGGAAAGGAGAGAGAGGGAGAGAGGGGAGTGGAGAGAGAGGGAGAGGGGGGAGTGGAGAGAGAGGGGGAAGTGGAGAGAGAGGGGGGAGTGGAGAGAGGGAGAGAGAGAGAGGGAGAGGGGGAGAGAGAGAATGATAGGGGGAGAGAGAGGGAGGGAGGGAGAGGGCGCGTGCAACGGGGTAGAGAGAAGAGCAGGGAAGAGAAGAGGGAAAAGGGAACCAGAGAGAGAAGACAGATAATGGATAGAAAGAGGGGGATGTAATGACAGCATAATACAGATTTAGAGCTGAATCACAGTCCCTAGGGGTGGCAACAGAGAATTGCCAAATGTAACAGAGAGAAAAAGAGAAGGGGGAGAATAAAAGAAAGGAGAGGAAAAGGAGGGGTAGAAGTGTAGGTGATGTTGAGTCAGATGGAGAGATAAGAGGGGAGAGAGTAAGAGAAGAGGGGAGATGGACAGAGGGATAAGAGGGGGGAAGAGGAGTGGGGGAGTGAGAGGAGAGGAGAGGGAAGAGAGAGAAGAAGGGGAGAGGGAAGAGAGAGAAGAAGGGGAGAGGGAAGAGAGAGAAGAAGGGGAGAGGGAAGAGAGAGAAGAAGAGGAGAGGGAAGAGAGGAGAGGAGAGAGGAGAGGAGAGAGGAGAGGAGAGAGGAGAGGAGAGAGGAGAGGAGAGAGGAGGGGAAGAGAGGGGAAGAGAGGGGAAGAGAGGGGAAGAGAGGGGAAGAGAGGGGAAGAGAGGGGAAGAGAGGGGAAGAGAGGGGAAGAGAGGGGAAGAGAGGGGAAGAGAGGGGAAGAGAGGGGAAGAGAGGGGAAGAGAGGGGAAGAGAAGGGAAGAAAGGGGAGGGAGGGAAGAAAGGAGAGGGAGGGAGGGGTTGGGGTGGGAGAGGATAGAGACAATAAAGAGGAGAGGGAGGAAGAATAGATTGAGACACAAAAAGAGGCGTGGGAGGAAGAGTAGATGGAGACAATAGGAGACACAAAAAGAGAAGGAGGGAATCTACCTGACAATTTTGTAGATTACCCATAGTGTTTACCGAGCTGGTGAAGCTCCAGGTTTAACACCCAAAGCTATTATATTTTCTGGCTTGTTTCCTGTGCAGGTGGATCGCACCATCTGGGGCTTAACGTGCGAAGATGCGAGAGCTAACTTAATAGGGTCGGGCTGACAATTAGCTGCGTGGGCTTATTCAATCTGCCCCATAGAGGGCAATTCAATTAAATGCGATGTAGGTGTGATGCTGGCGATTTGCCGTTGTGACCCTGCATTGTGTATTTTACCTTGCAGCCCCATAGCGGTGCACAGTAAAAATTAGTTATGGTAAGAACTTACCTTTGTTGACTCTCCTTCTTCGAAGTCCATAGGGATCACAGGGAGACCTTGGCATATAGGTTGGGGAACCAAATACGGGCACCACGCAGTTAATGCTTTCAGATCCCAGTGTGCACTGGGTCCACACTCTCTATAACTCTGCCCCCCGAGCTATAGGCACCTCAGTTTGTAAGTAGCCAAAGGCCAGAGGAGGAAAGAGAGAGAGAACAAAAGACTGGAACACTCAAGAACCACACTCACAGAGAAGGAGACGGGAAACTGGTGACCAGTAAGACAGCCCATATGAAGCCAGGTTTGTCAGGGCGGGTGCCCTGTGGACCCTATGGACTTCGAAGAAAGCGTTAACAAAAGATAAGTTCTTACCTTAACCCATTTTCTTCTTCAGGGTCCATAGGCTCCACAGGGAGACCTTGGGGATGTCCCAAAGTAGTCCTTTTAAGGGTGGGGATGCTCCTGCGCCGAGAGGCGAATCCGGCACTAAAAGGAAGCATCCTGAGAGGTATCTAATACATAGAACCCTAGAAAAGTCTGGATGGAAGACCACGTGGCCGCCTTGCAAGGCTGAACAGCCGAGGCGCCACGGTGAGCCGCCCACGAGGGGCCCACAGACCGAGTAGAATAAGCATTAACAGAAGCAGGAACAGGAAAGCCTTCCTGTGTGTAGGCCCCTGAGATAGTCATACAAAGCCATCTAGCCAAAGTTTGTTTATTGGCAGGCCATCCTTTCTTGTGAAAACCACAAATAAGGAGTCAGATTTCCGTAAGGAACTGGTACGGTCCACGTAAATCCTGAGAGCACGGACCACAGTCAAGAGGCCTCACCTGCCAAGAGGACAGGTGACTGAAAGGCCGGTACAATAAGTTCCTGAATAAAAAGCAATTCAGAAACCACCCTAGGAAGAAACACAGGGCGAGTGCGACTCACAGCCCTGTCTTGGTGAAATATGCAGAAGAGGAAGCCACAGGAAAGCGCCCCCATTCTGACACTCTCCAGGCAGATGCAAACGCCATAAGAAAGAGAGTATAAGTAATAAACCACGTAAGGCCTACCGAAACTAGTGGTTCAAACGGAGGCCCCTGGAGGGCCCGAAGAACTACTGCCAAATCCCAAATAGCCCCTAGGTGGGACAAAGGGAGGTAGAATCCAGAGAACACCCTTAAGGAAGGTCTGGATACCCGGGAGTGGAGCAATTCTATGCTGGAACCATACTGACAATGGCGAGACCTGTACTTTCAGGGAAGTCAGGCGGAAGGCTAGACCCAATCCAGCCAGAAGGAATGCCAGGACTCTGGAAATCCTAAACACTTAAAAGGACGTAGCTACTGGTACGATATTATTAGAAATATGTATGCCACACTCTGTGGCAGATCCCAGCAGAAGCTGGCTTACGCGCTCTAAGCATCCTGATGATGACAGAGCCAGAGAATCCTTTGGACCTTAGTAGGGACGCAGTCAAAAACAGACGATCCAGGTCCGGGGAAAGGCAAGGACCCTGAGACAACAGGTCCGGACGTTAAGGCAGCATGAACGGAGTGTCGATGGAGAGACTCTAGGAAGAAGTGAGACCAGAGGGAACAGGTACACAAATTGGAAGGTCCACTTCACTGACAATGCGTCTCCGAAGGTCGCTACGGTACCTCTAGATCTGGACCTGTACACCGGCAGTTTGATTGTGTCGGGAGGCCCCATCTGCTCACTAGGAGTTCAAACACCTCTTGGTGAAGAGACTAGTCCCCGGGATGCACGTCTGAGGAAGTCCGCTTCCCAATTGAGAACTCCAGGAATGAACACTGCAGAGATGGCCGGGAGGTGACCCTTGGCCCATGTCAGAATGTGTGACACTTCTGTCATTGCTGTCGGACTTCGAGTGCCTCCTTGATGTAAGCCACTGTTGTGACATTGTCGGACTGAACCTGTACAGGTTTACCGTGAAGTATGTGTTGGGCCAGTGTGAGGGCCCTCAGACAGCTCGAAGTTCCAATATGTTGATAGGCAGGGTTGAATCAACCGATGTCCAACGGCCCCGAAAGGAGTGCGGACCGGTCACAGCGCCCCAGCCCTGGAGACTGGCGTCCATTGTAAGGATTACCCAGTCAGGGATCCAAAAAGGGGCAACCCTTAGTTAGATGAGATGGCTATAGCCACCTAGATAGAGACAGACGCACATCCGGAGAGAGCATTATCGTCTGAACATTGATCCGATGGAGAAACCGGTTCCACCTGGAGAGGATCAGTTTTTGCAAATGCCTGGAATGGAACTGAGCATATTCCACCAAGTCGAAGGTGGACACCATGGATTCCAGAACCAGCATTACTAAGTGTATGGACACTTTGACTGTGGAGACATCTGCGCACTCGTAGTTGAAGAGTGGAGATCTTGTCTGACGTCAGAAAGATTCTCTGATTCTGAGAATCCTGCAGGGCTCCCAGATGAATCATTCTTTGTGAGGAAATCAGGGAGGACTTTTTCCCAGTTGATTAACCATCCGTACTTATGAAGGAAAGCAATGGTTAACTGGAAATGGCTTTGAAGCACCTCTGGGGATCCTGCTAAGAGCAGGAGGCAGTCCAGATACAGTAGCAGTCGGATACCCTGTGTAGGCGGGCCGTCATAAAAGCCATAATTCTGGTAAGCCCCGGTGGGGCTGTGGACAGTCCAAAGGGCAGAGCCTGAAAATTGGAAGTGTTGCTGTGGCATAGCAAACCAGAGATAACGCTGATGAGAGGGCACTATAGGTACATGTAGGTACGCATCCTGAATATCCAGCAATACCATAAAGTCCCCAGGCTCCATAGCCAGGATAATGGAGCGTAGGGTTTCCATCCTGAACCTAGGCACTTTTAGAAATTTGTTCAGGGATTTGAAATTGAGGCTAGACCAAGAGACCCATTCGGCTTCTGAACCAAAAAGAAAGAATAACAACCAGGCCCTCTCTGAGACAGTGGGACTGGCATAATTACCCCTGCTTACAGCATGGACTGCATAGCTTTCTGGATTTGTAAGGCCTAGTTCGGGTCTGAAGGAGGGCCTATGTAGAAAAACAGGTGGGGAGGCAGTCTGAGAAATGAGAGGGCATACCCGTGAGAGACCCCATCTCTTACCCAAGCATCCGTGGTGGTTTGACACCAGCACTGGACGAACTGAAGAAGTCGGCCTCTCACTCTGGGATCCCCCAGATGAAGACCTGTCCCGTCAGACTGAGGGTTATCCTCAGGTTTAGAAGCAGGGAGTCTGGTATTCCAGGTCTGCTTGGTTCTGGGTATGGCGGCCCTCGCGGAGACCGACTGCCTAGGAAAGGACTGGCCTTTAGGCTTTCCTTGGGGACAAAAGGACTTAACAGATGTAGCCCGAGGCCTTGTAGTGGAAGTAGATGAAGGCAATAATGCCGTTTGTGATGCTGCCAATGTTGATACAACCTTGTCAAGGTCAGGGCCAAACAAGATCTCCTTATAGGGTAATCCATTAAGGCCTATCTTGGAATCCACAACTGCCTTCCATGAGCGCAGCCACAGTGTATGGCGGATAGATACAGTCGCAGCCAAAACCCTGGAGGTTAGGAGACTAGCATCTAATGTTGCTCCTCCAACATAGGAAACTGCATCTTGAATGTGAGCAATAAAAGACAATTGATCCTCAGAAGCTTCTAAGGGAAAAAAAAGTCTTCAAATGCATCAGCCCAGCTCTCTATAGCGTTAGCCACTCATGCAATAGCCACTGTTGGATGGGCAACAGCCCCTGAAAGAGAGTACATTGATTGCAGGCAAGCATCCACCTTCCTATCAGTAGAATCCTTCAGAGAAGGGATGGGAGGCGTAGTAGGGCTCTTTATCAAATGAGCAACATGAGAGACCACCGCAGGAGGCAATTCCTATTACTTGCAATGACCCTCAGGGAATGGGTAACACGCTTTTGTGATACCTCTTACCAGGCGATTGCCAAACCTCCGCCATGTGATCCACCCGCTGGTCAGAGAGGGGGAAAACAGCTGAAGACATTTTAACTTGCCTAAACTGAGAGTGATTTGATTTAGGTGCAGGTTCAACATCCTCTACAACTAAGATGGACCTGGCCGCCAGCACCAAAACAGGGTTAGCAATACTTAATTTGGGCTCCCCATCGTGATGAAAGGAATAAGAGTCAGACACATCATCCATCTCTCCCATGTCTGACGATCTGTGTCAGACAGCAGTGTAGACTGGGAAGACACCACAGGGCGTTTAGTCGCCTTCTTAGGTTTGTCCTTCTCTAGCATGGCCTGAAAGGCCGTAGCTTAGAAAAGACATCCACCCAGGGTGGCTGTTGTGGTAATACCTGCAAGGGAAATGAGACTGTAGTGGTACCGGAGGGGATTGCATGTACTGTGAAAAATCCCTGTAGGGAGCGACAGTCTGAGTCACAGGGGTAGACGGCAAGAACTGCGGGATAGCCTGAGAGGGAAAGATGGCATGTTGAGGTAACCCCAAGTGGGTCACAACTGTGGGGGCCGCCAGGCGATCCACAATGGAGGCCAGGGTCTGAGAAAAAAATTAAAAAAAAAGACCAAGGGGGGGTCCTTTAAGGGGCCCGGCACCTGATGGCACCTTATACATAACCCTTCCTGAGTCAAATCCTCCGTACTCACACCTGCAGCACATGACTTGCAGGATAGCAAAATGGGTGCAGTATTGTGTTCCATTTCCTGGTCAGACATATCTGACTAACAATTATTGTGGAAATTTCAAGCAGTGCCATATTGGTCCTGACTGACCCTAGGACTAGCTGCAGGGACCCACTATCAGCATATGCAACACACAGTTTCACCTAAAATATGGCAACGTGAAGCACGCAACAGTATGTGACCAACCTCACGAATATTGATAAGTATATATATGTGAAGTCTCAGAACCACCCTAAGTACACCTGTATTAGGGCAGATTGTAAAGAAAAGGGATATATATACACTGACAGTTGAGAGAAAAAGCACAGACAGTCAGCGCTAGCATAAGTCACATACAATGCATAAGTCACATACAATGCAGAAATACATAAACATTAAATATAATATACTGCAAAAGGCACTACAATCAACTGCCCAGATTCAGTGTCGCTGTGTACACTGACCCAAAGGCGAGGTACGTACGGGAACTGGGCCAAAACCGTCCCAGGCGATCTGCGATGCACTATAGAGATAAAATGGCCGCCGGAGACCACAGAGGAAGCGTGACCCAAGAAGGAAGCAGCTCAGCAAAGCCAAACCTTAGACTGGAAAGGTGCGCTGAGCTGAGGGGAGGAGCCGCTACAACAGGGAAGGCTGTCTCCCCTGGCTGAATATTAACCCCCGGGACGCCGGTTTCCACGCCAATATTGTCCCTGGTGGACTTCTTGAAGAGCAAGGTATGGGGGGCCTGCGTCCACCTCAGCGCCTCTGGTCTATCCCCTGAGACTGGAGGCAATGACTGCTCATTACGCTTGCGTTGACCCGCCTTACCTTGTCCCCGTACATCCGGCCGCAGTCTGGGAAGTCAGCGGGGCCCGGCTAGCACAGACCTCGGGGTCCTGCCAAGATCCCCAGATCAGTATTGGCGTCGCAGCGCCGGCGGGGTTGTGGAGCGGCAGCACAGACGTCCAATGGACAGTCTGTTGCTGCGCGCGCTGGAGATAGTTTTACTATCAGAAATCATAAAAATAAAATAAAACAAAATAGCTTTAGGGGCTGCTAACGACAACAGTGACCCGACTCAAACTGAGGTGCCTCTGGCTCGGGGAGCGGGGTTATAGGAAGAGTGGACCCAGTGCATCCTGGGAGCTTAAAGCTTTAACTGCGTGGTGCCCGGATTTGGTTCCCCAACCTATACCCCAAGGTCTCCCTGTGGTGCATATGGACCCTGAAGACGAAATGCAGTGTTAGCCTACCATTATGTACGGGAGACGAGCGCACTGCACATTGCTCATACCTTGTGCTCGAATGTGTGATCTCGAACTTGTGAATGGCCAAAGCTGGAAATGAATGCCCTGTGGGATTTGGCAATGAAGTAAAAGACAACCATGAGGATAAGGAGGGGTAGGAAGTAACACAAAACCCACTGTTCCTACCATCTTGGAAATCTCAGGCGGAAGCATGTTCCACGCACGGCCTACTAATCAGTCTGGCTGACGGGACTACATCATGTCAGCCTGTGATGTGGATAACATATTATACCTTCCAACAGTCACCATTTTCCTGGGATTGTTCCAAATGTTGATAGCTAAATGGGGCACGGCCTGTCAGAAAGTAGTTTTCTCCTCTATAAAAGAACATAGTATTGGTGTGGCAGGGACTGTCACAGGGACTGAAGACCACAGATATTAAATCATACTTGCTTACCCTCACGGAATGTCAGTGATACTCCAGATTCTCGAGTGGCTCTCCCGGATGCCCAGGAAAATAAACAGGTCTCCAGGAGGGGATGTACCGGTAGTTATGAGAGGCCGCAGATCTAAATCCCGACGGGTGAAGCCCGACTAGGGACTTAAGATAGGTGTTGAAATACCGACGCCTATCTTAATCCTGATGCAGGAACACAGAAGGACTCCTGCCCAAACGAGGTAACTGCGGGGTGTCCTTAGCCGCGGGGGGGGAGATTAGGTTTAGATTACAAAGCGGGGTTAGCGATAGGTTTTGGGGGTGGGGTTTAGTGTTAGGCACCCCTGGGGGGAGGGTAGGCACTAAGGGCCAGTGTGTACCCAGCATTAGAGTTGCACATAAGTCCATTTGGCCAACATAAAACGTATGCTGGGGCAAAATGGGTACACTGGGCATGTGTAGAAGATGTGACTGTATTTAGAGTTGCTTGTTCCTTTCACGGATCAGGAGCGATAGCGTGCTAGCGGTGTATGGTCACGGGCGTGCGTAGGCCGGTTAAGGGCCCTTTGCGTTCTGCCTTATTTAGAGTTTCACAGATAATAAAATACACACCAGCTACTAGACGTATATTTTGCACCTACACAAAGTTACCACCATTTTTATGTCAACGCGCTGGCCGGACGCAGTCTTAGCAGTGGTGTGTTTATTTTACCAATAAAATTATAGCCACCAAATGTTATTATATTGATCGTATGTTACCAGACACTGTTAGCAGGAAACACTGCCTGGCAGAACGCAACCATCTTGTCCTCCTTTGCCATAAGCGACATACTGTAAAAAGTGATGCCGCAGTGTTACATGTATATCCATAAGCGACATACTGTAAAAAGTGATGCCGCAGTGTTACATGTATATCCATAAGCGACATACTGTAAAAAGTGATGCCGCAGTGTTACATATATATCCCAGAAAGCAAAGACATATTATATATCAACCAAGATTTCATTATTCATTTTCCCCAGTCTGGGCCAAAACTTCTGGGGAGGGAGTAACTTGGGGGATCCACCGTTATGAGTCAGGCATCCAGGCCACACCTCACGCTGCAAACTGTACAGTCTTATTATATACAGTATAGCAAGCAGGAGACTGTAATAAACTTATTGTATACATAAGCCATGTGGCAGGTAGACAGACACCTACCTGCTCAGCTCACACCTGCCAGCACCTTGTTCCTTCCTCCCTGGGGTCACCAATCTGTCTGTGTCAGACACTCTCACATCCTACCTGTCTCTCTAATGCTGGAAAGTCATCCCCTGGTATTTACAATGTAATGTCATTCTCATGTTTACCCTCGGGACCCTGCCCTCCAAAAGGTGTGTGATATATATATATATATATATACACACACACACACACGTAATAGATAGATATATATACACACTTAAGCAACCTGTGGACTCTCCAGCTGTAAGGGAAGCAAAAGTCCTCAGCTGGGACTTGTAGTTCTACAACAGCTGACTAGTAACAGGTCACCCCACTTAGTTGCTCGGTCCTAGTGTATATACCAACACCATGCATGACATCACTGAGCACACAAGGCTAATCTATCATTATAAATGACATCTCTGTGTAAGACAAGCTGGCAGTGACTTGAGACAGACTGTGGGCTGGTGTCTTGCCCCCTCCTGGCAGACAGCTTGGCCCCTCAGTGATATGCATGAGACAGAAGAGCTGTGCACAGTCGCACCCTGGGGCCACAGGGTTAATGCAGAATAAAATAACACGCATTACATTAGGACTCCCCCCTCCCCCCCAAAATATATAAATAACAGCAAAAATAATTAGCCACCACTTACCTCTCCCCACTAGTGGGATCCGCTCTCTCCTGGGTGTGCTGGAGTGCAGACAGCCCCAGGCCATGTATGATCCACCAAGGATGGGGTGCAGTGCCAGGCTGGCAGGTGAGGGGCAGTACCCGGCCGGCTGCAGCCTGCTTGTCCCCCTCCAGCTCCTGCTGCGATACAAAGGCTTCCGGAGGAGGCTGCTAGGAATCCGTGTCTGGAAGAAGGGGGGAGCCAGGTACCCTGGCAATGACAGCACTGCCCCCTGGTGGCAGAACACCAGAATACACGACTGCCTCCCTCCTCACTTCGTTAACCCCTGCATCTCTGCAATCACTCATTGCCATTCCACTTCAAGGAAGCTTAGGCAGCAAGTGGTTTTTTGCAGCTGCTGTAAAGCATAATGGGACTTGTAGTTTCACAATAGCTGGAAAGGCACAGGTTGCCTATTTGCCAACTGATTACGTCCTCCCACTCCCGCCTCCAAGATTTTGCCCATGCTGCTCCCTACCTTTGGAACTCTCTCCCTCTCCCTATCAAACTCTACAAATCTTCAAACGGGCTCTCAAGACCCACTACTTCATCAAGGCCTTCCAGCTCTCATCCTAGCCCACTTCATGCTCTTTCCTCCCTATCTACCCCATCTGTGTCACGCCTGTCTGTCTGCCCCATACATGCTTACCCTCCTGGAATTCACGGGAGTCTACTGATTTTTCGGGTAACCCCCTGCACCCCCGGAAGGGTAGGCATTTCTCCCGCATTCTTCCCACTTCCTAGTGAAGTGGGCAGAATGGGGAGAATTTCTACGATTATCGCGGGTCCCCACGTAGGGGGCGGGTCTTAATGACGCTATTCTTCAAATTTGCACCAATGATTCCCAAGAAGGAGGAGGGGCTTAATTATGCTAACTATCAGGCCCTGCCCCTGTCGCAACCCACCTGCTTCTCCTCGGGCTCCTGCCGGGGTGGAGAAAGAAAATGTAGGCACGTATGGTCTTCCCCTCCCCTTTAGAATGTAAGCTCTCACGAGCAGGGCCCTCTTCCCTCATGTGCTTCTCTTTACATTTTCTTCTACTCCTTACTCCCCATAAGGGCACCTAACACTTGGTTACTTTGCTCTGTTGCTTATCTGGGTGTTATGGTCACGAATATAGCAATGTATATTATCCATGTCCTGTATTGTATTGTACTGTAAGTCAACCTATTTGCCTATGTACTTTGTAAGGCGCTGCGGAACACTTGTGGCACCATATAAATAAATGATAATAATAATAATGGTACATCATCAATGGCCTTCCCTAATTAGAACCATTTAACAGTAATTACTGGGTCAACAAATAGACAGTTTTGTTGCAAACAGTTAATTTATTTTAAGAATATACCCACTGAAAATGAAGTTGTGTCAGTAAAGTGCATGACGTTAGGGAGAAATCCAATTTTATAGAATTATTTTGGAACTATGAATACAGCTGTGTTTGGGCGTTTGTTTTCATGGTATCCACAAGTTAATAGTGTGTTCAGATCGCACGGGACTAAAACCACTGCAATCTGTGTGGTAAAAGCACTGGCAACAGTCTCTGAAATGTAAACCAATAAGCTAGAGACAATGGAGATTTGTGAGAATTAATTTTTGTTGTAGGCCTGCAGATGGCAGCGTCATGCTCACTTTTCCCTATAGAGGGCAGCAAAGAGCATGACTTGCGCTGGTGTCACAACACAAAATGGACACTCTCCAATAGATTTTACATCTATGTCATATATTTTACTTTCACTCAACCATGAAGTTATTCTGCACTGAGAATATTTCATTAACTTAATTTAATTGCATGTTATTCTCATTTGACCTCTGCTAAACAAAATGGAGAAATCTCAGCAATGTAAATGTATTATATGCAGGGGCAGAACTACTGTGGGTCAGGTGTGAGGGTTGAGGCTATTAAAATCGTTATAGGCAAATGCCTTAGGTAGGGACATTCCGATTCCCATGCCTTGGGCCAGTGGTGGAGTGGGACAACAGTGGCTGCCGCCAGCTACCGCAATTGGAGCTCAGCTCCAATGGGTCAGCTGTCAGAATTAGCTTCTGTGCATGTGCAGAAGCTTATTCTGTCTACAAGCAAAATGGCCGTAGGAGAACTGCTGCACATGCCAGTGATGTGCGGTGTGGTCAATGGCTGGTGATGCACACATGTTGATGGGTCTGACTGCTGGAAGCCTGTCTCACCCCCTACTCACTGTAACTCTCCCATCACTACAGTACGCTTTTGTATTCATTGATTCTTCTACGTGCATCACTGTGTCTTCACTTGCTGCTGCTGACAGCTCCGATCTTTAAACACTGCAGTGCACTTTCTGGTCACATAACCCATCCAAGTTGTCCATCAGCGCTCAAGGCACACCCCCTATACTGGGAGGCATGCCTCTATTAGCTCTCTTCTGTGCAGTTTACTGTCCGTGGTGTGACCCCGCCCCCAGCTCTGCAAGCAGTGTCTGACATACAGAAGCGAGGCAGAGCTGTTCCTACCTCATCTCTCGCTCCACAAAGCTGGTGAGTTTTGACTATAAAAAAATATTACAATAAACAAGATGTTTATAAGTTATAAATATCTTCTTTGTATTATTCTAATCATTTTTATATCAAATCTAGTGAGCCCCAAAGCAGTTAGTAAAATCTGCACCTATTGTGTTTTAAAAGTGGTTCCATTTAAGTGGCCACAAGAAACCTTAGATCAAAATGCACGTAGCCATAGGGATCATTGTGCCTTATAACAAATGCAGGAAAATGGCACTGATATATATATATCTCTGATTTATTTTTTTCCCATGTATATAATAGCTACATAATGGGGGTATGGTGCAATCAGGGAGATTGCCAGAGTCTGCAGGGAGTCAGGGAGATTGCTACTAATTCAGGGAGAGTAGGCAAATATGCTAGAAACTGGGGCATCAAAATGTGGAATAACAATACTGCCCTACTCTCCCTAAGGCCGGGATGTACTAAAGGAAAAATGCGGTAAACACGCCGTTTTCGGGGTTTTTACCGCATTTCCATATGTACTAAACCCCGGCCACCATTTATCGGTGCCAAGGGTAACGCCAGAAAAACCTGGCGTTACCCTAAAGAAGCCTATGGGTTTCTTACCACATCCCGCACCCGACGCTTCGCCGCCGCCCTGCAGTCACCCAGCACTGGCCCCCACTCACCTAAGTGTCCTGCGTGCCGGACCATGCTCCTCCTGGGTCCTCCGCCTCCTCCCGAGACTTCCTGAACAATATATTTTATATTAATCTATACCTCCCAACTGACCTGATTGTGGCAGGATAGTCCCAATTTGGGGGCTGCAAAGGTGGAGTTTTGCCCAATAGTTGGTGTTTCTGGCCATATCAGGATGGGCTTTTGGGTGTATTGGGGCAGGGTTTGGTCAAATGGGGGTCTTGACTTATCTTGTATTTCAGTATGTATGTATGGTAGCCATATCATTTTATACAGACAGTAGGAGAGGACATCTTGCATACATCCTTTGCTAAAGTGAAACAAAAAAATAAATAGTGATCCCAAAGGACGA
Organism: Taudactylus pleione; assembly: GCA_031769625.1. Classification (NCBI taxonomy): domain Eukaryota; kingdom Metazoa; phylum Chordata; class Amphibia; order Anura; family Myobatrachidae; genus Taudactylus; species Taudactylus pleione. The sequence continues at coordinate 2,000,944 of JAUIMM010000450.1, forward strand.
TAACAAGGAATTACTTTGGGCCTGATTCAGACCCACTCGCGAGCGGCTGTCCGCTCGCAAGTGGGTTGATGGTGTGCACTGAGCATGCGCACGATGGAGGGAGCTCCGTCGTGCGCATGCGCCAGACGCGACGAGCGAAGGAAAGTCCTTCGCTCGTTGTGTCCGATCAAAGGGGGCGTGCTGTCAATGTTGATTGACAGCACGCCCCCTTTGGTGGGCGTGCCGGGGGCGTGCCTCCCTGACGGGGGCGTTCCCACGGGAACGCCTCCCGTCAGAAGCCGGCCCACTGACATCACTAGTGATGTCAGTGGGAGTGATTTTGGCTCTGATAGAACTAAAATCACTCCTGAGCTTGCGGTTGAAAACCTCAACCGCAGGCTCCGGCTCGCAAATTCGATGGTCGCGATGGTCTCGACCATCGCGGCCATCACAAAGCACGCTCGTATAGCCTGTGGGTGGTGACCCACAGCTATACGAGCGTCCAGGAGGACGCTCCATGAAAATGGAGCCCGGCCCTCATTCAGAGCGTGCGCTCTGCTCAGAGCGTACGGCTCTGAATGAGGGCCTACTTTCTCTTAATTACATGTATTTAATTTATAAAAATCATAATACAGATAAATCACACACTGTTTATAAACTAAGTAAATTAAATTAAAAGCACCAATGTTATTATTATTCTTTATTTATATAGGGTCACCCCATTTGCAGCACTGTACAGAGATTATTTAATCATCTCTTCAGTCCCTCTACCACTGGAACACCACAGCTGGGCCTAACAACTAAAAAAAAAAAATCACTGCCACACAAGCGCAATATCCTGCATTTTGCTGCCACCTAGTGGGCACATGTAATTTAACCATGAGGACTCATACACAGATAGAGGCCCTGATTCAGAGCCAGACGCTCTGACAGAGCACTCGCTCTGAATCAGGGCCGCCCCTCCTTCATTTTGGAGCGGCCTCCTGGCCGCTCGCATAGCTGTGGGTGACCACCCACAGCTATAGCGAGCGGGCAAAATGATGGTCGCGATGGTCAAGACCATCGCGACCTTCGGGCTTGCGACGAGACCCTGCGGTAGGGTCTCGCTGCCGGAGGTCCTGGAGTGCTTGGGGCTCTACCGGCCCCAGACGGTAGGTGTCCCCATGGGAACGCATCCGTCTGGGCAGCCAACGCCCTGTCACGCCCACCAAAGGGGGCGTGCTGTCAATCAACATCGACAGCACGCCCCCTTTGGTACGAGACCCATAACGACGGCTTGGCCGTCGTTATTCGGGTCTCGCGCATGCGCACAACGGAGCCGCCTCCATCGTGCGCATGCGCACTTGGGCAACATCGACTTGCTTGTGAGCGCTCAGCGCTCGCAAGCGGGTCTGAATCAGGCCCAGAGCCCCTTAAATAGCATCTGGATGTAACGGAAGGCCATCACTTCAAACCCACCAAAATTAGGGTGTTCCAAAACGCCTGCCCGATGCTGCTTATAGACGTCCAACTGACCCCTTCAATCAGGGATTTATATATTCCAAAACTTAACACTGACATTTTTTGCTTACGTTAACCTGGGTTCAATTAATTAAATGGTATAAATTGAGCATTTAAGTAAAGGAAAAGTGTGCTAAATTCAGGAACAGAAAATTATTACATGGTTGGAATCTAATCTTCTATAGGTCCCAGTGATCATCCCTTAGTGCAAATCAAGCAGGTGAACAGTCTGTGCCAAGTTATAATGCCGCCATCTAATAGCTCGCTGCGCAAAACCAAATATCTACAAATGTTAAGGGCAAGTTGCATAACTTAAGTGATTTGCCCCAACATGAAGCAGCCCCAAGCCCCCCGGGCATACCCACACATCCTGGCGATCTCAAGGACAGTGGGAGCCCAATGCATACTGTGATAGGATCACTGGTAAAGTGGTCTGTGGCAGGTACATTTGTCCCAGATTCCTGTCTTTTGTGTTTTAAACCCCCAGGAGAAAGTCTGCAGTGTAGCAGGCTTGAGTTCTGGCTTTTTGAAAAGCCGGTTTGGGACCTGGGGGTTGTGGGTGAGAGGAGAGGGAGGGCTCCACCCACGGCCACTCCAGGTTTTGGTTCTCGCAGCCTGGTAACAGGCTTGATTGGGTTCCCACCTGAGGGTGGCCAATATAAGCCTAGTGTGTTGAGGGCTCATTGTCTCACCTGGGAGAGCAGGCAGGGAGTTTGCTCAGAGACACTTGAAAAACCTATCTGTGAGTACTGTGCTGTGCTTTGTTGCTGGCGAGGGCATTAGGCCCTGCCAGGTTCTGGTAGTGAGAGAACTACCTGTGAAGTTAGTGCCCCGACAGGGCTAGGATTTATATTTATGTTTTCTTTATATTTCTGACATTGTACAATAAAGACTGGCGTCGACCAGCTTGTACTTGCATCCAGACTGGTGTGCTGCTTCCCTGCTGCTGTGTGTGTGTGTAAGGAAGGAGTCCTCTACCCAGGAGAGGGACCCCCTAACCTACTGTGTCACAATACCCATCCAGCTCAGTGCAGCCTGATCCGCAGGGCTGCCCAGAAACTGCCGCAGAGGGCCAAACCTGCCAGCCCAGTCCACATAATCCGTACATATCCATTAAGTGACAGGCTTGCCTTTCAACACTAACATTATAACATGTTAACTAAAATGAAAAAAATCGACAATGCCCCAGCGCAAAGACAAAAGCCACTTATATACAACTTACCCAATTTAGCATTAGCTGCACTATCTCACCCAAGCATCCTCAGTGATAGCCCTAATGCCGAAGCTGTGGGTGACACCTCCATTTAAGAATGGAGTCCAACTGGTACCTATGAAGTGGGGAAGCATCGAAGTAATTAAACTCGTTGCATATGATAAATGGTGCTCCATTTATCATACGCAACAAGTTTTATCACTCGTTGTGAGTGATAAAACTCATTGATAAATGAGGCCCCGAGGACGTACATGTAAAAACACACAGTGGCCCTGATTCAGAGCGCTCGCTCTGAATCAGGGCGTTTTTTTTTTTTTTTTGGAGCGGCCTCCTAGCCTGTGACCACCCACAGCTATAGCGAGCAACCATGATGATGGTCTTGACCATCGCGACCATTGGGCTTGCAACGAGACCCTTGTGGTAGGGTCTCGTTCATCGCAAGCCCCAGAGAGCTTTCGGCTCTAACAGAGCCGGAAGCTCTCCACTGACCGCTCATGATGTCAGTGGGGCCGCCCCCAAACGGCAAGCGTTCCCTCGGGAACGCCTCCGTTTGGGCAGCCACCCCCCGGCCTGCCCACCAAACGGGGCGAGCTGTCACTCAACATCGACAGCTCGCCCCCTTTGGTGCGAGACCTGGAGTGACAGATTGCCCGTCGCTAGCCGGGTCTCGCACATGCGCATGACGGAACCAGCTCCGTCGTGTGCATGCGCTGTGGGCCACCATCGACCCGGTTGCGAGCGCTCAGCGCTTGCGACCGGGTCTGAATCAGGCCCAGTGTTTAGACATTGGGAGAAGGGGTTAGTTCGGTCTGGTTTGTAATGTAAACTTCCCCGATTGATCAGTCTTTGACCTCCTAATGAGATTATACAAGTGAGCACCACTCACTCACTCAGTCACTCAGTCACTCACTCACTCACGCAGTGCTTCAAACGCCAAAGTGAAAGCTGAACCAAATAAAACAGACTCATATTAAGACGACCAGTAAGAAATAATCTCATCGAGAGACTGGGGAGAAATGTTCTGCCACATGCCTGGGATAGAAGTAAGCTTTCTCCAACCTGACACCATCTAATGGAATGTCTGGTAATATCTCATCATTCGTCAACCTAGTGGCTGAAGAAGGAAATAAATAATTGACGTTGCTCTGTCCACAGAGTCAACTGCGGAACTCTGTGATTTCATGTCAACTGACAAATGTTCTAAGGAGCTAACCTTAGATGGCCCAGAGACCACAGCCCACAAGCTTGTGACAAGTCTACCCCCAAATCTCGATGTCTACACTCCCTGATGCATCTGTAAAGTTCCAAAATGCAAACATCATGATGGAGTCAGTACGTGCACCCATTCTATGCCTCGAGGAAAAGTATCCGTACCCTTAAATCTTCCTTCATTGTCACGCAGAGACGTAAAAATGTTGAGGCCTGGACATACTCCTGGAGGTGGGAATGAGGGGCCTGCAAAAGACCACTACAACGATCACAACTCGGCCAGCAGATGGCAAGTGCCCCAAGCTGGACTGAAACTGCCCGAGGGCAGCCTAAATAATGGAAAGCAAGGATGAAGTCAACCAGTGTAAATCCTGAAGCTTCTATTCTGGGATTGTGACTCAGTAGTGGACTGAATTTCAAAGCTGCACGCGAGCACCTTTGCAATTCCGTCCTTGCAAATATGTAAATGCAGGAAGAGGTCTCTGACTCCCCCTGCTGCATTTGTGATCCCAGCACTGCGAACGAAGTGGGCGGCGCCAGCCAGCTTACTCAGGCTGGCCGTCTTGCAAGGCCAGGAAACCGCGTCCGTGGACGTAGATCCTGGCTTTGCCACTCCCGGAAAACGGGGATAACACGCCCCAGTTTCCAGGAATCCCGGCCGTCCCGCCCCCGCACTGCCCCGTAAATGCCTCTGCCTGTTATTCAGGCAGAGAGATAAGGGGACCTGCGTGTGTTCACACAGGACCCGTTCTGCACTTGTGCAGAAGGGGTCCTGCACAGGCGTAGATTCCCGATAATCAGGCCCTTTATCCCAGTCGACAGTCACAACAAATGAACCAAGGGGGTGATTCAGTAGTAGTAGAAAGTTGGAGCCAGAAACTTCTACAGTTGACCCATGTGACAGCCCAAACCCAGATGATATACTGAGAGTCATGGGACAATTGGCTTGTGTTGAACAACATGTGAATTCTACCATACAGAGGAAAATGTCAGCAAGAGATATGTAGACAGCACTACAGGCAGTGTATGAGGATGAGAGTCTGATAAGAAGAATAAGGGGGTCTATTTATTATGTTAATTAATGGAGTCTGGCTGGACCTCGATAATTAACATTCATACTCGCTGCAAGCGCCGGAACAATTCATCATTGCTCTGGTGCGGAAACAGCTGATCCGAAAAACAGCTGTCTCCCCGAACGCTTTCACTGTTCCTTTCGGAGCAGCGAAACTTAGCAATGCCGAGTCTGACTCAGCAGTGCTAGCGCGCCTGCGTGAACTAGAGTTCCCGCACGCGCATAAAGCCCTGGCGTCCGGTGGAAGTGGCCGGAGAGGGGTGGAGGGTTCCAAAAGGCATACAAGTCCAATTGTCAGAAGTCTGCTCCTAAGCTGCAACATGATTGGCATGCTGCAGCCATTAAGGACCGGGAAGTGGGCGGGTCTAGCCTGCGTTCCCACAAACTGGGGGCATGTTGCCAACATTTTTTTTTTTGTCTTCCTATGCATATTTCCTGGGCCCAGTTCCAGTGGTCATACTGAGTAAGATTAAGTTTACTCAGATGGGTGATGACTGCGGCCACTTCGACCAATGGTCGCAATAGTGATCCGATGCTGCATCTTCAGATGCAGCACTCCAATCTGCAATGCTGTCAGGGGGCTTCTTTTGTCCTCGGATGCCTCCTGCAGCATTAGAATATTTTCTCATCTTTGCTGCATCCCAAGATGCAGCAATGATGAGAATAGTGAACAACTCTGAATTAGGCCCAATATATTGATTCAGATGCTACTAAGCATTTCAGCTGCAATGAATAGTAGACCACTACATTAGCCACATGTGACAATTAAAGAAATTGGAAATTAAGGGGCAAATGTAATATGGTGAGAGTTTAGAAAATAGTTTTCTATCACTTTTTAAACTTGGCCAATGTAGAGTCCGAGAACAAAGCAACAGAGCAAACTTGCATGTTTTTCAGACTAAAAAAAAAACAATTTAAAAAATGTTTTCCCATTTTAAAGATAACACTCGACCAATGTGAGAGTTTACTGCTAAACTCTCAAATTTTCTAAACTCTCACCCTATTACATTTAGCCCTAAGTGCTTACAGCTACAAAAGTTGGGACAGTCACTACCGACTTGAAAATAGGGACTAAAACCAAAAAGTCACACAAATCCAAGATGTGCTTTATGTCCCAGATATGGGAACAAATCTCATGGCCATCAGTGTCCTAGAGCAAAGAGGTCACAGAGTCCAGTTCACAAAATACAAGTGAGTTGTAGGCAGGTCCGACAAGAGCCGCGCCACGCCCCCTTAGGTTAAAAAAAAAAAGTTTTGCTGCACGCTGGTGAGGGGGGTGCAGTGAGCCCCCTCAGCCCAGCGCATAACCAGTGGGGGGCACGATCAGCTTGATCGCTCCCCCCACAGGCATAGGAGACTGCTGTGGCTACTTCTTAGCAGCTGCGAGCAGTCTCTCAGTGCATCCTAGCACACAGCAGCGTGTGCTGAGCTGCTGTGATGTAAGAGGGGGGAGAGCGGTGCCACCCCGGGCTCCCGCCAGGCCCCTCCAGCAAGCCCTGGCCCGGGTAATTAGTACCCGCTCGCCCCCACTCTTTGCACCCCTGGTTGTAGGGTTAGCCTCTCGATTGTAGGAGGAGAATTGCGTACTGTAAATGCTACACAGTACTCGCTTATTAATAAATAATTTATCAATCGGTATAAAAATTACTTATTATAAAGCATGCAAATAAATTTCATGCCATGTACAAAAAACTTTGAATTGCTTGATAAAACTGGAAATTAGCAACAAGATATAAACATTATTATGGATAATAAAAAATAATAATTGTAAAAATTAGAGCTGAGCGGTTCGATTTTGATTCGGTTCTTTTCTACAAACCAGTGAGAGCCGGATAACCGATAAGATGTCGTTCTTGAGATCCAAACATATCCAAGTAAATCTGAACCGCTCATCTCTAGTAAAAATATCAAATTGGCGAAGTAAATAGCAATAAAATAACCTCACAATTTAGGTGCAACGTATATCTCAGATCACTGGCTGCTTCCTCAGGCAATTCTAAAGCTGGGTACATGCTGACAGATATATCGTCCGCTCGTTTGAACGGGTGATATATCTATAGTGCATCGCTGGGTGTGTACAGCGAACATGTGTGCGAACCACGTTGTTCACAGACATATCTGATCTGCTGTACAGCACAACAGATGATTGACATATCTAAAAGATATATCGGGCATCTGCTGGTGTGTACGGGCGACCTGCCGATCGCCTGTACCCATGCTGCAGCACCAGGCGGTGATTGACAGCTCAACTGGGTGGGCAATTTAAATGCCCGCCCATTTGAGCTGTCAAGCCCGACTCATCGGGCAGCCGAATTGGTAAATGTGTACACACTTACCAGTCATCAGATAGGTCAGCCTAGGGCGTACCCAGCTTAACAAAGGTAGATGTACCCACCAATAAATCCCTATCTGGTGGGTACATCCTTTACAACAGAGAGCACAATGTTTTTCTCTCACTGTATCCCACCTACCCATTGAGGACTACAACAACTGGAATTTCAGGAGACAACGTTGCACACTGCAACCACCAGCGGTTATCAGTGCAATGTTACCCAAGGTGCAATTCTCTACACCAGGGATGGGGAACCTCAGGCCTGGGAGCCATATTAGGCCCGCAGAATAATCTGGTCTGGCCCTCTGACCTATTTTCTGCTAGCCTCATCTGGCTACCAGGGTGCCTAGAATGACACCTTGCAGCCAGAATCTATGCAGCAGTGCCACCTGGAGCACACTTAGGACGCTTCAGACGGTCACACCGCTGCCCTTACAGCTCCCCGGAGCATCCTCAGGATGCTCTGGGCATGCTGTAATCACCAGCGATTGTGGCCCCGCCCCCATGTGACATCACATGGAGGGGCCGTGGCCTGCACCAGGCCCACGAATAATGTTATATATATCAAAATGGCCCTTGGCAGAAAAAAGGTTCCCCACCCGTTCTACACCATATGGTGAGCATACCACTTGTTGGGTGATTGGATGATTGTTTTACTTATATTACACCGTTTACACTATATACCAGTGATTCCCAACCTCGGTCCTCAAGGCACACTAACAGTCCTGGTTTTAGTGATATCCATGATTGTGCACAGATGGTTCAATCAAAATAACTGAGGCACTAATTAAGTCACCTGTGCTCAAGTATGGCTATCCCTAAAACCTGGACTGTTAGTGTGCCTTGAGGACCGTGGTTGGGAACCCCTGCTATATACATTTATTTTCTTTCTCTGTACAGTTGGAGAAGGGCTGAAACGACCAATACTTCTATATACAGTATATTTGCTTTGTGTAGCTTTATTGGTTGAATTTCCTCAGTTCAGAGCCGCACACTCCTAACCTTTGGTGAACTTTTTCATTTGGCGCTGATCTTTTCTTCTACCTACTTCATTCTCCAGAATGCCTGAGCCCACAAAATGGCTGCCTCTGCACTGATGGCACTTATTTAAAAATAGACTTCACGCTAGCAGTGGCCTTCCCTGTTTCAATAATGTAGTAGTATGTATTTTAACTATCGTCATCAATCTTATAAGGAACGTACAATCGATATCTTCAAATTAGAAGTTGGCAGGCACCACGGGGCACGTCACGGGTGCCCATGATACAGCAGAGGCCTTTATATCAGTAAAGCCTCTTTTATGAGTAGCTGTGATTGAAAAACACAGCCTGATTGAGGCTAATGGACATCAGGAGCCTGTGAGTCATTGGAGCTCTGAGATGAGAGAACATGTCGGACCAGCCAGAAATAACCAATAATAACAGTTCCATTTACCTCCCCTGAACCGCACAGGGCTGGGGAGCTGTGCTGACCGGCTTCCATTTTGGCATTACCCGGCAGAGCACAGGAAAATAACCCGGCTTAACTCCTCTGATGCCGGTGATAAAGTAATTTTGTAAGACACTTCAGGGCTGGTGCAGTTGGTTTTTCGGAGGCATCTTGAGCGGTTTCGCACTGCGCACGTCCCAGAGCTGAGCGATGCAGAGATGTACCTAACTCATTTACATCTCCACTTGCGGGTGAAGGGGTGTACCCTGGTGGTATTTGACATGAGTGCGTAGGTAAGTTCAGTGAGGGCGTGCTGACAGAGCTGTAGGCTATGTAGAGTTGTATGAACGCCTATTTATACCTGTTCTGAGATGGTTCATTCGCGCCAAGGGTAGGGCTGGTGCAAATGTGCAGTGATATTGCTGACGGATCCAAATCAAAGCGTATAAATAGGGGGCTGGTCCGGCAGCAGAGATGAGTCCGTCTCTGCGTGCGGGCGAATAACCGTACTGAGGGCCTGATTCAACGGAGGACGCTAAGGCAACCGCAACTACTTCTCTCTCTGCAGCGTTACTGCATGACGCAGCTGATGCAATTCGTACAGAAACGCCCAATGGCTGCGGCGCTAATATACCACTGTTCATATGAGGGTGCACCATTGAACGTAGCACAAGCCCTATGGAGGCACAGATTATCCATCTGAATATGGCCGCCAAAATCAGTGCAACTTTGGAAAAAGACGTATCGCTGACCGCCACACGGACCACTTCTGGCCAGCCACCCCCCCTGTTACCTCCCAGGAACGCCCACCGACATTGGCTGCCGCGACATTTAGACTTCGGGCACAGACTAGTCCCAAGAGTCTACTGCTGTGGCGCTGTGCTCAGTGCGCTGCCAGGGACGCCGAGAGGGGGGGGCGGGTACAGATTACCCAGGCCCGGGCTTCCTGGGGGGCCCGGCGCCGCCCCCTCCTCCTTTCTCTCTCTCTCAACAGCCCAGCACGCAGCGTGTGCTGAGCTGCAGTGGGAGACTGCTCGTGGCTGCTGAGCAGCAGCCACGAGCAGTCTCCTTTGCCTGTGGGGGGGAGCGATCACACTGAACGCACCCCCCCCTGGCTTTGCGCCGGTCTGAGGGGCTTACAGCGCCCCCCTCCCTGGCGCTCAGCGCCACTTAGCGGCGCTGCAAAACTTTTTTCTCGAGGGGGCGTGGCCTCGCCTCCCGCAATTAGACCACGCCCCCTCTGTACCTGGGCCCGCCGCAGCTCTCTATGGCCCTGTGCGCTGCCAGCCGCGAGAGAGAGAGGAGGGGGCCCTCCACGGGGACTGCACACGGGCCCCCTCCTCTCTTAATACACCCCTGGATTTAACCATTGCCTAGAGCTGTGATGGGCAGTAGGTGGCCCCCTGAGCCTCCACCTACGGCAAGGGGGAAGGGGCTTGGACTGCATACCCTAATATTAAACATAATAAGAGGTGCTACTATGCTGAGACTTGTAGTACAATGCAGGGGACAGAGAATGCAGGTGCAAACTCTAAGTACTAAGAACAATGATCAAAATAATCCTGATAAACTCTACAATTAACATGGAGTGTAAGTGAGGTTCTTAGTACGTTTGGAGAAAAATGTTTGCCCATCCACCGCGTTAAGGTGACCCTCATAAGATGGGTCCCTAATATTCCTAATAATAACACATTGGGTAAAATTTACTAAGCGGTGGTTTGGCGGCGGTTTCTATTCTATTCTAAACCCCGGCGGTTTGGTGGGGGTTTTGCAGTGGTTTCTTAATGACAGCCCTGTTCTATTCTATTCTAAAATGTGTTTTGATAGCAGTTTTGCAGCGGTTTTGCAGCGGTTGTGGCCTTAGTAAATCTGCAGATAGCAAAACCGCCACCAAACCACAGTCAAAACACATTTTAGAATAGAATAGAAAATGGCTGTCATTTAGAAACCGCTGCAAAACCACCAGAATAGAATAGAAACCCCCACCAAACCACCGGGGTTTCGAATAGCATAGAAACCGCCGTCAAACCACCGCTTAGTAAATTTTGCCCATTATGTCAATGTATCCAGGACTTACCTATAATAGTGCCCATTCCAATATGTAGACAGCAGTGTAGGAACCTGTGCGGATTAAAAACACTGAAGGGCAGATTGGCGGGGTGTAAGGAAACTATATTTGAACCTCTATACACTCCTGCCTATACCTTCTAATATCCTGCCTATAAACGTCTAAGGATGACGCTAATTTTGCGTACGCAATCATACAGTAAATAAAGACTCCAGACCTAGAACCTGTGGTTCCAAAGCACAAAGTATTATTCAAGTAAAAGTACAGTCAGTTACGCGCTATGATCTAAGTACAATTTAACGCAAAGAAATGATACAGACCCAAGTACAGTATACATACGCAGCGCTCTGGACCAGATGTAGGCATCAGCAAGAAACCCCTCGTCAATCAGCATTCAGCACGTAGACTAGAAACCCAGGGTCAGAGCACACATATTTATACCCCCCAGAAATAGACAACACAATAGAGAAGTTTGTTGCTAATACCATTGGTCCTAAAGGAGAGGACATATGTTACAAGGCATCTAACAAGTTGGTTCAAATAGACACAGTCCAGCCTCTAACTACTTGTGGTCTCTGGTTTCCTGCCTCATGCAAATCCTAACAGTTGGTCATATAATGTACATTTTGTTGCTTGAAGTCTCTGCGGTCCATAAGTTGAGAATGGCTGTTGCGATCTCTACATCGATGTTACCGAAATACTGTTGAGAGAGTACGCATCAGTACAATACCAAACATGGCTTACTTATCACGTATAAAACCTTAGTTACAAAATAATCTTTATTTCATAGCAATTATAGTAAATGTGCATACTTGAATCTTATACCTTAAAGCTTATGGAACCTTGTATGTGAATATGTAATGTGTGAGTCTGTGGAGTTTGATGTAAAGACGCTAGTTAACTTGGGGCAGATGCGTGTGCATGACCTAGGCATTCGCTAATATGCGACTAGTTAACAGCGCAATTGTGCGTATTAATGTGTGTATGAGAAATGGTGAAAGATGCAATCGCATGATGCTAATAGTAATATCGCCACATGTACTAAAGTGTGAGTTTATCTAAAATGGCGCTTGGGCGGCCATTCACAAAATGGCTTCTTGCGATCTCATTTCCAAGATGGCGTCTTGCGGCCAGTCGCAAGATGGCGTCGCTGCGATTCAATTTTAAACTGATCTTGTTATATACACAAATATAGAGGAAAGGGGGAGGGATGCTTGGACTGCACACCCAAATATTAAACATGCTACCATGCTGAGACTTGTAGTACAATGCAGGGGACAGAGGGCTTGATTCAGCAAGGATCGCAGTTGGTAATACGCACGCAATCGGACAATTGTTGCGTACTGCACATACGGATGCATCGCAATGCGCAAACTAGCTATTGCCATCAGGACTGCGATCACAGCAGCTACGCAGACTCATTCCAGAGCGACTGACAGGAAGCACAGCTTGTGGGTGGTGACGGGGGGGTGTGGTCGGGGAAACACAGGTGTGCCAGTGCGTTCGCACGCCGTTGCAGGGGCCGGCATAAATTAGCCACTGCGATGCCATATGCAGTATGAGGTCTCATAGCGTGCGTGGAAGTTAGCAATTTCTGAGTAAGGTCTGGGCTTGTGCAAGTGTCTAATGTTACTCGATGTTACCGATTATTTTGCAATGTTGCTAAAGTCTTCTGATGTGAGTAAGGGGAAGTGGACATTGTTATGTTAGGCTACAATCACAATGTGAATGCAATCATTTGCATATCCCAGCTGATATTAGCAACTGCGCTGCGTGCGTATTAGAAGAATAGCGATCCTTGCTGAATCAGGCCCTGCGAATGCAGGTGCACACTCTAAGTACTAAGGGCCCAATTCAGACCCGCTCGCTAGACTATGTTCGCACATAGCCTGCCGATGTTTGCAATGTGCGCATGCATGGGTATAAGATGCAGTACGCGTGCGTGAACCAGTCCATGCGATCGCGAAGCGATTGCCCCTTGTACATAGATACCTCGCTAGAATGAGTGACAGGACAAGCCGTTTGTGGGTGGCGACAGGGGTTGGTCGATGGAAATGGGGGTGTGGTGGTGCGAGCGCAGGCGTGTCTGTGTGTCTTAACGCCGTTTCAGTGGCGTGTATAATTCAGATGCAGCATCATAATACACGTCACATGGCTGAATTACACACCGAAGCACTCGCAGTGCTTGCGGTTGGGAATGGTCCTGCGTATGGGTCCGATGTTACCGATTGTTTAATACACTTCCTGGAGATGACGTGTATCAGTAATGGAAAGTGGGCATCTTAAGACAGGCTGGTGGGCGTCTAAATACACTCCGCGATCGGTGATGTATTATTACTGATAGATTTTTATCTAATTTATTATTAAATGTATTGTTTATCTGCAAAAATAATAATAATAATAATAATAATAATTTTTAATGGTAATAATAATAATAATAATAATAATAATAATAATAAATAAATAAATACAGATTGTGGTGGAATACCAGCTGCCCACACCATACTTGCGGACTTTCTGCTCATCCCCGCCAGGAGGGGGCAGCCAGGTCGTTACAGCGGGGGTCATGGCGCGGCATAGATGCAGGGGCGTGATGGCATGATCGCCCCACCCTCTCTATATAATGCTGAGTTTACCACCATTGTAAAGCGTGGGACTACAATGACACAATTCAACGTGAATTGCATCATCGGCTGCCCTGACCGCCCACTTCCCGAGAGAAGTAGGTGGCGCGGGGTGGACACAGGCAGATCCGAGGAATTTAATAATTTTCTGGGCGTCTGGGGTCTCCATCCGAGATTCGGGAGCTTCCCGGCAGCTCCAGGAGAGTAGTCAAATCTGGCGCACACTCGTCGCCAGCCCACGCATATTGTGACAAATGACCTGATTGCGGGAGAGTCCCCTTATATTGGAGCTGCCCCGCTGATATTGGAATGGTTGAGAGTTATACCTCTTTTCCACCAAAAACCCAGGTCCGACCTGGGTTTTTGGACATGGTTCCAACCCTGGTCAGACCCAGGTCAGACCCATTTACACTGCACCTTTGATCTGGGTTACTCCCAGGTCAGCCCTGTTCACATTGAACTCAGGTCTGCCCTGCCAAACCTGTGAGGTCATAAAAAGTGGGAGGTGAATGCTCCACAACCACCAATCCGCTCATTTTAGGCATGATCCAGGTCAGATAACCTGGGTTGCACCGTTTACACTGCACCATTACCTGGGTCCATCCTGGGTCCAACCCTGGTAGCTACCTGGGTTGGATTGCAGGGTCACTTGACCCAAGTTATTTTTCAGGGACCCTTTTACACTGAGCTGCAACCCGGGTAGACCCTGCAAAAACCCAGGTTTTTGCTTTGGTGTAAAAGGGGTATAAGTCTTTGTTACCCTTCAACGCTGCTCCTAAAGAGCAAAACATTGCTGGATTACTATAACACATACTTACCTACTTTATAGAGATCCTTTCCGGGAGCAGCCTCCAGAGCTGCCGCTAGAGGCCGGTTCGGTGGGCGGGGCTGGACTGATGATGCACCTAGGCACGCCCCTTTCCCGGAAAAGTCTGCGATTCGCGGACCCGCAAGGCGGGGGCGGGGCTAAATGACCCAAATTGTGCTGTTTAGCCTTGCCCTCTCTTCGCAGACCCTCGAATTCCCCGTTAAATCTCCCCATCCTGCCAGCTTCACTAGGACGTGGGCAGGATGCGGGAGATCAGCCTACACTTCCGGGGGTTCGGGGGGCTACCCGAAATCAGCTCCCAACTGTCATTTTTCAAACACAGCCTGTGCGATGACAGTTGGGAGCTGATTGGCTGGCACCGTATCACTTTCTTATCACTTTTCACTCTGTCTCCTAACACTGCTTAGTAACTATACCCCCAAGGGTTATGGGGTATAATTATTACTTAACGAGGTATAGACCTGATAATTAATTTTAATTTCTTTAGCGCCGCTTGATGTGCCAATAAGGAATTAAATATTGTCAGAATGTACCAATACTCACTTGCGTGGACAGAGACCTCATTCAGAGTCGGTCGTAAGCGGCCGCTCGGTCGTATGCATCCGATGTTTCCAAACAACGCATGCGTACGGTTATTTGTGCGCATGTGCGCACGAGACCTTGCGATCCAAAATGCTGTTGATCTTACGGCTTACGAGCAGGAAGTGGCTTCAGAGAGTTGATTGACATGAAAGGCCGTTTGTGGGTGTTGACGGGGGTGGTGGTCTGAAAACGCAGGCGTTCCCCACCGTTTTCAGGGCGTTTTAGGGGCGTACATAAATTACCTGCTACGACCGACATAGAAGGCCGGAAGTAGTAAAACGTCTCTCTGCGAGCATGTTAGAGGCCTGGCTGATCGTACAGCTTGAGTTTGGGTATGTGCTCTCGGAAGCCCCAGAGTACAATCGATACTATCGAATGTTTTTGATGTTAGGATTGATGTTTCTATTTTGAGCCACACAATGCAAGCAGCTAATAATCGTTTGTTGAAGCTAATAACACTGCTAATTGGCTTGTAATTGATTCAGCTGCATTTGCATTAGCGAATAATAAGAATAAATATATTTCATGGGGATGGCTTTTTCTATGCGTTTTTATTTTTTATTTTTGTGGGCATCAACACAACATAAGCGGCCGCAACCATCAGAAGAAAATTAACATCCAGCGACTAACAACGACTGACGACGATTGACTCGATCGCTAGCTGCTATCACTCGTTAGCTAGAGGAGGTGCATTGTTCACGCATGGGCGTCACTTTGGTTGCGACCGATCGGTCGTGCGATTGCTTCCTTTTTCAGTTTCTTGGTCGTCAGGCGTACGACCGAGCGGCCGCTTACGACCGACTCTGAATGAGGTCCTGAGTCTCTGGTAGGAGCCCATCCCTGTGATAGAAGTAAAGAGTTCGCTGATGTGAACACTTTACTTCCGGTTCGGGGGAAGTAATTTACAATATACTGGGATCCCTTTCCCAGTAAATTGTGCGGTAACGCCATTTGCATTCTAGGGGCATATTCAATTAGACGCGAAAAGCCGTTTTCTACAAAAAAGTTTCACCGGTGACGTCATTTCGCCAGGCAAAAACTTATCCCTGTATTCAATTCCAAAGACTTTTCACCGTTACGGAAACTCAATGCATTGGCATAGACAAAAAAGATTCACAGGCAGAAAAAAGTACAGAATTGCGTTTTTGGGGTGCAAAGGTGGGGGAACCACCCTGCACCCTTGGGACAGGTCCCCAAAGGTTACTTGCGTCAAAAAAATCCCCAAATTTTTTTGATGAACACCCATAAAAATTTAATTGAATAAAGGGGCGGGAAAAAGCAAAATTGGGGTACAATCTTAAAAACTAGCGAAATAAGCTTTTGGTGAGTCTGCAAGTACGGGGGAGGTATTTTTTTTGATTTAGTGGTGTTTGCTGAAGGTGCATTTTTAAGGTTTTTTAAAACTTCACTTTTGCAATTTTTAACCATGCTTGCACCCATTTTCATGTACCCCAAATTTGCTGGGACTAGTTATTTTCTCCCCAAAAAACGGCTAAATGCTATTCTTCACCACTTTTGCAAAGACGCTAATTCGAAGCTATTGAGAGCATTTAAGTACCCCAAATAGCTTCAGTAGGGCTATTCGGGGGTATCTACATTGATCCCCAATGTTAGTGCATCTTCTGGGGGTGTCAGGCTGATTTCCCCAAATCTGACAGCACGTTTCGCCTGTTTGAGTTTCGCCAGGTCCCGTTTTTGCATCTTTTGGAGTTGAATAGGGTGAATAGCGGGGCCGCGCACGAAAAGTTTTCACCTCCAAAACACGCGAAATCGGCGAAAAGTACGGCAGGCGAAACCTTTCTGAGTTTTCGCGTCTAATTGAATATGCCTCCTAGAGTTTGATACATTTACATTTTAGAAGCCCCCCAAAGAAACCTATGGGAGCTGCTTTTGCAGTTGAAAATGGTCCAGCCTAGATACATCCTGTGGTTGCTTAATATTTGCAGATAGCCCCCCAAAATGGGGTGTTTTTGGGGATAAGCTGTAAATATTTTTTGATAACTATTACTCTAGTTTAACCTCTCTTGTTTACAGTAACAGTTCAGTAGGAGGACTGATGGCCAATTAAGGACTAACATTTTATTCCTATGGAATGGGGACTAGCAGCACGTTCCCCCTATAGACAAACCATTCTCCTCCTATGATTGAGGTGTCAGTGCTACATATGCACCCCCCTTAAGATATTATTATACTTGGTAGTAAAAGAAATAAAACGAATTTGCTTTGCCATGGTACTATGGGCCTGATTCAGAGCCAGACGCTATTTGCGGATGCTCGTTCTTAAAAAGGGGCTGGATATTTAAATTGAGCGCTCGCTCTTTGCGGTGTGTTGACGCCTCTATGTCTGAGCGAACATCCAAAAAATGCGCTCGCTATTTTGTAAAGACGCCCCTTTGCCGTTCGCATCACACGTCATCTCCGGTATTTATTAGATTAATCGGTAACATCGAAAGGCATCTGAACTGCTCGCAGTGCTTGTGGTAGGATTTACTTCCCGCTTCCACTGCGAGCAGTTCAGGCTAAAAGACAACCAAGTGACGTGGTCGATGATGCTCCTTTACTAATTATGCACTCCCATTAAACGCCGTTTTGACCGTTAGGCACGCCTGCACCTTCCCCTGTTACCACCCACAAACGGTACATTCTGTCAATCAAATTAGCAGCCCCTCGCTGTTTTACGAGCGCACGATTTCCGACGGCAATGACTGGTTTGCGCATGCGCATTGCGAACCATATGCATGCGCAGTTGTGCGAACATCGCTCAGAGCGAACGAGTGGCCGCTTACGAGCGGCCACTTACGAGCGGCTCTGAATCAGACCCTCTATCTGGCTCCACTGATGTTATTCTAGTTTATCAACACTACAGAACTAACAACCAAAAAGGTCATATTCTGTTTATTTGCTTTCATTTTTATATTTGACGTAAACAGGAGAATTTGCCCACAATCAGAGATGTCAGCTGTCTGCGGATGTGTGTTGTACTCAGGGAAGAACTGGACGTCCTTTGAATGTATTTCATTTTGTGGCCTCTCCATCTACCAAGGTTAAGTGGCTATATAGGAGTTTCAGCTGCAGGCAGCGCAGTTATGATGTCATCGGCCTATATATAGCACTCACCACAGAACTTAATGGCCTCACACAAGCTGCAGGGAGGGGGGCTGCAGGCACGCTCTCCGCTAGGAAGGGTTATTAGGAGCTGGAAATGTGAATTAATTGGTTCCCAGCAGACTGTATGATAAATGGCTGAATGAAGCTGGGTGTGACCAATGCGCCCATTTGTCAGGTTGTGATGTCAGAACGCTGACCTAATGCAAAGTGGTTGTTAGTAATGTCTCAGACCAAGGAAAAACCATAGTCACATAATTTGGGGTGAGGACAGGATGTGCATATTATACCAGGCTTTGTATTCTTAATTCTCTTTATCAAGCCACTGGCATCACATACTTACCTATAATATAGTATTACATACTTATCTATAGTATAGCATTACATACCTATAGTATGGCATCGCCTACTTCCCTATAGTATAACATTACATACCTTTAGTATGGCATCACATACTTACCTATAGTATGGCATCACATACTTATAGTATAGCATCACCTACATACTTATTGTATGGCATCACCTACTTCCCTATAGTAGACCTAATGCGAAGTGGTTGTTAGTAATGTCTCAGACCAAGGAAAAACCATAGTCACATAATTTGGGGTGAGGACAGGATGTGCATATTATACAAGGCTTTGTATTCTTAATTCTCTTTATCAAGCCACTGGCATTACATATTTACCTATAGTATAGCATTACATACCAATAGTATAGCATCACCTACATACCTATAGTATGACATCACCTACTTATAGTATAGCATCACCTACATACCTATAGTATGGCATCACATACTTACCTATAGAATGCATCACCTACTTACTTATAGTATAGCATCATCTATATACCTATAGTATGGCATCACCTACTTACTTATAGTATGGCATTACATACATATAGTATGGCATTACATACTTTCCTATAGTATGGCATAACCTACTTACCTATAGTATGGAGTCACATACCTATAGTATGGCATCACTTACTTACCTTTAGTATGGCATCACCTAGTTACATATAGTATGACATCAGATACCTATAGTATGGCATCACCTACTTACCTATAGTATGGCATCACATACCTATAGTATGGCATCATCTACTTACCTTTAGTATGGCATCACCTACTTACCTTTAGTATGGCATCACCTACTTACCTATAGTATGGCATCACCTACTTACCTATAGTATGGCACCACATACCTATAGTATAGCATCACCTACTTACCTATAGTATGGCATCACATACCTATAGTATGGCATCACCTACTTTACTATAGTATGACATCACCTACTTACCTATAATATTGTATTACCTACTTACCTTTAGTATGGCATCACCTACTTAGCTATAGTATGGCATCACATACCTATAGTATGGCATCACCTACTTACCTATAGTATGGCATCACATACTGTACCTATAGTATGGCATCACCTACTTCCCTTTAGTATGGCATCACCTAGTTACCTATAGTATGACATCACATACCTATAGTAAGGTATCACCTACTTACCTATAGTATGGCATCACATACCTATAGTATGGTATCATCTACTTACCTATATTATGACATCACCTACTTACCTTTAGTATGGCATCATCTACTTACCTTTAGTATGGTATCATCTACTTACCTATAATATGGCATTACATACTTATCTATAGTATAGCATTACATACCTATAGTATGGCATCGCCTACTTCCATATAGTATAGCATTACATACCTATAGTATGGCATCACATACTTACCTATAGTATGGCATCAAACACTTACCTATAGTATGGCATCACATACTGTACCTATAGTATGGCATCACCTACTTCCCTTTAGTATGGCATCACCTAGTTACCTATAGTATGACATCACATACCTATAGTAAGGTATCACCTACTTACCTATAGTATGGCATCACATACCTATAGTATGGTATCATCTACTTACCTATATTATGACATCACCTACTTACCTTTAGTATGGCATCATCTACTTACCTTTAGTATGGTATCATCTACTTACCTATAATATGGCATTACATACTTATCTATAGTATAGCATTACATACCTATAGTATGGCATCGCCTACTTCCATATAGTATAGCATTACATACCTATAGTATGGCATCACCTACTTACCTATAGTATGGCATCACCTACTTACCTATAGTATGGCATCACATACTGTACCTATAGTATGGCATCACCTACTTCCCTTTAGTATGGCATCACCTAGTTACCTATAGTATGACATCACATACCTATAGTAAGGTATCACCTACTTACCTATAGTATGGCATCACATACTTACCTTTAGTATGCCATCACCTACTTACCTATAGTATGGCATCACCTACTTACCTATAGTATGGCATCACATACCTATAGCATCACCTACTTACCTATAGTATGGCATCACATACCTATAGTATAGCATAACTTGCTCACCTATAGTATGGCATCACCTACATATCTATAGTATGGCATCACCTACTTACCTATAATATTGTATTACCTACTTACCTATAGTATGGCATCACCTACTTACCTATAGTATGGAATTACATACCTATAGTATGGCATCACCTACTTACCTATAGTATGGCATCACATACTGTACTATAGTATGGCATCACCTACTTACCTTTAGTATGGCATCACCTAGTTACCTATAGTATGACATCACATACCTATGGTATGGCATCACCTACTTACCTATAGTATGGCATCACATACCTATAGTATGGCATCATCTACTTACCTATAGTATGGCATCACCTACTTAATTATAGTATGGCATCATCTACTTACCTATAGTATGGCATCACATACCTATAGTATAGCATCACCTATTTACCTATAGTATGGCATTACTTACCTATAGTATGGAATCACCTACTTACCTATAGTATGGCATTACATACCTATAGTATAGCATCACATACCTATAGTATGGCATCATATAGTTACCTATGCTATGGCATCACATTGTTACCTATACTATGGCATCACATACTTACCTACTTACAGTACCTATAGTATAGCATCTCCTTTGGGTTGCACGAGTGGTTGGGAGGTGCCACACCAGGTGTCACCACCCGTTTTGATGCCTCAGATCACAGTCGAACCTTTGAATCGATTGACTTGACAATTGACATAGAAATGTTTACAGGCCGGGTTAGAACATAGGCTATGTTTTTTCCCATACCTTACACTTACATTCACGTTTGGTACTGGCGTACCAACTCCAATACACATGTAAAGCAAGGAACACACCACGCAGAGCACATAACAGGGAGATCTGTAGTGCTGCCAGGCGTGCAGGCATTCACACACCACCCAGAAAAGCTCACTTGAAATATAATGCACATTTCATTCTATACATACCAAATATGTTACATTCCAACGACTAATGCCATCCAAAATAATATATATATTTTTTAAGCACAATCAGATTGATACAGTTAGATTGTATCTGAGAGATACTATTATTTGTCCTTAGTTTTAGAGAATTAACTAAGCTCAAGTAAAATATATACAAATACACAGGTTTCAGGCAATGTGGTGCACAGCAGTAAGTAATTCTGCAATTGCTTACCACAGAACTTTGGAATGGAGAAGCTGCATGTATTAAAATCCACAATGTTTGTCGCTTATAGTATGTCAGCATCTTGGTCACAATGTGTAGGAGTCTGCTACAATAAACATGTCATGTCTACTGATTGCTATGAATTATAGATAGTCTGCAGCCATAAATTAACATGGAGATACTGTCCTAGACTGCTATTCATAAGAGCTGCCAGCCTTCACAATGCAGATAACTTGAAAGCGGCTCGACATTACAAGGAAATCCTTAGGAGATGTTGGCATGGGCGTAACTACATTGGGTGCAGGGGGTGCAGCTGCCCTGGTGCCCAGGGCAGAGGGGGGCCCATCTTCCTTCTCAAAGTTACATGTGATATATACATTTTTCACAATTGGGTGGTAGATAGGGGCCCTTACAAATTTTTGCTATGGGGCCTTCAAATACCTAGTTACACCCCTGGATGTTGGGATCTGTTTTAGAAAAACTGCTGACACAGTCCTGGTACTTTGAGCACCTTAGCACTGCCATCTGGCAGATTACTTGCAGCTGCGGGCAAACAGTATTCTGCCATCCAGGCTTGCTGTTCACATTCACTTTTGGAGGTACTGGCATACCAACTCCAATGCACATGTGGTGCTCGGACTCCTCCACACAGAGCAAATTCTAATGATGTTTGATCTCACACCATTGGCTGGCCATGCCTTTCTGGTGACTGGTTACACGACCGCTGGCTGCTGGTCCCTTCAGTGGTACACCATCATGATGGGCATCTATCAGTGCAATCCCCCTGTAGATTGCTGTGGATACGTTAGTAACAGCAGGACACCAAAGCTGTTGTCAGCATGTCTTTACTGCATGCAAACTTACATGAGAACTAACAAGGCCACCAGGGGACTTCCAGGGTACAGAATGGTTGGTACATAGGTAGGCTTACCATACTATCCATTTACACCGGACACTCATGAATTACACAGGTTGTGTGGCTGGCTGGCTTCAAGCCTGGATTTGATACGGATTTAATCAGACACAGAACCTGTGTAATTTATGAGTGTCCTGGTTAAAAGGGATAGTATGGTAAGCCTACACATAGGTCACTTCCGCCAACCAGGATATACACATATCTACACCCCTGGTGCGCCCTTCATTCTTTAGCCGAACACTGCCTCCACCTGGTAAAAGGGAAAAAGCCACTTGCCATGTTTATTAAATGACTCAGGGGGCCTATTCATGATGTTAATTATCAGGGTCCGAACGGCCCCCGATAATTAACACTCTAACTCGCCGCGGCCACCAGAGCAATTCATCAATGTTCCGGCGCAGTGGCAGCTGATGTGAAATCAGCTTCATTGCTCCTTTTCGTAGCAGTGAATCTTTTCACTGCTCCTATCAGAGCAGTGTCTGCGGTGCGCATGCGCGACCTACAGGTCACGCATGCGCACAAGAGACGGACAGGGGCGGAGGGATCCTAAAGGATCCCTTCTCGCAACTCGGACCTTCTTCCCATAGGAAAGAGCCAGTAGCGATCCACAAGCAGGGGTATTCGCCATATGAAGATGGCGAATGCTCCCGCAGTCAAGCTCTGAAAATATAATATTTTCGGAGCTTGATGAATTCTGTCTCCATACTAGTGTATGGCCATTCCGCAAACAGAAGGTAAGTAGGAGATATCTGTGATACTAGTATATGGGGTGTATATCTGTGAAATCTCCTGCTTTACCTTCTTAATGAATGGCCCGAATACTTACTTTTCACAATTGCAGGTGAAAATGTGCTCTTTCACCTGCTATTGTGACAATTAAGTGATGATGAATAGGCCCCATAATGACTGAAAGGCTAATTAGTTAGTAAACAAGGAGTCAAGGAAAATGACTAACGATAAAGGGGCTTATTTATTAAGTGGACTTTACCAAGCAGTGGCGTAACTAGGGTATTTGGAGCCCAGAGCAAGATGAAAAATGGAGCCACCCCCCCATGTGCATGCACCAAAAAGTGGGCGTGGCCACATGACACAAGGGGCGTGGTAACTGAATAATGGGGGCGTGTCAACATGACACACCACCGTTTCTCGTCACTCTGGGAACGTTCCTTTCCATTCCATATGCACCTTAATGCCCCCAGTAGTAGTGCCCCTTATGCAATGCCCCAGTAGTAGTGCCCCTCGTGCAACGGCCACTGTAGTAGTACCCCTTATGCAATGTCCCCAGTTGCAGCGTCTCTTAGGCCATGCCCCCTGTATTAGTGCCCCGTATGCAGTTCCCCGTTGTAGTGCCTCTTATGCAATGCCCGCTGTTGTAGTGCACACTATGCTGTGCCCCCAGTAGTGCCCTTTATTCAGTGCCCCCAGTAGTAGTGCCCCTTATGCAATGTCCCCTGTTGTAGTGCCAATTATGCAGTACCCCTTATGCAGTGCCCCCATTAATGCCCCTTAAGCAGTGCCCCTTATGCAGTGCCCAATATGTAGTGCCCCTTATACAGTCAGGGACAGAGGCGTACTGGAACTAGAGTATTTGATGCCAGGGGAAGATTAAAAATGCCCCCCCCCCATGGACAAAATGGGCGTGGCCACATGGCACAAGGGGCATGGCCACTGGAAACTGGGGACGTGTTAATATGACAAGGCCCCGTTTCTTGTAACTCTGGGAACACTCCTTTCCGGGCCAGTTTGAATCCCAGGAATGACTGTATTTTAGATTATGGTGAATGTGAAGTAGCTTAATATACTTAGAATTCACATGTGTTCACTGCGGTAGCAGGTGGCTCCATTGGTAAGGTGACTTACTGCAAAGCATGAAGGTGCTAAGTTTAAATCCTAGATATGACAGTGTTTTATATTAATTAGAATGTGAAATAGCTTGATATAGTTAGAATTCACAATCTTCCCCTGTAATAGCAGATGGCTCATTGGTAAGATTCCTGACTGCAAATCATGAAGTGACAGATTCAATTCCCATCTATGACTGTAATTTGAATGTGACTGAAGGGGAGGAGATGTGTCATAGTACTTTCAGTGACCTGTACTGTTGCTAAAATTTTTTTAATATAGTTTAATGTTCTTTTACCACTAGGTGGAGCCATATACACACAGCATTTCTTTCAGCTAGAACAATGGTTCTCAAAGTCGGTCCTCAGGACCCCACACAGGTCATGTTTTGCAGATCACCCAGCAGGTGCACAGGTATATTCATTACTCACTGACACATTTTAAAAGATCCACAGATGGAACTGATTATTTCACTTGCGGTTCTGTCAGGAGACCTGGAAAACATGCACTGTTTGGGGTCCTGAGGACTGAGTTTGAGAAGCTGTGAGCTAGAGGAGTGCAGCATACAGACTCTTGCTGATAATTACCACATTATTATGCCTATTCATCATCAATTGATTTATACAAAAGCAGGTGAAAAATAAAATTTTCACCTAATTTTGTATAAATGAAGTGTCAGCCCCATTCATCATTCCTGTAACGCAGGAGATATCACAGATATCTCCTGGTTACAATTGTGCCTCGATAATTTCCACAATACCATTAAGTATGGGGATGTAGAAATTATGAAATTCATCAAGTACCAAAAAAGCTTTTTTTTCGGAACTTGACTGAGGATCTGAGGGACACTCTGAGGTGGTGCTCAGCCCCTGATAGTCTTCACAGGCTGCTGTTTACATGGCATCTTGTGAAGAAACCTGCCAGCCACAGCTCCCTCCTGTATCTGCACCGCAGAGCCCTGGAACTGAGAGCTCCGGGGCACCGCAGTGAGAGTGGAGGATGCGGCGGCAGTTGGGGTATTTGGCGGTGGGGGGAGGATTGGACACCCGCGATTTTAGGGGGCGGTGATGGGGACTCCGCTGCTGCCTTTCCTCACGTCCAGGCAGAAGGACAGCAGCCGCCTGACAGCCAGGCAGACCCGCCCAGGGACATCCAGCATCCACGGCTGCATCAATCACTAACGGGGGAGGATGGTCCCATCCTGGCAGGTGAGAGAGTGTGGGGGGGGGGGGGAGAGCAGGCTCCTGGCAGGTGAGAGAGGGGGAGGGGTTTGTGTCATCTGATTTTATCCTCCAGTGGTAGCCTGCAGTCGGTCAGCTGAATCATTTGACCAATGACCAGCTACCTAGGGGTATTTTAGTCTGACTCTTGGAACAGGAAGATGCCTGTGCAACTTCGCTTCTCTAGTGTTCATTTGCTGAGACTGCGTCCTAGACTCAACACTATTCCCTAGTGTTCTCCATCAAGTTGCAACCCCTGTGATTCTCATTGCTATACAGCGTCTGGTTCACTCCAACCTGTCATCCATCGCTATACAGCGTCTGGTTCACTCCAACCTGTCATCCATCGCTATACAGCACCTGGTTCACTCCAACCTGTCATCCATCTCTATACAGCGTCTGGTTCACTCCAACCTGTCATCCATCGCTATACAGCGTCTGATTCACTCCAACCTGTCATCCATCGCTATACAGCGTCTGGTTCACTCCAACCTGTCATCCATCGCTATACAGCGTCTGGTTCACTCCAACCTGTCATCCATCGCTAGACAGCGTCTGGTTCACTCCAACCTGTCATCCATCGCTATACAGCGTCTGGTTCACTCCAACCTGTCATCCATCGCTATACAGCGTCTGGTTCACTCCAACCTGTCATCCATTGCTATACAGCGTCTGATTCACTCCAACCTGTCATCCATCGCTATACAGCGTCTGGTTCACTCCAACCTGACATCCATCCCTATACAGCGTCTGATTCACTCCAACCTGTCATCCATCGCTATACAGCGTCTGGTTCACTCCAACCTGTCGTCCATCGCTATACAGCGTCTGGTTCACTCCAACCTGTCATCCATCGCTATACAGCGTCTGGTTCACTCCAACCTGTCATCCATCGCTATACAGCACCTGGTTCACTCCAACCTGTCATCCATCTCTATACAGCGTCTGGTTCACTCCAACCTGTCATCCATCGCTATACAGCGTCTGATTCACTCCAACCTGTCATCCATCGCTATACAGCGTCTGGTTCACTCCAACCTGTCATCCATCGCTATACAGCGTCTGGTTCACTCCAACCTGTCATCCATCGCTATACAGCGTCTGGTTCACTCCAACCTGTCATCCATCGCTATACAGCGTCTGGTTCACTCCAACCTGTCATCCATCGCTATACAGCGTCTGGTTCACTCCAACCTGTCATCCATCGCTATACAGCGTCTGATTCACTCCAACCTGTCATCCATCGCTATACAGCGTCTGGTTCACTCCAACCTGACATCCATCCCTATACAGCGTCTGATTCACTCCAACCTGTCATCCATCGCTATACAGCGTCTGGTTCACTCCAACCTGTCATCCATCGCTATACAGCGTCTGATTCACTCCAACCTGTCATCCATCCCTATACAGCGTCTGATTCACTCCAACCTGTCATCCATCGCTATACAGCGTCTGGTTCACTCCAACCAGTCATCCATCGCTATACAGCGTCTGGTTCACTCCAACCTGTCATCCATCGCTATACAGCGTCTGGTTCACTCCAACCTGACATCCATCGCTATACAGCGTCTGATTCACTCCAACCTGACATCCATCGCTATACAGCGTCTGATTCACTCCAACCTGTCGTCCATCGCTATACAGCGTCTGGTTCACTCCAACCTGTCGTCCATCGCTATACAGCGTCTGGTTCACTCCAACCTGTCGTCCATCGCTATACAGCGTCTGGTTCACTCCAACCTGTCGTCCATCGCTATACAGCGTCTGGTTCACTCCAACCTGTCGTCCATCGCTATACAGCGTCTGGTTCACTCCAACCTGTCGTCCATCGCTATACAGCACCTGGTTCACTCCAACCTGTCGTCCATCGCTATACAGCACCTGGTTCACTCCAACCTGTCGTCCATCGCTATACAGCACCTGGTTCACTCCAACCTGTCGTCCATCGCTATACAGCGTCTGGTTCACTCCAACCTGACATCCATCGCTATACAGCGTCTGGTTCACTCCAACCTGTCGTCCATCGCTATACAGCGTCTGGTTCACTCCAACCTGTCGTCCATCGCTATACAGCGTCTGGTTCACTCCAACCTGTCGTCCATCGCTATACAGCGTCTGGTTCACTCCAACCTGTCGTCCATCGCTATACAGCGTCTGGTTCACTCCAACCTGTCGTCCATCGCTATACAGCGTCTGGTTCACTCCAACCTGTCGTCCATCGCTATACAGCGTCTGGTTCACTCCAACCTGTCATCCATCGCTATACAGCGTCTGATTCACTCCAACCTGTCATCCATCGCTATACAGCGTCTGGTTCACTCCAACCTGACATCCATCCCTATACAGCGTCTGATTCACTCCAACCTGTCATCCATCGCTATACAGCGTCTGGTTCACTCCAACCTGTCATCCATCGCTATACAGCGTCTGATTCACTCCAACCTGTCATCCATCCCTATACAGCGTCTGGTTCACTCCAACCTGTCATCCATCGCTATACAGCGTCTGGTTCACTCCAACCTGTCATCCATCGCTATACAGCGTCTGGTTCACTCCAACCTGACATCCATCGCTATACAGCGTCTGATTCACTCCAACCTGTCATCCATCGCTATACAGCGTCTGATTCACTCCAACCTGTCGTCCATCGCTATACAGCGTCTGGTTCACTCCAACCTGTCGTCCATCGCTATACAGCGTCTGGTTCACCCCAACCTGTCGTCCATCGCTATACAGCGTCTGGTTCACCCCAACCTGTCGTCCATCCCTATACAGCGTCTGGTTCACCCCAACCTGTCGTCCATCCCTATACAGCGTCTGGTTCACCCCAACCTGTCGTCCATCGCTATACAGCGTCTGGTTCACCCCAACCTGTCGTCCATCGCTATACAGCGTCTGGTTCACTCCAACCTGTCGTCCATCGCTATACAGCGTCTGGTTCACTCCAACCTGTCGTCCATCGCTATACAGCGTCTGGTTCACTCCAACCTGTCGTCCATCGCTATACAGCGTCTGGATCACTCCAACCTGTCGTCCATCGCTATACAGCGTCTGGATCACTCCAACCTGTCATCCATCGCTATACAGCGTCTGGTTCACTCCAACCTGTCATCCATCGCTATACAGCGTCTGGTTCACTCCAACCTGTCATCCATCGCTATACAGCGTCTGGTTCACTCCAACCTGTCATCCATCGCTATACAGCACCTGGTTCACTCCAACCTGTCATCCATCGCTATACAGCGTCTGGTTCACTCCAACCTGACATCCATCGCTATACAGCGTCTGGTTCACTCCAACCTGTCGTCCATCGCTATACAGCGTCTGGTTCACTCCAACCTGTCGTCCATCGCTATACAGCGTCTGGTTCACTCCAACCTGTCCTCCATCGCTATACAGCGTCTGATTCACTCCAACCTGTCATCCAACGCTACACAGTTCACTCCAACCTGTCATCCATCGCTACACAGTTCACTCCAACCTGTCATCCATCGCTATACAGCGTCTGATTCACTCCAACCTGTCATCCATCGCTATACAGCGTCTGATTCACTCCAACCTGTCATCCATCGCTATACAGCGTCTGGTTCACTCCAACCTGACATCCATCCCTATACAGCGTCTGATTCACTCCAACCTGTCATCCATCGCTATACAGCGTCTGGTTCACTCCAACCTGTCATCCATCGCTATACAGCGTCTGATTCACTCCAACCTGTCATCCATCGCTATACAGCGTCTGGTTCACTCCAACCTGTCATCCATCGCTATACAGCGTCTGGTTCACTCCAACCTGTCATCCATCGCTATACAGCGTCTGGTTCACTCCAACCTGACATTCATCGCTATACAGCGTCTGGTTCACTCCAACCTGACATCCATCGCTATACAGCGTCTGGTTCACTCCAACCTGTCATCCATCGCTATACTATACAGCGTCTGGTTCACTCCAACCTGTCATCCATCGCTATACAGCGTCTGATTCACTCCAACCTGTCGTCCATCGCTATACAGCGACTGGTTCACTCGAAGCTGTCATCCATCGCTATACAGCATCTAGTTATCTAGTTCACTCGAAGCTGTCGTCCATCGCTATACAGCGTCTGGTTCACTCCAACCTGTCATCCATCGCTATACAGCGTCTGATTCACTCCAACCTGTCATCCATCACTATACAGCGTCTGGTTCACTCCAAGCTGTCATCCATCGCTATAGATCACCTGGTTCACTCCAACCTGTCATCCATCGCTATACAGCATCTGGTTCACTCTAACCTGTCATCCATCGCTATACAGCGTCTGGTTCACTCCAACCTGTCATCCATCGCTATACAGCATCTGGTTCACTCCAACCTGACATCCATCGCTATACAGCATCTGGTTCACTCTAACCTGTCATCCATCACTATACAGTGTCTGGTTCACTGCAACCTGTCATCCATCACTATACAGCGTCTGGTTCACTCCAACCTGTCATCCATCACTATACAGCGTCTGGTTCACTCCAAGCTGTCATCCATTGCTATAGATCACCTGGTTCACTCCAACCTGTCATCCATCGCTATACAGCATCTGGTTCACTCTAACCTGTCATCCATCGCTATACAGCGTCTGGTTCACTCCAACCTGTCATCCATCACTGTACAGCGTCTGGTTCACTCGAAGCTGTCATCCATCGCTATACAGCATCTTGTTCACTCCATC
Organism: Taudactylus pleione; assembly: GCA_031769625.1. NCBI lineage: Eukaryota > Metazoa > Chordata > Amphibia > Anura > Myobatrachidae > Taudactylus > Taudactylus pleione. Next base: position 2,031,159 of record JAUIMM010000450.1, read on the forward strand.
CTGTCATCCATCGCTATACAGCTTCTGGTTCACTCCAACCTGTCATCCATCGCTATACAGCGTCTGGTTCACTCCAACCTGACATCCATCGCTATACAGCGTCTGGTTCACTCCAACCTGACATCCATCGCTATACAGCGTCTGGTTCACTCCAACCTGTCGTCCATCGCTATACAGCGTCTGGTTCACTCCAACCTGTTGTCCATCGCTATACAGCGTCTGGTTCACTCCAACCTGTCGTCCATCGCTATACAGCGTCTGGTTCACTCCAACCTGTCGTCCATCGCTATACAGCGTCTGGTTCACTCCAACCTGTCGTCCATCGCTATACAGCGACTGGTTCACTCAAAGCTGTCATCCATCGCTATACAGCATCTAGTTCACTCGAAGCTGTCATCCATCGCTATACAGCGTCTGGTTCACTCCAACCTGTCATCCATCGCTATACAGCGTCTGATTCACTCCAACCTGTCATCCATCGCTATACAGCGTCTGGTTCACTCCAACCTGTCATCCATCGCTATACAGCGTCTGGTTCACTCCAACCTGTCATCCATCGCTATACAGCATCTTGTTCACTCCAACCTGTCATCCATCGCTATACAGCATCTGATTCACTCCAACCTCTCATCCATCGCTATACAGCGTCTGGTTCACTCCAACCTCTCATCCATCGCTATACAGCATCTTGTTCACTCCAACCTGTCATCCATCACTATACAGCGTCTGGCTCACTCCAACCTGTCATCCATCGCTATACAGCATCTGGTTCACTCTAACCTGTCATCCATCACTATACAGCATCTGGTTCACTCCATGCTGTCATCCATCGCTATACAGCATTTGGTTCACTCCAACCTGTCATCCATCGCTATACAGCGTCTGGTTCACTCCAAGCTGTCATCCATCGCTATACAGCGTCTGATTCACTCCAACCTGTCATCCATCGCTATACAGCGTTTGGTTCACTCCAACCTGTCATCCATCGCTATACAGCGTCTGGTTCACTCCAACCTGACATCCATCGCTATACAGCGTCTGGTTCACTCCAACCTGTCATCCATCGCTATACAGCGTCTGGTTCACTCCAAGCTGTCATCCATCGCTATAGATCACCTGGTTCACTCCAACCTGTCATCCATCGCTATACAGCATCTGGTTCACTCTAACCTGTCATCCATCGCTATACAGCGTCTGGTTCACTCCAACCTGTCATCCATCGCTATACAGCATCTGGTTCACTCCAACCTGACATCCATCGCTATACAGCATCTGGTTCACTCTAACCTGTCATCCATCACTATACAGTGTCTGGTTCACTGCAACCTGTCATCCATCACTATACAGCGTCTGGTTCACTCCAAGCTGTCATCCATTGCTATAGATCACCTGGTTCACTCCAACCTGTCATCCATCGCTATACAGCATCTGGTTCACTGTAACCTGTCATCCATCGCTATACAGCGTCTGGTTCACTCCAACCTGTCATCCATCACTGTACAGCGTCTGGTTCACTCGAAGCTGTCATCCATCGCTATACAGCATCTTGTTCACTCCATCCTGTCATCCATCACTATACAGCTTCTGGTTCACTCCAACCTGTCATCCATCGCTATACAGCGTCTGGTTCACTCCAACCTGACATCCATCGCTATACAGCGTCTGGTTCACTCCAACCTGTCATCCATCACTATACAGCGTCTGGTTCACTCCAACCTGTCATCCATCGCTATAGATCACCTGATTCACTCCAACCTGTCATCCATCGCTATACAGCATCTGGTTCACTCTAACCTGTCATCCATCGCTATACAGCGTCTGGTTCACTCCAACCTGTCATCCATCACTATACAGCGTCTGGTTCACTCCAACCTGTCATCCACGCTATACAGCGTCTGGTTCACTCCAACCTGTCATCCATCGCTATACAGCATCTTGTTCACTCCAACCTGTCATCCATCACTATACAGCGTCTGGTTCACTCCAACCTGTCATCCATCGCTATACAGCATCTGATTCACTCCAACCTCTCATCCATCGCTATACAGCGTCTGGTTCACTCCAACCTCTCATCCATCGCTATACAGCATCTTGTTCACTCCAACCTGTCATCCATCACTATACAGCGTCTGGCTCACTCCAACCTGTCATCCATCGCTATACAGCATCTGGTTCACTCTAACCTGTCATCCATCACTATACAGCATCTGGTTCACTCCATGCTGTCATCCATCGCTATACAGCATTTGGTTCACTCCAACCTGTCATCCATCGCTATACAGCGTCTGGTTCACTCCAAGCTGTCATCCATCGCTATACAGCGTCTGGTTCACTCCAAGCTGTCATCCATCGCTATACAACGTCTGGTTCACTCCAACCTGTCATCCATCGCTATACAGCATCTGGTTCACTCCAACCTGTCGTCCATCGCTATACAGCGTCTGGTTCACTCCAACCTGTCGTCCATCGCTATACAGCGTCTGGTTCACTCCAACCTGTCATCCATCGCTATACAGCGTCTGGTTCACTCCAACCTGTCATCCATCACTATACAGCATCTGTTTCACTCCAACCTGTCATCCATCGCTACACAGCGTCTGGTTCACTCCAAGCTGTCATCCATTGCCATACAGCGCCTGTTTCACTCCAAGCTGTTACCCATCGATATTTAGCGTCTGGATACTCTGGGTCTTATCGATACCTGATTAAAACCTCTATGCAATCCTCTCTATACCTTCTAAAACTGTCGCTTTTTAGCGTAATGAGTCGTACAGTAAATAAATGCTTTCAGACTTTGAATGTGGTTCCAACGCACAAAAAGTTAGTATTCAATATAAAAACAGATAGTTACACGCTGTGATCTAAAGACAATTAGCGCAAAGAAATCATACAGACCCAAGGTACAGTTTTTATATATGCACACGCTCTGGGCCCAGATACCGGCATCAGCATTAGAAACCTCCGTCAACAGCACAGCAAGAAGACTCTTGACTTGGATCAGAGAGCGCACATATATACTCTTCACAGGGATAGGCAATACAATAGACAAGTTTGGCATGATTCCATTGGTTCTTCTTAAAGGTACTTCTGTTACAGGATAGTTCATAGGTCAATTTGAATGGACACAAACAGCCTCTAACAACCCTTTGTGTCCTTTTTCCCGCTGCATGCTAATCTAAGCTGCTAACATTACAGAGTACATTTTAATGTTTTAACTCTCTATAGTCCATAGTTTGCAGACGGATGTTGCGATCTTCTCACTGATGATACCGGAAATCTGTGGAGACACAGTGGATCAGTACAACACCAGACATGGTCTGCTTGCCATGTACTAAACCTTAGATATCAAATAACCTTTATTACACAACATTAATAATTACTGCATAAACCTTGAATATTACACTTTAATGCTAGGGAACCTTTTATGTACGTGTGCAGTGTGTGAGTATTGGGGAATTGGGAAAAGACACTAGTTAGCGTTGTGCGACTATCTGTTTTGTGGAGTACACCATGGTACGTGTTTTGCAGGGATAATAATTTTATGTATTAATGACTGTCTGTATTTGTATGGTGAGGACCTTTAACTTCTTTCTATTGCATGGGAATCGCACGACGCTAAATAATAGCATCGCCGTATGTACTTATAATGGCGAGTTTCACTAAAATGGCGCTGGGCGGCCAGTCGCAAAATGGCATCTCATTGCCATTCGCAAAATGGCGTCGCCTCGATCTAATTTTAAAACGATCCTGTCTCAACCAATTATCCGGCTTCGACAGTCTCATCTCCACTATTCAGCGACCGGATCAATCAGTAGTACTATTTCACCATACAGCGTCTGGTGTCCCAGTGCAGCTATCCGTGGCAAACATTATCTGGAGTACCAGAGTTGTCGCCATCGCTACTGGCAACTGTCCCATCTTGCTAGTCCTTCTAGTTGCCCCTCCAGTACATTCGTGGTCTTGTCCCTTGTCTTCTTGCTACTCTCAGATACCTACTCCGGGGGTCGCAACCTGTTCACCTGGTGCAGCGAAACCCATATCCCGCTTGGAGGGGGTCACTGGTGAATACCATCGGGTGGATTAGACTCCGCGCCCTGGAGTAGGTCTCGCCAACATCTGTGAGTAGCCTATGAGGAAGACATATATTACCTCCTCGTCTGTTGCCTCCTACTCACCCTATCCCCCTGGCTACTGAGCCTAAAACTGAGATCAAACCATACCCGGGCCTGACACACTGAGGTTGTGGGTTTGAATCCCACTACGACCCTAGCATTGTGGAGTTTGTATATTCTATTCTCCCTGTGCTTGTGTGGGTTTCCTTCCACATTCCAAAAATATACTGGTAAATTAATTGGCTCCCAACAAAGGGCCTGATCAGGGGCATCTTAAGAGAGGGGTGGGCCCGTGTGCACTCCCTGTGCGGGGCTCCCTCCTCTCTCTCCGATGGCCAGCAGCCGACTGACGCGGCTAGCCAGCCAGCCACCGGAGCCTTAGTAGACTCCGGGCACTAGAGTGTGCCCGGAGGCTACTGCGCATGCGCAGGACAACGGAAAAGTGGTCATGGCGGCCATTTTCCGGTGTTCTGAGCAGCGCTGACAGCCGACACAGGATCACAGACAGGTAAGTTTAAAAGAATATGGGTGCAGTGTATGCGGTGCGGGGTCCCCCTGGACCTGAGGGCCCATGTGCCCTGCACGCACTGCACCCATTATAGATACGCCACTGGGCCTATTACAGCAAGGATCACAGTTGCGAAGAACCACGCAATCAACCGATTGTTGCTTTCTGCGCATACGTACGCATTGCAGTGCACAAACTGGCCATTGCAATTGGGACTGCAGATCAATCATAGAGTGATTGACCGTAAGTGCCTTTGTGGGTGGTGACGGTAGGGTGGTCGTGCCAGTGTGTGGCTATTAGCAATTGCAGAGTAAGGTCAGGGCTTGTGCAAGTGTACATATGGGTCCGATGGTACTCGATTGTACCAATGGTTTTGCTATTCTGCTAAGTATAACGGATGGGGAAGTGGGCGTCCTTATGTTAGGCTGCGATCGCAATGCGACTGCAATTATTTGGATATTACCGCTGATATTAGCAGAATAGCAATCCAAGCTGAATCAGGCCCAAAATTAACAGTAGTGTGTATGTGTGTGAGCATGTGGTAGGGAATATGGGCCCTCATTCAGAGCCCGACGCTCTGAGCAGAGCGCACGCTCTGAATGAGGGCCGTCCACCATAATTATGGAGCGTCCTCCTGGACGCTCGTATAGCTGTGGGTCACCACCCACAGCCTATACGAGCGTGCAGGTTGATGGCCGCGATGGTCTTGACCATCGCGACCATCGCCACTGTGAGCCGGAGCCTGCGGTTGAGTTTCTCAACCGCAAGGCCCGGAGTGATTTCGGCTCTATCAGAGCCAAAATCACTCCCACTGACATCACTAGTGATGTCAGTGGGCCGGCTTCTGACGGTAGGCGTTCCCTTGGGAACGCCCCCGTCTGGGAGGCATGCCCCCGGCACGCCCACCAAAGGGGGCGTGCTGTCAATCAACATCGACAGCACGCCCCCTTTGATCAGACACAACGAGCGAAGGAAAGTCCTTCGCTCGTCGCGTCTGGCGCATGCGCACGACGGAGCTCCCGCCGTCGTGCGCACGCGCAGTGCACACCATCGACCCACTTGCGAGCGGATAGCCGCTTGCGAGTGGGTCTGAATCAGGGCCATAGATTGTAAGCTTCACTGGGGCAGGGACTGAGGAATACATACGAATTACCGCCGGACACAAATCCGGCGGTTCAAATCCCGGCAGCGGCAGTCCAACACGGCTGAAGTTCCCGATTGTCCGCAGCTAAGTATGTTCAACCTAACCTAACAGTCCTAATCCTAACCCTCCTTAGGGGTGCCTAACCCTAACCTACCCTCCAGTGCCTAACCCTAATCCCCCCTTTAAGTGCCTAAACCTAACCCCCCCTTCCCCACCGCCTAAACCTAAGTTCCCCCGGGGGGTGCCTAACCCTGACCCTCCCTCCCCCTAGCCTAACCTTAACCTCCCGGGGGGATGCCTAACCCTAAGTCCCCCCCGGGAGCCCTAAACCTAACCCCCCACGCGGCTGTCCCCAGCGGCGCCCGGCATCACTTCGATCGGGATGCCAGGCGCCGGTCTCCAGGCATCAGTAAAATGACAGGCATCTAAAATTAGGCGCCTGTCATTTAACCCTCGCTTACGTGCGCCGGCTTCTCGATTGCATACCGGGACTGATGTCAATGGCCAAATATTCTTTGTAAAACGATTCGGAATATGTGTGCGCCATATAAATAACTGTTAATAAAATCAATAATAAATTGCGGCAATGGAAAGCTGTGATGCAGGAGGACTGCTGTGCCGTCCATAGCTAGTTGCTCCCTTAAGGTGGGTACACACTAGGATGACAGATCGGCCATCCAGCTGATCCACCGCCCATATCTGACGAGTAAGTGCATACACACTTACCAATCATCAGTGTATATGCACTGACGTCCAGTTGCTATGTGCCCGTCTAGTTGTTATGTCTGTAACCAGTGGCCTCTGTCAGCCGACATATCAGCACGGCTACACACTGGCCGACACACATGCACTCAATTGAATGGCCGATATGTCGGTCAGTGTGAATTTGGCACATATATTGCACGTTGCAACTATGTATATGCAACAATTGCTGCCAACTTAGCCTCAAAGGGACAACTTTTGGAAGGGGGGCAGGGAGCTGAGACGGGACAATGGGAATACCAACAGCCAGAGGAATGGATGTGTCTGTGTGTGCATGCACACAATCAGGGAAATCCCCGGTGGGCCCCTCCCCCACCTCTAGGGGTCAGGTTCCAGCCTGTGCATGTTACATTATACTGCATTCCCAGGATTATGGTGTATTCACTACAATGCATTTGTTGTTATCAATCTAATACATTATCACTATATATAATTATAAAGGGGCCCTCACCATGCACTCTCTAATGGTTAGCCAAACCCATGTAGTGGCTGGCCCCATCCCACTGCATTCCCCTGGTGGGCCCTTCGTGCCCCAGTCCGACACTGCGCACAGTGGCTATATACTGAGCCCCACTCTGCAAAGACTGGCCCTGCAGTCGTCTTCCTCTTTCTGGGTTAATTTCGCTGCCAGTAATAGCTTTTCTCCATTCCCAGCTGCTCCTGCCTGCTAAAAATGAATTATGGAAGAGTAAATGAAGGCATTAGGGCAGGGCGCCCCCAGAACGCCAGGACAATCAGCCGAAGACCAGAAAAAGAGCCGAGACCAAAGAGCTTCAAATAATACTTACTAGACATATATATCTGTTAATGGGAACACGGACGAGAGGGCAGTGTGACCAGCCGTCTGCACTTCAGGTCTCAAAGCATGACCCCCTCGGTGTTATCTCATGTCTGTTATTACGTTAATAAATAGGGCAATAGTCTGGCGGTGGAGGACAGATTTCACATCTTGTCTTATTCACACACAGAGATTATGTCAGAGAAAGGCAAATACACATTTCTATTTTTATTTACAATCCCAGCATGGACACATTTATATTGGGACAAGACATAGAAAACAGAAGAGGCTGGATAGAATTTTAATGTAAAAAAAATATCGACCAGGCGCTGAATAAAACTATATTATTTTTCCATCTTACGTTTTATACCATAGTGATCAGAAAAGTGGAGACCCCCGAGATAAATTCACTTAGTAGGGCACTGGGCCACAATCTGCAAGGCCCCCTCCCCCCAATGGCAAAATTGTAGGGCTGACTGGACATGCGCCAGGTCTAGGGGAGATGTATCAAGCTTTTGGAGAGAGATGAAGCTGCAGAAAGCCACCAATCGGTCATTTATCTAGCACAGACTTTGAAATAACAGTCAGAAGCTGATTGGTTGCTTCGTGCTACTTCTCCACTATAGCTCTCTCTCCAAGGCTTGATACATCTCCCCTGTTAGGAAGACGAGGAGAGCGGACAGCACCGTGATAAGTTTCTAATACAGGCCCCCCCTGCACAGAGCACCATTTCTGTCCAATCATCTCATGTGTCAGAGATAAAGACAGGGATCTTCATGGGCATCCTCAGGAACATTGTTCAGGGGGCAAGAGAAGGGAATCGGTATGAAATATGGCAGTGGACACAACAGCCAATGAGAGTCTGTCTGTCAGCCAATGAGAGCAGTCTCATTGGCTGCTAACACACACACACATCGCCGCGATGTGTGTGTAAATGCGGTCTGCACTACACTGGCTGACTAGGGCAGGCCTGTTCCGTAGCCGTCGGCACCCCAAACCCCCACTTCAATTAACCGATATTTTCAATGCAATTCACAGATAGATCATTTGCCATTTAATGAAAAAAAATAAAAATAAAATGCTTCTCTATTTAGCTTCCAAACTCTAAGTTAGTTTGTAATTGCATACAGTTGATGCTTGGGAGTGGGATCCCCAATTATTTTTTGGGGGTCTTCACTTTCCGAGGATTGCCAGCTCTGGGCTGACCAGTTTACCATTGGTTAATGCTTTGGCAGGGGGGCCCCATGCTGTGTTACCACCCTGCCAAGTTCAGCCTGGTGCTGGTTAATGGAAAATAGGGGGAACCCCATGTCGGTTTTTCCCTCGATTATCCATTACCAGACCTGGCCAAAAGGGCCTGGGCTGGTTATGGATTTAGGGGCCCCCACTTTTTTTACTCTTTAGTCTCTTTTAATCTGAGAAGCATGCACAGATCATAGTGATCTGTGCATGCTACTCCCAAACACGACTGCCTCAGGCAGGTCTATTGTTTGGGTGCTTTCAAAGTTGGATTTGTAGTCGATTTTTATTTGACTTTCAATTGACTGTTAGTAAATGAGGGGATCCTGTAGTTGTCTTTGGGAAAGTATCGATGTTTGGTCAATGTTTGGTTGTGGTTGGGGTTGGTTTTATAGTCGATTTTATAGTCGATTTTGCCTTTAGTAAATCCCTGTTTTACAAAATCGAATAAACATTGTCTACAAATACACCAAAACTGACCAAAATTGACCTCTAGTAAATATACCCCCGACCAGTGGCGTAACTAGGGTAGGGCCCACCAGGGCTTGTGCCCTGGGCACTGTGGGACTGGTGGAGCGGGGAGGGGGGAAAAAAAGGTGCGCGCCCCCGGCCACGGTACCGGCCCGTCCTAGTTAGCCAGCGTAGTACCAACCGCAGTGAGTTCACTACACATTTACTCAGGACCGGCGCTGGGCGCAGGGAAGCCCAGCGCCGTCCTGTGCTGCACAGTCGAGCCACTTCCCTCCCCCTGAGCACTTACCCAATAGCGCCAGGCAAAGGGTGGGAGGCGGGCTCAGGCTACCCAGTGCATTTACACACACATCGCCGCCGACGCTGTGGCGATTTGTGTGTTGCAGCAGCCACTGAGAGTCAGACAGACTCTCATTGGCTGCTGCTGCGCCCACTGCAAGAGCCGGGCTGGAGCTTGCTCATGAGCTCTGCCTAACGGCTCCTGCAGTGGGTTATGGGAGAGATGTCATGACGTCTCTCACATAATGCAGAGAGTGCCAGCCCAGCAAGACCAAGGTGTGAATGGCGGAGGGATCAGGAGCCGGAGCGGGTATTTAGGTAAGTGTTTTTTTGTTTTCTTTTACTTGTGTGTCTGGCACTGCATCGGGGGGGGACACATATACTGGGAACTATTACTGGGGGGGCTACTACTGGGGGCACTGCATCGGGGGGTACCTCTACTGGGGACTACTACTGGGGAGCTACTACTGGGGGTGGACCTCTACTTGGGGCACTACTACTGGGGGCACTGCATTGGAGGACCGCTACTGGGGGCACTGCATATGGGGGGACCACTACTGGGGGCACTATCTAAAGGGCACTGCATAGGGGGTACCACTGCTGGGGGCACTGCATGGGGGGGACTACTACTGGGGGCACAGAATAGGCACTGTATAAGGGGAATTTATGGGGGGCTGCATAAGGGGGACCACTACTGGGGGTACTGTATAAGGGGCACTGCTGGGGGCCTGCATAAGAGGGACCACTACTGGGGACATTGCTTACTGGGGGTGCTGTTTAAGAGACACTACTGGAGGACCACTACTGGGGGCACTGCATATGGGGGACTGTATAAAGGGCACTGTGCATATGGAATGGAAAGTTCAGAGTGACGAGAAAGGGGTGTGTGTCATGTTGACATGCCCCATTTTTAAGTGGCCATGCCTATTTTTCGGTGTGCGCACATATAGAGGGGTGTGGGCTCCATTTTTCAATTTGCCCTGGGCTCCAAATACCCTAGTTACGGCACTGCCCCCAACTAAGTGTATCGCAGAACCAGAGAGAGTCCACAATGGGTGGATACCTCCACATGACAATGCCTCTGAAAATTCACTTTTTTACTTTATATTTCTTTTCATCAAAACAAATTGCATTTCTGTGTCTCCTGCTTGGACCTTTCAGTCAACATTTTGTGTCAGTTCATTAAAGAGAGGTGCTCAACCTATAGCAGGCCATAGGTTTTTTTTTATCTAGTTTTTGTATATGAAGGGTTCCTCTTGGCAATAACACTGAGTAAGATTCGCCATCTTTCGTCTCCAAATGGCAATCCTATTTATTGAGTGTTGCAGCAGTACTAGTATTGCCACAATACTAGTTCTTTCATCACCATCTCAGAAATGTGCATTCTTTGAATAAAGCATTTTTCTTTAATGAATACAGGGGCTTATTCAGAGATGGACGCTATTCACACAGCCGCTGCAAATTTGTACCAACTCCCCCCATTTGCTGTACCGCAACGTCACTGCCACCAAACGCCAGCAGCATGTTTCTCATGCTGTAGCTTTTGGGGAGCAGCAAACAATATTGCAGACCCTAATCTGTGCAGCGCAACTCCTGCGAATCTGCAAATCTTAAAACATCGGAAATGTGCGTTAACATTGAATTAACATACATCTCTGAATCAGCACCACAGGTTTGTTTTTTTACGCATATTTTTATTGATTATGAAGCATAACTAAAATCACAGTACACAATGTGATAGTAAATAAAAAAATAAAAACATATCTAAAAATGTCAGAGTACCACTGGAAAAAATAGTAACAAAAGTATCAATTATGACCATAGTCAAGAATTAAAACATAGAAAACATAAAATCATATTAAAAAATAAAATAAAAACTACTAGACTAAATATGTAAAAACAAAAAAAGTCATTAAAAATTAAGAATTAAGATGGTGCTGTAACAGTTTTTTTTAAAAATCTTTCAATTTTTTTAAATTAAATTTGATCTATTTTTTTTTTTATATTTTAAATATGCCTTCCATAACTTTGTATCTCATTTCCTTAAAATGGGGCCTTGTACTGCATTTGTCTACAAAATTAGATGCATTTGTTCACATATTCTGTATATTGCTTGGAATGCCTTTGATTTTGCTCCATAAACGTAAGTGTCCCTTTGCGCACCTGCGCTGATTGGCTAAATGTCAAGTCCAAAGGTGAGTTTGCTCCCATTTTGTAAATAGTCTCCACTGTGCGTAACAGGTACATTTTTAAAAATGTTCGAAACTTTAAAAAGAATCCTGAAATTGATGTGCTGCCTGTGACTCCTAAGTCTTCCTCCTCTGGGATTGCTACATCGGTGAAAAATGAGCCAGAACTGCTGATAAAATTATAAAAGCATTTTATGAGCAGAATTTGTATTCCAAAGAATTTTAACTTGCTGGAACACGCAGATGTTCTGAAACTATGTCCCAGCTCTCGTTGTCACTTGACAAAGAGCTCTGATGTCACCACTTGTAGTGAGTTCAGCTCTGTGTGTTCAGACATGGTGTCCTTGGGACAGGCTGGTGTCTGTTCCTCACACACAGCGTATGCGACTCCAGGGTAAGAACGCCTGTGTTAGCGTCTGTCTGCGATTTATTCATTTATGTAACGTATATATATTTCATCTACGTGTTTTTAAGCTATCAATTTTTTGTTTTCTTCTTGCGAAAATTGCTTGGTCTACTGTTTGGGCCCTTAGGTCTAGGTTTAGTGTAAGCACACTAAAGCAGATGTGCGGTCAGGATCCTGAAAGACATATTTATCAAATGGTGTTAAGCCGGCGATAGAATTAATTTTAGTTTTGTTCTATGCAAGAAAAGATTCACACTGTCGATGAAACTATTACTATAAAGATTCTCCAGCTTTCAACTTTCTCATAGGGAAATCTAATTAAGAATTATCCCAGTGGTACTTGTAGTGCTGCCCGTAATCCATTTTCAAATCATTAAACAAAAGTTTTGTTCTTTGATGAAAACTTTTTTTTTTCTTCTTATGAATAAAGGTTTGTTTAGTTTTTGTATGATTATTCTAAATAAATTTGATGTATTTTTCAACTTTTTTTCCCACATTAACGAAACTGAAAGGCTAAAACTTCCAGCTCCGCTATGCGCTCGCGAGTCGCAAGCATGCGCTCAACTGCAAAAAAATGGTCCGGTGAATCGGTGAGCTGGCACTTACTGGTCTGGCCCACTACTACCGGGGCTGCTGCACCATGCAATACTTTTTTGTTAAATTGCAGCTATAACTGATTTTTATACCTGCACCAAACAGTGATAAACCTATAAATCAGCCTTATCGCTGTGATCAAGACTCTACTGGTAAATAGGCGTCCGAATGTGCTTCCAGTTTGTTTCTGGCCGTAACTAGAGTGGTGCGATATGTGCCATGGCACAGGGCACCGCAGGGCACCGCAGGGCAGGGGGCGCTGTTTGGGCCTGTCAATTTTTTGTTTATAATCATTCTCACTCGCAGCTTCCTCTTCTCTTATCCCAGGCATCTTCTGGCCTCCCCTATCTCCTCCCCGGATGACCTCCCCTCCATCTGGCCACCTCCCCAAGCACCTTCAGTTACGTCCTCTTTCATTTTTAACACACTCAGCTATATCCCCTACAGTTCTGATGGCAGCCCTGAACACAGCCACTGATTCCCGACCCACGTGCTACCAGCACACCTCGAGTACTTTTTCCGGTGAGTTCAGCTGCCAGCTCAGGGTACATACACGGATCTCCCCGCCGCTGACATTTCCTGCATAGATACTACAAGCAGCACTCTCTGTTTCTATACCTCCAGTCGGCGAGCTACATTGCCGGCTCCAGGCTTGTGCAGGGCTGTTCTGATGGACAAATCCTGCACAGGGCACTAAAAAGTCTAGTTACGGCTCTGGTTTCTGGGTCCCCAGGTTGAACACACATCAACCCGGGATTTTTGTCAGTGTAAACGGATCAACCATGGTCCAGTGACCCGGGGATCTGACCAGGCTTGCCTGCAGGGTTGAGCACGGGTCCCTGTGTCACCCTGCAGTGTAAACGTTGCGACGCATGCCGCCCGATTGGCCGGCTTCAGTGACGCTTGGAGATCACATCATCTCCAAGCGTCCACTGCCGGGCCGACCAGAATGGAGCAGTGCACACCACCCGTCCTCTCTGCCGCTGCGGAGTAAGGTAAGGGGGTCGTGGAGAGGGAGGGGAAGTAGCGCTGCTCCCCTGAGACGGAGAACAAGGTCAGTGCTGACCCGGCTCCGGCGTGAACTGTGCATAGCCCGGGTCGGCGCCGTGGTGTAAAAGAGGGTCTGATCCGGTTTGGTAACATGTTCCAAATCCCGGGTCAGACCTGGGACTTTGGTGTAAAAGGGGTATTACAAACCCTGCATTTGCCACTGCACGTTTATATAAATAGCTGTTCTTTCCTCTGATACTAACTAAGCAGGAATTACTGTGGAAACTGATTCATGCCCTTTTCTAATCTCTTTAACTATGAAACGATTTACATTTAATTAATCCTGGAGGTTTAGTCAAGGTAACACTGTTCATATTCCTGATAATTTATTATGTAATTGGCCTACAGTTAAGGATAGAAGTGTACATAGCTAACAGCATATATCACTCATAATAAAATGCTAGTGTGATGTTTCACAGGTAACTGAGATCTTAATCACCGGTCACAGACCTGTCAGAGAACCTCACACCTCTCCTGTGTGGTGAATTCACTGGCTCAGCTGATGGAGGCGTTCAGTGTCTCTGACTGAGACATTCTCATATGCATCATAAACACATGTACGTTGGAAATATGTGCACTATAAACCATGTATATTCGTTGTAACAGGTATACATTCCCATGTTGTGGTTAATGTACATATGACAGCGTAATACAATCTAGAACACGAGTCCTTGCAAAAGTACAATTTGGGCACTTACCAATATATAAAGCTCGTATAGCTTTAACTGTACCCATCCGTTCACCCAGTCTTCGTGCACAATAATATTTCGATTATAAATCCACAAAATGGCATCTAATGGTGCATACACACGGTCCACCTTTGCAGGACGATATGAACGATATCGTTTATCGTTATATCGTTCATATCGTTGACTTTTTTGCATTGAACAACCAACGATGTGCGTGGCCATATGGACGATAACGATATCTGAGGTCGACTGTACATGCAGGCCAACTTGTATGATATCATCATTTAAATACTTTCAGATATCGTTCATCATTCATGAAATCGTTCAACGATATCGTTCATTTTTAAAGTAGAAAAAAATTCTTCAACGATATAGATGATCGAGCAAGTTCTGCTGTGTGTATGCACCATTAAACGCACATCTCAGCACAGATGTCCATGAAAGATGATGTTTTGCCTCGTTCTGAGATTTGAACTTGGCGGGAAGATCTGAGCCAAAACCGAACCGCACTTTGCTAGTTAACGCAGCAGCTAAGCTAATAGCTACCAATCCCAACCAGGCCCTGTGTTTGGGAAAGAGTAGTCTTTATTACAGGCTGAAGGCGAGAGTCTGAAATACCCACACCAGACAGGAGGAATTACCACACTCTGCCCATCTCCTCTTACCAGTCAGCCAGTGAGAGCTTCTCTGTTAATGCCGCCACCACTAACCCATGATTTTAGCGGCGCCAGAACACCACCCACATCTATTATTTTTTCAGTTTAATTCTTCATCAAGTAACCTTATACTACATTGAAAATATGACCCTGACACATGAAACTTTTCTACCCTTCAATACTTATAAATAGCCAATGATTTTATCTCCTTCCCTCCTGCAGGGATATCGAATACGCTGCAGAACATGACATGGCAGGTCTGTTTGGCAGGGTATGACTTCATTAAATGAACCTTTTCTGGGAACTGGTTTTGGCTGCATCGGTTCCAGGTTGACAATACGCACTTCATTCTTTAGGGAATTTTTTTTTTAAAAGATGAATTTTAATGACATAAATTTGCTTAAGAATTTTTAATCAACATTTCTCTGCCAAGGGGTTTATGATTCGGAAAAACCTATTGCACTTGGCTAAAGACGTGGTTTTGGATTTAATGCAAGAGGCAGCTTGTTTTTAGCTTTTTTTGTCTTTTGCCTGCCACGTGACCTAATGGGCATTTTCAGGACAACTCACAGTTATTTTTTTTTTACCTAAATTCAGCACAGCTCGGAATGAAAATTTTTGCCCTCCTGTAATGTTAGGTGAGTCTCTCTGCCGCTGTCAGAGCTACATAGGCACACACTTCATCATGTCCAATCTGTATAAAAGCAATGAGTATCTTAGTAATTAACAGCTAGTGCCAGTAATCAGTAATCAAATGATGGAATATGTGCCTCAGGCCGGGATGTACTAAAGGAAAAATGCGGTAAAAACCCCGTTTTCGGGGGTTTTACCGCATTTCCATATGTACTAAGCCCCGGCCGCACTTTTATCGGTGCAGAGGGTAACGCCAGAAAAACCTGGCGTTACCCTATAAAAGCCTATGGCCTTCTTACCGCACCCCGCTCCCCAGCGCTGGGCCCCACTCACCTGCTCTCCATGGTTGCCGGCCCGTGCTCCTCCTGGGTCCTTCCGCCTCCTCCTAATCTTCCGGGTGCAGGGAGGAGGAGGAGGAGCCCGGGGCTTCCTGCACATGTGACCAGCAGGAAGCTCCCTGGGGCTTGGAGGGGGCGGAGTCCCACGGAGACCCCGTCACCCGGGGTCAGCTGCTTCGCAAAGGGCAGCTCTTATCGCAAGAGCTGTCCTTTGCAATACTAATCGTATATGTTAGTACATATGTGATTAGTAAGGTTGTGGTGACTGGCGGCATGGTCTCCGCAACCTTAGTACATCCCGGCCTCAGTATCCTTACTCCCTAATACAAAGAAGATGTGCATATGCACAAGTAGACAACAAGAGGCAGGGGCATATTGAGAGAGGAGGGGTTCAGTGTGCATAAAAAAGATAAATAAACTGCGCTCAGCTAAAATAGATCTGAAATATAATGGTAATTCTGCATTGAATATATAGATTAGTAACTATCAAAATGTGACAATAAGCACATATCTCACCCCAATGATAATATGATATCCAGACAAACATAAAAACCCGCCAACCAATGTAATAATGATATAAAGGAATTTATTAATTTGAAAAAGGCTAAACCATAAAAAGTCAGAAATGCTGCACATGCAAAAAGATTAGTGTGCTTCCCATCTAAGGAAAGGAAAGGAAAAAAAGGGGGGGGACGGGAAATGGGGACTGTTGTGGATATGTGATCGGACTGAAACTGTGGGATGCAATCCACTCTGAATAAAGAGTCCAAAGTTAAGTGGAATATTGCTGTAAATAGTCTGGTGTGATGTATAAGCGGCGTCTCGCTATTAGAATGTTCAGTGTGCATGTCTGGTCTACCTTCTTTCTGTCTGGCGGCGCAAGTGAGTAGACTCTGGCGCTGTGCTAGAGTCTACTGCGCATGCCTCTTCCTGGCAATTTTTCTACTGTGCATGCGCAAATTGACAAGATAATGGCTGCCACTCCATTTTCCCTCACAACTTTCTCTTCTTGGATGCCGTAAAAAGGGGGCGGAGTCTCAGGGAAATGGGCATGCGCACGGCATCTATTCTCACACTGCAGAGCCGCAGAGCAGCAGTGTGTGCTCTCGCCAACTTCCCCTACACCGTGGGTGGGACAGTCCCAGAAAAACAGGACTATCCTGCTGAATGCGAGACATTTGGGAGGTATGAGGTGATATGTGCAGCGCTTCCAATGCCGGTGTGGGACTCCAGAGAGTATTTAAGAACATGGGTGCAAGGTGTGCAGTGTGGGTCGCACACCTGGCACCCATTATAGACACGCCACTGACCTGGGGGGATCTAGGGATTAATTTACCATAGCAGCCAATCGTATTCTAGCTATCATTTCCTAAAATGTACCACATAAATGAATGAGAGTTATACAGTGAAAGGAGCAGACCCCCCAGTAGTATAGCCAGAGCCATAACTTTGTGTGCCAGCCCCGCCCCCTGAGCACACAATGTGATGTCGCGCACATGACGTCATTACATCATGCAGAGGGGGCGTGGCCAGCAGCTCCGATAAGTGCAGAGCTGAGTGGGCGTCCTCAGAACCTATACAAAAAAGCCTTTGGTGCCTGATGCGCTTCTATATGAATCAAATATATTTATTTTCTATAAGAGAATGTTAACTAGAATAACACTAACTGAGATTAAGTTTTGTGAGACCCTTACATGTGAGGGGAGTGGGCACGAGTAGTCATAGACAGGACTTTGAAGTTACATGTTTTTCTCTTTGGACCAATAAATGTATAAAAGTAGACGCACAGTGATTTCCAGAGAAAGCCCTAAAATCTGCTGTGAACGTGCACCTATATATAAAGAAGGTGAATTAGGTGCATTTGCACAAATATAAATCATATGGGGTGCTTTTGCTCTGTTATCCAAATCAGCCCTGGTGCCTAATAACTTGATAGGCTGCAGCATTACAACTTTTGGTCTACCTCACAAAATGGCTGCCTCTACTGTGTGTAAATAGCCTGCAAACAAACTTGCAGAATCCCTGGAAATGTCTGGGGGACTCCTCAAATAGTTAGTTTCCTGAGAGCCTGGCAAATTTCTGATGCCGGATCAGAACAAGTAGTGGCGGGCATGAATTTCATGGTTGGCGAAATGCATCAGCCAGAATGCATTATTAAGTCCTTCCCTACCTTGATTGCATGAAGTTCCCATCAGGATCTTCTAGCGGGGAGAAATGAAAAGGCAGCCAGTATAGCTTTACAGCTGTCAATTCTAATTTTTCAGACGAGGGCTTCTATTTTAGTGTATTTCTGATTATGGCCTCCATTTTCCAGTTTCAGCTGTTCAAACTTGTTAGTGATGAAATATAAGAGTTGTTGAAATTCAGTAATGCATGTTTTCGCTTAGTTTAGAATAGTGCTATTTCCTAGCGCATCATCCATGATATCAGATGGCACACTTTATTTAATAACGAACGGTAACAATAACTTTCCATTCGTATATATGTAAAATGAATTCCCCAGGCAGTGGTGTCAGTTAAACAGCGCTCACAAGCGCCAAGACCCCGGCACGCTGCTCCGGCATCCGGGGAGTTACCCATAATACTTTGCGACCGCTGTGTATCATGTGATCAGCCTGAGGTTTTCATAAATAATATCGTCCACGCTATCTGTATAAGAAAAATAGCGCTGAGAAGAGCTTTCTTCATTAACGCTCGCACCGGGCATGTGTTTTACTATATACTCATTAAAAAGTAAAAATAATGCGGTTAACGTTAAAGATGAATATCACTGCAAGTGAAACTCGTTAGTAAATGGAGCCCATATTATTCTAAGAGGAAGCAGTGCAGCTTGAATAGAATTACTTATTTAGATTTAGGGGTCTATTTACTAAGCAGTGTTAGGAGAAGTGAAAAGTGAAGAGTGAAAAGTGATAAGGTGCCAGCCAATCAGCTCCTAATTGCCATCTCACAGGCTGTGTTTGAAAAATGACAGTTGGGAGCTGATTGGCTGGCACCTTATCACTTTTCACTTCTCCTAACACTGCTTAGTAAATAGACCCCATAGTGTACAATGCTGAACATGTATGGAAAGTTATGTATTAGCCCAGACTAGATAAAACAAGAGTTACAGTATCTAGAGACTGACCGTCTAATTGCCCTCAAACTGTAATTGCTCTCAATGGCAACTTTAGATTTCAATCAAAGCAAAACAAATTCCAGATTTCAATTCTTAGATAAAAGAAGGACAAACAAAATAATTTATCTTTGAACAGAAATCTCTGTGTTGTGCGAGGGATATAATGCAGCGATTATCCCCAATACGCGTAATGAAAGCCTCTCTTCTACGCACAGAATAGTGGAGTGAGCAGCAGCCCCTGCCCAGCCCTCCCTGTAAGATAAACACTGCCATTATGTTACGGCTCCAGGTCATGTCCCCCAGGCCATCTTTGTGAACCACAGTGTAGTATGAGAAGCTCGTGGCTGTGAGCAAACATGTTCTGAATCTCAAGGAATCCACATTCAGCTGGTCACACATAATCATCTGATCTATCTGGCAGTAATGGGCCCCTACTAATGAACGCTGCAGTCATGTCCACAATTATTGTGCCAACCATAGGAGGACACATAGAACATGAATGACCACTATATTTAAAGAGGAGCAGTACCCATGTGTATATGTGAAATTAACATTAATACATACATATGCAAACATACACTAATGGTGCATACACACGATCAGATTTTTCCTTCAGATATGAACGATAACGATTTAAAAATCGTTCAGTCGTTCATATCTGAAGGAAAATCGTTCATATCTGACATGCCTGAACGATGGACGATCAACGATGCGCGTTCCCGTTTGTCAGATAACGATATCTGACATCTTGACAGACTTGGACGATTGCATTCATTTTAATGCAGTCAAAAATCGTTCAATCGTTCAAATCGTTCAAAACTTTGGTAAAATCGTTCAAATCGTTCAAATCGTCCAATCGTTCAGTCGTTCATCTGACAAGTCTGACAAATCTGACCGTGTGTATGCTCCATTAGGGGTATATTTACTAAAGTGTGTGTTTGTAGAAGTAGAGTTGTTGCCCATAGCAACCAATTAGATTCTACTTATCATTTATCTAGCACCTTCTAGAAGATAATTGCTAGAATCTGATTGGTTGCTATTAGGGGTGTGCACTGGCCACTTTTCGTGGTTTGTGTTTTGGTTTTGGATCTGGATCTTTCTTCGTGTTTTGGATCTCGATTGGTTTTGCCAAAACCACCCTTCCGTGTTTTGGGTGCTGGGTTTTGTGTTTTGGATCTGTATTTTTTTTTAAAAAAAGCATAAAAACAGCTAAAATCACCTGCTCCTATGCTATTATTAACCTCAGTAACATTAATTTCCACTCATTTCCAGTCTATTCTGAACACCTCACAATAGTGTTTTTGTGTCCAAAAGGTTGCGCCGAGGTAGCTGGATGACTATGCTAAGCGACACGAGTGGGCGGCACAAACACATTGCCCATCTAGGAGTGACACTGCAGTGGCAGACAGGATGGCAGTTTGAAACACTAGGCCCCAAACAGTACATAATGCAAAGAAAAAAAAGAGGTGCATGATGGATTTGTCCTTGGGCCCTCCCACCCACCCTTATGTTGTATAAACAGGACATGCACACTTTAACAAACCAATCAGTTCAGCGCCAGGGTCTGCCACATGACTGTGGCTGAAATGATTGGTTCGTTTGGGCCCCCACAAAGCAAACTGGCAATGAATCTGTCCCTGCACAAACTGGCTCTACGGAGACAAGATGTCATCCTCATCCTCCTCATCCACCGATTCCTCACCCTCTTCAGTGTTGTGTACATCCTCATCCTCACAGAGTATTAATTCGTCCCCGCTGGAATCCACCACCACAGGTCCCTCTGTATGTTCTGGAGGCTGGTCTCCCTGAAAGAGTTGATAATTCATTTTTATGAACATCATCTTCTCCACATTTTGTGGAAGCAACCTCCTACGCCTTTCGCTGACAAGGTTCCCGGCTGCTCTAAACACTCTTTCGGATTACACACTGGAGGGGGGGCAACTCAGGTAAAATAGAGCCAGTTTGTACAGGGGCCTCCAAATTGCATCTTTTTCCTGCCAGTACAGGTGCGGACTGTCTGACATGCCTACTTGGATGCTGTCACCGATGTAATCCTCCACCATTCTGTCAATGGTGACAGTATCATATGCAGTGACAGTAGACATGTCAGAAATTGTTGCCAGGTCCTTTAGTCCAGACCAGTTGTCCAAACTTGGTCCTGCCTGCCCTGCATCACCGCCATCAGCGGGTTGCTTAGGATACCAAAGTTGTTTCCTGGCAGCCCCAGTTGCGGGAGAAAATGAAGAAGGAGCTGTTGACGTGTCACTTTCTGCTTCAGCTGACAGTGTTTTCACCAGCAGGTCTTTGCACTTCTTCAGGCTTGTGTCGGCCGGAAAGAGAGACACCACATAGGCTTTAAACCTAGGATCGAGCACGGTGGCCAAAATGTAGTGGTCTGATTTCAACAGATTGACCACCCTGGAATCCTGGCAAAGCGAATGAAGGGCTTCATCCATAAGTCCCACATGCCGAGCAGAATCGCTACGTCTTAGCTCCTCCTTCAATTTCTCCAGCTGCTTCTGCAAAAGCCTGATGAGGGGAATGACCTGAAGCTGGCAGTGTCTGAACTGACTTCACGTGTGGCAAGTTCGAAGGGCTGGAGAACCTTGCACAACACGGAAATCATTCTCCACTGCGCTTGAGTCAGGTGCATACCCCCTACGTTGCCTATGTCATAGGTGGATGTATAGGCTTGAATGGCCTTTTGCTGCTCCTCCATCCTCTGAAGCATATAGAGGGTTGAGTTCCACCGCGTCACAACCTCTTGCTTCAGGTGATGGTGGGGCAGGTTCAAGAGTGTTTGCTGGCGCTCCAGTCTTCGGCACGCAGTCGCTGAATGGCGAAAGTGGTCAGAAATTTTTCGGGCCACCAAAAGCGTCTCCTGCACGCCCCTGTCGCTTTTCAGAAAATTCTGTGCCACCAAATTTATTGTGTGAGCAAAACATGGGACATGCTGGAATTTGCCCTGATATAATGCCCGCACAATATTGGTGTCAGATATCACAAATCCCCAGGAGAGTCTAAGTGGGGTAAGCCACTGGGCGATGATTTCCCTCAGTTTCTCTAAGAGGTTGTCGGCAGTGTGCCTCTTACTGAAACCGGTGATACACAGTGTAGCCTGCCTTGGAACGAGCTGGCGTTTCTGAGATGCTGCTACTGGTGACGCTGCTGTTGGTGCTGCGTAAGGTGATACATCTACCCAGTGGGCTGTCACAGTCATATAGTCCTTAGTCTGCCCTGTTGCACTTGTCCACATGTCCGTGGTTAAGTGGACATTGGGTACAACCGCATTTTTCAAGACACTGAGGACACTTTTTCTGACGTTTCTGTACAGTCTCGGTATCGCCTGCCTAGTGAAGTGGAATCTAGACGGGATTTGGAACCGGGGACACACTACCTCCATCAATTGTTTAAATCCCACTCCACTAATGGCGGATACCGGATGCACGTCTAACACCAACATAGCAGTGAAGGCCTCAGTTATCCGTTTTGCTTCAGGATGACTGCTGTCGTACTTCATCCTCCTCGCTAAGGACTGTTGGATAGTCAATTGTTTAGTAAAAGTAGTGGTGTTCCTACTTCCTCTCTGGGATGATGAACGACTCCCAGCAGCAACAGCAGCAGCGGCAGCAGTAGGCGTAGCAATGCAGGATCCTCCGGAGGACATGGCCTGCAGGACTACTTCCGGTCCTGCCTAAGGAGGAAATTGACGAGGAGGGAGTTGACGGTGTGGTTTGCAGGCGCTTGGATACAACAGGACAAAGGGATTTAGGTGTCCCTGGACTGCTTACGGTTTTAGCTAAAGTTTCTGAACTTGACAGTAACTTTTTATGAACTTGCTGCAGGTGACGTATAAGGGAGGATGTTCCTAGGTGGTTAACGTCCCTACCCCTACTTATTTCACCTTTACATATGGTACATATGGCAAGACAGTTGTTGTCCGGATTTGGATAGAAATATTGCCAGACCAAAGAGGTGGAATGTTTGGTCTTCTGCCCAGGCATGACCGTGATGGGCTTTTTCATCCCAGGGACAACAACTGTCTCCCCCGGAGCCTGATTTAAACAAACCACATCACCATCAGAATCCTCCTTGCCAACTTCCTCCTCAGTGCCAGCTACACCAGTATCCTCATCCTGTTGTACTTCAACAGTGACATCTTCAATTTGCATATCAGCAAGTGGACTGTGGGTGCTCCTTTCAGCACTTGCAGAGGGCGTGCAAATGGTGGAAGGAGCCACCTCTTCCTGTCCAGTGCTGGGAAGGTCAGGCATCGCAACCGCCACCACACTTGGACTCTCCTTAGGGATTTGTGATATCTTCTTAGAACGCATAGAACGCACAGTTCTTCGCTGTGCTTTTGCCAGCTTAACTCGTTTGATTTTTGTAGCGGGAGGAGGGATTCCATCGTCATGTGAAGCTGAACCACTGGTCATGAACATAGGGAAAGACCTTAGCCGTTCCTTGCCACTCCGTGCCGTAAATGGCATATTGGCAAGTTTACGTTTCTCCTCAGATGATTTAAATGTTTTTTTTAAGGTCATTTTCCTGAACTTTATCATTTGGGATTTTATATGCCCTCTACTATAACATTGGGCATCGACCTTGGCAGACGACGTTTATGGCATTTTATCGTCTATGTCATGACTAATGGCAGCAGCTTCAGCACTAGGAGGAAGTGGTTCTTGATCTTTCCATATTTTATTTTTAGGGGACAAAGTTATTTTATGTTTAGGGGACAAAGTTTGGTCCTCCATTTATGTTATATTGATTGAAATATACGTGCGGCTAAGGCACACACAAACACAGAAAAGAATAATTTTTTTTTTTTGGAGTGCACTTTGGGGGTTACAGCACCCTTTAACGGTCAAGCCAGCCAGCCCTTGATTATGACACAGGTGCACGCTTGGCGCTGCTCCTTTGTTGATGCACGTGCAGCCACAGTGCACATAATTCACAAACACAGAAAATATTTTTTTATTTTGTTTGGAGTGCCCTTTGGGGGTTACAGCACCCTTTAAGAGATGAGTCAGCCGGCCCTTTACTTATGGGACACAGGCGCATGCTTGGCGCTGCTCCTTTGCTGATGCACGTGCAGCCACAGTGCACACAATTCACAAACACAGAAAATAATTTTTTATTTTGTTTGGAGTGCCCTTTGGGGGTTACAGCACCCTTTAACGGTCAAGGCAGCTGGCCCTTTACCTATGACACAGGCGCACGCTTGGCGCTACTTTGTTGATGCACGTGTGACTACAGAGCACACAATTCACAACACAGAAAAGAATAATTTTAAATTTTTTTTGGAGTGCACTTTGGGGGTTACACCACCCTTTAACAGACTTATGGGACACAGGCGCATGCTTGGCGCTGCTCCTTTGTTGATGCACGTGCAACCACAGTGCACACAATTCACAAACACAGAAAATATTTTTTTATTTTTGTTGGAGTGCACTTTGGGGGTTACACCACCCTTTAAGAGATGAGTCAGCCGGCCCTTTACTTATGGGACACAGGCGCATGCTTGGCGCTGCTCCTTTGTTGATGCACGTGTAGCCACAGTGCACACAATTCACAAACACAGAAAATAATTTTTTATTTTGTTTGGAGTGCACTTTGGGGGTTACAGCACCCTTTAACGGTCAAGCCAGCTGGCCCTTTACTTACACAGGCGCACGCTTGGCGCTACTTTGTTGATGCACGTGCGGCTACAGCGCACACAATTCACAAACACACTAAAAAATATATATATATTTTTTTGGGAGTGCACTTTGGTGGTTACAGCACCCTTTAATGGACAAGCCAGCCGGCCCTTGATTTATGACACAGGCGCATGCTTGGCGCTGCTCCTTTGTTGATGCACGTGCAGCCACAGGGCCTTATTCAGAGACGGACGCTTTGACAGAGCGCTCGCTCTGAATCAGGGCCGGCCCTCTGGTTTTTTGAGCCGCCTCCAGGCCGCTCACATAGTTGTAGGTGACCTCCCACAGCTATAGCGAGCGGCCATGATGATGGTCGCGATGGTCAAGACCATCGCGACCATCAGGCTTGCGACGAGACCCTTGTGGTAGGGTCTCGTTGCCTCAAGCCCAAGAGTGCTTTCAGCTCTAACAGAGCCGAAGGCACTCCCACTGACATCACTTGTGATGTCAGTGGGGCCGGCCTCAGACGGTAGGCGTTCCCATGGGAACGCCTCCGTCTGGACAGCTACGCCCCCAAAGGGGGTAATCCACAGCTATGCGAGCGTCCGAGAGGCCACTCCAATTATAGGTAGCCCGGCCCTGATTCAGAGCGAGCGCTCTGGTCAGAGCGTCCGGCTTTGAATCAGGCCCACAATTCAAAAACACAAAAATTTTTTTTTTTACATTTTTTTTGGAGTGCACTTTGGGGGTTACAGCACCCTTTAACGGACAAGCCAGCCGGCCCTTGATTTATGACACAGGCGCACGCTTGTGCTACTTTGTTGATGCACGTGCGGCTACTGCGCACACAATTCGCAAACACAGAAATTTTTTATTTTTTTTATTTTTGGAGTGCACTTTGGGGGAGCACCCCTGATGGACAGATCACCCCCTGGACAACACTACAGCACCCCTTTAGGACTACAGCCTTTATGGGTACAACACAGTCCAGCCAGCCCCTATAGACTTTGGAGTGGACACAGCCCCTATGAACAACTGACTGCACAACACAGCCCAGCCAGCCAGCCCCTATGACAGCAGCACAACACAGCCCAGCCAGCCCCTATGGACAACAACAGCACAACACAGCCCAGTCAGCCCCTATGGACTAAGTGGACACAGCCCCTATGGACAACAGCAGCACAACACAGCCCAGCCAGCCCTAGCTCCCACCCTCCCTCTTCACTGTCCACAGCCGGAGTGAGAAATGGCGCTGACGCGGGGACCTCTTATAGCTTCCAAAGCCCGCGATATCTGGAAGGCGGGATGATGACGTTTTGCTTCGATTTCAGTTCCGAGTCAGGCGGGAAAACCCGAGCCGGACTCGGTTCCCGGTTCGGATCGGGGGGCTCGGTGGGGTTCGGATTTCAGAAATCCGAACCCGCTCATCTCTAGTTGCTATGGGCAACAACTCCACTTCTAAAAACCTGCATTTTAGTAAATATACCCCTTACATTCAACTCTGCAGTTGTGACACCATGCCTTCACTGAGTAATTTTGGATACATGAGAATGCCCATTACAGCCCAGAAAGGCATATTACTCTGCTTTGGACGTACTTGCTTACGCTCAGCTTCGGAGCCATCAACAAGTGTACATTCAACTCAGCAGCATTCCCCTAGTCTGAGCCAATCAGTCATTAGACTCCTTAGTGCTCACATGATCACACAGGAAGGAGGGGGAGGAATGTATAAAATACATGTGTTTTTTTTTTCTTCGCAACACGTATGCATCTCCTGTGCTGGAGAGTCTATTTTTACCTCTGTGGTGGTTTCTTTGCCATGGGGAACCTCTGTAGAAATTGAGCATCACTGGGCAGTGTCTTGAGTATTTAGATAGGAGACCACATTGTACGGCAGAGATTTTTCCAGACAAAACACAGTAACATAAGCTTTGGGGCAAGGCAAAATCTGAACATCCCTGATCAAACATGTTTGTATTTTAAACAGTGCTAATTTGGTAACAGTTTTTTCAGTAATATGGTTTCTTTAGACTTAGTGACTAAGGGCTCTATTCATCATCACTTAATTTTTACAAAAGCACGTGAAAATGAACATTATCACCTGCTTTTTGCAGAACTTAAGTTTTCGGGTCATTCATCAATATGGTAATGCGAGAGATTTCTCTTCCGCCGGACGCCGGGGCTTTTGTGTGCGTGCGTGACCTATAGGTCACGCAGGCGCACTAGTTTCACTGCTCCAAAAGATTCAAAGACTCGGGGAGACAGCTGACATATGTCCTGATGACGAGTTTTAATTAAACTCGAATCGTTGACCAGAGTGACCTGATTGTGATGTCTTATTGCCAAGTCTGAAAAGTGACACTTATTTGCTTTGCTATATATATATATATATATATATATATATATATATAAACAGATTACGCAAGATTTAGGATCACTACAGTAAAATACACCACTCAGCCGGGGTACACACTCACTGACTGACAAACTCACACACACACCTCTATCACTAAAAACATGAATGCAGCAGGCAAATAAATACAGCCAGCATGATTTATTAAAGACCCCCTTCCCCCCAATTGTGCTCCTTATACAGTGCCTCCTGTAGTGCTCCCCCAATGCAGTGCCCCCATTAGTGCCCCCAGTAGTGCCCCATATACAGTGCCACACTATGTAGTGCCCCCAGTAGTGGTCCCCCTATGCAGTGTCCCCAGTAGTGACCCTTATACAGTGCCCTCAGTAGTGCCCCTTATACAGTGCCCCCAGTAGTGGTCCCCTTATGCAGTGCTCCCAGTAGTGCCCCTTATACAGTGCCGCTAGTAGTGGTCCCCCTATGCAGTGCCCCTTATACAGTGCCCACAGAAGTGGTCCCCCCTATGCAGTGCCCCCAGTTGTGCCCCTTAGTGGTCCACCCTATGCAAAGTTCCTTACATATATAACACAAGACACACACAAAATACTTCCCCGCTCCTGCGCTCACCACCGTCCGCTCCTCTGTCCTCTTGCTCCACTGCGGGATCCTGAAGGCGGGGTTCATGAGTAAGGCCCAGCCCCCTAGTAGATGCAGCAGCCAATGAGAGTCTGTCTGACTCTCCTTGGCTGCTAAAACCCACACACTACCGCTGGGTAGTACACTCGTGTGTACTACCCGGCACCGGCGGCGGTGTGTTTGATACTGTGTAGTGCAGGCCGAACTCACTGCGGTCCGCACTACACTTACTGAAAACTACGGCGCTACGCCACTGATCGGAGGGCAGAGGGGGTATCTGGGTACTCAGAAACCACCCCCTGCATGCGTGTACTGTATGTTACAGGGTTAGTAAACCTGGCAGAAATTATATAGGTGAAGTTGCTGCTTCTCACATTCTCCCCAACAACAACTCCATCTTTTAATCTCCTATGACTGTCAGCGCCTAATCACCATCAGGGATGGAGTAAGGGTCACATGGGCCTGAAGCTGAAAATGTTCAAGGGCCTATACTGAGAAGGGGAGGAGCTGTAACCAATGTTGTGTGGGCGTTACCAGAGCCAAGTGGGTGTGTACACACAATACACTATCAGCTACTCTATCTCCCTAAATATATAAAAATAGAAAAAAATTATAATTTTCTGAGAAAACTAGATAAACTATTAAATACTTAAAATGTGTGACTGACTGTGTGACCAGCTAGGCAGCTAATCATCTTTGTCGTACTGATGATGGGCCTATGTTTATGTGGAGGCCTGGATGCTGTAGCTCCATCCGCTCCATTGCTAATCTGGCCCTGGATATCATGTGCTAGCAACATCATTAATATTTTTTTTCATTAAACTGGAATGCACTAAAGAAAGTCTCTGCAGACAGCACTGCACAAGTAACGCTGGTGCATTGCACCTTGTGATCTAAAGCTGGCCACACGTCTAAAGATTATCTGTTCAACCAGCCAACTAGTTGATTGGTTGGAATGAAAATCTGGTAAGGTATGAAAGCAAATGACAATCAGCAATTTGCTCCCAAACGGCGGAAAATGGACAAAAACTGTTGTTTGAACAAATTGTTTAGAACAAACATTTAACAAACTTGTCTGAACGACCATTTTCAACTATTTTCTGGCATTTAGGAGCAAATTGCTGATCATCAGTTACTCCCATCCCTTACCAGATTTTCATTCCAACCAATCAACTAGTTGGCTGGTTGGACAAATAATCTTTAGATGTGTGGCCAGCTTAAGGCTTTGGCCTAATAAAGCATCCTGCATAAATCTGGCATCTTGCCCGTCTGAACGTTGGGAGGACCACGCATGATGCTGGCGTCTCGTGATTCCGAATCCGTACCATACAACACAGATTATAATGTGTGTATTAAACACACAAAAAGTTATTTTACATGTTGACTGTAAACTCATATACAGAGAGGCATTATGCAACATGAATATTTTTCTTGCAGATAATAATCACCTTTGTTTCTAACTCATAATCATGGTGCTCGTAAGGTAGGAGTCCAGCTCTGGACGAATTGGTTCTTAAACATAACATAATCTGATTGATCGCGAGCTACTCACAATTTTAGATACATGTGCAACGCCTATAACAGGGGTAGGCAACCTGTTGAACTCCAGCTGCTGCAGAACTACACATCCCAGCATGCCCTGCCACAGTTTTGCTGTTATGGCATACTAAAACTGTGGCAGGGCATGCTGGGATGTTTAGTTTCATAGCAGCTGGAAAGGCACAGGTTGTAATCATACTTATTGCCAATGTTTAAAATTTGTCTATTTTTATTTCTTCAGTGTGTGCACCAGCCGAACGGGTCCCATTAAATGTATAGGTCTTTGAGTTGAGGCGAGGAGTGCATTTTTGTATGTAATGTAATAAAAGATTCACACTCACGAATCTGACACATGTAATAGTCTCAGCTCCAATGCCTTCAGTCTCTCATGATTTGTGTAAGCCATAAATCACTGAGCTGTACTGTAGGAAAAAAGGTAAAATATTTACCCAGTTGCAAATCTATATAGTAAGCGAGAAAGTGTGTGTGTCTGTCT
This sequence comes from Taudactylus pleione, assembly GCA_031769625.1. Lineage (NCBI taxonomy): Eukaryota > Metazoa > Chordata > Amphibia > Anura > Myobatrachidae > Taudactylus > Taudactylus pleione. Next base: position 2,060,791 of record JAUIMM010000450.1, read on the forward strand.
ATTTGTCCTTTATGCACGCCCAGAGTTTTGGACCTAGCTCCACCAATTTTGGCATGGTGGTGTACTTTGACTAAGATTAGGTTTTTGCCTAGGTTTGAACTTTGGACCTGATTCAGACCCGTTCGCTAGATGCGATCTATCGCTCCCAGCGTATGTAAATTCGGCTAAGTGACGTCAAGGCATCCGCTCGCAGGACAAGTCATAAGCATGCCTACTATGTGACATCGTAATCGTGCAATCGCTCAGGTATCGGCTGCAAATCGAGCATTTAAATGTATAAAACAACCAGCGAGGCGCACACCCGCTAGTCGTTTCCGACATCTATCATCGCCCGAACAAGACGGTCAACCTGATGACCATCATCAGGTTGCCTATGTTTGGAGATGATTGATGTGCATACAATGAACTTCTGAATGTTCAATGTATGCATTTCACCCCGCGGGAGACGATGGCGCGATTACGATGTCGTAATCGTGCCGTCGTCCACGCATCTACAAGTGGATGGGCACCTTTAGAGGTTTTAATGACTAGCATTGGACCCCTAATGAGAGAATTACTTAACTTGAGCTAATCATCAGTTAATAGAGCAGGGGTTCCCAACCACGGTCCTCAAGGCACACTAACAGTCCAGGATTTAAGGATAACCATACTTGAGCACAGGTGACTTAATTAGTACCTCAGTTATTTTGATTTAACCATCTGTGCTCAACCATGGATATCACTAAAACCAGGACTGTTTGTGTGCCTTGAGGACCGAGCTTGGGAATCACTGTAATAGAGGAATACAAAAGAATTAAGGTATACAATAATTTTTTAAGCAAAAAAATATATTTATTCAGGATATGCCCGTGCAATGGTCATATACTTTAATGCTGATTGGTTGTAGTAACACTGTCAAAACATACACTGTCTCTATCCTAGTATTGAAATGTAACATCTGGCATACGCATTCTCATATCCATAGTGATACATTTAATGTTTCAATCCTTATATAGGCACATTGGTGATTCCAAATTTACATAGCTCACTGCAATATCCCATAGACATGCTCAATCACAAAAAGTGCTTGTGCAAATAACGGTAAAAGCAAATGATCATATTCAGTGTAACAGCATGGACTTTTAGTGCAAAAGGTCCTCAGATGTATGGGACTAATTATTTATAACATCTAAAGATACATATAATAAATACAATGATAATCTAGAAACGCCCCTGCATATAATACAGGTGATTACTCACTTTTTATAGGCAAACCTCCCATCGTCTGTCAGAAAATGGAGGAGGGGAGTGGCCAGGGACATCGTAAATCGCACATCGCAATCGCACATCAAGCAAAACATCTTCGATGTGTATCAAATTGTACACAATAGGCCGAAATCTTACTGCAGGTTCAGTTGATCTGCGATGCTGATACACGACGCCAGGTACGCACATCGCCATCGTACTGGAATACGCCACTTTTTACATGATTGGTCATTACGAATGATCGAAAACAGCCGAATCGTGTAAATAATCGCACCATGTATGGGCACCTTTAGTCCTTTTTAAAGTGACCATATATATTAGTCAGCCCTCTGTGTTTGCATGCAGGGGCGTAACTAGAACGACAGCACAATTACGACATTTTAAAGATCATCCCCCAGAGGTAAAAAATAAACACATACATTTGCCCCATACAGAGCCCATTCATATTATGCCACACAGTAGTACCCCTTATACACATTATGCCACACAGTAATGCCCCTTACACATTATGCCCCCCCAGCAACTCACTTCCCCGTCTCCCTCCAGCAGCCTTTCGCCTCCCCGTGTGCCACCAGCAGCCAGCAGGTGTGAATTTGGGGCCGGGCCATCTAATTACAGCTGGTGCACTGACAGGCAGCAGCAGATATAGACAGACAGCGCCGGTGCAATTTGAATCTGGTGCTGGCCATGAGCCAATCGGAGCTCGCAGCCCAGCAACCTATCAGGAGTCACCACTGCTGATTGGCTGCCGGTCCACGTGCTGTGACCGACGGCGCTGTCTCTCCATGTCTGTATGCCGGTGCACCAGCTGTAATCAGATGGGGGGCCAGCACCAAATCAACACCGCTGCCACCCGGGGCGCCCTCGGCATTTGTGTACGTGACTGGGTGCAGGGGGAGCGGCGGACCACAGAGGCAACTCGGGCACCATAGCAGCAGCCCCACTGTTTGTATGCATGTAGCAAACAGTGGGGTCCTTTTCAGGATCAATGGAATGGGGATGTAGGGGAGGACATTGTAAACAAATAGAGGAAGCAGGTGTACTTCAGGGTCCAGTCTTTAACCTGGGCAAGACCGGGTATCCCAGCTAGTTTGTAATAATTTCCATACATTTACAGCCCCCCCAAAAAAACCTGGCTCAGGTCGATCTGCCAACCCCTTTTTCCACTGGGGAACTGACCAATGCTGCACGTTTATATTTTTCCAAAACAATAATTTTACGACCCACTAATAATAGCACAATAACACTGTGCGTGACCGGTGTGTTGAAATCTTACTCTGAACGTTATGCAAGTTCATAATGAATTGATATGTGCAGGTATCAGGGGCTCGTGTGTGAGTTCATATTAAAGGACGGCGTTGTTTGCTCGCCGCATTAACCCGGGGACGTGTATGAACAGGTTTGGAACGTTCACTTGTTCCAATTCAGTTCATTCTGTGATTTGCAGTGAGCAGTGAACTTCAATGAGCTGTTTGGTAACCGAGCATTATTAAGAGAGAGAAAAAAAAAATCACAACAAAGCCATGAGTACAATAATGTGTTTATGTTTACTGCCCGTCGGTTACCGTTGCTAGCGAGAGATTCCAGAGTCAGCGGTCTGGACGTAAGGCCTGATAGAAGCCTGCTTTTTAATGTTGGGTGAAAATTATCTGGAACTAGATGTGATCATGGAAACCCTTTCTCAGACAACACACCGCTCCGGCCTGCAGATAAAAACTAGGTATAAGGAGTACATTAATGGTTCATTAGTGAGATTGCCATTTGTTATGGAACCTTTTCCTTTAATATAGATCGTATCCGTCCCACCCAAGGTGCAAAGTACAGTTATAAAGAAACATGAGAGACTGGATATCCACAAGGTAAATAAGAATTACCCTGGCTAGCCAAAGGTTGGAAAGACACATTACACAGCTACATCAAAAAAGGGGAGCGATGGGCTTGCTGGGACTTGTAGTTACCAAACAGCTGGAGCTCACCAGGCTGTCTGATTTATTATAATTTATCCATAAAGAGCCAGCATATTCAATATATATATATATTAGTATTCTATACAATTATTGCCAGGGTAACGTTAATCACAATCTAGGCTTTGTGATAAGGTCGGGGTAGGGGGTCCCTCTCCTGGAGTAGATGGACACCTCCTTACACACAGCAGCCAGGAAATAGCACTCCAGTCATGGATTTTCGTACAAGCTGGTCAGCGCCAGTTTTTATTGTGCAATATCAATAATCAAAGAAACAAAACATAAAATAAACCCTTTCCCGGCTGGGCACTAACTAGACAGTAAGTTCCCTCACTAACAGAACACTAAATAAATCACCGTCCACAGTACCTTCTGGTTTGTAGCCAACAGTGTCTCAGAGCAAGCTATCCTGCTGGCCTGCTCTCCCAGGTATGAGACACTCAGCTCTCACTAAACCCAGCATAAATCAGCCATTTCCAGGTGCAAGCCCTAATGAACCTGCTACCAGGCTGAAAGGCCCAACACCTGGAGTGGCCTGTGGATGGAGCCCTCCCTCTCCGCACATCCACACCCCCAGGACCCATTCCGGCTTTTCACAGAAGCCGACATTTCTAGTCTGCTTTATCCAACAGACTTCTCCTGGGGGTTTTAAAAGACATAAGACAGGAATGTGGGACAGATATAGAAGCCATTCCACACTTCTCCAGTGCTTCTATCACAGCTTATATAGGTATAAGCATGCATTTTATAAATAATCTCTGAAATTTTACAGCCCCTTAAAACCTGTTGCCTCACTGCACCTCGTCATAGGTACACCTCCGTCCACAACATCTCGTAACTACGTCTTTGGCTGTAATGTGGATATCTTGTCTAGACTAGCTGAGGGCTGCATAGGCATGAAGCTATATAGGAGTCCTCAATTGTTTGTAATTGGTCAGTATTAGGGAATCTGTTGCTAGGCAGATTCTCTGTTGTGAGGTCTTTTTTCATTCAGTCGACAGTCGGCCAATTAGAGTTTCAAAGGGGCATGCATAATGAGGTTTTCTATTTAAGGCTAAATTTGAATTGGTTCAGCCTCTTTTTTAGCTGGAAGCCCCTCCCTCCGTACCCAAAACCGTGTGCTTGTTTTTTGTTTTGTTTGACCTGTACTAATCAATTTTAAAGCAGTGGGCAGGTAGGCAATACTAACCAGTGGCCACATGTGGCATAAGTGGTCGTTGTGGGGCACTTGCCCCTTTGAAGGACAATGGGTGTGTCCTACCTATGATGGGTCGACAATTGGGCGTATTTCTTTGCGGAAGCGTCCGGACTGTGCCATAGTAAGGGGCGGTGAGACTTTCACAGTGCAGGTTACGCATACAGAAAGGGGGGCATCTTAGTCGCCCACATTTTTTGGTAAGAAGTATTTGACTAGAGCTGGGTTGTGGTAGCGCCTTCTTTTGCAACCCTTTACTAAAATAAATTCATGCAATTAATAAATACATGAATTTAATCCGAACCAGCAGTTGTTGTCAGTGTCGTTATTTTAGAGTTAAGCTTAGCATAAGATGGTTATAATGTTTCTCACAATAAATGGACGCCTTATAGAAATAATAGAAAAGAATGACAGATTATACAAAAGTCATTGTAAACTCCATGCCCTGTTCCTGAGGATCATGTTAAATAAACTTATGGTCTCTGACAAAAATTATATGCAGAGACAGACGCTAGCTTTGAAAACTACAAATGTTTAGGAATGAACGTGTCACAATAAATTCAATTTGTGGCTTATTTGGGTTGGTCCATGCAAACAGCAATACTATTGATACTAAGCAATTCATACTTCTGAAAATGACACACAGAATGGAAATTGCTTAGAATCAATTTATTGGCCCATCACAGGTGCGTGTAATGCTGCCCATTCACTAGCAGACCTCAAAACGACTGCACGATTACGACATTGTAATCGTGCAGATGTTTGTCTGTCTGTGATGAGCCTGCACTGAACGAGCAGTCGTTCAGTGCAGGCTCATCAATCATCTGCAAGCATGCTGAACCTGACGATATCATCAGGTTGTCCAGCATGTTTGCCCGATGATAGATGTCTAAAACGACCAGCGGGAGCGCGCATCACTGGTCATTTTAGACATTTTTCTAAACGATTTGCAAACGATTAATGAACGATAACGATATCGTTGTTGTTCAATCGCTCAATTTAATCGTCGAGTGGATGGACACCTTAAGGGAGAGGTCATGGGCATAACTACCATAGGTGCAAGGGGTACAGCTGCTATGGGGCCCAGAGCTGAGGGAGATCCATCTTCCTTGTCAAAGTTACATGTGTTATATACATTTTTAACCATTGGGTGGTACATAGGGGCCCTTACACACTATTGCTATGGGGCTTTCAAATACTTACCGTAGTTATGCCCCTGGGAGGGGTTAATCTATACAAGAAAAGAAAAAAACAAGACAAGACAAATCCCCCCAGCACTCTGCAATGGGCCAGCAAAAGAGACATGCAATCGGCCTAATAATAAAATACAGAGGACCGAGATACACACATTTGCAAATATCTGCTGACGGTACCACTGCTCATGTAGTGCTCAGGTGGTCCTACAGTACCTAATAATAGCCACACATTGTGTTTCTAAAATAAGAGCCAAGCAAACATCAAGGGGTAAATTTACTAATGTGAGAGTTTTTAGAAGTGAGTTTTAGAAGAGATGTTGCCCATAGCAACCAATAAGATTTTACTTAACATTTAACTAGCACCTTCTAGAAGTTAATAGCTAGAATCTGATTGGTTGCTATGGGTAACATCTCTTCTAAAACTCACTTCTAAAAACTCTCACTTTAGTAAATTGACCCCCAAGTCTCAGCTTAACTTGCAGTGTTGCAGGAGACGAGTTGTGATTTTGGAGATCATAATTTACTTAACTTTAACCCCTCATCCACCCCTAATAATGTATAACAACTGCAGTATACACTGTATATTTTTTTTTTATACAACATATTTAGTTGATACAAAAATAAATTCCGAGATTTCTAAGTTCTATTCCACAAAAGAAAATTAAACAATCTTATACTGCGAAAAAAAAACAATTTTGGATTTCTGCCTATTGTGCTTGCAAAGCAGCGAGGAAGCGTACGCATTTTAGCACATGCTAATACTCTACACAGCGCAGTCTCTTCTACAGACTAAGCACAAAACCTCACAGCTAGTATAGAGAGATCGCCTATCGGCTTAGTGCTTTCATGCCACAGAAATCTGCCGCTTGGAATAATCCTTTTCCATAAGCGCTCGGCCTTTAGCAGGATGCTGTTGAATCAGTCATTATATAAACCTTATGTGAGTCAGACAGAGCACTGAGATGTTGTCTCATTTGTGACGTCGCTCCCATTCACCGGTAATGACTAGCTGAATTTCGCCATGGACAGGCTATTGGTTCCTTACAGCTACGAACGCTACACATCTCCTGTAATGTGAAGCCTCTTGTCCTATTTGCGGATCTGTGACATCACCATCAGAATAGATTATGCATTATTTAGTATTCAGTATTATTCTAAACACCACTGGAATAAAAATAAAACAAGTGGAAAGTGTAACATTTAAAAATGATTTGCGGGGCGGCTTTTGTCGTGGAGCTGGTGTATCGCACCGCGTCACATGTGTTATGGTCTAGAATAGACGCTGATGCAGAGTGATGCCAAAATAGGTGCAAATTACACCCAAGAAAAAAAAACAATGCACGTAAAACAGACATATTCTCACCCAAAAGGGCGATTTCTAGCTGCGACCAAAATGGCTCCCTTTCTGCAACTGCTGCATAGGCGACCGCTTTGAGACAAGAAGCCGCCACTAAGTTTCACAACTAAGATGCGCCCATATCTCTGGCTCAAGATCAGCTTGCCATCGGAAGCCAATTGGTACAAAATAGGCTTCTTTACTTTGATCCATCTTCGGCTAAATATAAATATACGGGTGTGGTATATATTGCCGACATTCGCCATGTCGACATTCATAATGCTGACAAGAGAGTGTCGACACGGTCGAGATTCAACATTCTTGGCGTATCAACATTGACCATGTAAGCTTTCATCATGTCGACACAGGAGTAATGTCGACAAAGTAGAATGTCGACAAAATGTCCCTGGTGGTCTAGTGGTGACTTACCTGGTTGGGCAGGTCCAGTGGCTCCAGCAGTGTCTTCTGGGTCCCGCAGACGACAGCACAGTGCATGGAGCGGGGGTCCCGCTTCCGCAGCTGGGCATATCCAGGAGACAGGCAGGGTATGCACTACGCAGGTAGGGAAAAGTATCTATTTTCGAAAATATTTAATCGCAAAAATGACAGCTTTTCGGAATAGTCATAGAGAAGGGAAATGATGAATTCCTCCGGTAATTATATAGAACTCCATGCGAGTTCTAAACCTAATTACCTCCATCGATTGTTTAGCAATGATGAATAGACCCCTGTGTTTCATGTTCCCCATTCCTGGCTTCCAGCTCTATTATATCTGTGTGTATATTATAAAGAGATTTACTCATCACATTGCCTGCAGTAGTAGTTATTATGCAATTTTGCTGTCAACTTATAGACCGACACATAGGGGCCTATTCATCATTGATAAAAAAATCGATGGAGGTAATTAAGTTTAGAACTCGCATGGTGTCAGTGGTGGGCTGGGCCGGGGGGCAGGGTGCCATGTGCCCCCCGGGCCGCAGCGTCATGCGGGCCGCGGGCAGTCTGTGTCACTGTGACACAGACTGCACCGCGTGTGTAGCGCTGACCGGACAGAGTTCGGTCAGCGTTACACAAGTCACTTGTGCAATGAGTGCGGTCAGCGCTACACATTTACACAGGACCGTCGCTAGGCTTCCAGCGCCGGTCCTGTGCTGCACACCTGAGCCCGTTCCCTCCCCCTGAGCGCTTGCCCAATAGTGCTAGGAGGCGGGCTCAGGCTGTGCATAACACACGCATCGCCGCCAGATAGACTCTCATTGACTGCTGCAGCACCCACTGCAAGAGCCGGGCTTCCGTCCGGCTCCTGCAGTGGGTAATGGGACAGACGTCATGACATCATGACGTCTTTCCCATAATGCTGAGCCCGGGAGGACTGGCGGGCGGGAGCGGTGTCGCGGACCAGAGCAGCAGCAGCGTGGATTCAGGTAAGTATATTTTTATATATATATGTTTTAAACCTGTCTGCACTACTGGGGGCACAACGGAGGAGGGGGGTGGCTACTACTGGGGGGACCTTTACTGGGGGTGGGGGCACAACGGGGGAGGGGTGGCTACTACTGAGGGCACCATTATTGGGAGGACCTCTACTGGGGGGGGCTACTATTGGGGGCACTTAATCGGGAGGGGGAACCTCTTTTTTCTTTTTTACTTCTCTATGTTCCCCCCACTGCCGCAATGCTGCTGCCTCTGCCGGGAAGCGTCTTCTCCTGTTTGTTCACCGGTGGCACTTATAGTAAATAAACAGTTAATTGAAGAAGCACTTACAAGTGCCACCGGTGAACAGCGGGGAGAAGCTTCCTGGTAGCAGTAGCATTGCTGCGGGGAGAACACACAGTGCAGCAGCCGGAACCGGAGGAAAGACCAGGGAGCGATGGAGGGAGCCGAGGAGGACCTGCTCACACTGACAGCAGGTAAGTATATCACGCTGTACGCCATCTGAGAATGGCGTATAGTAACACCATTACATTCCAAATATACATAATTTTTGGAATTTGATGAATAACATTATTTCTACATCCTATGGGGAGTGTGGAAATTGACCCAGACCCACTGAACCAGGAGATATCAGTGATATCTCCTGCGTTAAGTATGTTAATGAATACTAAAAAAATGGTAAATAAGGAAAAAAGCCCTTAATACCGTTAATTTGGTGTTGATGAATAGGCCCCACAGACAGGGTTGTCTTTACAGCAGTGTGGGCCCTGGGCAAACAGCACTAGGGCCCCTACCCACCCATTCACGGGAAAAAAATTTAAATTGTCAATAAAATTAAACCCTCCTGCATGCCCATCAGACCTCCCACACATGCAGAGAGACTCTGTCTGACTGGTCTGAAGCCGGCGGATGAAGTGAAACTGGGACTGAGGTAAGTACTCGTCACCGGGGCGGGGGATGGGGGGGGTTAGATCAGAACACAGTGCACCGGCGGCCGGCTTATAAAAATATCACAAATTTACCAACTGTCCGCGGCTGCAGGCGGGTGGGTTGGCGGGCCCCTACAAGCTTCAGGCCCTTGGGCAACTGCCCAACAAGCCCAATGGAAGAGATGGCCCTGCCCATAGTCTTTTTAACGTTCCTTCAGACAGAATTACTCAATGCCCTGATATTTCCCTTTTATATATTAAAACACACACCTGTAAATCTGTGTTGTTTATAATTATTGGCCATTTATTACTGGCACTTGTATTTAGCATATATAACTTAGGGCGTGATTCAGCAGTGCTGATCGCAGATTATCGGGAATCTGCGCATATGCAGAATGGGTCCTATGTGATCGCACGCAGCCCTTGCTATACCTCTGCCTGATTTACAGAGTGAGGCGCTTACGGGGCGGTGACATCCTGTGTTCCTGGAAACTGTGTCGCCCCCGCTTTCCAGGAGTGGCAAGGCCAGGATCTGCGTCCATGTCTAGCACATCACAGTACATCATACTTGCCAACTCTCCCTCATTGTCAGGGAGACTCCCTGAAATAGTAGCAATCTCCCTGTCTCCCTAAAGAGCCTAGAAATCTCCCCGATTGTACATTATCCCCATTATGCAGCTGTTATATAAAAGACAAAAACAGAAATATATACATTCAAATGGGATCGTTAGTATCATTTCCCTGCATTGGCTATAAGGTACAATGATCCCTATGATTACATGTATTTTCTGAAGAGTATCAGTGTGTTTTCATCAACAAGTAGATCTTACTAACTGCTTTGGGACTCATTTACATTTGGATGACAGTCAGTTTTATGGCACACCTCTCATATGTAGCAGTACATGTCTACTTTAATGCGTCGGTGTTACTTTCACAATCTCCCTGAAATACTTTTTCAAAAGTAGGCAAGTATGCAGTACATATCTGGCACATCACAGTACATATCTGGCAAATCACAGTACATATCTGGCAAATCACAGTACATATCTGGCAAATCACAGTATGTCGTGCACATCACAGTATATGTCTGGCACATCACAGTACATGTCTGGCACATCACAGTACATGTCTGGCACATCACAGTACATGTATGGCACATCACAGTACATGTCTGGCACATCACAGTATGTCGTGCACATCACAGTACATGTCTGGCACATCACAGTACATGTCTGGCACATCACAGTACATGTCTGGCACATGACAGTACATGTCTGGCACATCACAGTACATGTCTGGCACATGACAGTACATGTATGGCACATCACAGTATATGTCTGGCACATCACAGTACATGTATGGCACATCACAGTATATGTCTGGCACATCACAGTACATATATGGCACATCACAGTATATATCTGGCACATCACAGTACATGTCTGGCACATCACAGTACATGTATGACACATCACAGTATATATCTGGCACATCACAGTACATGTATGACACATCACAGTATATATCTGGCACATCACAGTACATGTCTGGCACATCACAGTACATATCTGGCACATCACAGTACATACCTGGCACATCACAGTACATGTCTAGCACATCAAAGTACATACCTGGCACATCACAGTACATACCTGGCACATCACAGTACATACCTGGCACATCACAGTACATGTCTGACACATCACAGTACATGTCTGACACATCACAACACAGATAGACACTTCACACTTCTTAAAACAAGAGTGAAATATTTACTCTTAGCTGTGGCACTTATGTGAAATTAATTTGGCAGAGGTGTGGACACCTAGGTAAAACTAAGGTGTGAAAGAGAATTTAGGATAGGTTTATATTCGGCAGTGAGTTTAGAAAAATTATCAGAACTGGATAAAAAATTGAACGCTATCAGGACCACAATGGAATGAGCTGGGCTTAGAGTGTAGACATCATTGGGAACAGGATAGGATAGGTAGACATCTGCAGAAGAATGACATGAGGGAAAAGATGGGCATCATCAGAACTCAGCAGGAAACCTAATAACCACCAAATACAGAACAGACAAAATGCTAAGGTGGAAGCTGACAGCCCAGGTATGGGACAAGGGATAACCCGCCAAAGCTACAACATATGGGACCAGAACTCAGGCCAAGGCTGAAGAATGAAACACTAGATAGAAAGACTGACCAGCAGGCCACTGATACAGTACTAGGAGAAACTGGATAATCCATGGACTGGGTCGGAAGAGAGAATCCACACACACGGGGACAGAAAGCCTAATCAAAGACATTACGAAAGGTGAAGCCACTGGCATGGACAGGGAAATATCCAGCAAAATATGCTTGGACTTGCAGTTGGGACTCGCAACAATGATCTCCAACTCATCATAGTTGGGGAATGACTTATAAAGAAGATAGATAAATAAGCTCCATGGATATTTGGGCCAGGATCTGTCAGGTGATAAGGGTGGTTTATTGCAACAAATCCAATACTTGTAATAACAACATTTGCTCTCAACTGGACAGATGGATCCTCTGGCTCAAACAATCCCAGCTAAGACGTGTTTATAAAGAACACAACTGTAGCTCTTGACCTGTAGTGTAGAAGTTATCCAGGATGCTACCAATGATCACACAGCACTATAAGGCCAGTGTCCCCAACACACCTTCCGCACAGATCAATGTCCTATCCTTGGGTAATCTTCCGGGTTTGTTCCAGAACTGCAAACATCAGAATTATAGTTTGAATCAATTACATGCAACAAATTCTTGGAAGTCTGGGCCAGTGTGGAACATCTGCATGTCTTTCATTACCATGACATTCAAGCAAAACCTACTCGTGAAATGACTGTTGCCGAATGCTTATCGGTTGCCAACCAACAAAGTAGGAAACATTGAACATGTGCCAATGGTTAAAAGCTCTTCTGCAAGCCGAGGTAAATCAGCCAGCAATGATCCCTTCAATGTGGCAAATAAACGGCCCTTCATTTTTCCTTGTACTAGACCATAAATGGTGTAGGGAACATAAACGTCAATTAAGTATTACATGACCTCGACACTTTTCTCTTGCTCTAAGTGCAGCCATTTTGTGTTGACCTTCCGTTATGCTCACCTTAGCTTTGTATTACCATACAAATATAAAAAATGATGGCAGTTAATCTAGTAAGATAGTAACTCTGCATCATTTAGATAAAAGTCCTTTGCTAAAGATAAATCAACAATGTAGTGAAAAAAGAAAAAAAAACTCAGCGCATCTTAACAACATTGGCTAGGTGAACCGAATACCAGTAACTAATGAAGTGGGGAAGCAGAAGGCCTCCTGTAGTATGGCTTTGGATTAATACTGCCTGTGATAACGGGATGTAGTTAGTAAGCCGGTGGTCGAAATACTGACCGCCGGGTTCCTGACTGTGAAATGCCGGCATGGGACTAATGCTGGGTGCACACTGACAGCTATATTGGCCGATCAATTGATTGGCCAATATATCTGCTGCCCGTCGGCAGTGTGTACCCGCGATATGTCGTTGAACGTCGTCGTTCACCGACATATCGCATTGGCTGTGCTGCACAGCCGATGGACAGATATGTCTGCAGGCATATCTGTCCATCGGCAGGTGTGTACGGGCAGTCTGCAGACCTTCCATACACACACAGTGGAAGTCGTGGGGAAGGTGGCGGGACACACCCCCAACACGTCCCCTGGCCACCGGGACCCGCAGCCAGACACAGATGATGGCCGTTCGGTGTGTATGAACGACCATCATCTGCAGATATATCTGAAGATCACTCGATGTGCAGATATATCTGTATATCTGTATAGTGTGTATCCACCTTAAGGTTGGCGTCTAAAAACCGATGCCTATCATCAGCCCCACACCAAAATCCCGAAACCCGGCATATCGATTGTAGGTAACCCAGGCGTCGGGACTGCTTAGCTGCGGGGGTGGGAGGGTTAAAATTAGGGACTCCCGGGGAGACTTAGGGCTTAGGGTTAGGCACTCCCTGGGAGGGTTAGGTTTAGGCTAGAGGAAGGGGGGGGTTAGGGTCAGGCACCACCGGGGTAGGTTAGGTTTAGGCACCCCCCACAGGAGGGTTAATTTTAGGGTGCTGGGAGGGGGGGTTAGGTTTAGGCACCCCTGGGGTGAGGTTAGAGTTAGGCACTAGGGGGGGGTTAGGGTTAGGCACAGTAAGGGAGTGTTAAGGGGGGGAGAGGGGAGGGTTAGAGGTGTTACTTACCTTAGTCGTGATCTTCAGCTACCGGCCTTCCGGCATCTGTATTTCCTCCGCCGGGCTTAGGTGATTCATACCGATTCCGTGATAACCATGGTCTGCCTTGCCCACAAACGAAACGTCCCACCAGACGCTGCAACTCACTAAAAAAGGTGGTTAGGATTGTGATCGGTAGTGCTTGCAATAATTAAAGGTCTTTAGGTAAGATATAAATTTTTATATTGTTGATCCTACTTAGCCAGGAGCCTTTCAGTAAAGACCACTTCTATTTGTTTTTTTTCCCAAATCTACTTTATTAGAATTATTTAAGGATTTAAACAACTGCTCAAAATTTTGTATACAAAAAAAATGAGGAAAACAAGAAGTACAATCATATCCAAAATAGCAAGCAATGGTTGAAACAATGACAAAGTGACAATTTGACTAAATATTATAAGAGACCTTGTTAACAATTATATCAGTCTGATAATAAAATAGAGCAACTATTAACATAAAATTATATTAAATGAAAATCAAACAGGGGAATTTTTGGTCTGGAGAATAGGGGTTGAAAGGAAAGAACCGCATAAGGAGGGTGGAGGCTAAGGGCCGGGCCGAGGGTGGGGGGAGGGGTGCTGAGACAGAAGGTGTGAATCTGGACATGCTCAAAGGGCATATTCACTATTAGATCCAATACATAAAGTAGTGATAGCAATATGGGTAAAATTACATTCAAGAGCGATCATAAGACTCGGCTAAAAGTCTCTGGTGCAGGAACCAGTCTGTACTCTCAAAAAGTTTAAATATCTGGTTTTGCAAATCGGGCAAATCAGTTCTAAACTTATTGAGCAAGTGAGGGAAGTTAAGCTGGAACAGGTTGGAGTTAGAAGTTGATAGGAGAACCTCTAAATACTTAAGCTGAGATAGGTGCCAGTGAAATGGGAAAGAACCTTTAAGACCCTCCACAACGGGATCAGGAGTCGAGATGTTTAGGGCCACTGATTTAGTATAATTCATCTTGAAGTTAGACATAGAACTATACCTATGAAACTCCTGCATGAAGGCAGGAAGAGAGGTCACCGGGTCAGAGATGGTAGCGAGGAGGTAATCTGCGAATAATCACAGTTTATACTCATGATCACCAGCCTGAATTCCTTTGATGTCTTTGTTAGCTCAGATAGCTCTCGCCAGTGTCTCCATGCAGAATGCGAATATGAGGGGGGATAATGGGCAACCGTGTCATGTGCCATTGTGAATTGAAAAAGGATTCAAAAGGGCCCCATTAATACGCAGTCTAGCAGAGGGAGAGTGATAGAGAGCAAGAATACAGTGAAGGCAGTGGGGATCCAAACCCATATGCCTGAGAAGATCTTCCATAAATTGACAATCTTCTCGAAAGCCTTCTCTGCATCCGTGGACAAGAGGACCATGGTGGATCCACCAGTTCTATCAATATGGATGAGGTCAATGATTTTAGTAGTATAGGCCCTTTGCTTCCCTACCAATGACAAATCCCACCTGGTCACCATGAACCAAACTGGGAAGAAGAGGCCCTAACCGATTGTGGAGCATTTTAGCGAAGAGCTTTATATCATTATTCAATAAAGAAATATTTAACTTGAGCACTGGGCGGGGTCCTTTCCCTCTTTAGGGTTTATGGAAATATGGGCTTCAAGGGTCCAGAATACAGTCTCTTTATAAACAGTACAAGCCTCCCAAAAAAGATCTAAGAGCAAAAAAAAAAAATGCAAAAAGCCGTCTGGGCCCGGACTCTTCCCATTTGGAGTAGCTAATAAGCCCAGATCTAGTTCTTTAATGGTCAAAGGCTGTTCAAGAGTATCAAATTATTCCTAGGCAATCTGTGTAAAATCAGCAAAGGTGAGATACCTCTGACCGTCTCCTGGAATGTAGGAAGGTCAGTAGCTGATCTTTATTTTAAGTTATAGATGTTCATATAGTAGATCTGAAAGGCTTCAGCAATTTGGGGAAACGTGTGGACATTCCCCCCCCCCCCCTAGAATCACAAATAGAGTGTACATGGGACTGCAACTTCTACACCCCTGAAGCTCTAGCAAGCATGGAAACAAGTTTGTTACCCCATAACCATAAGTAATATTTGTGTCTACATTTACGCAAATCTAACTTAGGGCCTAATTCAGATTTGGGAATAGAGTAAGATAGAGCAAGTAACTGTACTTGGACAAACAATGTTGCAATGCAAGGGGTGCAAATACATACATTGTTTTTGCATGCGTGGTAAATACTGGCAGTTTTTGCATGTAGCCCACAAATGCTGGGCAGCTTTATTTTTGCACTTACATTTAGATGTCAGTTTGGACACCTCCCTCCCATATCTAACTCTCTCTGCACATTTTACATCTGCCCCACCTGCAGTGCAGCATGGTTTTACCAAGATGCACAGTTATGCTGAGTACACACTAAACAGTGTGTACTCACAGTTGGAATCGGTATGGAATCCTCGCTGCCGCATGGCCGGCAGTTCGATTCCTGGCAGTGGCAGCCCGACAGATCAGCATAGCCCGGCAGCGGAAGCCCGACAGCGCTGGAAATCCCGATCGTCCCTAAGGTAAGTATAAACTAACCTAACCTAACCCCCTAACCCTCCTCAGGGGTGCCTAACCCTAACCCCCCCCCAAGTGCCTAACCCTAATCCCCCCTCTAAGTGCCTAACCCTAACGCCCCCTTTCCCCCGCTGCCTAAACCTAAGTCCCACGGGGGGGTGCCTAACCCTAACCTCCCCCCGGGGGTGCCTAACCCTAATAATCCCTCCCCCTAGCCTAACCCTAATCCTCCCGGGGGGGTGCCTAACCCTAAGTCCCCCCCGGGTGCCCAAAACCTAACCCTCACCCCCCACGGCTGTCCGCTCGCGGCGCCCGGCATCGGGTAAATGACAGGTGTCTCGATATAGCTGCTGGTCATTTATCTCACGCCGGGATAAAGCAGCCGGGAAGCTGGCTGTCGGTATTAAGGCAGCCGGTTTCCCGACTGCATACCCTCACAGTTGACCGCCCTTACACTTGCTGTAGTGGTTGCCGGGGAGAGTGGCAGATGATGGTTGTTCAGTGTATATAAATAACCATAAACTGCAGATATATCTGCAGATCAGTCGATCTGCAGATATAACTTTTAGGTGTGTACCCAGCTTTACTTGCTCTTTCTAAAGTTGGGTACACACCTAAACGATATATCTGCAGGCTGTGCAGAACATATGTTCTGCATACAGACTGCCCGAGTCGTTGTGATTGATGTCACAACTGGGCGGGCATTGACTTGCGCCCACCCAGTTGAGCTGTCAATCAC
Organism: Taudactylus pleione; assembly: GCA_031769625.1. Taxonomy (NCBI): domain Eukaryota; kingdom Metazoa; phylum Chordata; class Amphibia; order Anura; family Myobatrachidae; genus Taudactylus; species Taudactylus pleione. The sequence goes on from JAUIMM010000450.1 coordinate 2,077,634, forward strand.
CGCCGGCCCGTGCAGCAAGTGTATGGGCGGTCAGCTGACCGCCTGTCCACACAGCATGTGGCAGCAATATATCTGCAGATATATTGGGCATCGGCTGTGCAGCACAGCCAACGTGATATGATGTCAGTGAACGACATAGTTCACAGACATATCTCTGGTACAGACTGCTGACGCACACATGATATATCGGCCGTTCAATTATGTTGGCCAGTGTGTACCCAGCATTTCTCTAATCCCAAATCTGAAACAGGCCCTTAGTCTTATCTTGAAGGAGTTTGTTGAGAGCTAATCTATCATCAGTGAGTTCACGTAAAACATTTGCATGGAAGGAGGATTTGTGTGCCGATTCAAGGGATTTAATAATACAGGTTAGAAGGTGCAGTCTTTGAGCCATTCTCTCTTTTTTTTTAACTGGGACCCCAGTTGTATACATTTGCCTCCAATTACACATTTATGTGCCTCCCAACCCACTATTGCGTATGTATCTGGGACGTCGCTAAAGGATATGTAGTCAGAGATGGCAGCGTTAAGATCATCTTTAGTACGTGGATCACTAAGAAGGAGATCATTGAATCGCCATGTCCACGGCTTGGGAGGCACAGAAGGAGGGTGTATGGTGGTGATTGGCTGTAATTTAAGTGGCACCAGCTAAAATTTTGACTCTGTAACCAGTGGGAATGTAGACGTAGCCACAGGGGCGTTTCTAGAGAGGAGGGGTCCCGTGTGCAGTCTCCGACACGGGCCCCCTCCTGTCCGTCCGGCGGCCGGCATTGCACTGTGCTGTGCGTGGCCAGCACCACACTTATAGACTCTGGGCCTGATTCAGAGCCGCTCGTAAGCGGCCGCTCGTTCGCTATGAGCGATGTTCGCACAACTGCGCATGCGTATGGGTCGTAATAATGCGCATGCGCCAACCAGTCATTGCGGTTGGAAATCATGAGCTCACAAAACAGCGAGGGCCTGCTAATTTGAGTGACAGAATGTACCGTTTGTGGGTGGTAACAGGGGAAGGTGCTTGAAAACGGGGGAGTGGAGATCCGAACGCAGGCGTGCCAAACGGTCAAAAGGGCATTTCATGGGAGTGCATAATTAGTAAAGGAGCGTCATCGTCCACATCACTTGGTTGTCTTTTAGCCTGAACTGCTCGCAGTGATTGCGGTAAGAAAAACCTACCACAAGCACTGCGAGCAGTTCAGATGCCTTTCGATGTTCCCGATTAACCTAATAAATACCGGAAATGACATGTGATGTGAACGGCAAAGGGGCGTCTTTACAAAATAGCGAGCGCATTTTTCGTTCGCTCGCTCAGACATAGAGGCGTCAACAAACCGCAAAGAGCGAGCGCTCAATTTAAATAGCTGGCCCCATTTTTTGGAATGACTGTCCGCAAATAGTGTCTGGCTCTGAATCAGACCCTCTGGGCACTAGAGTGTGCCCAGAGTCTATAGCGCATGCACAGGTCACCGGGAAAATGGCTACGGCGGCCATTTTCCCTGTACCGCGCATGCGCAAATGACGGGAAAATGGCTGCAGTGGCCATTTTTCTGTTGTTTTTAAAGCGCGGACACCGGTGTCGAGGAGGGACTCCGGAGAGGTAAGTATAATATAGGTGCAGGGTGTGCGGTACGGGCCCCCCCTGGACCCAATGGCCAGTATGCCTTGCACACCCTGCGCCCATTACAAAATATGCCCCTGCATAGCGGTACGGTAAATGTAACTGAATAGCCAGGGGCTGCTCCAAAGCTTGGTAGTTTTAGGGGCCTATTTATCAATTAATATTTGAGGGATATTCCCAGTAGCTAACGACATCTGTAGATGGCGTTAGCCTCTAGTAGCTTATGGGCTACTGTATCTGGGATTTTTTCTCTTGTCCCCTCACTGACGAATGTGCCGGCTGACCACTACGCGTGCGCAGTGCGTGTAAGCTGTCACTCAGATTCCAGCTCTTCACTGGAATGGGCTGTTGTTGGAGCCTGGCGAGAGCATAATGATAAATTAGCATAGGCAAAAAATATTTATCACATCCGCATTAAAAGTGCAGGACAAAGGATAAAATACATATTAAATATCGTCACTTTAAAACTCTGGGGCAAGAGAAGGAATAAATCCTTCCACGCGGGTAGTGGGCCATTTGGAGATATGGGGGGAGATGTATCAATCACTGCAAAGATTGGAGAAGTTGTCTATAGCAACCAATCAGCTTTCAGGTACAGGCATATGGGTAACTGGAGAAGTGCTTGGAGAGGGACCCCTTACTTGGCGTTATGGGGGCATAAGTCATCATGGGATATGGTGAGATTATCCCCTCTAATGTATAAGTAGAATACACTGACATAATATCTTATCTGCCGTTATTCTTCCCAATTTACCATTTTGACAAAATTTTTATAAGATGAATCAATTTCAGTTACTGTTAAGGAAATAGAAACACCATTAGATTGTTCTGGGTATCATTTACTTTTCCTTTCTAAGAAAGAGATTATAGAGACACAAGTTGTCCTGTAATGAATGCAATATGAAAGAAAGAGAATCTAGAAGGAAAGATTTACTTAGCGATGATATGATATACCGGCGTTGGATAAATTAAGGGTCCCCAGCAATAGCAGCATACATATAACTGTCTTATAAATAATCTAATTTGATACTAAGGTGCCGATTCAGTTAAACGCCACGTCCCATAGGAGCCTTGAGCGATGTGCTTGTGCGCACGTTTAACTATTACACCGCAGAAAACATCACTTATTTCTGCTCGTACCTCTATGTTTCATGCCTGTTACTTCCCGTGGAGGCACCTTGTATGAAGGTCAAACGGGACCTCATGCTTAATTGAATCTCCAGCTAAGAATTGATGTGCAAGGGACAAAGAGGTCAGTCTTCATCTTGTGTTTATCAGAGCTTATGCACAGTTGTCAAACAAGCATACAGTGGTGTTGCACACTGCATGTCCCTGGGAACTCCTTACCGTATTCAGGGCCTGATTCAGAGCCGCACGCTATTTGTGCTCGCTCGGTCAGAAAAAGGGGCCGGCTATTTAAATTGAGCGCTCGCTCTTTGCGGTCTGTTGACGCCTCTATGTCTGAGCGAGCGAACAAAACATGCGCTCGCTATTTTGTAAAGACGCCCTCTGGCCGCTCGCATCCTACATCATCTCCGCTATTTATTTGATTAATCGAGTACATCGAAAGGCATCTGAACTGCTCGCAGTGCTTGTGGTAGGTTTATCCTACCGCAATCATGCGAACAGTTCAGGCTAAGAGGCAACCAAGTGACGTGGTCGATGACGCTGCTTTGTTAATTACCCTTAAAACGCCCGTTTTGACCGTTTGGCACGCCTGCGTTCGGATCTCCACTCCCCGTTTTCAAGCACCTTCCCCTGTTACCACCCACAAACGCCTCATCCTGTCACTCAAATTAGCAGGCACTCGCTATTTGGTGAGCGCTCGATTTCCAATCGCACTGACTGGCTGGTGCAAGCGCATTACGACCCATACGCATGCGCAGTTGTGCGAACATCGCTCGGAGCGAACAAGCGGCCGCTGACGAGCGGCTCTGAATCAGGCCCTCAGTGTCCACCATGGCTGTTTGCCTACTGCTGCAGGTCGCACTCTTTAGAGGCAGGTGTTTAACTCAGACTGCCGTGTCATGAAGCCCACCCAATTTGAATCTCGACAGGGTATTTGAAGCTCTGTGCACTGAACTTTGCCAGAGCATTAGGCTAGTTACTTGCTCTCCAGTGTTCCTGCAGTATACAGGACCTCATTCAGAGCCGGTCGCACAGAGCGTGCGGTCGGTCTGAATGAGGAGAGGACGTCTTGAATTTTCAAAACGTCCACCTTTGCGGTGGTAAGGCTGTGGGTTAACACCCACAGCCTTACGACCGCCTAAGGTGATGGTCGCGATGGTCAAGACCATCGTGACCATCGGGGCTTACGACGAGACCCTAGGGTAGGGTCTCCCTTGTCGTAAGCCCCGGAGAGCTTTCAGCTCTATCTGAGCCGGAAGCTCTCCACTGACATCACTAGTGATGTCAGTGGGGCCGCCCCCAAACGGTAGGCGTTCCCATGGGAACACCCCCGTTTGGGCTGCCACCCCCCCGGCCCACCTTCCAAACGGGGCGAGCTGTCAATCAACATCGACAGCTCGCCCCCTTTGGATCGAGACCAGCTACAACCGGCGCTGTCGGTCGTAGCGGGTCTCACGCATGCGCACGACGGTGCCGTCGCCGTCGTGCGCATGCTCTGTGGGGGGCCATCGACCCGGTCCGAGTGCATTGGCGCTAACGACCGGGTCTGAATGACCCAGTCAGTCCTTCTGTATCCTGAATCCAGATTGTCTCCTATGTACTGGAACCAGCTAGTTAATCATGTTCTTCCTGGTTCCACACTTGTCCCATTTAGTTTTGACACGGCTTGTCTTGAGCACTCTTTTTGGTGATCTACTTGGTTTCTCCACAGACTGTATACCAGTCCCGGCTTGTTGACCACACTTCTGCCTCACCGGCTTGACATGACACACCTGAGGCCATTGCAGAGGGCTGTGACCTGTGAGCCATCCAGCAGCAAACCCCCTCCTTGCAGGGGGGTCCCAGGTGAAGACTAAGGGCCTGATTCAGAGCCGCTCGCTACTTGCGAGCGCACGCTCTGAATCAGGGCGAGGAGTATTTTTATTTATTTTTTTCCTGTCCGCTTGCTAAGCTGTGGGTGCCCACCCACAGCTAGTGTGAGCGGGCAAGAGATGGTTGCGATTATCGCGACCATCGGCTTTGCGAGGAGACCCTAAGGTAGGGTCTCAGCACTCGCAATGCCGAGTGGGCTTCCAGCTCTAATAGAGCCGGAAGTCCACTACTGACATCTCGAGTCAGTAGGGACGCCCACAAACGGCAGGCGTTCCTTCGAGAATGCCTCCGTTTGTTCAGCCAGCCCCCCTACCCGCCTACAAAACGGGGCGAGCTGTCGATCAATATCGACAGCTGCCCCGTTTTGCTGTGAGCGCCGGAGTGAGTGAAGGTCTCACTCATTACGGGGCTCGTGCACGTGCATTGCGCACGCCATGCATGCGCACTGGGCCACTATCGACCCACTTGCGAGCGCAATGCGCTTGCGAGCGGGTCTAAATCAGGCCCTAAAAGTTCAATAAACTCCGCTCCTCTGCTATTGCCTCCCAAAAATAAAGATTGTGGTATTCAAGTCCACAAAATCAATCTGAACCCTGGCTGTTAGAAGTCACTCCGGGACTCTCTGCAGATGTGGACAGTGCTTGGCAGCAGATGCCAATGTGTTTCATGCTAACATCATTTATTTTCTGGCTGTAACACCTGCTGCCTGTGAAATCTCGCTAGCGTCCTCCTCTTGTCCAGACCACCTCCTCTTTCCCTGGCTGTAGTGATACTGGGCTGAATTTCAGGACTAAGCCTATTGGTCCTGGCGGGTTTCAATAGCTTGCCACTTGGTTTACTAAAGCCGGCCAGTGTTCCTTCTTTGGTGCAGTGACCTGTGTTCCTGTGATCTACTAGTTTGTTGCATGCAATGGGGGAGTGGAGGGGTGGCAGTTTTCGAACTTACGCACTGTAGCACATCCTTTACTCAAAAACGACAGAAAGGGTCTAAAAAAAGGGTCTTACAGGTCGCTCTCCAGCCAGTCAGAGAGCGATGTCCTGTGGTGGATACAATCGGAGCAAACACTAGCCCTATGACATAGGCCATTCACCCTTCCACCGAGCAGTGTGGCCACATATTTCACAGAAGTACCTGTTGGCACATTCATTCACGTCACTTTTTCCAGTCATGGCTCCCATATAGGGAGCAGAAGTACTCCAGAGACCAGGGTGAAGTTGACCCTGTCTGTAGCAGGTAAGATTCTCTGGCTGAGGTCATCCACCCCGGAGGTCAGAGGTACTTTGTTTTGGAGAAGGGAAGTTTAATTCTTCCTGACAGAAGATCCTGCTGATGTCCCAAGTGCCCTGCACTCCATATAGAGCCATGACTTCTAGCATCTGGCAAGTAACAGTATTACTTTCCACAGAGTGTCCTCTGTGTTCACTTCCCACAAATTGGCATGTGAGTGGGGTTTTGTGGGGGGAGGGCTGGTTGAAATATGGGGTGGACTGATGGCATGAGGAGGAGTGATTAGCACATCAGAGGCATGTGAAGGTTGTGTCTGATGGACATGTGGTGTTGGTCTGATGGTAAAAGAGAGGTTTGTTTGACACTTAAAGGACACGAGGGAGGTATGATGGGCATTTAAGTGGCTTGTGTGGGAGTCTAATGGACACTTAAGGAGATTTCACATTAAACCATAAATTACTTTGGGACCCAGAAACAGTTCCATTATTAAATGATGGAAACAGGTTCTGCTTTTTTATTTTTTGTCTCTTGCTGCATTTTTAATATTGTGTGTGTACCCATTTTCACAATCCACAACTTTTTTCAATCATAAACATGGCTTGTGATTGTGTATGTCTGGGGGAATGAGACTGGGGCTGGAATGGGCATACAGTCGTGGGCAGTGGGTATACAGTTGCAGTCAAAGTACTTACAGTAAGGGTATGGTGTTAGCATGTAGTTGCAAAACGAGACTGAACTTACCACGAAAAGTCTCAGATGCAGCCTCCTGGAGGGGTCTCTGACCCTGGAGTAAGTGTAATGTTGTTAATGATGACTGCATGCGATTGGTCACACAGCAAAAAACACACTAGTTAATACAAAACCCGTAAAAGCGGCTACAACACTGTTTTAAAAATGTTTGCGCAGACTGGCCATGGGCCCTCTCCTCACTTGATATGCCCTCTGCACATGCGACTGACTTAGAAACAGAATAGGAGGCAAAGATGCAAGTTTGATGCACACCACCAAATGTCCTTTTTAGAAGCTTTTGAAAATCTACTCCCTGGTTTGCATGTCTATTTATCAAAGAGGAACAAGGGCCTGAATAAGACGTGGACACAATGGCGGTATTTACTTTGAATGAGCGATTGTTAGCCATTGCGCATGTGTGCAAGCCGCACTGAGCTTGCACAGCGATTGAATTACGACTACGCTCGCACCGAGGATTCACTTACAAAGTGAGTGACAGTCAGTCAGTTTTTGGGGGTCAGGTAACGGGGGATGGTTAGAGAAACACAGGCGTGTCGGTAGCGTTTAAACACCATTTTCTGGCCGTGCATTAATTAGCCACTGCGTCATTGTGTGCAGCAGGAGAGCCCTCTGCGTACCTGGAGACCCCTGTGTCTGCCACAGCTTGGGACTTACTCAGAAGGCTGATGGCTGCCAGATCTGCGTTCCATGTTTTCAGTTTTGTGCGTGAACGGCTGATGTGAGACTCTGTCAGCGGGCGTCTCTATGCATCGGACGGCAGGTGGCTCATGGCGATGGCATTTGCGTTTTCCAAATCTGGATCAGGCCCAGAGTCCCTTCTTATGCCAAGTAGACGGTCTACTGCATGGGTGACCTGGCAAACCTGATTCATGCATGTGCAAATGCATCATTCTAAACTAGCCAGTATGCGTCCAGATCGTATCACCGTTTTGCTGAGCATCACTTATTGCCCAGCAAAATTTCAAATTGCCCCAATAAATGACATTATATTGCTATGATAAGGGGCAATAGAAAAGGCTTGCTATCAATCCTTAATAATAGACCTATTTTTATGCAGCGGTCCTGCAGATAAAAGCAGATGTTACAGAAGCTGCTGGTCTTGTTAATTTTGAATAAGTGCACTGGTAGCACCGGCTTGCTCCCATGCCTTGGGGTTGTTAATACAACAGAAGACATAGGAGTTAATTTTCATTAAGTAAGTTATATGAAAAGTTCTAGATATCTGCAGCGTGCATCAAGCTCAGTGAGATTTTCAGTCGTGATTCAGGATCCAGAAGGGCAAAACAGCAGAACTTTCTGGGAGTCTATAAATGAACACCGATCATCTATTAAAAAAACATTACAAGACACATTCAATCAAATTAAGATTCCCCAGAGAGCAGACATTTACAAAGATGCTCAAAAACATGTGACATATCTTAAATTGAAGCCCAAATGGATAGATGTTAAACTCCTCCCAAAGGACAGGACAGGCAGGAGACTGTCACGAAGTGTCAGTTGGATAAATGTCTTCCTTCCAAGCATAACCCTCAGGAGCTATAAACAATCATTTATTCATTTTTTATTTTTTTTTATTAAAATGGGTGTTTAAAAATAAACTTCCATTAGAAAATTGTCATTCAACTGAATCATTTTCGTGCTGAGGAGTCATACCCAAATCTAATAATTGGTAAAGTTATATCTTGATCGTTGTGTTTAAAACTTTCGCTGCTGTGCCTGTACTAAGCTATGTCTCATAAAGCTTTGGCATTTAGGCCTCATTCACATATGTGCTAGAAGGATGGGTAGAAGGCATGAAATCCAAGGCGTGGATTAGACGCATTTTAAAGATGCGCCCTTAATGTGTTTTACACGTGTTGCGTTATGCCAATACCATTTGTTGTGCTGGTATGCCTCTGGTGGTCACTGTTCTATTACATGCTTGTACTAGTCACCCACAATGGGGAATCCACAATAGTCAAAGTTAGCATCTAATCCTGATCTTTCTTGATTCATAGAAAACATCAGCTTTAACTCTCCAATGATAAGGCACAGTAAATAATACAGTTCAGATTTTAGCAGCACAATTATCTTCAGCACTCAGTCATATTTGTATATCAGGGCCTGATTCAGCCCCGCTCGCAAGTGCAAAGCGCTCACAAGCGGGTCGATGTTTGCCCCCTGCACATGCGCCGCATCCGTGGTGCGCATGCGCGAGCCACAGCGAGCGACTGAAGTTCAGTCGCTCCGGGGCTCGCTACAAGACGGGGCGGCTGTCGATGTTGATTGACAGCTTCCCCCAGTTTTGTAGGCGGGTAGGGGGGTGGTTGAGCAAATGCAGGCATTCCCAAAGGAATGCCTGGCATTTGTGGCATTATATTAGAGCAGGAAATCCACTTGGGCTTGCGAGAGCTGAGACCCTACCACAGGGTCTCCTCGCAAGCCCGATGGTCGTGATAATCGCGACCATCTCCTGGCCACTCGCAAAAGCTGTGAGTGGTCACCCACAGCTTAGCGAGCGACCTGAAGAAAAAAAAATCCACGTTCTGATTCAGAGCGAGCGTCTCTGAATCAGGCCCTCAGTCCTTAGTGCACTTTAGCCAGCTTTTGTATTATAACTCTATAAAATGTCTCTCTCTCACACTTTCACTTTGCAGATTAATAGACACTGGGTCTGATTCAGATGTGAACGCAATGCCGATATTTACGCATCTGATTATCAGCCGACTGTGCATGCTTCGTGGTGACACTGCGCACAAGCCAAAGTACCTTAGCAATACCGCATGCAGCGAGGATTTCTTTGCAAAATGATTGACATTCAGGGAGGTTATGGGGAGTGGCGGCAAAAGCACAAGTGTGTCGCAGCCGTTTTTAGGGCATGCCTGAGCATACCAGTGACATGCGGTGAGGTAAATGGCTTGGGAGGCACTGGCTAGTATCAGAGCCAGTTTTACCCATACATATGTACTGTATGAACCCGTGCAGCAGTATATAGAGCTGGAAATTTGGGGAGTTTTGATCAGAGATGTGCGGAAAATATAGACAAGGGAGGCAGTGCCTCACCTGCCATACACTTTTCACTCCCGAGTTTTAGCTATAAAAATTATTAGATTAATACAAAGAAGATATTTATGTTTTCTTAAAATTTTTTCTTATCATTTTTATAGTGAAAACTTTGGAGTATACCTAAGTATGACAGGTGAGGCACTGCCTCACCTGACTGCACATCACTGCAGCATACTACTGTGATCCCGTACACAGAAAACTTGGTGCCAGTGTCTCAGTTCCCGCGGCCATTCTGCGCGACTATAGGGTTACTCAGATGGTCAATTATTGAAGGATCTGCGAGCACCACTGCGTGTTTGTATGGTTCTGCAAAGTCGCCGATGGACGCATCAATACATTTCCAGGTGGCTGTATGCATTAGGCATATTTGCGTACAGCAGCTGCATACAGGATCACAGCTGTGATTGCCTTAGCGAACATCTTTGAATCAGGCCCTCATTCTCTTGGTTTAAGTATAACCTGGTTGACTCAAGTATTATGTCTTCGCTGTGACACCGTCACCTGGCTCTCCAGCTACGCTCCACTGCGTCTCTCAATCTTCACTGTGCATGTCTAACCACTAAGGGCAGGATGTACTAAGGTTGCGGCGTACATCCCGCCAGTCACCGCAACCTTACTAATCGCATATGTACTAACTCCTTGGGACCCCGCCCCCTCCGAGCCCTGTGAACTTCCTGCTGGTGACTTGTGCAGGAAGTCCCGGGCTCTTCCTCCTCCTCCCTGCACCTGGAAGATTAGGAGGAGGAGGAGGAGGCAGACGACCCAGGAGGAGCACGGGCCGGCGACCAGGACACTCAGGAGAGTGGGGGCCAGTGCAGGGCGACTGCGGGGCAGCGGTGAAGCATCAGGTGCGGGATGCGGTAAGAATGAATGATTACCATAGGGTAATGCCAGGTTTTTCTGGCGTTACCCTCTGCACCGATAAAAGGGCGGCCAGGGCTTAGAACATATGGATATGCGGTAGAAACCCTGAAAACAGGGTTTTTACCACATTTTTCCTTTACTACATCCCGGCTTAAGTCTTTTTCCTACACTATGTAGACAAAAGTGATTGGACACCCCCGCGTTTCAGCTGGTTTGCCATGGGCCCACTAGTTGCAATGCATGGTCATATTAACTCTGAAAATAGAGATGTTCTCAAAAACTCTGTGCTCCCTACATTGTGACAGTTCTATGAAAACAATTAATGTTTTTATAAGGACATCGATGATATACAGAAAATTAAGTAGCCCGGATGGACTGGCCAGCTCAAAGTCCAGATATTAACCCCATTGAGAACCTCTGGGACGAATTGGAGCACCGGATGTGTTCTAGGCAGACTCGACCTTCTTCAGTGTCACAGTTGGTCACTGTATGTAAGGTGGAATGGCAAAACATACCGCCTGCTGTTGTCCAGGAAATTGTGGACAGTTTTCCAAGAAGGGTTTCTGCAGTAATCACGACACATGGTGGACCTGCAACGTACTGACGTCAATAAAATCTCTGATCTATTTGCTGTCAGTGTCCAATCACTTTTGTCTCTACTTATGCTCCACAGCTCTACCAAATGGTAGCTCCCAGTATAGCAATGTCCATAGGCTTCCATAAAGGCCAGGGGTACCGTATCACACATGTAAGGAGCATTTTTTTTTAATATTCTAAATATTGGACATTTTTACGTCATCTCATCATATCTCCCTGTAATCTGCCTTCTCAGCCTTATTCGCTCCCAACTCCTCCACTCCCTCGTTACATGGCCGTCCCTAGCTCACATCTTCAATCCGTATCTCTTCACTATTACATTTCCTTTCTCAATTAAATATTAGCTCAATTCACCAATCCTAAAGCAACTATATCTCAAACCGGGCTCTCTCTCCAACTGACACTATTTCTCTTCTACCTTTGCCTGTCTGGCGCCTCTGAGCACTGAGGCACCTTACAAATCAACATTAATAATAATAACTATAATCTACTAGCTGAAGTTCCTGGCGTTGCCCGGGTTTAAATCTTCAAGTTATTAAGTTTTATTATGTGATGTTGTCCAAATCCATCCAGTGGAAGGCCCAGAACAGGCTCCCTGGGTCAAAGTTCTAGCTGGTGCATTCCAACCAAGACCCCAACCACTCCATTAGACATCCCAGACCAATTGCCACCCCTCTGTGAAGTTTTCATCCAAATCCATCCAGTGGAAGGCCCAGAACAGGCTCCCTGGATCAAAGTTTGGTCAGCATTCCTGGGTCAAAGTTCTGCCCAGCATACAACAGGAGGCCCGACCTGTATCCTCAAATCCCTAGTATGTCTTCAGGGATCCAATGTTACTACTCTGTGACGTTTTTCGTCCAAATCCATCCAGTGAAAGGTTCAGAACAGGCTCCCAGGGTCAAAGTTCTGCTCAGGGTAGACCAACGGGAGGTCCAACTGGGACCCTAACCCCACTAAAACCTGGCCAGGATCCAACTGGACCACCTTGCATTGGTTTCATCCCAATCGGTGCAGGAGTGTCTGAATTTATAACTGGACAGACAGACAAACAAACAGAACCTTTGAATTTTATATATAAGATATAATAATTGTCTAAGGTCTGTCCTGTATCAAAAATGCATGCATAGTGGGAGTCGAGGCGCCTGCCCAATGGCTCCCACTGCTAGGAAGATGAGACAGAAGTAGTAGAGGAAAACCTGGCCACCACACCGTGGGTGGGGTTCGAGGAGGGAGGGGGGCAGATTGAGGTGGTTCCTTTACTAGTAATAATAATAACAATAATATTAGCATTATGATTATGAGGCGATCTTGAAACACTGTGACTGCAACAGTAACTTTATTTTTTATGGATACATTGTCCATGTTTACTAACTCAATCTTCTAAACAGAGTGCAATGAGTTGATTTTTATGTATACTCGTATGACTGATTAGTAACTATGACTCTGGGGCAAATTCATTGGCTCCTGGCAATCAATGAAACATCAGTACCATACAGTTCTGTAATAAGTTTAAGCACCCTTCAATAAATATATAGTATACATTTGGGGTTTTTAACAGTTTTTTTTATACAATATATTTAAAACACTCTGGAGCAGGAGAGATCATCATGCATGCCTACATTACACTATATAAGGTAAGACAAAACTAACAGGAGACATCACCTTGACTAAGACATTTCCAGATGAAATGTATAAGGAAGAGGTTTCCTATTCCAGCTCACGACTGTTTGCAGGGAAATCTGGAAATTATGTTTAGTACCTCCCGGGGCAACGGAGATCAATCATCTTCAGAACATTAGAAGACAAGATCCCATAGGAGCAGGTCTGTGGATAATCAGATAACTTTTTTTTATTTATTGTCTTGTTCGTTTGCTATTTTTAGTATTCATTAAGGATAGTTTTAGCTTCTACTGCCCTGGTTCACATGGGTCTATATCACTCTCTGTCTGCACTTGAAAGCGACAAGCAGATCTATTACTAAGAGAAGCAGTAAGAAGAACGTTAATAAATCTGAGCAACACAGGGGGAGTAGTCAGCATCCCGGTGGTCGGGATGCTGGTGATCAAAATACCACCACCGGAATCCTGAAAGCAGTCGGAATCCCTGCACAATGATCCCAAGTGCCTGCATCCCGATGGTAAGTGTTAGGGTTAGGTTTTGGGTTAGGGTTAGGCACTAGGAGGAGGGTTAGGGTTAGGTTTTGGGTTAGGGTTAGGCACTAGGAGGAGGGTTAGGGTTAGGCTGCAGGGGAGGCTTATGGATAGGCTGCGAGAGGGTAGGGTTAGGTTACAGGGGGGTTAAGATTGGCTGCGGGACTGTAGGGTTAGGGTTAGGCTGCATGGTGGGGGTTAGGGTTAGGCCGTGGGAGGGGGTGGGGTTAGACTGTGTGGGAGTGTTAGGGTTGGCTGCGGGAGTTAACGATACTGGATCAGAACCTCTATACACTCCTTCCTATACCTTCTAATATCCTGCCTATACCTTCTAAAGATGACGCTAATTTGCGTATGCAGTCATACAGTAAATAAAGACTTAAGACCTGGAATCTGTGGTTCCAAAGCACAGTATTATTCAAGTAAAAGTCAGTCAGTTACACGCTATTGATCCAAAACACAATTCGGCGCAAAGGAATTATACAGACCCAAGTACAGTAAACATATGAGCGCTTCCGGACCAGATGTTAGGCATCAGCAAGAAACCCCTTGTCTATCAGCATTCAGCATGAAGACTAAAATCCCAGTGTTTGAGCACACATATTTATACCCCCCCAGAATAGACCGGACAATAGAGAAGTTTGTTGCTGATGTCATTGGTTCCCAGGGAGGAAGCATCTGTTACAGAGAGTTTAACAGGCTGGTTCGAATAGACTCACCCAGCCTCTAACAACTGGGGGTCTCTGCCCTCCCGCCCCCATGCAAAATCCTAACAGTTATACATTTTGTTGCTTGAAGTCTCTGCGGTCCATAAGTTGAGAATGCATGATGCGATCTCCACACCGATAGTACCGGAATTCTGTTGAAAGAGTACGCATCAGTACGAAACCAAACACGGGTTTCTTAGCAAGGTTAAAACCCTAGTTATCAAATATATTTATTTCACAGCATTTATACTAACTGAACTAACTTAAATCTTATACTTTAAAGCTTATGAAACCTATGTGAATATGTAATGTGTGAGTATGCAGGGTTTGATATAAAGACGCGAGTTAACTTGGTGCGGGTGCGTGCGCATTTAGCTACTAAACGGTGTTTTCATATAGGAAATAATGCATTCGCTAATATGCGACTAGTTAACAGCGCAATTGTGCGTATTACTGTGTATATGAGAAATGATAAAAGATGCAATTGCATAGTAATATCGCCATATGTACTTAAATGTGAGTTTATCTAAAATGGAGCTTGGACGGCCATTCGCAAGATGGCGTCTTGCGATCTCATTTCCAAGATGGCGTCTTGCAGCCAGTCGCAAGATGGCGTCGCCGCGATTCAATTTTAAACTGATATTGTCTCAGCCAATTTTCCAGCTTCGACAGTCCACCCTTTGATAGCAGACAACATGCTATCACAATCTGTTATTGGAACTTTTATCTTAGGCTTACATTTACATATTATTTCGTGCTATTATGGGATGGCACAAGGTGGTTCTTAATCCATCAATAATGTGTCTCTGGGTGAGGACATAAAACTACTATTATACGCACACCGCGGATCTTGGAAGATCATGTGAAAGGTGTAGGAATGCACCAGTCTTATAAAAGCAGTCGGAGGGGAATTGAGATTTTACATTACCTGAGGTGTTCTAAAAATAAAATTTCAATAATACATTCTATGCATGTCTAAATATAATACATCAAATGATGGTATTTCCTAGTTCAGGGTTGTAATGCAGTTCTATATTTACCTCGGTATTCATATTGTCATTACTGACCACCATCAGAGTTTCGTTCTTGCGTTTTATTCTATTTTTACATTTTCCACACTTCAACACAATAGGAACACACCGGGCGCATATGCCAATTATTATGAAGACAATTAGTATAATTATCAAGAATTTACCTATGCTAGCGATCACTTCCTGGACCCATTCCCCTAGACCTGAGAACCATTTTACTGGGTTCAGCCATGAAACCCATCCTTCTATCTCTCCCCTTACTTCAGCCACTGAAGCGTTATGGTTCTTACGAAACTCCCATTTTAGCTGCAGAATTTCATCCATCTTTCGGTCTATCACCTCCTTGGGGTCGCTGGTATCATTGGTGACATAGGTGCAACATTTTACTCCGAACTGGGTGACTAACGTTACGCAATACCCTCCAGTAACAGCAGTTAAATAATTCAACACTAGCCTGTGTTGCACCAGTTCTTTCTTGTACGCTTGCAATTCTTTCCCTGTATACCTGAATGTGTCATCGTTCATCTCGGTGATATTATCTATCAATTTAGCAAGTTCCTGAATATACCTAAAATTTAATGTACCCCGAGCAATCCTGGTGGGATCCAATGCGGCTAAAACTTGAAAGCCAGTTGTCTCACAGATTAACTGAGTGGCTTTATGTACATCACCAGGTATCATATTTCTTTTGCCTCTGTGTTCATATTGTGTGTGAAGATATGGTGACGGTGTGTTTTTATGTATACCAAGCATTTCAACATGTGTGAGGGTCATAACTTCTGGGACTACTCTTCCCAGGTAACACAAACCTTCGGAACTTGGGGAGAGCCATTTATACGCTTTTCTTCCACATATGAAATATACATTATCAGGGAGAACATAAGGAATGGTATGCATCATTATCATTAAGCACATTTTCCTTGCAAACAATCCTATTTCTGGGTCTTCCATCTGGTACATGCAAGTTTCTGGCTGTATTATTTTAGCACAATAACCATTTGGTACCTTACCAATAATTTCTTTGATGGAACTCAATGTATACCTATACCTAAAATGTTTCCCACCAGATTTAATTGAACGTAACAGATCATGGTTTATGGACTCATTATCAGCTCTTTGTGAGAAGGTCATCGCTTGATTATTCCCCGTCACCTCCCAACTTCCGGGTTTATTGGGGTTGGTTATGTTTAAACACAAAAGTGATCTATCTACTTGGAATTGATAGAGTTTGAAATTAGGTGGTTTGGATGAGAGGAACTTTCCATCCAATGTTTTCCCTTTCTGTAATTCTAAAATTTCCATGGTATTCAGCGGAAATGGCACCCACCCTACGTTATGCTGTCCCTGTGGCATGTGTGAACACACCCAGCAATCAGTTTCATTTAACACTTTGCCTACCATGCTATGATAATCCTCTAAAGGATACCCGCCCCAGTACGGGTTATATTTAGGTTGGCACCGTTGGATACAGTTCTCATCAACTAGGGACCCACAAAGCTCACAAATACAGGAATCTTCAGACGATAAACCTCCACACCCTCCCCGAGTATCCGGAATGACAGCTCTCTTAACAATAACAGTACTAAGATTGGTCAGACACTCCCCTGATTGGCATTGCACTCCTCCTGACTCCACTCCATCAGCACTGCCATCAGCTCCCATTTCCTCGATCAGTCTCCCATCACAGAAACTGGATATCCCCGAACCGACCAAGATGTTGAACACTCTAAAAGAGAATATGAAAATGAACACAGCAGGCCCGTCCATTGTCACAACAAAACCTGCAAGTTTCTTTTGGTTCAGGTATCTCACTACAACCTTTTCAATCCTCCCGGAACAAGCTCGCGAGCGACAGGTCCACACTATCAGCCTTGTCTCCGACTTGTTTCTCCACCGGTTGATTGACCTTTTTGCAGTGAGTGGAATGGACTCAGGTATCTCTCTCGGCCACCTTCAAAGATGTAGTACTCGTCAGCAGCACCTGGTACGGACCTTCCCACCGATCAGTCAAACAACCTGAAAGCAAGAAATTTCTGATCATTACATATTCTCCTGGTTCAACATCATGACAGTTAGTTTCAGGCATATCATTAGACAACAATTTCAGTTTCTGCTGCTGTTGCTTTAACTGCTTACTCATTGATATAAGATACTTTACAGTTACCTCGTTGTTACCCTTCAGGTCTCCTGTGGACTTATTATCAAATGAGGTTGTCTACCGAACAATATTTCAAATGGGGACAGATTCAGAGGAGGTCTAGGAGTGGTCCTTATGCTATGTAGGACCAAAGGTAACGCTTCTGGCCATCCTAGTCTAGTCTCTGCCATGATTTTACTTAACTTATTTTTAATAGTCCCGTTCATCCTCTCTACCTTGGCACTGGCTTGCGGTCGGTAGGGGGTATGAAGTCAGCTATTAATACCCATCAGCTTACACATATTTTGGAAAACATCACCTGTGAAATGAGTACCCCTATCACTCTCGATGATTTTAGGGATACCGTACCTGCATACAAATTCCTGAACTATTTTCTTGGCAGTAAATGCAGCAGTATTAGTGGCTGCTGGGTAGGCCTCAACCCAGTTAGAAAATACGTCTGTGCACACTAATACATACTTAAGGTTCCTGCAGGGTGGTAATTGGATGAAATCAATTTGTATCACCTGGAAAGGTCCATCAGTCGGTGGAATGTGGGACGGTTCGGTAGGGATCGCTTTCCCTATGTTCTTCCTCAAGCAGGTCAGACAGGACATTGCTATCTTTTCTGCTTGTGAAGAAAAACCTGGGGCGCACCAGTATGCCCTCACCAACTTGCACATACCTTGTTTACCCAGATGAGTCAGACCATGTGCTGCCTCAGCCAGGCTGGGGTAATATGCCTTGGGGGCTACTGGCTTACTTTGTCCGTCCCTCCAGAGCCCGGAGGACTCTTGCCCACATCCCTTGGACTTCCAAATGGATTTTTCCTGAATTGAACACAAATTTTGCATCTCAATTAATTTCAGCATATCGATTGTTTGGAATGACAATTTTTTCAGTTGGAGAAAACATTTTTAACCCTGCTGCCCATTTTGCAGCTTCATCGGCTCTGTTGTTGCCCAGTGACACCGGATCATCCTCACATGTATGGGGTTTACATTTAATTACTGCCACCGCTTTGGGCAGTTGGATTGCTTCTAAAAGATGTTTTATGTGTCGGGAATGTGCAACTGGTGTGCCTTCTGCTGTCATAAAATTTCTCAGACACCATAGAGCCCCAAAAACGTGCACCACCCCGAACGCATACCTTGAGTCAGTGTAAATGTTAGCAGATTTGCCTGCTGCCAGTTCACACGCTCTAGTTAGTGCTACTAACTCTGCCACCTGGGCTGAGCGAGGAGGACCAAGAGGCTTAGCTTCTATGATGTCTGTGTCATTTACAACAGCATAACCTGTACATAATTCACCTGTGTCTGTTTGTCTATGACAACTCCCATCCGTATAAAAAGTCACATCCACATTCTCTAAAGGTGTGTCATTTATGTCAGGTCTAGCAGTAAAGGTCTGATTCAGATATGTCATACAATCGTGCATATCATTATGTCCGCTGAACTCACCTCCCGCCAGCAACTCGTCTCCCTCCACCCTTTGTACATCATGTTGTACATATGGTAAATACGTTGCTGGATTCAGTGTGCTGCAACGTTTAACAGTGATGTTTGCGGGTGCGATTAGGGCTAGTTCCCATTTGGTAAACCTAGCTGAAGAGACGTGTCTGGTTTGAGCTGAGTTCAACAGAGCAGATACAGCATGGGGAGTGTAGACAATCATATCATGGCCCAGTACTACGTCCTCACTTTTACTCACCAATAGAGCGGTAGCTGCTACACTTCTCAAACAAGTGGGGAGTGATCTTGCCACAGTGTCCAATTGGGCACTGTAGTATGCTACAGGCCTACTGGCATCACCATGTTTTTGTGTAAGGACACCTGCAGCACAACCATCGGCTTCCGTACAATACAAATCAAAAAGTTTTTCATAATCAAGTATTCCCAATGCAGGAGCTTTTGTCAGGCTATTCTTAAGATTAAGGAAAGCCTGCTCTGATTTCTCTGTGTGTATGACACGATCGGACTTTGAGGAAGAGACTAATTCCTGTAAAGGCAAGGCCAAAATAGAAAAACCTGTTATCCACATTCTACAGTATCCACACATTCCCAAGAAGGTATGAATTTGCTGTTGATTCTGCGGCAGTGTCATGTTTTGTATGGCCTGGATTCTATCCATTGTAAGATGTCGTAAACCCTGGGTTAGGCAGTGTCCCAAATATTTTACTCTGGATTGGCACGGCTGTAGTTTGTCCTTAGCCACCTTGTGTCCTGTTTGCGAGAGATGAAGTAACAAAAGTTTAGCATCATTTAAACATGACATAAACAAGTCAGAACATAGCAATAAATCATCCACATATTGAATTAGAACAGATCCACTGGCAGGTTGGAAAGATTGTAAACAGTCGTGCAATGCCTGGGAGAAGATACAGGGGCTGCCTATGAAACCTTGGGGTAACCGTGTCCATATGTATTGTAAACCTCTGTATGTAAATGCGCATAGGTACTGACAGTCAGGGTGGAGAGGCACAGAGAAGAAAGCAGAACAGAGGTCAATGACAGTGAAATGGGTTGCGTTTGGTGGGATCTGCATCAGAATGACAGCTGGATTTGGCACTACAGGGAATTGGCTTTCTGCCACCTTATTAACACCTCTAAGGTCTTGTACCAGCCTATAACCCCTCCCACCACTCTTTTTCACTGGAAAAATGGGACTGCAGGCTATACTAGCTGTACAAACTAAAATTCCCTGTTGCAATAATTGCTCAATTATTGGAAAAACCCCTAATTCTACCTCCTGTTTTAGTGGGTACTGGGGAATTTTTGGAGCTTGCCTACCGCCTTTTAAATTTACCATTACAGGGCTTACGTTTGCCATTAATCCAGTGTCCTGTCCATCCTTAGTCCAAAGGGAATCTGGAATCTGGGACAACATTTCATCTACCTGGGATGGATTTTCATTTAAACTTGTAGAGTGATACATTATCCTTTGGGGAGTGTCCAACATATCCCGCACCTCGTGTGCAACCCTCTCTGGGATATCTAATAATACACCATCAGGGGGGCAGTATATAACACATCCCATCTTACATAACAAGTCTATTCCCAGCAAGTTAGTAGGAGCCGCAGCAGCCAGGAGGAAAGAATGCCTGGTATGCAACGGCCCAATAGTAACCTCTGTGGACTTTGTTAAAGGATAATGTTCCACTTTACCTGTTACACCCATTGTTGGTACTGTCTCGTTGGTCACCTGTAAATTAACGGGAGATGTTATCACTGACCTGGTCGCCCCTGTGTCTACAAGAAAAGGATATTCAGTACCAGCTACATCAACCATCATGAGCGGTTCTTCCCTAGTACTTCCCATTAACCTGACTATCTGTAGACTACAGGTATGACCTGACCCCTAGCATTGGCTACCATTCTCCAATAAAGCATTACGGCCACAATTGGAGCTGGTGCCTGTTGGACTTTTGCTGGTCTCTGTGCATATCCCTTATGGGGATATCCAGGTCTTCCCTGACTTGGGGTTCCTACTCTTTTTACTGTACAGTTTCTACTTAAGTGTCCTGTTTGTTTACAGTTAAAACATGTTCGTGTATAGGGTGAATACATGTGCTGTTGTGAGGTTTGAGCAGAGGGTAAAGGTGGTGGATATGGGTAAGGATAGGGAGGGTAAGGGTATTGAAGTTTGTGAGTAGTATGGGACCTGTGGTTGTGTCGGGTTAGTGGGATAGAGCTGTGTTTGTTGATGCGTGGGGTTAGTGAGGGCACATACTTGTTCAGATGTAAGTGTGTGTGCAAGTGCAAGTGTGTCAGTTGGCTGTGATGTTACCATCATTCCCTCCAGAGCTTGGATACTAACAGCCATTAGTTTTTCGCTCTGGGCTTCTCTCTTCTTTGAGATGTTTTTATCATGTTCGATGGCGGTTTCTATGAGGGTATCTATTGTGAGCCAGCCAGGTTGTGAGGTCTGAACCCGGGTTTTTAAACTCTCTTTCAGACCGTCCACGAGTACCGTGACTATCATTCCCCTGTGGTGAGTGCCATCTTTAATATCCTCTATCCCAGTGTACTGGGTGATAAGCCTGCAGTGCCCGGTCACAATAATCTTCTGCAGATTCACTCTCCTTTTGCTTAATGGTGAAATTTTTTTTCCAGTTAACTACTACTGGAAAATATATACCCAATTGAGTTACAATGCGGGAAATGTTACCTTGGTTTACTTGGTCGGTTAAGGGAACGTCACCATCCAATACACAATCCGTGATAAATTTTATCACGTCGGTATTGCGTGGTAGGCAGGCCCTTAACACCACAAGCCAATCTTTATTAGTGGGCTCATGTGAACTACCCAAATTTCTCAAAAATCTTTGACATTTGGCTAGTTCCTTTTTGGGATCGGGGAAATCATTTATGATGGAATTTAATTCTGCTCTTGTCCAAGGACAATGCATTACTACTTCCCTCGTGGGCACTATACCGTTCGCATCTGCATTTCCATTTGGAACGGTTATTGTCCGAATGGGATGCAGATCGGTAGCGCTGCTACCTTTGACCTGGTTACCTGGCTGGGGGTTTAGTCTGCTGCTGCTATGTATGGTATGAACAACTTCCTCTACGGGTGCAGAGGGTGTTAACACTTCCCTTGCTGTTACCGATGGAGATGGCGGCACCACTCGTGATTGTGGTGATGCAGCATCTATCATCTGCACAGCATGGGAAATGGCAGACATTACAATAGGCTCATCATCCACATCATAAACATTTTCTTTATGTTTGCTTAAGAGAGGGTACAAATTGCTTGTTACATTTTTATGAGAATTTTTGGTAACTGTACTTGCACCTCCATCCATATAAGGTGGGGGAGGTGAGCGTGAACTGCTGGCAATACTCTCCACAATGCTACCTTGCCGCACGTGCGCGCAATTTAGCGTCGGGGATGTATTCTCTGGCAATGTGCTTGCGACGCTAGTTTGCGTCGTTTGCACATTTTTAAGCCACGCATCCCCTTCATGCTGCCACAGTTTTAAACATTCATAATATTTAACCTTTTTCTCTCGGGAGCGCATCAGACTGATGTGATCCCGGACATTATCAAGTACATTTTTATCAAAACTACCAATTCTGGGAAACGGTCTAACACTCTTCATCGTAATTTTAAACCATACATCACAATACCTTATTGCATAAGTACCGTACTTAGTATGCATAATACGATGAGCCGATCCGATCGGCGCCTCCATTAGCAGCACATCATTGTCTAACATCTCTACTGTTTGTGCGGCTCCCATTCTGAGACAAAATCCTATGCTTTTCAATGAAGATTTAAACTGGTGAAAGACAATCAAGATACTTTCACTTACCTGTGGACGATTTAAGTCGGCGGCGCCCACACACCTGGATAAGATTTGAAAAAGGCAACTTCCACACCCGGATAAGATTTAGTTAGGCAACTTCCACACCTATGGAAGTTTGTATGTCGGCCACTTCCACGCACCTCTCTACAACAAAGACAACATGTACACCTGCTACTGTGTATAGAACGGTAAAGCTGCTTACCGAGCGACTAGCACTTAGCCCTTAAAGGTCATACGGTACCTTTAACTGTAGGGAACAAGTTACTCCTACCAGCAAACACTCACTGTTACACACTTTTTCCTGATCAGAAAAATACACGTTAACCCAGATATTGATAATAATTGAAAAATGTAAACCTCAACTGCTTTATCTAAAACACGTGGCAGCACAACCGGAAGTACGTATACGCTATTGTGCGACCAGTCGCATACACAATAATGCGACTACCACACAACCGTATGACAACCTTTAGCTGTGTACACAAAAGAGCATCTTTGCTGTGTGCAAACCTGCGACTCAACCACGTACTCAGTACTGCGGCACCCCTTTAAATGTAAAGGTTCTATCAACAAAGGAAAACAAACTTTTTCCTCTCTTGTCCCTGGATTCTAGTCAGCTTCCTTGATTCACACGGAGACGGATAGCGATCTTTCAGCACAAAGTGGTTGCAGGTAAACCCTGCATGTGCCCACTCCAGCCTTTGCTGAAATATCGATAGATGTATGTACCATGTGAGCAGGTAAGTGACTTCACTACGAGCCCCCAACTAACGATACTGGATCAGAACCTCTGCCTATACCTTCTAATATCCTGCCTATACCTTCTAAAGATGACGCTAATTTGCGTACGCAGTCATACAGTAAATAAAGACTTAAGACCTGGAATCTGTGGTTCCAAAGTATTATTCAAGTAAAAGTACAGTCAGTTACACGCTATTGATCCAGACACAATTCTTAGCATGTATAAAACCCTAGTTATCAAATCTATTTATTTCACAGCATTTATACTAACTGAACTAACTTAAATCTTATACTTTAAAGCTTATGAAACCTTGTATGTGAATATGTAATGTGTGAGTATGCAGGGTTTGATATAAAGACGCTAGTTAACTTGGTGCGGGTGCGTGCGCATTTAGCTACTAAACTGTGTTTTCATATAGGAATTTATGCATTCACTAATATGCGACTAGTTAACAGCGCAATTGTGCGTATTACTGTGTATATGAGAAATGATAAAAGATGCAATCGCATGGTGCTAATAGTAATATCGCCATATGTACTTAAATGTGAATTTATCTAAAATGGCGCTTGGGCGGCCATTCGCAAGATGGTATCTTGCGATCTCATTTCCAAGATGGCATCTTGCAGCCAGTCGCAAGATGGCGTCGCCGCGAGTCAATTTTAAACTAATATTGTCTCAGCCAATTTTCCAGCTTTGACAGTGTGTAGGGTTAGGGTTAGGCTGCAGGGTGGGGATTAGGGTTAGGCCGCGGGGGGGTTAGGGTTAGCTGTGGGAATGGAGGGTTAGGGTTAGGCTGCAGGGGGGTAGGTTAGCATACATACCTTATCCTGTCGGGATTCTGACTGTCGGGAGGTCACTGTCGGTATTCTGACCACCGCATCCCGACCGGTGGCATACCGTACTAAACCCAAACACAGATAGGTAAGGTTAATATATTTGTTTTACATGTCATCTTTTTGCAAACTAATGTGACCATACCACACTGTTAGTACTCTATGGGGCTGATGCAGAGATGAACGCTTATGCCATCATAGCTGTGATCCCGTACGCAGCTGTTGTGTATGTATTGAAGACGCAGCATTGGTAGCCGATTAATGGATGTTTGCAGCATTGAGTAACTTTATGGTTGCACAGAATGGCTGCGGGAACTGAGACCCCGGAGCCGTATTTCTTGTGTACGGGATCGCAGAGGCGTCACGCCCCTCAAATGGTTGCATCACGCCTGCATTCTTTGCCGTCACTCCCTGTTATCTCCCTCCAGGGCCAGATTACAAGGAGGGCGACAGAGGCGGTTATCCCGGGGCCCCCACACATAGGGGGCCCCACCTCACTGTCCCCGGCCGGCCCCTTCCCCAAGATTAACTTTTTTTTTTTTAATTTAATCAGAGCTGCCTGCCGCGGCCCGATTAAGCTCCGCTCCCTCCCGGCATTTTGCTCCGCCCCCCCTCTGCTGCTGCTGGCCTGCTGCCTCTGAACTTAGTAAGCAATAATGTTTATATGTATGTGTGTCTATGTCTGTGTGTGTGTCTATATGTATGTATGCATGCATGTATGTATGTATGTGTGTTTATATATATATATATATATATATATATATATATATAAAACTTTTATTGATAGGGGCCCCCAAACATTTGTTGCCCAGGGACCCCCACAGAACTTAATATGTTAATCCGGCCCTACCTCCCTCACAAACTCCCTGACTGTCAATCACACTGCTAATAAATAGCTGCTTCAAGCGACTTTGGTAAAGTACCATGACTCATGCGCAGAGTGACTCAGACACATGCACACAAATGGCCGATCATCGTTCAACTGCGAAAACATCGGCGTAGCATGCCGCTCTGAACCAAGCCCTATGTTCCTTCCTACTGATTTTTTATTTCATTTTTTAAATACAAATCTACTACAGATTGGGAAATTGTGACTCTGGTGTTATCTCCCAAAATATTCAAAACACAGTGATGGATGAACACAGGGCCTGATTCAGACCCGCTCGCGAGCGCTGAGCGCTCGCAAGCGGGTCGATGGTGCCCTAGTGCGCATGCGCGAGACCCGGCTAGCGACGGGAAAGCCGTTGCTCCAGGTCTCGCACCAAAGGGGGCGTGCTGGCGATGTTGATTGACAGCACGCCCCCTTTGGTGGGCGTGCCGGGGGCATTGCTGCCAGACGGAGGCGTTCCCATGGGAACACCTACTGTCTGGGTCCGGCCCCACTGACATCACTAGTGATGTCAGTGGGAGTGATTTTGGCTCTGATAGAGCCAAAATCACTCCAGGGCTTGCGGTCACCGAGACCCTACTGCAGGGTCTCGTCGCAAGCCCAATGGTCGCGATGGTCACCCACAGCTATGCGAGCGGCCAGGAGGCCGCTCCAAGTTTAGGTAGGAGGGCCCTGATTCAGAGCGAGCGCTCTGGTCAGAGCGTCCGGCTCTGAATCAGGCCCACCCTTCATTATACCAAATAAATGCACTTTCTTTCTACAAATGTGGTATGTGCTCTTTATACGTACGCTTTCCTTTTCCTGGTTACTAAACCAGTTGGGTGCTGCCTCTACCCCTGAGGAAACAACAGGTGGCCCTGTGAGAGAGGCAGATGTCCTCTATCTTACATGTATAACTAATAAAGAAAACTCCTCTTACTTCTTCCCCTTCCTTCACACAGATGATACCATAGTGGAGTTCAGGGCCTAGATGCTATATGGCGAAGGCATATCTCTCAGCATCACTATATTATCAACGCACGGTGTACGTAAAGCAAAGGAAGAAAGTGAAGGAATCCAAGCGTCCTGGAGCGGCCACCAACTATATTAATCAGCCCATTCTGTGGTACTACCACCTGATGTCCTTCATCAGCAAGCAGGAGCCACAGTGACAGTCTCTGGTCTTGATGGCCGAGTGAGAGGGAGAAGAGGAGTCGGCAGAAGTGAGTGGACCGTCTAAGGATGTTTTGGTAAGTAGAGACACAGTTCATGCAGCAAAACCTACTTTTTAAAACAAAACATTTTAGAAAAATCCAAAATGTCCACTTTAGTCAGTTATCTTAGACAGTCCTCCTGCCATGGCATCGCACCTGGTCCATTGAAATAGGTCATATACTCCTCCCTCACTTCTTTGGCATGTGCTGTTGATGTTGTTTGAATTGGTGGTGCAGACACTGATATTAACTGGGCAATCTCCTCTGGATGTCCTGCATCTTCTGGCCTAGCTGTGACTGGTCCCCGTTGTATAGTTTTTCTTCCTAAAAAGTTATGCAGCACACAGCACACCATCACGACCCAGTCTATCTTGTCCACATGTAGGTTTATGGTGGTATGGTGAATGCGGAACTGGTTACTCAGTATTCCAAACGTATTTTCCACAATGTGCCGTGTCCGGGATAGATGATAGTTGTAGATCCTCTTCTCTCTGGTCAGGCCCCTCTGTGCAAATGGCTTCATCACATGTTCATGTAAAGCAAAATCCTCATCTATGACGAAAACGTAGATTAGGCCGTGCTTTGTCTCATCCAGTGACAGCAAGTTGAGGGTTTTGTTGGTGAGTCTCTGGTAGAATGCCATCTGTTTGAAGGACCCACCATCCAAAGCATGGCCATTCTTGCCAACATCCACAAACAAAAATTCATAGTTGGCATTAACCACTGCCATGAGAACGATGCTGAATAAGTCTTTATAGTTGTAGTAATATGATCCGGTGTTGGCAGGTGGGTTGATGTGTATATGTTTTCCATCGATGGCTCCTCCGCAGTTAGGGAAATTCCAATGTTGTTCAAACTCTTCAGCGATGCTCTTCCACCATCCACAGTGTTTGGAAACTAGAAAAATAGTAAAAAATGGGTTAAAACATGACCATAATATTTTTTCTCCATTTTTTTCCTATACAGACTCCCACCCAAAACCCTGAATTGTCCACAACTCCTGTCATCAGTCTGATCGGGGACAGCGAGGTGAATACCTCATCCTCATGCCCAACGACCATTCAACCCCCTCCAACATCTTCCACATGTCCCCAAAGAAAAAAAAAACGTCAGGAGCAACAGCAACCCACCAAGCTGGAGGACATATTCCTGCAGCAGGCGGAACGAATCCTCCAAAGACAACTGGACCATATTGATGACTTTACGTCACATATAAATAGCGCAATGTGCCAAATGATAGGGCAAACACAGAGAAAGTTCCAGAGGCTGGTCTATGAGCTGCTGATTAGGGCTCTAAATTATAATCTGCATATATCTACATATATAGCAAACCCTCTTATGTGCTCACCTTCCCCAACCACCTCTGTGAGGCCCCCCCAGCCCAGTTGGAGGCTACTCCCCCACCTAGTACCCCATCCACAAACCAGGCAATTTATACTGCCATGCTGGAGGCAGAAGTTGATTTGCTCCATTTTTTTAAAGATGTAATGTATTTATTTTTTACTATTATTGCCTGTACTATCACCAAATTTTATCACTCCCAATTAGAGATGAGCGTTTTCGGATCTCAGAGGTCCGAACCCACCCGAATTTTCTTTTGAGATCCAGGGCGAGAACCGAACGTGCGTTCGGTTCCTCCGCTGGCCCCTGATCTCAAGCCGAGGCAAATCCATAGAAACAAAATCTCACGGCTTGCGAGCTTTCGTCTCTATGATCTATGTAGTATATAGGGACCACGCGGCGGACACCATTTCACTCAGGCTGTGGAGACTGAACAGGGATGGTGGGTAGTGTAGGGCTGGGAGAGGTGCTGGTGCTGTGCTGTCTGCTGTGTCCTGGGCTGGTGCTGATCCATTCTGGGCTGGTGCTGTGCTGTCTGCTGCGTCCATCTGGGCTGGTGCTGTGCTGTCTGATGCTGTCTACTGTATCCTGGGCTGGTGCTGATCCATTCTGGGCTGGTGCTATGCTGCTATAGCGAGCGGCCAGGAAGATGGTCGCGATGGTCAAGACCATCACGACCATTGGGCTTGCGACGAGACCCTTGTGGTAGGGTCTCGTTGCCGCAAGCCCAAGAGTGCTTTCGGCTCTAACAGAGCCGATAGCACTCCCACTGACATCACTTGTGATGTTAGTGAGGCCAGCCCCAGACGGTAGGCGTTCCCATGGGAACGCATCCGTCTGGCAGCCACGCCCCCGGCCTTCCCACCAAAGGGGGCGTGCTGTCAGTCAACATCAACAGCACGCCCCCTATGGTACGAGACCCAGAGCGACGGTTTGCACGTTGCTATCCGGGTCTCGCGCATGCGCACGACGGAGCCGGCTCCGTCGTGCGCATGTGCACTGGGCCACCATCGACCCGCCTGCGAGTGCTCAGCGCTCGCGAGGGGGTCTGAATCAGGCCCTAATTTCTGGACCTGAAAAAAAAACAAAAAACAAAGTGTCTTTTTTTGTCTAATATTTGTCTGAGTGTGTGTGTGTTAGGCTTAACCGCACAAGATACAGCAAGTTAGTGCTGCCCGACTCCAGTCATCATCATTCTGTGCTCTGGGCCCAAGTTCTGGATCTGAAAAAATATAAATAAATTGTCTTTTTTTGTCTAATATTTGTCTGTGTGCGCACAACTGCACGTGTGTGAATTTTGTAACCAAAGCCCATAGTTGTCATGCCGAGGCAAAAGACAAAAAAATCCACTTCTCACGTGTGGAATTATTTCCACACCAATACGGACAACAGTTGTCAAGCCATATGTAACCGTTGCTAAGCAAGATTGAGTAGAGGGAGGGACCTAAACCACCTAGGAACCTCCTCCTTGTTACATCACTTGGAGTGCATTCAAATATCAAAGTGTATGTCGCCAAGATCCAAAACTCAAAACGTAACAAGTCCAGTGTCACCTACCTGCTCCCTCTCTGTGGGATCCAAGCGTCTTCAATTTCCAACACCAACACCTGCATCGTCAACATCCTCATTCGTCATCGAGAGTAGTCCTGCTGCATCCAATGTTGTTATTCAAAGCATGATTGACTCCTCTCCTATCCGTGATTCCTCAGAAGGATCCTTGATGACTACGCCTGTTGCTGCTGCTGTGAGTTCATCTTCATCCTAGAAGGGGACCAGGAGGAAGACTACTTATTGCGTATCCTCCAGAAAACAATTAACTGTCAAACAATCGTTTGCAAGGGCAAACAAGTATGACAGCAATCACCCATTTGCACAGCAGATTACTGACAAATTCCACGAGGAAGACCTCTACCAACAATTACATGGAAAAATTACAGAGGCGCCTATGGTGGATTCCAGCGGAGACAAATTAATATAGTGTGAAGAAGAGGATGTACACACTGATGGGGATGATGAGGATGACGACAACTTGTAATGTAAAGCAAGTTTGTGTATGGGATCATTTTCATTTCCATGTCCAATGCACATTGGCAGCTTGTTTTATGGGGGTCCAAACAAACCAATCCTTGTCACTGAAATGATTGATTTGTTAAACTGTGAATGTCCTGTTTCATATACAACATAAGGGTGGGTGGGAGGGCCCAAAGACCATTCCATCTTGCACCTTTTTCCTTTCCATTATGTGCTGTTTGGGGCATTGCTGCCTGACATTTTAAATTAATGTTATGTTTGGTTTAGGAACCAATGATTTATTTTTAAAGTAATTTATTATCAATTTCACAGCCAGGGGCTGCACCAATGGATTTCTTTTTATTATTATTCAGCCCGGGGCTGCACCAATGAATTGTTTTTTAATTAATTTATTATTAATTATTCAGCCCGAGGCTGCACCAATGAATTGTTTTTAATGAATTTATTATCAATTTTACAGCCAGGGGCTGCACCAATGAATTTCTTTTTATTATTAATTATTCAGCCCAGGGCTGCACCAATGAATTGTTTTTTAATTAATTTATTATTAATTATTCAGCCCGAGGCTGCACCAATGAATTGTTTTTAAATTAATTTATTATCAATTTTACAGCCAGGGGCTGCACCAATGAATTTCTTTTTATTATTAATTATTCAGCCTGGGGCTGGACCCAATGAATTGTTTTTTAATTAATTTATTATCAATTTTACAGCCAGGGCTGCACCAATGAATTTATTTTTATTATTAATTATTCAGCCCGGGGCTGCACCAATGAATTGTTTTTTAATTAATTTATTATCAATTTTACAGCAAGGGGCTGCACCAATGAATTTCTTTTTATTATTAATTATTCAGCCAGGAGCTGCACGCAATTGTTTTTTAATTAATTTATTATCAATTTTACAGCCAGGGGCTGCACCAATTAATTTATTTTTATTATTAATTATTCAGCCCGAGGCTGCACCAATGAATTGTTTTTTAATTAATTTATTATTAATTATTCAGCCCGAGGCTGCACCAATGAATTGTATTTTAATTAATTTATTATCAATTTTACAGCCAGGGGCTGCACCAATTAATTGTTTTTTAATTAAATTATTATCAATTTTACAGCCAAGGGCTGCACCAATGAATTTCTATTTATTATTAATTATTCAGCCTGGGGTTGCACCAATTAATTGTTTTTTAATTAATGTATTATTAATTATTCAGCCCGAGGCTGCACCAATGAATTATTTTTAATTAATTTATTATCAATTTTACAGCCAGGGGCTGTACCAATGAATTTCTATTTATTATTAATTATTCAGCCTGGGGTTGCACCAATGAATTGTTTTTTAATTAATGTATTATTAATTATTCAGCCCGAGGCTGCACCAATGAATTATTTTTAATTAATTTATTATCCATTTTACAGCCAGGGGCTGCACCAATGAATTTATTTTTATTAATTATTCAGCCAGGGGTGCACCCAATGAATTGTTTTTTAATTAATTATGAATTTTACAGCCAGGGGCTACACCAATGAATTGTTTT
This sequence comes from Taudactylus pleione, assembly GCA_031769625.1. Lineage (NCBI taxonomy): Eukaryota > Metazoa > Chordata > Amphibia > Anura > Myobatrachidae > Taudactylus > Taudactylus pleione. The sequence goes on from JAUIMM010000450.1 coordinate 2,108,635, forward strand.
TTAATTAATTTATTATCAATTTTACAGCCAGGGGCTGCACCAACTATGAACTATCGATTCTTCTATCCTCAAGGGTATCCCAACCATCATCTTTGCACAGTCCTCAACTCTGTTAATAATTATATCAATCAGTTTTGAGCCAGCAAACTGATACAACCTTTTTGCCCTTTAACTAAATGAAAAAAATCAACATTGTAAGCTGTGAGGTGGTCAAATTAACTGAAAACGAGTGAAAATAAATGTTACTGAGGTTATTAATACTGTAAGAACAAAAAAAGGCCAGTTTTATGTGATTTTAGCAGTTTTTTTAATTTTTTTAAAAAAATCCAGATCCAACACCAAAGCATGAAAACAAAACATGGAGGTGAGGTTTTGGCAAAACCAATCCAGATCCAAACCAGGGGGGATACAGATCCAAAACCAAAACACGGGGTCGGCACACATCTCCAATCCCAATAGGTACTGTGTGGTATACGGTGGTGATGACACTGATTGAACAAGGTCAATACACACGTCGCAAGTATAGATTGATGGATGACATAGAAATCGAGGATGCTACTGTGGAAGTGCACCAGGATGAGGTGGATATTTGTGTAGCTGACGCTAATAAGGATGTTGATGAAAAGGATGCTGATGATGAAGATGTTGTTGATGGGGATGTTGTTTGTGTAAATCAGGCCCCAGTGGAAACAGTTGTTTCTCATGATAAGGAAAAGCATATTGTCATGCTTGGGCATAAAACAAAAAAATCCACTTCTTATGTATGGAATAACTTCTACCCAAATCCAGACAACAGTTGTCAAGCCATATGTACCCTTTGTCATGCCAAGGTAAGTAGAGGTAGGGACCTCAACATCTAGGAACCTCCTCCCTGTTATATCATCTACAGCGCATTCATCAAAACTGTTTGCAAAATTAAGAAACTTTGGCTAAAAAAGTAACAACAAGCAGTCCAGCATCAGCTAGCTCCCTTCTCTCTGCTAGATCCAAGCACCTGGCATCTTTACCACCAATACCTTCATCAACAATATCTTCAATCATTATCGGAACTAGTCCTGCATCCAATTTGATAAGGCTAACTCAGTCCTCCCCTATCCTGGATTCCTCAGAAGAATCTTTTAGTGCAACACCTGCTACTGGGAGTGGATCTTCATCCCAGAAAGGTACCTGGAAGACTACTAGTAGTAGTTAAAACAAAAACAATTGACTGTTAAACAATCCTTTGCAAGGGGGAGCAAGTATAACAGCAGTCACCCAGTTGCACAGTGGATCACTGACGCCATAACATCTATACTGGATTAGATGTGCAACCAATATCTGCCAATAGTGCAGTGGGTTTTAGACAGTTAATTGAGGTCCTCTGACCCTGCTACCAAATCCCATCTAGATTCCATTTCACTAGAAAAGCAATTCCCAACCTGTATAGGGATGTTAAAAAAAACCTTAATTAGTGTCCTCCAAAATGCTGTTGTACACACTGTCCACTTAACCAAAGATATGTGGACAAGTGGAACAGGGCAAACGCAAGATTACATGACTGTAACAGCCCACTGAGTGTGTATATTGCCTTCAGCACCACCAACAGTAGCAGCAGCATCTAAGAAACAGCAGCTCATTCAAAGGCAGCCTACTCTGTGTATCACTGGTTTCACTAAGAGGCATACCACTGATAACCTCGTAGAAAAACTCAGGGAAGTCATTACAAAATGGCTTACCCCGCTTGGACTCTCCTCAGGATTTGTGATTTCTAACAACGCCACCAATATTGTGAGAGCATTACAGCAGGGTGAATTCCAAAATGCCCCATGTTTTGCTCACACAATCAACTTGGTGGTCCAATTTATTTTTTTTAAATGACAGGGCAATGCAGGAGATGCTCTCTGTGGCCCGAAAAATTTCTGGACATTTTTCACGATTTAGCAGGTGCATATACAAAATTGTAGCTCCTGCAAGAAATGTTGAATTTGCTCTGTCACCAGCTGAAGCAAGAGGCAGTTACAAGATGGAACTCCACCCTTTATATGCTTCAGCGGAACAGCAAAAAGCCATCCAAAGCTACACAACAAACTATGACATAGGAAGAGGAGGGGGAATGCACCTTACTCAAGCTCAGTGGAAAATACTTTCAGTGTTGTGGGTAGGGGGGGGTAAGGTGCGCTCTTCCTGCTAGTAATGGTGATGACTTGTGTGTGTTTGTGAGTGGTGTTAATTAGAATGTTTCTTCTGGTGGTGGTGATGTTTTGGGAGTGAGGAGGGTGTGATTGGGTATGGAGTGTAGTTTGGAGTAATGTGAAAAGGGGAATGGAATAGGATCAAAATGAGGCCAGCGAGAGACAGTAATTTTGGGCAAAATCTTTTATTGAGTAGTCACAATGCTGCTGTTAAGATCCCGGGCAGGTGGGTGGGGTTCAGTGATAAGTGGTGATGAGACTGGGGAGGTAGGTGGACCCTTTTAGGGGGCTCCTTCCCGTGCGGTTCAGTAACCTTGCACGTCACCCCTGCTGGACCTATGGTCGACAGTCTAGGAAGTCTCGGGGGGTGGGGGGATTTGCAGAGTGGGTTGGAACACCTGTGCGGCGTCCCGCGTGTTGGTGTGAGTCTTGGCAGTACTTACCTACCGGTAGGTTTTTTGTTATGGTGATGTAGGTCGACGTTGCGGCCGTTGCAGATAGGTTGGAAGCTGCAGGTTTGTTGGTGAGCTGGATCAGCGTGTTGCTGGTGTGCTGCAAGTGCACGGCTGTTCTGATTGGTCTGCGGAGGTCAGTGACCGTAGTATGCAGCTGAAATTGGCTCTTGGTCATGCCGCTGGTGGTGCGGAGCCAGAGGTGTGGATGGGTGAGCAGCTGGGAGGCTGGGTTGCAGCGTGTGTGCTGGGACCACCCCTGGGGGGTGGTCTGCCCGGGATACTGATTCAAAAAAAGCCAGGGAGGAGGGGGGATGTGGAAAGTGTGACCGGGATGGAGCTGGTCACTGGCGATGTTGGCTGGGCGGACTTGCGGCCGGATGTGCAGGATGCTCTTATCACTGACGGTCCCTAGTGGAATTGGGGATCGACGGTGGAGACACCCCTGGCCAGGAGTGAGTTGCTGAGCACGCCTGGGAGCAGGGGGGGAGAGGGGCTGGTCCGGGGTGGAGCCAGTCACTGGAGGTGTGAGCGGTGCGGACCAGCAGGCGGGTGGGCTGAGAGCTTTCTGCACTGGTGGTCCCTGGGATCTTTAGTGGAGGTCACCCTGGATCGGTGTCGGATTTGATGTGAGGGTTTCCAATGCGTTTCGGCACAGGTGCCTTCTTCAAGGAGGTGTGACTTTCAGTGTTGTGCAAAGTGCTGAAACTCTTCAAAGTAGTCACCTGTGAAGTGAGTTCATACTCTGCCAGCTTGAGTCAGGTAATTTCCCTAATTAGACTGTTGAAAAAGCAGCTTGAGAAACAAAAAGAGGAGCTGAAATAAAATGATTCCACTAAGTATGTCGGACTTGTAGATCGAGTCCTTTATTCACTTCACCAGGAACCAAGGGTTGTCAGGATCTTACAATCGAATCAATACATTTTGGCGACCAAGCTAGATCCTGGGTTTAAGTCATACGTCATGTCTGTCTTCCCAGCAGACAGATCTGAAGAGATGCAAAGAGCTGTTGGTAAGGAAATTGTCAGCTCAAGCGGCATGTGATGCAGCCATGGCTGCTCCTTCAGTTTCTCCAGCAAGTGCGACTGCCAGGAAAAAACTAAACTTTTCCAAAAAAAGACCCACTGGTCAACACAACCAAGTTTTGACATCTGGTCGGGTCTAAAAGAAATGCCTATAATTAATGAGACTTCTACCATGACTCCATCTGATACGGTCACCATTCAAAGACTGGTTGAGGACTTTTTTAATGATAGCATCCAAATAGGAATGTCAGACAGTCCATTTCAATACTGGCAGTTAAAAAAAGGCAATTTGGAGGCCCTTGCACAAACTGGCTTTGCTTTACTTGAGCTGCCCACACTCCAGTGTGTACTCAGAAAGAGTTTTCAGCACAGCCGGGAACCTTGACAGTGATCGGTGTAGGAGGCTACTTCCTCAAAATGTGGAAAAGATGATGTTCATCAAAATGAACTACAAATTTCATGAGGAAGACCTTTACCGCCAATAAACATCAAAAATTACAGAGGCACCTGAGGCTGTAATGGTGGATTCCAGCGGGGACGAATTAATATTGTGTGAAGATGATGCACACACTGATGAGGATGAGGAATCGGATGATTTTGGCGACAACATCTTGCCTCTGTAAAGCTAATTTGTGCATGGAGAGATCATTGCCAGCAATGTCAGCTGCCCGTTGGTAGCTTGTTTTGTGGGGGCCCAAACAAACCAGTCACTTCAGCCACAATTGGCAGTCCCTGTCGCTGAATTGATTGGTTTGTTAAACTGTGCATGTCCTATCTACTATATAGAACATAAGGGTGGGTAGAAGGACCCAAGGACAATTCCATCATGCACCTCTTTTCTTTGCATTATGTGCTGTTTGGGGCATTGCTGCATGACATTTTTTTAATTATATTTTTATTGTTATTATACAGTTTAGACAGAGATTACATTTCTCAATATAACTTGTAATTATAACATTTCTATGACATAATAATATAGAAAGAATTGAAATATATGTCATACAAGACAAACAGAATTTCCACCTAATAGTCAACATCTTAGAATAATAGTATATATAACAAAGCATGAACCATATATTGATTGTGTTATGCAAAAAAACACTCCCGCATCTCATAACAAGCTAGAAACACTATAGTTTACCCTCAGAATGGTGGATGGGTATTTTCCAGTATCTCTGTATTATACCATGTGGTCAAAATGACCACTTTACGTATATTTTCTCTGGTAGATGGGGAGAAATTGTTGATATGGGGGAGCCATATCTCCAAAAAAAAATTTGCACTATTTTCGATATCAAGTGAGCTTTCTACCCAGTCCATCTGATAAAGATACATTGATCTTGGTAACATAAGCTTTAAGGGAATACATTTAGAATCGATCCATTGTGACAGGATAGTTTTTTTAGCTGTTCCCGCAACTCTAGCTAATTGTAAGCGTTTTCCCCTTGATATTTTCGGTTGAGTTGCGGTAGAATAGTGGTTCCATAGCGCCCAAGCTATCGATATCTCAAAAGGGATATTTAATATATTATTTATATAAGACTGTACTTCTCTCCAAAATACCTGAACAATCTCACAGGACCACAAACAGTGCACTATGTCAGCATTAGGTGTTGAACATTTAAAAGTTAGAATTATCTGATGTTCCTGTTAAATGTCTAAGTTTTGGTGTATAATACGCTCTGTGCAATATTTTGTAATGCATCTCAGCATATGAAGAAGAAACTAATTGTTTGTTTAATGTAGTACAGGACGTAAGCTGCCTCACATTTTTAATTTTATAGTTTATTAAACTGCCACCCTGTCTACCACTTCAGTGCCACTCTGTGCCATGTTGGAAGCTGAACTGCCACATGTTAGTACTTCCCACTGCTGCCGCTTAGCTTAGTCAGCCAGCCAGCTCGAAGCAATCTTTTGGCCTAAACTGGATGAAATCAATATTGTGAGCTGTGAGATGGTCAAAATTTACTGAAAATAAATGTTTTTGAGGTTAATAAAACTGTAGGAACAAAAACAGGCCCAAATGATGTAATTTCAGCTGGTTTTAGGATTTTTTAGAAAAAATACAGATCCAAAACGAAAACACGGGGGTCGGCGCACATCTCATTATTCTTTCACATATTCTATTTTTTTGTATTAATTTATTGAACAGTGGGCCTAATTCAGACCCGGTCGCAAGCACTGAGCGCTCGCAACCGGGTCGATGGTGGCCCAGAGCGCATGCGCACGACGGAGCCGGCTCCGTCGTGCGCATGCGCGAGACCTGGATAGTGACGGCAATGCGTCGCTCCGGGTCTCGCACCAAAGGGGGCGTGCTGTCGATGTTGAGTGACAGCACGACCCCTTTGGTGGGTGGGCCGGGGGGGTGGCTGCCCAGATGGAGGCATTCCTATGAGAACGCCTACCGTTTGGTGGCGGCCCCACTGACATCACAAGTGATGTCAGTGGGAGAGCTTTCAGCTTTGTTTGAGCCGAAAGCTCTCTGGGGCTTGCGGCCACGAGACCCTACCACAAGGGTCTCGTCGCAAGCTCGATGGTCGCGATGGTCTTGACCATCGCGACCATCATCCTAGCTGCTCTCATTAGCTGTGGGTGGCAAGCCCCAGAGAGCTTTCGGCTCAAACAGAGCCAAAAGCTCTCTCACTGACATCACTTGTGATGTCAGTGGGGCCGCCCCCAAACGGTAGGCGTTCTCATGGGAATGCCTCCGTCTGGGCAGCCACTCCCCCCGGCCCGCCCACCAAAGGGGGCGTGCTGTCACTCAACATCGACAGCACGCCCCCTTTGGTGCGAGACCCGGAGCGACGGATTACCCATCGCTATCCGAGTCTCGCGCATGTGCACGACGGAGCCGGCTGTCGTGCGCAAGCGCTCTGGGCCACCATTGACCCGGTTGCGAGCGCTCAGCGCTTGCGACCGGGTCTGAATCAGGCCCAGAGTTAGCGATACTATGAGTTAAGAGATTGTTATAATTTACAATACAAATATATAATATATTAGAAGGAAACAATCACAGTCAGTTGTCTGATGAAGATAAAATGGATCGACTAGAGAATATGATGTGAACCTAAAGAGGAGGAGAGTTAAAATAAGTAGAATAAAGAAAAAGAAAAGGGATTAAATTATTTGAAGAGCTATGTTTACTCGAGGGGCGGGTATGTTGAGTCAGGGAAAGGGACAAACATAAGTTGGGGTTTAAGGGAGTTCAGAAAGAAGAAGGGAAAGGGAGAAGACTATGGTAGAGGAGGTCAGGGAAAGAAGAGGATAGAAGGGAGGGATAGGTGGAAGCGAGTCAGGGAAGAAGACAGGATTAAAGAAAAAGAAAGAAGAAGAAAGAGAAGAGAAAAAAAAAAAGGGAGGGATAAATAGAAGAGAAAGGAAGATAAAAACTATGATTTTATATTATTGTAGAGGAGAGGGTCAGGGTGGAGCTAACCAAGACCTGGCATAGGGGAGTTTTGAAAGATATACCATGGGTCCCATATAGTTTGGAACTTACGGACATTATTGTTCTGTAGACTAGTGATATATTCCATTATTGCTATAAACCAAATTCTATTCAGAAGCTCCTGGGGGCTGGGAGTGCATTGTACTTTCCAGTTGCAGGCAATTTGGTATTTGGCTGCGTAGGAGATATGGAGAACCAATTTATTGGAAGTGTTAGGGATGGATTCAATCGGAGCACACAGTAGAAGATTAGCTGAAGTGGGAGAGATTGGGGTGGTGATAATTTGAGATAGTAGAATACGGACCGTGTGCCAAAATGGGACAACCAGCGGGCACGTCCACCATGTATGGAAAAATGTTCCCAATTGACCGCAACCTCTCCATCAAGAATTAGAGGAGTTGGGATAGATCTGCTGAAGGTGTTCCGGTACCAGGTACCATCTAGTATATACCTTAAAGGAATTCTTGCGGATGGCTAGGCTAATGGAACATTTTGAAATGGATAGATGAATGGCTTCCCACGCTTCTTCCCCAAGGGAGAGGCCAAGATCTAGTTCCCAAGGCTGTTAATATGGAATGATACAAGTGTGAGATAGCTCAATTTTCATTAGGTCTATGGAGGCATAATCTCTCTATAGGAGTGGGGTTGGGAGGACAGCGGGCAGGGGGGTTGAGGAGGCCAAATGGCGGATTTGTAGATTTTGATAATGGATCTTATTGGGCATCATGTATTTGACTTGGAGGTCCGCGAAGGACCTAGGGGAGAATGCACCAAGTATATGATGAACCTTGTGACACCTGCTGCGGTCCAGGGATCAGCCATGGCATGAGAAAGACCTGGGGGAAATGCAGGGTTATTCCAAATGGGTGTTAGTGGGGGAAAGGGTTGAAAAAGATTTAGTTGCTTATTGAGTGAATCCCAAATACTAAGTGTCAGTGCTATAGTGGGAGTTTGAAAAACAGATCTAGGCCTATGTTTACTGGACAACCAGGGTAAATAAGAAACTGAATGTAGATCTACTAGATCACTTTCCAAATCTACCCACCTCTTGGTGTGGCGAGGTGAATGCCATGCAGTCATCTGACTCAAACGGGTAGCGTTATAGTATCGACGCAGAATGGGCAGCCCCAAGCCCCCCTTCCCAGGAACGCTTGGCAAGTATATCTCTACGAATCCAGGGTTTTTGGTAATTCCATACAAATTTACAGAGTGTAGTTTGAAGGGTATTGAGAGTGTGGGAGGGAACAGGAACAGGGAGTGTTTGGAAGAGGTAAAGCAATTTCGGGAGAATGTTCATTTTCACAGCGTTGATACGACCCACCCATGAGAGAAAATACGTTTGCCATTGTTGTATATCTTTTTGGATCGAACTGATGAGGAGGGGGGGGGGAGGTAGTTAGCTTTATAAAGGGTTTCATAGGATTTGGTGATTAAACCCCCCAGATATTTAAGGGAATCTCTTTTCCAGATAAAGTTAAAGTTTGACTTCAACAGCGACCTCATACTACTAAATAAATGAAGAGGAAGTGTGTGGTTAACTTTGTAACCAGATAAAGTGCCATATATAGAGAGTTCCCGAAATAGATTCGGCAGAGATGTGAGTGGGTTCATCAGCATGAAAAGTATGTCTTCCGCAAATAGGGAAAGTGTTTAATCTGAACTCCGCTGATGTTGGGATTGGCCTGAATACGGGTAGCAAGTGGCTCAATAACAAGGGCAACTATAAGGGACGACAGAGGTCATCCCTGTCTAGTCCCATTGGCTATGGAAAAGGAGTTGGAGAGTGAGCCTCCTGCTAAAACAGCAGTGGATGGGTTGAAGTAAAGGGCTTGAATAGCTTGTAGGAACTTTCCCTGAAACCCGAATTGGCGCATGGTTTGGAATAGGAAAGGCCAGGAGACCCTATCGAAGGCCTTCTCTGCGTCCAGAGCCACCACCAGAAAAGGAATCTTATGGCCGTTGATAGAGTGAACTAGATCAATTGTGTGTCTAGTATTGTCAAGTGCTTGTCTGGATGGAACAAAGCCCACTTGGTCGGGGTGAATTAGTGAGGGAAGGAGAGGATTCAGTCTATTCGTGATTACTTTAGCAAAAAGTTTTAGGTCATTACTGAGTAGCGAAATGGGGCGGTAGTTAGACACTAAAAGGGGGTCCTTATCCGGCTTAGGGATGACAGTAATAGTGGCTTTAGTCGTGTCTGGGTGGAAGGAGGAGCCTTCCATGATAGAATTGAAAACCACAGTTAGGTGGGGTATCAGGGAAGTTTGAAAAGTTTTATAATAGGATATTGGAAGTCCATCGGGGCCGGGAGCCTTTGATGATTTTTGTGTTTTGAGGGCAGTGGTGATTTCTTCTGCAGTAATAGAATCATTTAGAGCAGTGGAGGTGGCGGCATCGATTTGAGGGAGATCACAGGAAGCCAGGTAATCCACAAATGAAATGTCCGAATTAGTGTTAGTGGATGGAGGGAGGTTGTAAAGGTGTTCGTAATAATTTTTAAATAGTGAGTTAATAGTGATTGGATTATAATGAGTAGTACCACGATCGTCTGTTAGCGCTGGGATAGCAGTCCTAGCCTTCCGGGCTTTCAATCTATTGGCTAATAGGGAGTCAGCTTTATTGCTTTTCTCAAATTTTTGGTTGAGCCAACGTAAGGCTTGCTCAGTCTTTTCAGCATGAATGGCGTTAAGGGCTGTTCTGGCAGATGTCAGTTGGGTATATAAAGAGCGGGAGGGCTTACATTTATAAGCAGTTTCAAGGCGTTGAACCTCTTTGGTCAAAAATATAGTTTGAGATCTACGTTCCCTATTTGTAAAGGAAGCATAGTTAATAATGTGACAGCGAATAACAGTTTTATGCGCCTCCCAAATCAAAGGAGTGCAAGTGGGGTCATTGTTTAAGGGCAGTTCTTATTTTTTCTTGAAATTTTGGAATGGTAAGTAAGATTTAATTTAAACGCCACGAGGGTCGATAGGGAGGAACACCAAAAAAGTTGAAGGACGCGGTGACAATAGAGTGGTCCGACCAAGAGTTGGAAACGATGGAGTTGGAGGAGTCAACGAGGTGTTTGGACGCTGGGGTGCAGCATAAAAAAAAAAATCCTCGAATAAGATTGGTGGTGTATCGAGAAAAAAGTAAAATCTCTGGACGATGGGTTAACAGCTCGCCATGTATCGAAAAGACCCGATTCAAGGAGGTGTTTATTGAGAGAACGAGTTATTGGACAGGGTAGAGTATTGTGAGGGATAGACCCTTTGTCAAGTTCGCAGTTCAGAACTGTATTGAAGTCTCCCCCGACAATGAGGTTGCCTATCCTATATTTGTTTATTTTGGAAAAGACGGAATTGAAAAATGACGAGTGACCCGAGTTGGGTGCATATATATTAGTGATTGTGCATTCTAGGCTGCCTAGTTTCCCCGTCAGAATAATATACCTCCCATCAGAGTCTGAGTGTACTGTGTGTAAGGTGAAAGGGATCTTGCTGCTGATCAATATCGCCACTCCATTGTGTTTGGATTGGCTAGAGGAGTAGTACACGATAGGGTAACGCTTAGAATGTATTGAGGGGTGTGATTGGGCTTTAAAGTGGGTTTCTTGAATCAGGACGATCCCAACCTTGAGGTGTCGGATGGTTCAGAAGAGCGATGAGCGCTTTTGGGGGGTGTTTACTTTAAACCCTTGGTGTTAAGGGAAGCGAAAGTCAGCGACATTTGGATAGAGAGCAGAGGAGAAGAGTGGAAAAAAATATATAAAGATAGGAAACCCTGACTCGCTGGGGGTAGAGGAGAGAGAAAAAAATAAACAATAAAATAAAAAGGGGAAGACAAAAGAGGGAGAAGAGTAAGAGGAAAGTGGGAAAGAGAACCGGGTGGGAATTTTTCGTGTCCAGCAGAGGAAAGCGCATACGGAGTTCAGGACTGTATAGTCCAGGAAGGTAGTAAGGGTACTGGTCCGAACTACCTTGGGGAGACTAGTTGAAGTGGATTAGAAAGCAAATAATTGCATAAAAGAGGAAAGTGTAGAGTTGGTATAGAAGTGGAAAGTGAGAGTGTTCCAAAGCCATGGCCCTCCAATTGTGGTTGTGCTATAAAAGAGAGTTAAATGAGAAAACCTAATAAGTATTACGGAAGGGTCACTGTGGATTATCCAAATTTAGATAAGGAAAAAGTAAAGATAAACAGACCTACTGTAGATAAAGTTGTACATATCAGATATAGATAGTGTGTGCAGGTATAACTGAACATATAATTTGCACACATAGCCTGAGAAGGTTCATTGGTGGCTCTTAGGAACATGTTTTAGAGCGGACTAGTAATACACATGTGGAGTCCACATGTAACATTTTAGTGGGCATAACGTTCCAGTAACCCCCAAAGAATCATAAACTGCTCAGGAAACAGCAATATAAAATGGAAACATAACTTTATTGTAATGCAATAAAACATTAGAACGGTCAAAACAGCTGCATATATCATAGCTTAGAGTATTATGACGTTAAAGAGAAAAATGAAACAGAAAGGATATGTAATAGCCGAAGGTGCAGGGACTCATGTCTAGGGTATGAGTCCCACGCCAGGGGGAGTCAGTCCCTATCATAGTGTTGCAAGCTTCCCAGAGAAGTCTCCAAGTATCGTAGATAAGCTTAGGAAGAAGAGCAGCAGGAACCATTGGTCGACTTATACGTCTGCTGACGCGGTCTTCGGAGGGCCAGAATCTTCTAAGTGGGAGAGAAAGTCTTTGCCTTCTTTGGGGGTCTCTAATAATGATTGTTTTACCATTGAAGTCAACTAGTAGTTTGAAGGGAAAACCCCATCGGTAGCGAATCCCCCGGGCACGCAGAGCTCTCGTCAGGTCTTGAAGTTCCCTGTGTTTCAGAATTGTAATTGTAATGGGGGCTAGGTCTTGGTAGAATTGCAGTTTGATGTTGTCAAATAGAATGTGAGGCTTTCCACGTGTAGGAGCCAAGACTTTCTTTATCTTTAAAGCTTAGGAAGCGTATAACTGCATCCCTTTGGAGGGTTCCCATCTCTGGGTTTGGGTCTAAGGGCACGATGGGCTCTTTCCAGAGGTAGTTAATGGGGGCCTAGGTCAGGGAGAACAAATGAGAACACTTTGTGAAGATAAGTTTCAATATTATCTGGGGACACAGATTCTGGGATGTTTCGTATACGGAGGTTGTTTCTCCTTTCTCGATTCTCCAGATCCTCATTTTTAGTACGGAGATCGGCAAGATCCTGAACTATGTGGTCAATGTCCCTATGGATCTCTATTTGGGATTTCTGAAAGGTGTCTTGACAAGATTCTCATTTAGAAGCTCTGGTGGATAGTGAGGAGATATCTGATTTGATGGACGAAACTGCTTTATCCAATTTAGTTTCTAGAGATTCTTTGAAGTCTGTGATAAGGGATCGCAGTGCCATAATGTCCTCTTTGGTGGATAAGGCTGGGGGAGGTGAATCTTCTCCTTCCGTCTTGGAGAGACTAGGGGAAGGAGGGTCGATAGTCACTGAGGACTTTTCTCCTTTAGAGAAATGTTGGGTAATATCACCACCCACTCTCTTTCTAGTATTAGCGTTTGACCTGTTCATGATGTTGGTGGGTGGTAGATCGGAGGGCGATAGTGAAATGGTCAGTTGGGCTTTTGAGCCTAGTAGAACAGTGTCAGGAAGCCCAAAATAGTCTGGGTCTGTAAGTGTGCACTAAGTTGGGTGGTGCTGTCATTATAGAGGAAAGAACCACAGGAGGGCACTACTCCGGAACTCTCAGGGGGTCACTGATTCAGGTTGCATGAGTATGTATCTCAGTAGCAGAGAGCCATTGGGGGGAGGTGATGCCGTGGGGGCAGAATCTGCCAAAAAGCGGTTAGCTTGGCCCCCGTGAGTAAATGGGGGGTTATCAGTCTACAATTTCCAATTTGTGTAAGTAATGTCAATGGTATAATAGCCCCAGAGGTCACCTACAGCTCAGATGGCAGGGATCCGGGGGCAAGCGCTTGAGGTTGCGGTAAGTCCGGCAGTACACGGAACTCAAGATTGCGGCTTTTGGGTGGCGATAGGGTGGTAAGGGTAGAAGCTGCTCTAAACCGCGTCCACTTCAGAGAATAGCTATTCTATGGTGAATCTTCAAAAGTCAGCCACTAGAGGGAGCCAGAGGTGTTGGGATTGTGGTTGAGAGCAGATCCAATGCATGAACATGAAAGGCTGTTGTATAATAATCTAGGTATAGAAAAATGTCCATAGTGGAGCCTCTGTGAGAGAATATGTAATTTAGTTGGCTCTATCCTCTCAAAATCTGTGTAATAAAACACGACAGGAGCTGGTGGTTACTGTGTAGCAGGGAAATATTCACCGCAAAATGCCTTCCAAGTGGTGGAAGCAGACCTGCAGGCTGGGTTCTGCACAGGTCTATTACACTGCCTGCAGATGGAGGGGATAATCGGTGGACAGCTGGGGGTGGAAATAGGGTACCACTAGTTGATAAGCGGCAGAGTTCACCGCTGCACTGGGACGCTCCCTGGCTCCCTTACCTCATCTAGGCTAAACAGGAAGATGCAAGATGGCGAGTGCCACTCGTCGGCGGACCCGGGCAGCTTCCAGATGCCGACAGGGGACCAGGACTCAAAGAGGACCGGAGGGTAAGCTCTGTTGGGCACCTGGTAGTAAGTTATACGCCGGCAACAGTCTCCGGTGTCTCCATGCACCGCCGCGAAAATTCAGTTCCCGGCTTCTGAAGGGGTGATCGGCTACAGGCTGCAAGGAGGTAAATGACCTCCCATGGCTCTGTAGTCGCCACCCCCAGAGGCTCACAGGTACCGGGCACTGGTAGGAAGCCCTCAGAGGTCACTGAGTCCAGATAGTGCAGGGTTAAACGGGCTTTAGCTGATAATTGTCTAGGAGCCTCTGGATCACACTTCCACTCCAAATGGCCGCCAAGCCACGCCCCCCCACACATATTCTACTTTTTTCAGCGTTTTAAAAGGTTATTCCATAGCGAAGTCAATATCAGGTCTGTAGAGAGCCGGCCCGAGCCCAGGGGATGGGTGCATGGCCTAATCGCGGGAGGTGTGGTCATGGCCACTTAAGAAAAAAAAATGTTTGCAGGGGAGGGGGGCACTGTGAGCCCTTCAGCCCGGCGCAAATCAAGGGGGGGTGATCAGTGTGATTGCTCCCCCTTACAGGCAGAGGAGACTGCTGCTTCTGCTCAGCAGCAGAAAGCAGTGGCGTCACATGGAGGGTGCAGGGGGTTGCGGTCCACATCCGGGTGACACCCGATGAGGGGCGACACCAAGGTGCAGACTCCCCTTCACTGACAGGAGCCGGGTGCTGCACTGTAGGATTAAGTACCATTCACTGAGGGAGCCGGCCAGTACTCCACACAGGGACCTCCTGCACCCCCCTTCCCGCGTGGCCACGCCCCCTTTTCAGCAGTATGCGCACACTGGCAGACAGCAGTCTCCTTCTCCAGCACAGCAGCATGTTCTGGGCTGCTAACAGGTAATAAGGAGGGGGCGGCGTCACACTTGGGCGCCTGCTGTGCCCCTCCAGCAAGCCCAGGCTTAGTTAATTAGCACCCTCTCCAGCCACTGGTCAATATAAGGCCCTAATGGTGCAGAACACTAGTGGTACGTGAAAAGGAGGTTAGTTAGCCCAGACAGTGGGCCTGATTCAGCAAGGAATGCAGCTGAGAATTCGCACGCACCCGGCTGCTGCGAAAATATGCTAATCAGTGCATTCGCACTACTGCCACAGCACAAAATGCAAACTCCCAGCACTACATACAGCCGTCCCCTTACCTTTACTCACAGCCTGAAAAGTTAGCAAGATAGCGAAAACATCGCTAACATAAAGAATCATCAGACCCGTACACATAATAGTGGTTGACCAGATCTCAGTCAGGATTTGGCCAACTTCCTGTGTGCAACTAGCTGCCGCAGAGGCTTAATTATGCACACCGCTGTAACGGCGTCCCAACGCACAGGCACGCCTGTGTTCGTGCGACCCCCCCACGTCACCGCCTCTAAACAGCACTTCCTATCACTCAATATTGGAAGAGTCTGCGTACACACTGCGATCCCTTTCCCGATCGCAGTGGCTAGTTCACGCACGCGCAGTGCCATGTATATGCATGTGCAGTGCAAACCAATCGACAGGGTGCATGCAAATTCGCATCTGCATTTCTTGCTGAATCAGGCCCAGTGATCCTTAAGAAGGTTTGGAGGATTATTCAGGATAACAGTAGTTGTCAGTGGTGACAGCGGTAACAGTGTGTAACACAGAGTAAGCAGTAATGCTAATAGAGACAGCGGCATCTAGCTGTAACACTACTAGACTGGAGGAACACATGTGCTGTATATCCGTGCAGTATATACTCTCAGACACACGTAGAAACAAGATAGCGCAGGGTCTTGGAATCGCACATGCTATGTAAGGACTCTGGTCCTGATTCAGAGCCGGACGCTCTGACAGAGCGCTCGCTCTGAATCAGGGCCGGCCTTCTGTTTTTTTTAGAGTGACCACCCACAGCTATAGCGAGCGGCCAGGAAGATGATGGTCAAGACCATCGCGACCATCGGGCTTGCAATGAGACCCTTGTGGTAGGGTCTCATTGCTGCAAGCCCCAGAGAGATTTCGGCTCTAACAGAGCCGAAATTTCTCCCACTGACATCACTTGTGATGTCAGTGGGGCCGGCCCCAGACGGTAGGCGTTCCCATGGGAACGCCTCTGCTTGGGCAGCCACGTCCCAGGCCCGCCCACCAAAGGGGGTGTGCTGTCACTCAACATCGACAGCACACACCCTTTGGTACGAGACCCGGAGCGACGATTTGCCCGTCGTTATCTGGATCTCGCACATGCGCACGACGGGGCCGGCTCCGTCGTGCGCATGCGCACTGGGCCACCATCGACCCCCTTGCGAGCGGGTCTGAATCAGGCCCCCTGTTGGCAATCCTGGTAAAGGTGGTTACTATGTTTCAATGGAGGAGTGCTGGCTCACACTACTCTCTAACAGCGCTATGTTGTAGGAATACAATGAAAAGACACCCCTGAAAGGTGCAGAGGTGGGCTTTCCAGAGTGGCAGTGAAGCACCTGTACCATGCTAGGTCAGGAGGCGTCACAGAGCCCCTTTACAGCTTCCACAACAGGATAAGCAAATGAGGACATTAGGTACAGTACCAGTTCGGAGAAGTGTGTATTGTTTGTGAAGCACCTTATACATTCCAATCAGGTTTTCATGTCCCTAAAACCACTGGAGGTAACTGGTTGTAAGTCTGACATAGATCAGACAACTGGTTACCTTCCTAGAAGCCGCGCTCTGTTTATAGAAACAAGTCACTTGCAGCAGAATGTCAGCAAAAACAACCCATAAAATGATCTCATAGTGTATAAAGCACAACAATACCAGCCACAACCTGGGGATAACTGGAAAGAGCTAAGTAATGGATGTGTTTATTGAAGAACTTTTTTTTTCAGTACTATACAGAATACAGCACGCAGATTAATTTAATTTCTGAACCCTAAAAAAGTATGCACGTTCTGAAACGTACAACCATCTGCAAAAGTACAATAAAATAACTTTCACGATCACTTATCTACTATGGAAATATAGGGCCAGTTGCAGAGTTCTTTGCAAAATAGACATAAATTACTGTAAGAAAATGCACAAGTAGAAATCATGTATTTCCGCCGGGAGCCACCCGAAAATTGGGTACTGCCCACAGCCTTCAGCAAGAGTAGGCAAGCCTCCCGGAATGGACGCTGCCCCAGCACCCCATAACACCCACTTAGCGAGTGAAAGTGGGTGTTCTGGGGGAAACGTCCATGCGATTCACGCTGAATCACGTCATTGTAGCCCCGCCCCCTGCTTTAAAATGCTGGTAATATCGGCATTAAAGCGGGGGGCGGAGCTTGATGACGCGATTGCACACTTAAGCCGCCCCCACACCTCTAGCTGCACCGACCTGGCTGCCCCCTTCTGTAGGGGGCTGTCGGAAAGTCGTTAAGTATGGACTGTACACTTAAGGGTGTATATTTGCCCCTGTACTGCAGCAGTGCCCCTTAACTGGCTTATATGCGTGTTTCTGAAGATACGCATGAGCCACATTTGCGTGAACGCGACGTTACTATACTTGCATTAGCTATGTACAGGTCTACAATCATGCACATGTATGTGCAGAGTGATTTCATGCAAGTTACGCTGCGCACACTGGCGAAGTGCTCTCTCTGTCTGCATCATCCCCTTTGTATATAGTCTGCTCTCTTTTTGTGCTTGTTTTTGGGATATCTTTTGTTAAATCAGAGCTCATTACAGACTTATTTATGTCTTACATAAGGCATGAGTCATTGTGAAGGCTTTGCAGACTGCAATTAGCTTATACTGGGAATATTTCTCTGAGGGCCCCTTTTAGAGATGGATGCATTAGCACCTGTGATTTTTGTTACTAAAATGGGAAACAGACGTGTGCATGTTCAGGTGTCTCAAGGCCAATCCCTTCGGTCCTCATGTAGTGTAACCACAAGAAAATAGAAGTAGTGTCTCTCCAGCATTTACCGCAAACATCATGCACTTTATTGGGATCAATCATCTCCGTTCCATGCAATGCTTATGCTGTGTTCCCCCTGTGATGATCCCTAACGCTGGTAGAAGAGTACACACAAACATAAATACCTACCCTCCAACATGACCCATTCCATTAGGTACAAAACACTCTGCTTCTGGACTTTCCACCTAATGTATGATTGCAGTCACCTGTGTTGAACTAGGTAATTGATGAGACAGGTGTTTCAGCACAGGTGTCTGCAATCATACATTAAGAGGGAAGTCCAGGAGCAGAGTATTTTGTACCTAATGGAATGTTGGAGGGTCTGTAAATAGGGGATGCTTTATGTTCCCTAATGGGCCAGTTGCACACAGGGCAGCCATCAGAAATTGCACTAACAAAATAGACAGGGCTCCCCATGGGAAAATGGGCCCTGGCAGAGGTGGGCGGGGCTGTGCATAATGTGGGGGGCATCAATTGGTGCGTAAACCAGGGAAGGCTGGATCTCATTGGCGTATATATAATTGGTGCACGGAACATGGGCCCCTGGGTCCAGGGGGGCCCCACACCGCACACCCTGCACCCATAGAATTACATAGCTCTACGGAGGCCCACGTCGGTGCGTGGGTCCGGCGCTGTAAAAATGACTGGAAAATGGCCGCCGCGGCCATTTTTCCATTGTTTGCGCATGCGCAGTACGGGGAAAATGGCCACCACGGCCATTTTCCCGGTGACCAGCGCATCCTGTATAGACTCTGGGCACACTCTAGAGTCTATAACTCCGGCGCTTGCCACGCACAGCTCAGTGCGCTGCCTGCCGCCGGACAGAGAGGCGGAGGCCCGTGTTGGAGACTGCACACGGGTCCCCTCCACTCTAGAAATGCCCCTGCTGGACCTTAATGGGAGGGGGGGAGGGCATTGGACAGGGAGGACCGGACCTGGGGAACACAGGGCAGTGAGGGCTAAACTAAGGGGAACTATACATGGTGGTGGTGGTGGCAGGGAACTGGATATTAATGGGGGAACGCAGGGCAGAGAAGGCTAGACCTGGAGAGGCACAGGGCAGGGAAGGCTGGACTGGGGGGGGGGGTACAGGACAGGGAAGGCTTGTTGGACTAGAAGAGGATACAGGGCAGGGTCAGGAACTATATACCTGTCTGCAACTTGCAGCTGGCACACGGCACATGCGGCCAGGCATGGAGAAGCAGTGCCTGAGGCATTTCAAATAAATCAAAGCTTGTGGAGCGGCAGCCAATCAGGAGTGGCCACTGACATGCCGCCGGTGTCATTTCTCCTCCATGCCTGGCTACCGGTGCTGTGTGCCAGCTGCAATCAGCGAACCACTGCTCTTGATCCAATGAGATCTCTCCACCACCTCAGCACTGAGTGCCGTGCGGCCGTGCCCATGCATGAACTCCGGGTGTGAAATCACAGTATGAGGGATCGCAGGCACAGCTGCTTTTCGGAGCAGCTGTTCCCGCCCTGGAGCAATATTGAATTGTTCCAGCAGTTTAGTATTCACTGCAACTCATGCTCCTGTAGAGTTATACATAAGGCTACTGTAAGCATGAGGGTCTTTATTTCAGCAGAGATTGTGTGCAGGGCTGTAACTAGTAGTGTGTGAGCGATGGCATACTTGCCCACTCTCCCAGAAGCTCCCGTAGACTCTCGGTGGAACAGAGTTACAAGAAATAAGGTGCTAGTGAGAACACTGTACACAGACACACACCCGTATCCAATGCATTCCTCGTAAACCTGTTCTGTCTGGAAGTGGGACAATACAGTGTGTGTAGAGGACAGTACAGCACCTTGCAGAACCTGCTGCTATTTTCCAGGCATTCCTTGTGTGACACACAGTTCATTGTAACAACCCTTCCAGGGATCACTATGGGTGAACCTACAAGCTGTAATTCTGTGAACAGAAGCACGCTCGTTACAAGGTCAAGTCAAGTAACAAGTATCACTATTTTTATATACAAAGAGGCAGCACTGGAGATGTAAGAGGACAATAGTGCAGTCAGCAATAAGAGCAATAGACAGGATAAGTAACTATGTATTTGGGTTCAGATCAGGGCCAGTTCTGGAGGTCACAATCTGATACTTATCTGCCGGTCCTAGAGTTTGCCATGCTCAGTGCAAAAGTATCCATTGGCACCCAGGGGGCCTGGTCTACTTGGGGTGGGGGGAGGGGTGTTGCCAGGGAGGGAGGCTTTTTGCCAGGGGGGGTGCCATTTGCCTAATTTCTTACCTTGTGAAGGCAGACGGGTCTTCTTCCTTGCTGCTGTTCCCGTCCTCTTCTCTTTGCGGCCAGAATGCCATGCGCGACGAGGTCACTTGGCGTGACGTTGTCACGCCCCCGGCACCATCATTCTGGGAGATTGGGACTCCCAGTGGGAGAGTGGAAGGGAACAATGAACAGCCGTGGACCACAAAGTTTGGAAATATGGCGCCGCTGCAGTTTATAACTAATATGGTGGCACCAGCGGGCAAGAGTAGGCAGGCACCGTCGGTAGATTAGATGCCAAGGTTGAGTGACTGCAGCCACACCCTCAGGCCACAGCGCCCTGGGCAATAGCCCTGCTTGCCCGCCCCTAGAACCGCCACTGGTTCAGATAAAAGACAGTCGGTAGGATATGGATAACAAAGCGGTTGTGCCATTAGAATTGGTGTAAAGTTAAGATATTATATCCCAGCAAAGACTATAGTTAAAGTGGATGTTATAACATAGTCATGTACATAGGCAGATTAAAGGGACCTAGGGAGCAGAGAGTTGGAGGGGGCAAGTATTAATTACCTGGGCCCTTGCTTGTCTCAGAGCCAGCTGTAGAGGAGAAATGCCCCCTTCAGTGACACATGACGCCAATTATTGGCTGCGCGCATTGAGATTTTCATTTATTTTTTTGCGAGTGGCCATGGCTACGCCTCCTGGGTTTGCCATGTCTCCTGTATCACTTAGGCCCAACATATGTCTTGCGTACCTCTTTCAGCAGGACAGTCCCGCGCGGGGGTGGGGCAGTTCGGTAGATGCACTCCAAGTCTCACTGCTGCTCTGCTTAGCACACCGCATCTCTTCACAGTACAGTGAGAGCCTGGGGGCAGCCCAGCGCATCTCCGGGAGTGCTGGGCACACCCCCGGAGTGAAGAAAACAAGGTGGGGGCACAAGACCACGCCCCATTTTTAATCATGCATGCCTACATCCCAAGAATGTTGGGAGATATGTGTCTAACTCTAGGCAGCACTTGATATGCAGGGATTAAGCAAGTGAGGAGGCGGGATGAGATTTAGGGCCTGATTCAGCAAGGAATGCATGGATGCAGACAAACGCAATCGTTTGATTATTTCGCATTGTGCATGCGTATGCATCGCAGTGTGCGAACCAGCTATTGCCATGGGAACTGCGTTTGCAGAGGTAACGCAGACCCAGAGCAGTGATTGACAGGAAGTGCCTGTTGTGGGTAGTGGCGGGAGGGGGGGGTCGATCAAATGCAGGCGTGCCTGTGCGTTTGGATGGCATTTCAGAGGTGTGCATAATTAAGCCCTTGCGGAGGCAGACGCAGCCTGAGGTCTAGTTGCACGCAGGAAGTCTCGCTATATCAGGTCAACTGCTATTGTGCGTATGGGTCCTAAGCTTCTCGATTTTACCGATGTTTCCGCTGTCTTGCCAGGTATAGACGTAAGTAAAGGGAAGTGGGTGGTATTATGCATACCTCCCAACTAGTCCAGTTTTTCTGGGACTGTCCCGCTGTCCCACCCACGGGCCACAGTGTCCCGCGGTGGGGGGAAAGTTGGGAAGAGCAGAAGGTGAACATATGCCATGCGCACCAGTGTAGGGAGAGCCTGGGGGCACGCCCCCTATAATGTCATATAAACGGGGGTTGCTGCGAGGCTCCGCCCATTTTAAATAGGCTCGCCCTTCCCGCGAAGCCCCACCCCCTTTTCCGGGGCACTCACATTCGGCACGCAAAGTGTCCCTCTTCATTGGCCATAAAAGTTGGGAGATATAATTATGTTGTGCTGGGCGTCTGCTTATTCTGCTGCGATTGCCGTGCGTATGCATTCATTAGCATATTCTCGCAGTGTCCGAATGCGTGCGTCTGCATCCGTGCGTTCCTTGCTGAATCAGGCCCTTAGCGCAGTAGGTGACTCTACGACGACTTAAGCACTGATGCCAGAAGGAGGGAAGGTGGCATAACAGAAAGATTGTGGAAGGGGAGTGGAAAATGGGAGGATCATTGAAAATGTTTGCTAGATTCTGTCATGTATTTTAAGTATAAGATCTTAAATACTGTAATACTAATAGGAGTACACAGTTACAGTATTGTCTGTAGCACCGAGAGGTCGGGCAAAATACATTAGTGTGTATACGGTGATGTTCTGACAAATGAGTGAGCAGTTCCTGAGGACACGGGCTTAAGGCATATTGGGAGACAGACACTCAACAATATGCCAGTGATAGATAGCTCTGTATTCCCACATGACCAATCTCAAGCTACATCCCACAATTGTCATCATTATCATATACAGGGCCGTAACTAGGGATTCCACCTGTGCCGTGGCACAGGGCACGGCAGGGCAGGGGGCGCTGTATGGACCTGTCAGTTTTTCTGTTTATTATCATTCTCACTTGTAGCTTCTACTTCTTTTATCCCCAGCATCTCCTGGCCTCCCCATTTCTTCCCACCTTTGCCCTTGAGGCCATTGCTCCTTTTCGGATGTCCCTATATGAAAAAATGAAGGGGGGGGGGGGGTAATGCTAATGCTCTTTCTGGCACAGAGCACCAAAAAAGTCTAGTTACGGTTCTGATCATATGGCATTTTATGCCTGACCGCCCATAAATGGACTTTCTGTAACAGTCGTATTTCCATCTTCTTCCAGGTCTACATGCGAACGCGTGAATTGCGTGAATGCACATTGCCTACAACAGGACACACCCAATCCGCTGAGTTACTTGTTAGCTTAAGGAGACAGGTATGTCAGAAGGTCATAATTTAGCATATGCGTCGCACACATCTGTGAGCACATGTAAATTGAATTTACGCAATTTTCACTCTAAAAACTGTGTCTGAGGGCCTCAGAGATGGTCGGAGGATGCAAGCGGTCGCTCAGAAACTGGGCGGCCGCTTGCATCCTGACCGCCCGCCTCTGTTTCGGTCATTAGGCTGTGGGTTTACACCCACAGCTCTAACGACCGCTACGGTGATGGTCGCGATGGTCAGAGACCATCGCGACCATCGGGGCATACGACGAGACCCTAGGGTAGGGTCTCACTTGTCGTAAGCCCCGGAGAGCTTCTGGCTCTGTCAGAGCCGGAAGCTCTCCACTGACATCACTAGTGATGTCAGTGGGGCCTCCCCCAAACGGTAGCCTCCCCCATGTGGGGCCTCCCCCATGTGACCTCCCCCATGTGACCTCCCCCATGTGGGGCCTCCCCCATGTGAACGCCTCCGTTTGGGCTGACACCCCCCGGCCCGCCTTCCAAATGGGGCAAGCTGTCAATCAACATCGACATCAACAGCGCTGTCGGTCGTAGCGGGTCTCACGCATGCGCACGAAGGAGCCGGCTCCCTCGTGCGCATGCGCACTTGACAAACATCGAGGCGGCCGTGCGGTCGTAGACCGTACGGCCGCCTCTGAATGAAGGCCTGAGTCTCTACGGTGTTTTTTTTGGTTTTTTTTACAAAAATGTCCTCTGGAGTATTAACAAAAGGAGACTTTGAAATTCAACCAAATCCCAGATATTTGAATTCTGCTGCAAAATCCAGGGTTTCCCCTAGGGAGCAATAGGGGTTACCGCCGAGTGGGCTTTATGGTTAATATGTGCAAATAGCATCATTAGTGTCTTCTTGGGGGTAACATACCAAGGAGTTTATAAAGGAGGAAGGAAGCTTGCCAGTTGCTACACACACCCTGAGAAAGAAGTGTTTGAACAGGTTTTCATTAATGTTGTTGGCGAAGCAACCTGCTGATAAATGAGAGGGCGATCGTGTACTTCTGTATGGGGAAAAGTCTGTAGTGTAGGCCTGTCTGTAAGGAGCCTTAAATTACACCCAAAAGTATCCATGTCTGATGCAACAGGTGGAGAATGTGACCTGTAGATTCTCTTGGAACTCTCGTCACAGGTAGTATCACTTTATCTAGTAAAGCCAGATGCATTAGACATCCAAATGCAGTGCCACCACTAACATTGCCACCGCTAATATTGCCACCACTAACATTGCCACCGCTAATATTGCCACCACTAACATTGCCACCGCTAATATTGCCACCACTAACATTGCCACCGCTAATATTGCCACCGCTAATATTGCCACCACTAACAGTGCCACTGCTAATATTGCCACCAGTAACATTGCCACCGCTAATATTGCCACCACTAACATTGCCACCGCTAATATTGCCACCACTAACATTGCCACCGCTAATATTGCCACCGCTAATATTGCCACCACTAACATTGCCACCGCTAATATTGCCACTACTAACATTGCCACCGCTAATATTGCCACCGCTAATATTGCCACCACTAACAGTGCCACTGCTAATATTGCCACCAGTAACATTGCCACCGCTAATATTGCCACCACTAACATTGCCACCGCTAATATTGCCACCACTAACATTGCCACCACTAACATTGCCACCACTAACATTGCCACCACTAATATTGCCACTGCTAATATTGCCACTGCTAATATTGCCACCGCTAACATTGCCAGCGCTAATATTGCCACTACTAACATTGCCACCGCTAATATTGCCACCACTAACATTGCTACCACAACATTGCCACCGCTAATATCGCCACCACTAATATTGCCACCACTAACATTGCCACCGCTAACATTGCCACCGCTAACATTGCCACTGCTAACATTGCCACTGCTAACATTGCCTCCACTAACATTGCCACCGCTAACATTGCCACCGCTAACATTGCCAGCGCTAATATTGCCACTACTAACATTGCCACCGCTAATATCGCCACCTCTAACATTGCCATCACTAATATTGCCACCACTAACATTGCCACCACTAACATTGCCACTGCTAATATTGCCACCACTAACATTGCCAGCGCTAATATTGCCGCCACTAACATTCATTTAAATTGTCCTCTTCTAAATAACCCCTCCTTGATGTAGTCCCCCGCCCCCCCTCTTGCATCCCACCACTGCTGATGGGGCTGGAATACTAAGTCTGTCCGTAGATCTTCATTACACAGCAATCAGTAACACTCCATAAAAAAGGCCATTGCATGTGCCCCTTTCCTTTACAAGCCAACCTCGCTCCCCTGCCCATCCATGGCACTAAGTGTGGGGGTGCAGCAGTGATAATCAAATCACTGACTGACTGACATTGCATCGTTTAGTGTTTTAGGCGCGCCCATCGCCCTCTGTTGCCCTATTCAAATGCCTATGTTCACCTAGTGGTAGCACTGTCACGCAGGCTATGGCGTGATTCTTGACCCAGATTCAGCCGGCAGGGTAGACACCCACAATTTGCAATTTGGGGTTGGGGCATGATATTTTGATGAGGTGTTGCCCATTGCTGTGAGCCATGCTAGAATACTCTGGGCCATATTTAATTTTGCCGTCATCGGAGCTTTTGATGGGGATAAAGAATCGGGAGCGTGCTCGAGTATCCCCGTATTCAATTTTGAATCGGTGAAAACGTGACCTGGCGGAAAGGTAAGTAGCAAAAAGCCCTGTCACTTTTGGGGAAATCAGCCTGTCACCCCCCAAAAGATGGTCTGCCATGGGGATTCACTATGGGTACCCCCGAATTGCCGTGCTGAAGGTATTTGGGTTTTTTAAATGGTCTCAACAGATGTTTTTTTGCACCTTTGAGATAGTGGTGAAGAATAGCATTTAGCTTCATTTAAAAAAAAAAAATAACTATTCCCATCAAATTTGGGGTACATGAAAATAGGTGCAAGCATATTTTTAACTCCCTAAAGTAAACTTTAAAAATTCTTCAAAAAGCCACCTGCCACAACCAAAAAAACACCTGCTGCATACTTGGGGACCCCCCTGGGTCTATTTCACAAATTTTTAAGTTTGTCCCCCAACTTTTTTTTTTTTTGCCCCCAAAATGATACCACTTTTTGTTGGGTGTCCTATTAAACTTTTTTAATTTTTTTTTACACAGATTACTTTAGGAGACATTCCAAGGGGTGCGGGGTACTTTTTTTTTTAAAGTCTGCACCACAAAACCCCAATTCTGCACTTTTTTTCGCCACCTATTCTATGGTGAAAAATTATCCCCCGGTTTTGGACAAAGACTTTTCGCACCTGCGAAAAGTCTTTGAAATTGAATATGGGGAAAAGTGAAAGCGGCGAAAATGACGTCTTCAGCGATAAATTATTGCCGATAACGAGTTTTTGCAGCATAATTGAATATGGCCCAAAGTGTCATGATATATAGAAGACTAAAATAAAAACGCCCAAATGCACTGTTCCATCTCTATAAAGCACTCCAGCAAGAATAGCATCATAACACTGCCCCTCCCCCCAAGTTGTAAAACCATTTGTTTGGAGGACCCGACAAGGACATTTCTCAGCTCTGTGTTAAAAATAAGACTATAGTATTTATAAAAAAATATGTGATGCTTAGTATTGTTTATGAAAATAAATTCTTGGAACCAGCGTGCTGATTTCTACTAAAGATAAAGGGCAAAACAAAGTGGGGGTTGGGAGCGGTGCTGGCTTGTTATCACATTTTGGATCTGTCATATACCTGTTTAGACAGGTGCAGCCAGGAAACAGCTCTTAAGCAGTACTACTACTACCGCAAGCTGCCAGTAGGTGGCAGAGTCCGAATGCTCCAGTGGTAGAAGATACATTTTATATCTGAGCTTATTTATGGAACGTGAATGTGTAACTGATAAATGTTTCTTTTGGAACACAGCCTGGGATAGAAAAAGATTGGGATCAATAACAAACTAATGCCCATTATTAAATCTTGATTAAATATAGTAAAAAAAACCCAGTGTCAAAATGTAAAATAAAGACTTCAAATATATATATAGGCAGAGCCAGATTAACAACCCCCCAACCCAGGAGGGGCTGGCTGAAGAAACAGAAGGGGGGCTGGCTGATGAAACTGAAATGGGGCTTATTATATCCATCATTTTTTTAAATTAAATTAATATTTATTTTAAATTTTTTGTTTTTAACGTTATAATTACAGAGTGTAGTTGTTCAGAAAATATTGGGCAGGGAGGGGACGCCAGTCCATTACTTTGCCTGGGGCACACGGACCCCTAGATACACCCCTGATGCCTAAATTGACAACATCCAAATCCTTAAACATATCTACCAAAATCAACCCCAGATTTACCCAAACCAATACCCTTTCTACTACAAGACTACATCCGCTTTCTGCCAATTTTGTAACAACCCCCGTATGCATATTCGCCTACTTTCCCGAAACAGCCAGGAGGCTTCCGAAATTCGGGTGCTGCTCCCAGCCACCCGGAAAGGTAGACAAGTCTCCCAGTTTTGGGGCCACTCGGCCTCGCACATGCAGCCTTTGATGCGATTCAAGGTGAATTCCGTCATTGTGGCTCCACAATGCTGGTAATTATCATAGCGGGGGCGGTGCTACTATGACGTGATTGCATTGACGCCCCCAGACCCGCCCACCTCTGCCGTGCTCCACCCCACTCTGCCGACTCCTGCCCCTCGCAGTGCCGACCTGGCTGTCTCCTCCCGGAGGAGGCAGCAGAAAGGTCAGCAAGTATGCCCATATATCTGACATCAAAACACACTTGGGGCAGATTTGTGGGACCCCACAATTGTGTGTATACTGACATTAATAAATAAATAAAGTAATATGCTAAAAATTTACATGTATTAGCTAATTCAGCGTCCCCTGGCACTCTGATCAGTTGGCGGAAACATCTGCGCACCCAGCGTCACAGCACAGTACTGACCATAAGGAGGACAATAAACAATTTAGAAAAAGCATAGTAGAAGAAGGTGGAAGGGATGGGAAGAAGACAAAGGGCTGAGAAAGTTCAGTGACCAGAGAGGAAATGTGGGGAAAGAGACTGTATAACGGCTGTATGAGGGATAGCTGTAATGTTGAGAACTATTGGTAGGGGGAACTAGAGATCCAGTGTACCTGACACAATCAGCCTGAGAAATCTAGAATATGTTAGTATTGTGACATAGGGGTCTATTCATTATGGCAATTATCGGGGTCCGAACAGCCCCCGATAATTAACATTTCATCTCGCCTTGAGCAATTCATCATTGTTCCTAATGAATCTTTTCACTACTCTTTTAGGAGCAATGACACAAGTGCGCATTCGTGACTTACAGATCACGTATGCGCACAAGAGCCCTGACATCTGGCGGAAGGAGCTGGACAGGGGCAGTGGGACCCGAAAGGGAATCTGAATAGGGAGAGAATGGGTTGCTCACAGCGAGCAGGAACAAACGCCATCTGAAGATGGCCAATGCTCCCGCCGTCAAGCTTTAAAAATAAACATTTTCGGAGCTTGTTGAATTCTGTCTCCATACTAGTGTATGGGCACAGTGGGCCATTCCTCCAGAGGAAGGTAATTAGGAGATATCTGTGATACTAGTGTATGGGGACAGCGAGGCCATTCCTCCAGAGGAAGGTAATTAGGAGATATCTGTGATACTAGTGTATGGGCACAGTGGGCCATTCCGCAAGAGGAAGGTAAGTAGGAGATATCTGTGATACTAGTGTATGGGGACAGCGGGCCATTCCGCAAGAGGAAGGTAATTAGGAGATATCTGTGATACAAGAGCATGGGCACAGTGGGCCATTCCGCCAGAGGAAGGTAAGTAGGAGATATCTGTGATACTAGTGTATGGGGACAGCGGGCCATACCGCCAGAGGAAGGTAAGTAGGAGATATCTGTGATACTAGTGTATGGGGACAGCGGGCCATTCCGCAAGAGGAAGGTAAGTAGGAGATATCTGTGATACTAGTGTATGGGGACAGCGGGCCATTCCGCCAGAGGAAGGTAAGTAGGAGATATCTGTGATACTAGTGTATGGGGACAGTGGACCATTCCGCCAGAGGAAGGTAAGTATGAGATATCTGTGATACTAGTGTATGGGGACAGCGGGCCATTCCGCCAGAGGAAGGTAAGTAAGAGGAAGGTAATTAGGAGATATCTGTGATACAAGAGTATGGGCACAGTGGGCCATTCCGCCAGAGGAAGGTAAGTAGGAGATATCTGTGATATTAGTGTATGGGGACAGCGGGCCATTCCGCCAGAGGAAGGTAAGTAGGAGATATCTGTGATACTAGTGTATTCCGCCAGAGGAAGGTAAGTAAGAGGAAGGTAATTAGGAGATATCTGTGATACAAGAGTATGGGCACAGTGGGCCATTCCGCCAGAGGAAGGTAAGTAGGAGATATCTGTGATATTAGTGTATGGGGACAGCGGGCCATTCCGCCAGAGGAAGGTAAGTAGGAGATATCTGTGATACTAGTGTATGGGGACAGCGGGCCATTCCGCAAGAGGAAGGTAAGTAGGAGATATCTGTGATACTAGTGTATGGGGACAGCGGGCCATTCCGCCAGAGGAAGGTAAGTAGGAGATATCTGTGATACTAGTGTATGGGGACAGTGGACCATTCCGCCAGAGGAAGGTAAGTATGAGATATCTGTGATACTAGTGTATGGGGACAGCGGGCCATTCCGCCAGAGGAAGGTAAGTAAGAGATATCTGTGATACTAGTGTATGGGGACAGCGGGCCATTCTGCCAGAGGAAGGTAAGTAGGAGATATCTGTGATACTAGTGTATGGGGACAGCGGGCCATTCCACCAGAGGAAGGTAAGTAAGAGATATCTGTGATACTAGTGTATGGGGGCAGCGGGCCATTCCAACAGAGGAAGGTAAGCAGGAGATATCTGTGATACTAGTGTATGGGGACAGCGGGCCATTCCGCAAGAGGAAGGTAAGTAGGAGATATCTGTGATACTAGTGTATGGGGACAGCGGGCCATTCCGCCAGAGGAAGGTAAGTAGGAGATATCTGTGATACTAGTGTATAGGGACATCGGGCCATTTCGAGAGAGGAAGGTAAGTAGGAGATATCTGTGATACTAGTGTATGGGGACAGCGGGCCATTCCGCCAGAGGAAGGTAAGTAGGAGATATCTGTGATATCTCCTGTTTTACCTTCTTGATGAATGGCCCGAATGTTCATTTTCACCTGCTTTTTAGAAATTAAGTGATGATGAATAGGCCCCATACAGAGGCTGATTCTGGGTTAGTCGGAACGGAACAACAAGCAAGTATTATTGCTCCTGGGGAAAACCATGCTGCACTGCAGGTGGGGCGGATGTACAATGTGCAGAGATTTAGATGTGAGAGGGGCTTAAATGTAAATGGCAGTGTACAAATAAAGGTGTCCAAAATTTGTGGGCTACATGCAAAAGCCGCCGGTCAAAATGCGATTCACATAAATAAAACAACTGAGGGCCTGATTCAGCAAGTATAGCAGCTGCTTAACCGCACGCAATCTACTGATTATTTCACACTGCGCATTCATCGCAGTGCACGCGTGTGATCCAGACGCTGCAATCGGGACTGTGATCGCAGAGGATACGCAGACCCATGGCAGAGTGATTGACAGGAAGTGCCATTTGTGGGTGGTGACAGGGGGGTGGTCGGGCGAACGCAGACGTGCCAGTACGCTTGCACGCCGTTGCAGAACTGTGCCCAAATTGGCCACTGCAATGCCCTACGCAGCCTGAGGCCTCCTAGCGTGTGCTCAGGTAAGCAATTCCTGAGGGAGATCTGACCTGCCTTCCTGTGCGAATGGGTCCGATGTTACCGATTGCTTCGCTATGTTGCCAAAGTATAAGGATGTGAGTAAGGGGAAGTGGGCGTCCTTATGTCAGGCTGCGATCGCAATGCGAATGCAAACATTTACATATCACCGCTGATATTAGCAACTGCGTTGCGTGCGTATAAGCAGAATAGCGATCAGTAGTGAATCAGGACCTGAGTGACAAAACGACATTGCTAGATTACACTAATCATTTGAGGTGTGGCATTTGTACATCTGTGTGCGACTAAGAGCCGTATTCAATTTGAGCCGAGCCACGATACTTTTTCGCATCCCGGACTTTTCGCATACTCCGCCAAAACAGGCGGAAAAGTATCGCTCGCGTGCCCGCTCTACCCCGTATTTAATTTGAAAGTAGGCAAAAACGGGACCCGGCGAAACTTGAACAGGCGGAAAGTACTGTCAGATTTGGGGAAATCAGCCTGACACCCCTCATAAGATGCTCTGACATGGGGGTTAGCTATAGTACCCCCCAATTTGGCTTGCAGAAGGTATTTGGTGTTTTTAAACGGGCTCAATAGCTGCTAAATAGCGTTTTTCTATACATGGTGAAGAATAGTATTCAGGAGTATTTTTTTGCAGAAAATAACTTATCCCAGCAAATTTGGGGTACTTGAAAATGGGGGTTAGCATATTTAAAAGTTGCTAAAGTTGAAAAAATCGTAAAAAATCCACCTGCGCAAGCACATGCAATCAAAAAAACACCTGGGGCATACTTGGGGACCCCCCCAGAGTCAAGTTAGCTAGTCTTTTTCTTTTTTCACCCCCCTTTTTTCAAAGTCATTTTTTGGGGTGTCCTTAAGTGTTTTTTTTTATTTATTTTTTTACACAGTTTACCTTTGGGGGACTGTCTGAAGGCTGCACGGGGGTTCCCGCAACGTTGCACCCCAAAACCCCAATTTTGCACTTTTTTTTCCGCCTGCTATTCATAGGCGAAACTTTTTCGCCTAGTACATTGCATTGACTTTCTGCCTAGGTGGAAAGTCTTTCAAATTGAATACGGTGTAAAACCAAAACAGGCGAAAATGTATCACGGATCCGGACTTTTCACCTCAAATTAAATACAGGCCTAAGTGGTCTATTTACTAAGCAGTGTTAGAAGACAGAGTGAAAAGCGATAAGAAAGTGATAAGGTGCCAGCCAATCAGCTCCCAACTGTCATCTCACAGGCTGTGTTTGAAAAATGACAGTTGGGAGCTGATTGGCTGGTACCTTATCACTTTTCACTCTGTCTCCTAACACTGCTTAGTAAATAGACCCTTCTGTCTGAATCTGTGTAAAAACCACTTTGTACATGTGTAAAACCAATTCCTGTGTGGTAATGTCGCAGCCCTGCGTCTCTAGTACAAGATGGTCCTGATTCAGATTTGGTACTAGAGTGAGAGAGAGCAAGTAAAGGCTCCTACACACTAGATGACAAATTGTTCATATCGTCCAGTGTGTACACACGATGCCGGTGCCGACGCGGGTTGTCCGTTTCGTCCTCAGATCTTTTGTACATGCAGAAAGATCTCAGGATGTCTCTAGCAATGCCATGCTGCTGAATACTACCCGCTACCCCCCGCTGTTGCTCCATCACTGTATGCACTTGCCGATGCCGGCACCCCCACCGGGTCCCGTCGCTCACGAGATCGTGCTGGGCACACATCGTCTAATGCAGGGCTCGAAAAATCCCGGGGGCCAGGTCGCCATGGCGACCAGATTTTGGTGCCTGAGACCAGATTTTACAGGGAGGGAAGAAGCAGATGAGCCCCAGCAGAGATTATTGCGGTGGGCATTTCCTGCAGTGATCGCAGTTTTAAAAATTGATCGGGTCCTGTAGGACCCGCTGGTGTTCCGGCGGCGGTGTCTCCCCGACCAATCACTGCGCGGCACCTCCCCCAGCCAATCACCGCGCGGCATCTAGTAAGCCAATCACTGCGCGGCTCCTCCCCCCAGCCAATTGCCGCGCGGCATCTAGCAAGCCAATCACCACGCGGCGTCACCCCTGCTAATCGTCTTCTCCGCGGCACCTGTTTGCACTGCATCCATCGGGCAAGTCTATTGTTGGTGTTGCCGGGCCCATCTAGTAGCTGGCGTTCCTTCAGCAAGCTGAGCTCTGTGCACGAAGGAGTCAGGGGAGGTGGACACTTTAGTGAGGAGGGAGCTGCAACAGTGACCTGGCCGGGGGCACCCAGCAAAAGCAAGGAGGTAACCACTACCCCATGTGCTGTGTAACAGCTGCATAGCACAATTTTAATCCTGTAATTTTTTTTGGGGGGGGGGTGGTCTGGCTCCTACACTTTCGCCCTGGCTCATAGATTTTAGAAAAATTTGTCGAACCGTGGTCTAACGTGTAGCTGGCTTAACTATGTATCTTGGTAAAACCTTGTTGCACTGCAGGTGGGGCACAAATAAAATGTGCAGAGAGATTTAGATTTGGGAGAGGGCCGTGTCCAGTGTAAAAATAAAGCTGTCCATTATTTGTGGGCTACATGCAAAAGCAGCCGGTATTTACCCTATATGTGTATATATTTTTATGTATTTGCACTCCTTGCAGTGCAACATGGTTTGTCCAGGTGCACAGTAACTTGCTCTACCTTAAGGTGTGTATACACCTGACAGATATATCTGCAGATGATGGTTGTTCATACACACTGAACGACCATCATCTGCAAGCTGCAGCGAGTCCTGGCAGCCGGGGGGCAGGTAGGGGTGTGGCCTAATTGCAGAAGGTGTGGCCACGCCCCCTTCGGGGAAAAAACATTTGCGGCGCTGGGGAGGTGGGCGCTGTGCGCCCCTCAGCCCGGCGCACAGCCAATGGGGTGCGTGATCGCTCCCCCCTTTGGCATAGGAGACTGCTTGGGCTGCTGCTTTAGCAGCCTCGGACAGTCTCCCAGTACAGCCCAGCACACAGCACCCTCTGCACCCCTGTGTATGGGCGATCATCTGACACTTGCCAATGGACAGATATGTCTGCAGACATATCTGTTCACTGGCTGTGTAGCACAGCCAATGCGCAGAGCCGGCCCTAGGCATAGGCATTCTAAGCAAATGCCTAGGGCGCCTGGAATGCCCAGGGGCATTCAGCTCTGCAGCTTCCCCCCAGCCCCGGAGGTCACTCAGCTTTTCCTGCTTTGTAAAACACACCAATATCACGTGAGCTGCTGGCATCCTTTGCAGTCATAGGATGTTCCGCAGGGGCTGCTGGGAATGTAGTCCCTTCCACCTCTGTGACCAGCGTTACAGTGATGGAAGGGACTACGTTTCCCAGCAGCCCCTGCGGAACATCCTATGCATGATGCAAAGGATGCTGGGTGGCTGGTGTATTCGGGGGAAGGAGCCAGCGGCATGGATACCGGCCCTGGGGCATCTGACTCAGTCTTACCTGAACAGTCACCATACAGCCACTGTCACTGCTCCATCAGTGCATCGGGACTAACAACCACACTGACTCCTCCCCAGAAGGTCACATGGTTGTGACATCATCAAGGTTCTTTGCCCATTTGATGGTAAGTACTAACTACAGTAACTCCCCAGCAGTGCTGCTGTTTCCCCCTGTTTATAAATTGTGTGTATAAGCATGTGCTGAGGCTGTATGTATGTATGTATGTGAAGTGAGCCTACATATGTGTCTGTTTTTTTACTGGGACTGTATGTTGTGTGCATGTGTGCTACGTGTGCTTGTGGGCTGAGACTGCATGGTGTGTGCTGAGACAGCATGGTGTGTGCTGAGACTGCATGGTGTGTGCATGTGTGCTGAGACTGCATGGTGTGTGCATGTGTGCTGAGACTGCATGATGTGTGCTGAGACTGCATGGTGTGTGCATGTGTGCTGAGACTGCATGATGTGTGCTGAGACTGCATGGTGTGTGCATGTGTGCTGAGACTGCATGATGTGTGCTGAGACTGCATGGTGTGTGCTGAGACAGCATGGTGTGTGCTGAGACTGCATGGTGTGTGCATGTGTGCTGAGACTACATGGTGTGTGCGGACATGATGGTTATCTGTGCCCCTGTCTGTGTGGGCATGGTGTCACCTGTGTGTGCACTGTCTCTGTGGACATGTGCCCATCTGTACAGGCATGGGCGTACCTATTTCCTTGTCTGTGAGGGTATAGGCGTACCTGTGCCCCTGTCTGTGAGGGTATAGGCGTACCTGTGCCCCTGTCTGTGAGGGTATAGGCATACCTGTGCCCCTGTCCATGAGGGTATAGGCTTACCTGTGCCCCTGTCCGTGAGGGTATAGGCGTACCTGTGTCCTTGTCTGTGGGCATGTGGTTACCTGTATGTGCACCTGTCTGTGGCTGTTTTGTTAATCTTTTGTATTGTATTTTGGGGACATATTGACAGATTTATATGATGGAGTCCAGTAAGAGAACATTGTTTCAGCTACACCAGACATGTCATACTCCTGGGCTGCGTGCGGCTGCTATTGCATTTCTTTGTGGCCCGATTTAGCTATACTAGCGAAAGTGCAATGAATTCCGGCTGCTGTACCGGCTGCCGCTGGACTGGAGGAGGGGACCATGCAGTGATATATAAGGGGGAATAACACAGGTTTTTTTTTTTTTCTTGCGGCACGCACACTCAGAGATTGTATACACACCTAAAGATATATCTGTCCAATCTGGTGGGAAGGAAAATCTGGTTCATTTTCCAGTGTTTGGGAGCAAATTTCTATTGTTATTTGCTCCCATACATTACCAGATTTTTCTTCCCACCAGACAGATTGGACAGATATATCTTTAGGTGTGTATGGACCTTTAGACCATGAATATTTGCCCCGGCTGAGATTTTGAGTTTGACATGCCTGATCTACACCTTTCTGTTCACTATTACCCCCTTCTGACCAAGCCGTTCTCCACTAGCCTCTACCTTAATCCCTTTCGGTACCCCATTTCATACGATCCATTTGTCCGTAATTGTCCCTCCCCAGATCCGCCACTGCTCCTACTGGTCCTGTTCCTTCTCCTAGTTGCCAGCAAACCTGCCACAACCTCCAATTCCAGTTTCCCCTTAATTGTGCACTTTTTGGAAGGTTAGATTTGTCTTTAAGAATCTGGTCTCCATTCATAATTTTTTTTCAATCTTTAATTTACTAAAGTTACAGGGGGCCCCTGTTGTTGCATTTTCCTGGTGGGCCCTTCACGCCCAAGTCCGATATTATACAGTATGTGTGTGTGTATACAGTATACGATACTATACAGTATGTGTGTGTGTGTGTATATATATATATATATATATATATATAAAAATAAATATTATATTTCATATAAATGTTTACGTGTGTGTATGGTGGGGTGCCAGCATCAGCAAGTGTGTACACATTTGGCGAATCCAGCAGCGATAGACTGACGGTGGGAGCCATTCAGCAGCATAGCCCTCGCTCACGATGCCGCCCGTCGGGTCTGCATGTAGGTCCTATGGGCAGTGTTGTGCGGGAGTGCGCATCGTCAGCGACAGAGCGGGTACACACTAGACAAAGTGCCCAATATGTCGTCTGAGCTGGCCGGATTGGATGTCATATTGTCTAGTATGTACCCGGCATAAGATTGGTGGTGGGATTATCTACTAGGGGGCACCAGCCAAAATTTCGCCTAGGGCACCAAAATGGCTAGGGCCGGCTCTGCCAATGCGATATGTCTGCGAACGACGCTGTTCACAGACATATTGTCTGTACACACTGGCCGACGGGGGCACGATATATTGGCCAGTGTGTACCCAGCTTTACTCTATTCCCAAATCAAGATCAGGCCTTATGCCCGGCTTTTTGGAATCAGTCACTGCTGCAACCTCACACTTAGGATCTCATTCAGACCCACTCGCAAGCGCCTATGCACTCGCAAGTGGGTCGTTGTTGAGGCCCTGCGCACGCGCAGTGGCCGCACTGCGCGTGCGCAAGCCCCGGAGCGAGAGAGAAATTCTCTTGTTCCGGGGCTTACTACAAAAGGGGCGGCTGTTGATGGTGATCGACAGCTCGCACCATTTTGTAGGTGGTCAGGGGGGATGGCTGGCCAAATGGAGGCGTTTTCGACGGAACGCCTGTTCCACTGACATGACGAGTGATGTCAGTGGTGAACTTCCGGCTCTATTAGAGCCGAAAGCTCACTGGGGCTTCCAGTAGACGAGACCCTTCCACAAGGGTCTTGTCGCAAGCCCCGATGGTCGCGATGGTCTTGACTATCGCGACCATCAACCTGGCCGCTCGCTAAAGCTGTGGGTGGTAATCCAGGAGGCCGGGTTGGAAAATAGATGCGGCCGCCCTCATTCAGAGTGAGCGCTCGCATTTTGCGAGCGGCTCTGAATGAGGTCCTTAGTGCCACTGTGAATATTGATCTTAATATATTCCCACAGTCACTCATACAGTCAGAATAACATTTATCATTTTCCATGTGATGTAGGCATCCTTCAGTTCCACTAGCACATCCTCCCTTTCCAACAAAGCACTATTTGACTTCCAAGAGCCTGGGCCAGGAGAAAAGCCATTGCCGAGGACCCCCTGGAAGTGAATGACCCTGTGGTCAGAGAAGAAGCAGGGAACCATGACATGTCTATTCTGCTTCACTGCCCTAGAGGTAAACACAAAGTCAATACGGGAAGTCACAGAGCCATTCAGTCACTTTTATTATTAGTGTCTGTTTATTTTTATAATTTTTCCTTGTAGAGTACTTGTAGTGCACTTGTAGAGTAGTGGTGTACTTTTAGGGGTATATTTAGTAAAGTGTACTTGTAGTATAGTGGTGTACTTGTAGAGTACTTATAGTGTATTTGTAGAGTACTTGTAGTGTAGTGGTGTACGTGTAGAGTACTTGTAGTGTAGTGGTGTACGTGTAGAGTACTTGTAGTGTAGTGATGTACTTGTAGAGTACTTGTAGTGTACTTGTAGTGTAGTGGTGTACTTGTAGTGTACTTGTAGTGTAGTGGTGTACTTGTAGTGTAGTGGTGTACTTGTAGAGTACTTGTAGTGTACTTGTAGTGTAGTGGTGTACTTGTAGTGTAGTGGTGTACTTGTAGTGTACTTGTAGTGTAGTGGTGTACTTGTAGTGTAGTAGTGTAGTGGTGTACTTGTAGTGTAGTGGTGTACTTGTAGTGTACTTGTAGTGTAGTGTGTACTTGTAGAGTACTTTGTAGTGTACTTGTAGTGTAGTGGTGTACTTCTAGAGTACTTGTAGTGTAGTGGTGTACTTGTAGAGTAGTTGTAGAGTACTTGCAGTGTAGTTGTTGAGTACTTGTGGTGTAGTGATGTACTCGTAGAGTACTTGTAGTGTATTTGTAGAGTAGTGGTGTACTTGTAGAGTACTTATAGTGTATTTGTAGAGTACTTGTAGTGTAGTGGTGTACTTGTAGAGTACTTATAGTGTATTTGTAGAGTACTTGTAGTGTAGTGGTGTACTTGTAGAGTACTTGCAGTGTAGTTGTAGAGTATTTGTGGTGTAGTGATGTACTCATAGAGAACTTGTAGTGCATTTGTAGAGTAGTGGTGTACTTGTAGAGTACGTGTAGTGTAGTGATGTACTTGTAGAGTACTTATAGTGTACTTGTAGTGTAGTGTGTACTTGTAGAGTAGTTGTAGAGTACTTGCAGTGTAGTTGTAGAGTATTTGTGGTGTAGTGATGTACTCGTAGAGTACTTGTAGTGCATTTGTAGAGTAGTGGTGTACTTGTAGAGTACGTGTAGTGTAGTGATGTACTTGTAGAGTACTTATAGTGTACTTGTAGTGTAGTGTGTACTTGTAGAGTAGTTGTAGAGTACTTGCAGTGTAGTTGTAGAGTATTTGTGGTGTAGTGATGTACTCGTAGAGTACTTGTAGTGCATTTGTAGAGTAGTGATGTACTTGTAGAGTACTTATAGTGTACTTGTAGTGTAGTGTGTACTTGTAGAGTAGTTGTAGTTGTAGAGTATTTGTGGTGTAGTGATGTACTCGTAGAGTACTTGTAGTGCATTTGTAGAGTAGTGGTGTACTTGTAGAGTACTTGTAGTGTAGTGATGTACTTGTAGAGTACTTATAGTGTACTTGTAGAGTACTTGTAGTGTAGTGGTGTACTTGTAGAGTAGTTGTAGAGTACTTGCAGTGTACTTGTAGAGTATTTGTGGTGTAGTGATGTACTCGTAGAGTACTTGTGGTATAGTGATGTACTTGTGTATTTGTAGAGTAGTTGCAGAGTACTTGCAGTGTACTTGTAGAGTACTTGTGGTGTAGTGTTGTACTTGTAGACTACTTGTAGTGTATTTGTAGAGTAGTGGTGTACTTGTAGAGTACTTGTAGTATAGTGATGTACTTGTAGTGTATTTGTAGAGTAGCGGTGTACTTGTAGAGTACTTGTAGTATAGTGATGTACTTGTAGAGTACTTGCAGTGTACTTGTAGAGTACTTGTGGTGTAGTGATGTACTTGTAGTGTATTTGTAGAGTACTTGTGGTATAGTGATGTACTCGTAGAGTACTTGTGTATTTGTAGAGTAGTTGCAGAGTACTTGCAGTGTACTTGTAGAGTACTTGTGGTGTAGTGTTGTACTCGTAGAGTACTTGTAGTGTATTTGTAGAGTAGTGGTGTACTTGTAGAGTACTTGTAGTATAGTGATGTACGCGTAGAGTACTTGTAGTGTATTTGTAGAGTAGCGGTGTACTTGTAGAGTACTTGTAGTATAGTGATGTACGTGTAGAGTACTTGTAGTATAGTGATGTACGTGTAGAGTACTTGTAGTGTATTTGTAAAGCAGTGGTGTACTTGTAGAGTACTTATAGTATAGTGATGTACTCAGAGTACTTGTAGAGTAGTTGTAGAGTACTTGCAGTGTACTTGTAGAGTACTTGTGGTGTAGTGATGTACTCGTAGTGTATTTGTAGAGCAGTGGTGTACTTGTAGAGTATTTGTAGTGTAGTGATGTACTTGTAGAGTATTTGTAGTGTAGTGATGTACTTGTAGAGTTCTTGTAGTGTATTTGTAGTGTAGTTGTAGAGTACTTGTAGAGTCAGGTTGAAAATATGTGTTACTGTATGCGTGCTTCATGGTAAAGCTTGAGTATAGAGAAATTCATACTATCTTTAAGCAGCTAGTCAGCTCTCCTCATCTGTATGGTTAGAAAAGGTATCTCTAATGCTTTTGTTTTTTTAATATGAATTAAATATAAAAAGCAAAAAATGGTATCCGTCCGAATTCTTTGCCTTCAGATCAAGGACTCTATTCTTCCCTCACGTGTGTCTTGTAAAATCATTTCTGAGAAGTATAACAATCACGTCTTGTCTTAAACCCCATGAGATCATCACTACATGGCCTCCTGCACCTTATAGCAGACTGGCTACGGGAAGCCGCATCAAAGGGCTAATGTCTCAGTCCAGCAGGTGACATTACACAATTATCCCAGCGCTGCCAAGTGACAATATTTCAAATTCACATCATAAATGAGTAAAACAAAGAATGAAATTCATAACTGAGAGATACTATAATAAAAGTGGCTATCTCCGGTTGTACGCCATACGGTGTCTAAATCACAAAACAATGGAAAAAGAAAATATTTTTCTTTCAAGGCTTGGTAAGAGAAAAAATTGAGAAGTTGCCCAAATCAACCAATCACCTTCTGTCATTTCATAGATTGTGCTCAATAAATAACAGAGGCTAATTGGTTGCAAAGATTGTACTCAATAAATGGCAGAAGCTAATTGGTTGCAAAGATTGTGCTCAATAAAATGGCAGAAGCTGATTGGTTGCATAGAATGTGCTCAATAAATGACAGAAGCGGATTGGTTGCTTTGGGCAATTTCTTTACTTTAAAACTCTCCAAGGCTTGATACATTTCCTCCATACCATGTTGGGGTAGCGGTTAGGCCCCTATTTGTTAGTAATTGCAGATTCTTGTACAGTTATATCAGGACATGCATCCCTTACATGCGTCTCTGCAGAATATTTCTGTAATGAAATGGAATTTA
Source organism: Taudactylus pleione (assembly GCA_031769625.1). Taxonomy (NCBI): domain Eukaryota; kingdom Metazoa; phylum Chordata; class Amphibia; order Anura; family Myobatrachidae; genus Taudactylus; species Taudactylus pleione. Next base: position 2,149,015 of record JAUIMM010000450.1, read on the forward strand.
TTATTTTAATTCCTTCCACAGACAGCAGAATTTGAACTAATATTAGGAGACAAAGTAACATAGATGTGATTTCAAATTTGAAATGAATACATTTCCAGGAATTCAAGCTACATCTTAATCCTAGGCTGCATCGCATCCACTTTATTCATTGTGTTACCTTTACTGCCATTTACAAATGTATGTAGTCTGTCCACTTGAGTTGTATTTATATCTGCACAAAGGATTATGAGTTTGCTTCGGTTCACTATGGGCCTGTCCTTAGTACATGAATTAATTAATGGGCATTATCTGAGCTTAGGAACAGCTGACTAATGATATTAGCTAACCCGAAATGTCTGCATTAACGTTATTATTTATGTAATGTGTGCGTGGGGAAGATATTTGAAAGGAAGCGGAGACTGTACCCTTCAGTGCTGTCATCATTGACATTTCTTTTGCATATGAGACACTCAGAGCCTAAGCTATCACTAGGCAAACTAGGCTGCCCAGAGAGCAGGGGTCTACTCTACACTCGGGAAACTAGGCTGCCCAGAGAGTCACGGGTCTACTCTACACTCTGCAAACTAGGCTGCCCATAAAGTCAGGGGTCTACTCTACACTCTGCAAACTAGGCTGCCCAGTGAGCCAGGGGTCTACTCTACACTCTGCAAACTAGGCTGCCCAGAGAGTCAGGGGTCTACTCTACACTCGCCAAACTAGGCTGCCCAGAGAGTCAGGGGTCTACTCTACACTCTGCAAACTAGCCTACCCAGTGAGCCAGGGGTCTACTCTACACTCTGCAAACTAGGCTGTCCAGAGAGTCAGGGGTCTACTCTACACTCTGCAAACTAGGCTGCCCAGAGAGTCAGGGGTCTACTCTACACTCTTCAAACTAGGCTGCCCAGAGAGTCAGGGGTCTACTCTACACTCTGCAAACTAGGCTGCCCAGAGAGTCAGGGGTCTACTCTACACTCTGCAAACTAGGCTGCCCAGAGAGTCAGGGGTCTACTCTACACTCTGCAAACTAGGCTGCCCAGAGAGTCAGGGGTCTACTCTACACTCTGCAAACTAGGCTGTCCAGAGAGTCAGGGTTCTACTCTACACTCGCCAAACTAGGCTACCCACCATAGGCATAACTACCATAGGTCCATGGGCGTAACTACCATAGGGGCAAGGGGTGCTCAGAGCCTAAGCTATCACTAGGCAAACTAGGCTGCCCAGAGAGCAGGGGTCTACTCTACACTCGGCAAACTAGGCTGCCCAGAGAGTCAGGGGTTTGCTCTACACTCTGCAAACTAGGCTGCCCATAGAGTCAGGGGTCTACTCTACACTCTGCAAACTAGGCTGCCCAGTGAGCCAGGGGTCTACTTTACACTCTGCAAACTAGGCTGCCCAGTGAGCCAGGGGTCTACTTTACACTCTGCAAACTAGGCTGCCCAGAAAGTCAGGGGTCTACTCTACACTCTGCAAACTAGGCTGCCCAGTGAGCCAGGGGTCTACTTTACACTCTACAACCTAGGCTGCCCAAAGAGTCATGGGTCAACTCTGCACTCGCCAAACTAGGCTGCCCAGACAGCAGGGGTCTACTCTACACTCGGAAAACTAGGCTGCCCAGAGAGTCAGGGGTCTACTCTACACTCTGCAAACTAGGCTGCCCAGAGAGTCATTGGTCTACTCTACACTCTGCAAACTAGGCTGCCCAGAGAGTCAGGGGTCTACTCTACATTCGGAAAACTAGGCTGCCCAGAGAGTCAAGGGTCTACTCTACACTCGGCAAACTAAGCTGCCCAGAGAGTCAGGGGTCTACTCTACACTCTGCAAACTAGGCTGCCCAGAGAGTCAGGGGTCTACTCTACACTCGCCAAACTAGGCTGCCCAGAGAGTCAGGGGTCTACTCTACACTCGCCAAACTAGGCTACCCACCATGGGCGTAACTACCGTAAATCCATGGGCATAACTACCATAGGGGCAAGGGGTGCAGCTGCTATGAACCCCAGAGCTGAGGGGGCCCACCTTCCTTGTGAAATTTACATGTGTTATATGCTTTTTTCACCATTGGGTAGTACATAGGGGCCATTGCATACTTTTGCTATGGGGCCTTCAAATACCTAGTTACATGCTCAGGGAGTCAGGGGTCTACTCTACACTAGGCAAACTAGGTTGCCAGAGAGTCAGGAGTCTACTCTATACTAGGAAAACAAGGCCGCCCAGGGAGTCAGGGGTCTACTTTACACTAGGCAAACTAGGCTGCCAGGGGTTAGGGGTCTACTCTACACTAGGCAAACTAGGCTGCCAGGCAGTAAGGGGTCTACTCTACACTAGGCCAACTAGGCTGCCCAGGGAGTCAGGGGGTCTACTCTACACTAGGCAAACTAGGCTGCCCAGGGAGTCAGGGGTCTACTCTACACTATGCAAACTAGGCTGCCAGGGAGTCAGGGGGTCTACTCTACACTAGGCTGCCCAGGGAGTTAGGGGTCTACTCTACACTAGGCAAACTAGGCTGCCTAGGGAGTCAGGGGTCTACTCTACACTAGGCAAACTAGGCTGCCCAGGGAGTCAGGGGGTCTACTCTACACTAGGCAACCTAGGTTGCCCAGAGAGTCAGGGGTCTACACTAGGCAAACTAGGCTGCCCAGAGAATCAGGGGTCTACTCTTCACTAGGAAAACTAGGTTGCCCAGAGAGTCAGGGGTCTACACTATGCAAACTAGGCTGCCCAGAGAGTCAGGGGTCTACTCTACACTAGGAAAACTAGGCTGAACAGAGATTCAGGGATTTACTCTACACTAGGCAAACTAGGTTGCCAGGGAGTCAGGGGTCTACACTATACTAAGCAAACTATGCTGCTCAGGGAGTCAGGGGTCTAGGGTGCACCTAGAACACCTAATGAGTAACATAATGTCACTCAATCAATGTCTTGATTGTTCTGTATTGTACATTGAGCCTGATTCTGATCCGGACGCAAATGTCATTACAGTTGTGATCTCTCACGGATCACAATTGTGAAATATGCTAATGACTCACCTGCCAGTCTTGTCTTGGAGATGCCCGCTGAAAGCATCTCACATCCGCGGCTCACACACAAAACTGGAAACATGGAATGCAGATCAGGCAGCCATCAGCCTACTGAGTAAGTCTAAGCTGTGCAGACATAGCGGGTCTCCAGACATGCAAAGAGCTCTCCTGCTGCCAGCAAGGACGTAGTGGCTAATTTATGCATGCCCTGAAAAAGGTTTAAACGCTACCCGATCAGAATCAAGCCTATTGTTCCGTCTTACACATTGTTCAGTATTACACTGTTATGATCGCCTGAATACTCCTGTTTAAGACCTCTAGAGTCTCACTGGCAAGGTCTTCAAGCCAATAACAGCCCCCTGTTGTTCCCTTAGAGCTATATACGCTCACTGGTACTTAGGTTGCCTTCTAGACTTATGCTCGAGACAGAGGCTTACATGGTAGTCAGGGGCGTATATAATGGGTGTAGGGTGTGCGGGGAACATGGGCCCCGCACCGCACCCCCTGCACTCTTAATCTTACTTACCTCTCCGGAGTCCCACGTCGGCGCAGGTGTCCGGCGCTGTAAAACGACTGGAAAATGGTTGTGGCGGCCATTTTCCCATCGTTTGCGCATGCACAGTACAGGGAAAATGGCCGCCGTGGCCATTTTCCCGGTGATCTGTGCATACACTGTAGACTCTGGGTACACTCTAGTGCCCAGAGTCTATAACTCCAGCGATGGCCGCACACAGCTCAGTGCGCTGCCGGACGCTGGGCGGAGAGGAGGGGGCCCATTTCGCAGACTGCACACGGGCCCCCTCCTCTCTAGAAACACCCCTGATGGTAGTACAGGTGATCGCTAGCAGTATGTGCAGCTAGTGAGTGGAGGCAGGAAGTTGATGAAAACCGGAAACAGCAGACAAATGTAGTTATATGGAATGTAAAAGGCTGAGTGGTTAGAACGCGGGCAAGGACTCGGCTCAGAGGTGGAATGACACAGTGAAGCAGAGGACTGAGGACATGGGATAGAGACTTAAGTCTGCTTGCGGGAAGCAAGCAGACGAAGGACGCAACTTTCATCTGATGTGGAGTGGCTAGGCCACGGCGGAAGTCGCAGTACAGATAGGCAATAGCGTGGCTAGGTTACGGACGCGGGCAGACGTCGCAGTTCAGTGATGGAAGTGAGCAGCAAAGCCGCGGCTCTGAGGTGGATGAGGAGTGCCAAGGGCACGAGCAGAACTCTATACTAACTCCAAGGTAGACAGAGTCCTCAGAATCAGGTAGAATTCTGACTGACAGAGGTTCTTCTGGAAAACCGACAGGGACGAGGGTCTACACACGAAATAAAAACGATAACCGGCAGGAAGGGGTTGGATTGGCTGCCTTTCAACAGAGAGACCCACCAATCAGCAGCAGCCTGCGAGTGAGAGCTTTAGGAGTTTATTAGAAGCAGCTGCAGCGCTCACGTCTGCCTGGCATTCTTAACAGAGGGAAGCAGCCCCAAAAACCCCCCGTGGCACCCAGCGTCCTGGTTGCCATATAACTGCAGGCATCATCGTGGCTTGGCGTCCCCATTGCCAGGCAACCATCAGACCCTGCGGCCGGAAGACGTGGGTCCCGGTTGCTTAGCAAAAACTGAGACCCGAAGAGGAAGCAACCGGCGGCAGCGGCTTGTCACATACACATTGTTCAGTGTTTTACGAATTGTTACGTGGGTATTATACATTTATCAATGTTACGCAATATTCAGTGTTACACATTGTTCAGTATTACATTGTTATGTCTTACACATTTTTGTGCATTACGCATTGTTGTGTATTGACGCATTGTTCAGTAGTATACATTGTTCAGTATTACATATATTATTCTAATTATAATTTATTTATATGGCGCCACAAGTGTTCTGCAACGCCTTACAATGTATGTAAAACAAATAGGTGACCAAAGACTTACAGTACAATACAATACAATACAGGACAAGGACATGGATAATATACCTTGCCACATTAGCGATCATAACACCCACATAAGCAGCAGAGCTTAAGCAACCAAGTGTTAGGTGCCCTAGTGGGGAGTAAGGCCCTGATTCAGAGCCGGACGCTCTGACCAGAGCGCTCGCTCTGAATCAGGGTTCTCCATTAAAATGGAGCGTCCTCCTGGACGCTTGTATAGCTGTGGGTCACCACCCACAGCATATACGAGCGTCCAAAAAGATGGTCGCGATGGTCTTGACCATCGCGACCATCGGACTTGCGAGTGAAATTCTGCGGTCGGGTTTCCCAGCCACAAGCCCTGGAGTGATTTTGGCTCTATCAGAGCCAAAATCACTCCCACTGACATCACTAGTGATGTCAGTGGGGCCGGCTTCAGACGGTAGGCGTTCCCATGGGAACGCCTCCGTCTGGCAGGCACGCCCACCAAAGGGGGCGTGCTGTCAGTCACCATCGACAGCACGCCCCCTTTGGTGCAAGACCCCGAGTGACGGATTCCCCGTCGCTCGCCGGGTCTCGCGCATGCGCACGACGGAGCTCCCTCCGTCGTGCGCATGCGCAGTGGGGAACATCGACCCACTTGCAAGCGTACTGCCGCTTGCGAGTGGGTCTGAATGACCCCCTAAAGCTGCATACACACACAACGATTTTTTGAACGATTATCATTAAACAATATCGTTCTGCAAACACATAAACAATGACAAATTTAGTTGATATAATCTGGTCACATATATTGGTAAAAGTTTGTTCAACTGTTTGATTAACTGTTACGGTGCATACACCCACAACGATTTTTTGAACGATTACCGATAACGATATCGTTTATCGTTGAAAAAATCATTCACTTTCAGAGTTAAAATGATGAACGATTATCGTACATGCTCGTTCACGTTTGTAGTTTGTAGTTCAGTCAGACTGACCAACTGAACGATTTTCATTAAGAGAATATGCAAAAATCGTGTGTAGTTCAAAAAAATCGTTCATTACAAAAAATCTGACAGGTAATCTGACAGATAATCGTTCAGAAAATCGTTGGTAACAAAATCGTTGTGTGTGTATGCAGCTTTATACTTATCACATTTAATACTTCCTTCCTTTGGGGTTCATTCAGATCTGGTCGCAAGCGCTGAGCGCTCGCAACCGGGTCGATGTTTCCCCACTGGGCATGGTCGATGTTCCCCCACTGGGCGGCTCCGACGTGCGCATGCGCGAGACCCGGCTAGCGAAGGGCACTCCGTCGCTAGGGCTCTCGCACCAAAGGGGGCGAGCTGTCGATGGTGACAGCTCGCCCCGTTTGGGAGGCGGGCAGGGGGGGTGGCCGGCCAAAGGGAGGTGTTCCCGAAGGAACGCTTGCCGTTTGGGGGCGGCCCCACTGACATCAGCAGTGATGTCAGTGGGGAGCTTCCTGCTCGATCAGACCCAACCTTAGGGTCTCGTCGCAAGCCCCGATGATCGCGATGGTCTTGACCATCGCGACCATCACCCTGGTAGGTCGCTAGAGCTGTGGGTGGTAACCCACAGCTTAGCGATCGACCAAGAGGCGGCACTACAAGATGCAAGCCACCGCCCTCATTCAGAGCGACCGCTTGCATCTAACGACCGCCTCTGAATGAGGTCCATTGTATCTTTCCACATGCAGCTGACCCTTCTAATTCTAAAGAAATACTTTGTCTGATTATGGCAAACTACAGCTGGCCTCTAATGGTCAGCTGATCAAATCAGATAAATTGCACTGTCAGGTAAACACATGCTCAATAAACTATACTACCCTCAAGGATATATCACATAGTTGTGTCTTACACATTGTGGTGTATTACGCATTGTTCAGTGTTATGTATTGTTCAGTATTATGCATTCATCAGTATTATACATTGTTGTAGATTATGCATTGTTCAGTATTACGCATGGTTCAATGTTGAACACTAGTATACATTACGCTACATACAGTATATAATAGCATTCATTCAGTGTTGTGTGTTGTCTCAGCTTACAGTACACATCATTCATTTTTTTTACTGAAAAAATGTGAAAAAAGGGGTTTACACACCCTTCTCACATTATTGTAGTTCCACTCAGTGGCGTCCCTCCACTGGGTGACACCCGGTGCGGGGGGCAGTGTAGTGCGCGCGGCGAAGCTGCATGCCTGTAAAAAGGTGGCGTGGTCTTGCGCTAAAGGCGTGGTCTTGCGGTAAGGGGGCATGGCCACGCATCCCAAACCCCCGTTCTCGTCTTTCCAGGGGGTTCCGGAGGAGCAGACTGCCCCCGGGGACCAGTGTATTTGCAGTGCCGGCTCCCTCACTGTGTCAGGAGCTGAGTGCTGCACGTAATGCTACAGTGCAGCACCCGGCTCCTTTCACTGAGGAGTGGGCACTTTGGTGTCACCCCTCAGCGGGTGACACCCGGGTGCGACCCGCACCCCCTTGTGGCGCCACTGGTTTCTCTGTATTAAAGGGCTTTTGGAGCAACTACTCAAAGCCCTTTAATTTGCATATGTTTAGTAAGCAGATCACATTTCCATACTTGTACAGGCAGAGCAGAGCTGAGCCAGGAGCCGGCCCCTGTGATCAGCTTTTCATGTCTAAATTAGAGATTAGCGGTTCGGATCTCCAAAACAGCATCATATTGGCTATGCGGCTCTCACGTGTTTCAGATAGTCAATAAGCTAAATCCAAACTAATCCGAACTTGTGCTAATTTGACGAAAAGAACCAAATAAAACCAACTCTGCACGTCTCTAGTCTTAATAGAGCACAAGATGATCACTTAATAAAAAAGTCAAAAGGTAAAAGAAAAAACACTCACCTGCATCCGTGGACCAGTGGTCGTTGATCCGGTGAGCTCCTCAGCTGGTCATCTGGATCCTGCTCTGTGACCCCCCCCCCCCCAGGTCAGTTGATGTGTTTTGGAAACCGGCATCTCAGTTTACAGCACACATCAGATGACTGAGGGTCGCAGAGCAGGAGCCTGGCGAACAGCTGACCGGAGTGAGAGGTAAGTGCAAGCAGATGGGCAGAGGGGGTGAGGGGTAGCGGTAGCCGTAACTGCATGCACAGAGACCTTCTCACCAGAAAAAGAAACATACATACTGGCACCCACAGAAAAAAAAAAATCACCCACACACCCGCTCTCTGACCATCACCTTCTCTCTTTTAACCTATCCCTCTCTCCTTCCCCTCCTTTAACTCCTAAGGCTACCATTACTAAGCATAATATTGAGGCTTTTGACACTGTTGCTTTTTTCCTCCCTGCTGGACTCCCTTCTCTCCCCTATCATTTTTCTCTCCAGTCCTGAACAAGCTACTTCCCTGTACAATGCCTCCCTTACTTCTGCTCTTGATTCTGTTGCTCCGGCAATAACTACTCACCCTCGCAGATCCACACCACAACCCTGGCATTCCAAATGCACCAGATATCTACAAAAGTGTTCAAGAATTGCAGAGCGTCAGTGGAGAAAGTCACGCTCTAAGGCTGACTTCCTCCATTTCAAATTTATTCTCTCTTCCTACAATGCTGCCCTGTCTCTCTCTAAACAAACATATTTCAAGAACCTCCTCTCCTCCCAGTCCTCAAACCCCTGGCGTCTCTTTGCCACTTTCAACTCCCTCCTCTGCCCTTCCCCTCCTCGCCTTCCCTCCTCGCTCTCTGCCCTCGACTTTGCCACCTACTTTACATCTAAAATTGACTCCATACGTGAGGACATCATATCCCATCAGACCCTCAGCACTCCTACCCCTCCTTGCCCTTACCACCCCTTCCCTTCTGTCTCACCAACTCTGACATCCTTCTCCCCTGCTTCTGGAGAGGAAGTCATGGCCCTCATCCGGTCCTCTCCTCCTTCCACCTCCCCTCTTGACCCTATCCCTTCCCGTCTCCTATCCCACCTGTCTCCTTCTGCCTGTTCCCATCTGGCTCACCTCCTTAATCTCTCCCTATCATCTGGCACTGTCCCTTCTGCATTCAAACATGCTCTTGTTTCCCCCATTCTTAAAAAACCTACCCTTGATCCTAACATTCTTTCCAACTATCGACCCATCTCTCTTCTCCCTTTTGCTTCCAAACTCCTTGAGCGTATTGTCTACAACCGCCTTACCACCTTTCTTTCCTCCCACTCCCTCCTTGACTCATTTCAATCTGGCTTCCGATCTCTCCACTCCACTGAAACTGCCCTCGCGAAAGTCAGCAACGACCTCCTTGCTGCCAAATCCAAGGGCCACTACTCTCTGCTCATTCTCCTTGACCTCTCTGCTGCATTTGACACTGTAGACCACCCTCTCCTCCTGCAAATCCTTTACTCTCTCGGTTTACATGGCACTGCCCTCTCCTGGCTTTCGTCTTACCTCTCTGATCGTTCCTTCGCTGTGTCCTCTCATGACTCCTCTTCCCCCCCACTTCCACTAACAGTAGGAGTTCCCCAAGGTTCTGTTCTTGGACCTCTCCTTTTCTCCCTATATACATCCTCTTTAGGTGAACTCATTAACTCCTTTGACCTCCAATATCATCTCTATGCTGATGATACTCAAATTTACCTTTCCACCCCTGAGCTCTCCCCCTCGCTCCTTACCCGTATCTCCAACTGTCTCTCTGCTGTCTCTTCGTGGATGTCCCAGCGCTTTCTTAGACTTAACATGTCTAAGACTGAGCTGATCATCTTCCCACCCTCTTCCACTACATCACTTCCCACAATTTCATTATCCATTGATGGCACAACTATCTCCTCTAGCCCCAAAGTGCGCTGTCTTGGAGTTATCCTACACTCCTCCCTCTCCTTTAAACCGCACATTCAGCACCTCTCGCATTCCTGCCATTTCCACCTAAAAAATATCTCCAGGATTAGACCTTTCCTCACCCAGGATGCCACTAAAACCCTCATCCACTCACTGGTCATCTCCAGATTGGACTACTGTAACCTTCTCCTAGCTGGCCTCCCAGTCTCTCACCTCTCTCCACCACAATCTGTTCTCAATGCTGCTGCTCGGCTCATCTTCCTCTCCAGATGTTCTACATCTGCTTCCCCTCTCCTTCAAGCCCTACACTGGCTCCCCTTCCCCTTCAGATGCCCAATTCAAGGTTCTTACACTTGCCTACAGTCCTCACCAAATCCTCTCCCGCATACATTTCTGACTGTCTCTCCCTTCACACTCCCGCCCGTCCACTTCGCTCAACAAATGCATGCCACCTCTCTTGCCAACTGATTACTTCCACTCCTGCATCCAAGATTTTGCCTGTGCCGCTCCCTATCTTTGGAATGCTGTCCCTCTCCCCATCAGACTCTCCACCTCTCTACAAATCTTCAAACGGGCTCTCAAGACCCACTACTTCATCAAGGCCTTCCAGCACTCATCCTAACCCACCTCATGCTCTTTCCTTCCTATCTTCTGTGTCACGCCCGTCTGTCTGCCCCTCCCCATTAGAATGTAAGCCCTCACGAGCAGGGACCTCTTCCCTCATGTGCTCCTCTTTACATTTTCTTCTACTCTTTACTCCCCATAAGGGCACCTAACATGTGACTGCCAACTCCCGGCTGCTTATTGTGAGTGCTTTAATCGCTATTGCAGCAATGTATATAAATCGTGTCCTTGTCCTGTACTGTATTGTATTGTAAGTTACTTGTTTCTTGTTCACCTATTAGTTCTATGTACTATGTAAGGCGCTGCGGAATAAAAATAAAAGATAATAATAATAAAACCATTGAACATAATAATAAAGCATTTAATCCTTTCCATCTGTTATAACAGAACAAGTATTGCATCAGTAAATGTACGGCTGCCATCCTCATGGAATCGGTATGATTTACCGGCGGACGTGATTCCGGCAGTCAGAAGACCAACAGCGGCATCCCGATTGTGAACATCCCAACAGGGTCCGGTAAGAAGCCTAACTCTCCCTGGGTGGTGCCTAAACCTAACCTGCCTCCCCGCAGCCTAACCCTCCCCCTCTCTCCCCCTAACCCTCCCTGGGTGGTGCCTAAACCTAACCTCCCTCCCCGCAGCCTAACCCTCCCCCTCTCTCCCCCTAACCCTCCCTGGGTGGTGCCTAAACCTAACCTTCCTCCCTGCAGCCTAACCCTAACCCTCCACGATCGGTGCCTAACCCTAACCTCCCCCTGGTGGTGCCTAACTCTAACCCTCCCTCCCCACAGCCTAAACCTAACCCTCCCCGGTCGGTGCCTAACCCTAACCTCCCCCCCGGTGGCGTCTAACTCTAATAGCCCCCAGACACCTACACGATTTCTGGACGATTACACGATTTTCAAGCAATCATAAGATGGATCTTGTGAAAATCGTGTCATTTTTTTAGTAACTTACGATCCGACGCTCCCGCTGTTCGTACAATCGTGTCTTCTGATCATATGTGCAGCACATCTTGCCCGTCTTATCCGTATGAGGATCGTGCCATTTATTTTGTTCATGCGATCCATCGTGTGGCATTTCAAGTCATTTCAATGACTGTTTCCCTGATGAGCCCCTGATGAGCCTGTGAGACAAAGGAACAATCTTACTGACTGATCGTGTGCTAGAAAAACAACAAACATGCTGCAGGGACTGCCAGGGAGCAACGGGAGAATCGTAGGGAAAACGTATCATTCATCTGATCTTATGCTGGTCGTTTAGGTGTATGGGCCCTATTACCCTCCCTCCCCGCAGTCTAACCCTAACCCTCCCCGGTCGGTGCCTAGACCTAACCCACCCAGACAGGTCCCTAAACCTAACCCCACCATCCCCGGCCTGACCCTAGCCTGCATACTTACTTTCGGGATGCCGGTGGTCGGGATGCCGATGTCGGTATCTTGATCCCTTTGGAATTCTGATGGGCATCGGGATTCTGGAGTCGGTATCCTGATGTCCTTCATCCCGTCCGCCAGCATCTTGACTGAATCATGTCCCACACACAAAGTTATGGGGAAGCTATCACCGGCAGAAAGCAGTGAATAGTACAGAATTGCTAACTCCAGGGGTAACCTTATGGTATATTCAATATTGGGCAAAAATGCAAAAAATAACTATCGGCAACGATAAACACCGGATTACTCCAGCAATCATGCCTTACTGCCTTTGAAAAATGTGTCTGGACAGCGTCATTAATAAAGTTGCACTTATTGTGTAAATTACAGCTAAATACAGATGCAAATACAATGTAAAAGTACAAATTAGGGGCCTGATTCAGAGCCGAACGCTCTGACCAGAGCGCTCGCTCTGAATCAGGACCCTCCTCCATGAAAATGGAGCGTCCTCCTGGACGCTCGCATAGCTGTGGGTGACCACCCACAGCTATAGCGAGCGTCCATGATGATGGTCGCGATGGTCAAGACCATCGGGCTTGCGACGGAGACCCTGTGGTAGGGTCTCGCTGCCGCAAGCCCAGGAGTGATTTTGGCTTTATCAGAGCCAAAATCAATCCCACTGACATCACTAGTGATGTCAGTGGGGCCGGCTTCAAACGGTAGGCACTCCCATGGGAACGCCTCCGTCTGGCAGCCACACCCCCGGCACGCCCACCAAAGGGGGCGTGCTGTCAATCAACATCGACAGCACGCCCCCTTTGGTGCGAGACCCGGAGCGACGGAGAGCCCGTCGCTATCCGGGTCTCGCGCATGTGCACGACGGAGCTCCCTCCGTCGTCCGCATGCGCAGTGGGGCAACATCGACCCGCTTGCGAGCGTCCTGCGCTCGCGAGCGGGTCTGAATGACCCCCTAGGTTCATACAAATACAAATATCCATTGTCTTCTTTATCCAAAATCTGCTCAGCAATTGTCTTTTTTCTTTATGATTGAATTAGGTCAAGAACATCTATTTAAGACTTATCCAACACAATTTTATAAAAAAAAATAAAATGTTTTTGAAACACATGACATATCAATATTGATTTTGTAATCAATATAATTTTATAATCGATGCATTGGAATATAAATCATTGGAACACAGTGACATCGCAACTTTACAATTCGCCGCCGGGTATACAATGGGGGGCTGAGGGCTGTTCATTTACATTTCCTTCTCTCTGCAGCCACCATGTGGGGGTACTGCTGGGTTACCTGATCAGCAGTGATCGGCAGCACGGAGGACACTGGGGGAGGGCGCAGGGATGCCGAGTGGCCGGGAGGTCAGGTAACGCATGGCCTGGGGTGGACCACGCTAGGCAAGTGGTAAAAACATCAAGGGTCATATTTATCAATTATCGGTTATGATCATTGTAATTTCTAATTGCCACTATTCACGGCGATAAGAAATTCAATACTGCCAGAACAGGGGCCTAGAAAGGAGCCTGTCCCTGCGATGTGTTCGGAGCAGTGGCGGCTCCAGAGGTGGGCTACAGCGCAGTCCAAAATTCAAATAGGGGAACCACACCATCTGCAAGTGAGTCCTAGTCGGTGATGTTTGACAGCGTTTTAGGTGGCAGTTGGTGAGACTCCTCCTCCTCCTCTGGAGCCTCCACTAGTTAGGAGTAAAGTGATAGCATCAATAGTCTCTTCACTCCTGCGCATGTGCGGTCTACTGACCATGCATTTGTGGCGGCCATTGCCCAGGGAGCTCTCTCGGTAAGTCTTGCTAAATGTAGCCCAAATCTGGTTTAAAATCCAAAAAATTTAAAGAGATGATCATTGATTTTAAATGCAGCGCAGTCAAATTTGCAACCACTAACTCTAAATGTATACACATAGGCCCTGATTCAGAGCCGGACGCTCTGACCAGAGCGCTCGCTCTGAATCAGGGCCCACCTCCATTAATATGGAGCGTCCTCCTGGACGCTCGTATAGCTGTGGATCACCACCCACAGCATATACGAGCGTGCAACAAGATGGTCGCGATGGTCTATCAGAGCCAAAATCACTCCCACTGACATCACTAGTGATGTCAGTGGGGCCAGCTTCAGACGGTAGGCGTTCCACCTGACTCGGATCTGAAATCAAGGCAAAGCTTCATCATTCCGCCTTCCGGATCTCGCAGGTTTTGGACTCTATAAAAGGTCCCCGCGTTGGCGCCATTTCTCACTCCGGCTGTGGACAGTGAAGAGGGAGGGTGGGAGCTAGGGCTGGCTGGGCTGTGTTGTGCTGCTGTTGTCCATAGGGGCTGGCTGGGCTGTGTTGTGCTGCTGTCTTAGGGGCTGGCTGGGCTGTGTTGTGCAGTCAGTTGTCCATAGGGGCTGTGTCCACTCCAAAGTCTATAGGGGCTGGCTGGACTGTGTTGTGCAGTGTTCCTTAAAGGCTGTAGTCCTAGAGGGGTGCTGTAGTGTTGTCCAGGGGTGCTGTAGTGCTGTGCATCAAGGGTGCTCCCCCAAAGTGCACTCCAAAAAAAACATGTATTTATTTTTTTCTGTGTTTGTGAATTGTGTGTGCAGTAGCTGCCAAGCATGCGCCTGTGTCATAAATCAAGGGCTGGCTGGCTTGTCCATTATAGGGTGCTGTAACCCCGAAAGTGCACTCCCCCCCCAATTTTTTTTTATGTTTGTGAATTGTGTGCGCAGTAGCCGCACGTGCATCAACAAAGTAGTACCAAGCATGCACCTGTGTCCCATAAGTAAAGGTCCGGCTGGCTCATCTCTTAAAGGGTGGTGTAACCCCCAAAGTGCACTCCAACAAAAATAAAAAAATATTTTCTGTGTTTGTGAATTGTGTGCGCAGTAGCCGCACGTGCATCAACAAAGTAGCGCCAAGCGTGCGCCTGTGTCATAAGTAAAAGGCCAGTTGGCTCGTCCGTTAAAGGGTGCTGTAACCCCCAAAGTGCACTCCAAAAAATATTTTTTTTTTCTGTGTTTGTGAATTGTGTGCACTGTTCATGCATCCTCAAAGCAGCAGCACCAAGCGTGCGTCTGTCCGTTAAAGGGTGGTGTAACCCCCAAAGTGAACTCCAACAAAAATAAAAAATTCTTCTTATCTGTGTTGTGAATTGTGTATACTGTACGAGCATCCTCAAAGCAGCAGCGCCAAGCGTGCGACACTCTGTTAAAGGGTGGTGTAACCCCCAAAGTGTGCTCCACAAAAAATAAAAAAAATATTTTTTTTCTGTCTTTGTGAATTGTGTGGGCTGTAGCCGCACCTGCATCCTCAAAGCAGCAGCGCCAAGCGTGCGCCTGTCTGTTAAAGGGTGGTGTAACCCCCAAAGTGCGCTCCAACAAAAATAAAATAATCTTCTTTTTTTCTGTGTTTGTGTGTGAAATGTATGCGCAGTAGCCGCACCTGCATCCTCAAAGCAGCAGCGCCAAGCGTGCGTCTGTCTGTTAAAGGGTGGTGTAACCCCCAAAGTGCACTCCAACAAAAATAAAATAATCTTTTTTTCTGTGTTTGTGTGTGAAATGTATGCGCAGTAGCCGCACCTGCATCCTCAAAGCAGCAGCGCCAAGTGTGCGTCTGTCTGTTAAAGGGTGGTGTAAACCCTAAAGTGCACTCCAACAAAAATAAAACATTTTCTTCTGTGTTTGTGAATTGTGTGCACTGTACGTGCATCAACAAAGGAGCAGCGCCAAGCGTGCGCCTGTGTCCCATAAGTCTGTTAAAGGGTGGTGTAATCCCCAAAGTGTGCTCCACAAAAAATAAACAATTCTTTTTTTTCTGTGTTTGTGTGCGAAATGTATGCGCAATAGCCACACGTGCATCAACACAGCAGCAGCGCCAAGCGTGCGCTTGTGTCATAAGTCAAGAGCCGGTTTGGACATCTGGTCCGGACTGAAGGACGTGCCAACAATTTCTGACATGTCTACTGTCACTGTATATGATACTGTGTCCACTGACAGAATGGTGGAGGATTACATTGGTGACAGCATCCAAGTAGGGATGTCAGACAGTCCATACCTGTACTGGCAGGAAAAATAGGCAATTTGGAGGCCCCTGTACAAACTGGCTCTATTTTACCTGAGTTGCCCCCCTCCAGTGTGTACTCCGAAAGAGTGTTTAGTGCAGCCGGGAACCTTGTCAACGAAAGGCGTAGGAGGTTGCTTCCACAAAATGTGGAGAAAATGATTTTCATAAAAATGAATTATCAACTCTTCCAGGGAGACCAGCCTCCAGAACGTACAGAGGGACCTGTGGTGGTGGATTCCAGTGGGGACGAATTAATACTCTGTGAGGATGTACACAACACTGAAGAGGGTGAAGAATCGGTAGATGAGGACGACATCTTGCCTCCGTAGAGCCAGTTTGTGCAGGGACAGATTAATTGCCAGCTTGTTTTGTGGGGGCCCAAACGAACCAATCATTTCAGCCACAGTCGTGTGGCAGACCCTGGCGCTGAAATTATTGGTTTGTTAAAGTGTGCATGTCCTGTTATACAACATAAGGGTGGGTGGGAGGGCCCAAGGACAATTCCATCTTGCACCTCTTTTTTTTCTTTGCATTATGTACTGTTTGGGGCCTAGTTTTTCAAACTGCCATCCTGTCTGCCACTGCAATGTCACTCCTAGATGGGCCACGTGTTTGTGCCGCCCACTCCTGTCGCTTAGCATAGTCATCCAGCTACCTCGGTGCAACCTTTTGGCCTAAAAACAATACTGTGAGGTGTGAGGTGTTCAGAATAGACTGGAAATGAATGGAAATTAATGTTATTGAGGTTAATAATAGCATAGGAGCAGAAAAACCCACAAATTGTGTGATTTTAGCTGTTTTTATGCTTTTTAAAAAAAATTAAAAATACAGATCCAAAACACAAAACCCAGAACCCAAAACACGGAAGGGTGGTTTTGGCAAAACCAATCCAGATCCAAAACACGAAGAAAGAGCCAGATCCAAAACCAAAACACAAAACACGAATAGTGGCCGGTGCACACCCCTACTCTAAATACCGCAGAGGTGGAGAGGGTGCCTAATTTCAAACAGCTAGGTGTCTTTATATCCGAGGACATGTCATGGACTTCAAATATTGTCTCCATGGTGAGAAAAAAAACACAACTGCGCCTATATTTTTCTGATGAAATTGCTGGCTGTTAATCTGTCGACAAGTAACGTAGTAAACGTTTATCGCTCTAAAAGTGTTTTGACCTACAGCTTCCCCGTCTGCGGAATAGTTCTAGGGAAGACCGTAAGCTTTTAGAGCGGGTTGTAAGATCAGCAGAATATGATATTGGAAACTAAACTGCCCTCCACTGAGGAAAGCAATGTGCAAAGTAGCCTACGAGGAAAAGAGAGAGCTTTGTTATAGATTGTAATCACCCAAGCCACCATGGGGTATAATTACTAAAGTGCAGGTTTGTAGAAGTAGAGATGTTGCCCATAGCAACCAATCAGATTCTACTTAACATTTATCTAGCACCTTCTAGAAGATAATAGCTAGAGACTGATTGCTTACTATGGGCAACATATCCACTTCTAAAAACCTGCACTTTAGTAAATATACCCCCGTGTGTTCTCTTTATTGCCATCAAAAGAACTGTTCAGATATATTGAACTGAGAACAACTTGGCTAGACAAAAAAAAAAATTTCAATTACTGTTAGGATGAATTAGAACAAGTGTACTTAGGTCTATTGTGATGTCTGGGCTCTGCTGGCATCGGGGCTGTGGGAGTTTCAGGAAATTTATTTCTTTGTCAAGATGTCTGTTTTTGTGCAATGACAATAAAGTTATTTTTGTTCAATATCATATACTGTGGTATTTCTCTGTATGGTGGTCCACATATGGCTCTGCGCCCTGGGTGGAGACACTGCTGGCCCACCCCTAGTTACGGTCCTGTGGACAGATATCTATCAGGAGCTGCATACTGATCAATGAGCCCCTAATACACCTTTCAGACTGCTAACCCGGGTCACACCCGCAATTTTGTAGATGGGTCCATCCTGGGTGAGACCCCTTTCAGGCTGGTGGCCATGACCGTCATCACGTGCCGACAGGGCCGGATTAAGGTCTGTGGGGACCACTGGGCAACAAACATGTGGGGGCCCCTATTAAATGTGTCAAACTGGGGGTATGCCATACTTGCCTACTCTTCCGGGACTGTCGGGAGCCTCCCGAAAATCTGGTGCCGCTCCCGACACCCCACAAGACTAGGCAAGTCCCCCGGAATGGACGCCGGCACCCCTCTAACCCCCGCACCAGCCGCAAAAGTGGGCGGGGGCGTGATGACGCGATTCACGCTGAAGCACGTCATCGTAGCCACGCCCCCTGTCTTATAATCCTCCCTGCTGGACGGACCTGCCAGCCCCCTCCCGGATTCCCCTGCCGAAATGTCGGCAAGTATGGGGTATGCATAGTGGGGACCCCAGTAGTGTCAGTGCCCACTGTGGTAGTGCCCGTATGCAGAGCCCACAGTAGTGGTGCCCTTTATGCAGTGCCCCCAGGAGTGTTGCCCAATATGCAATGCCCCCTATGCAATGCTCCTATTAGTAGTGCCCCCAATAGTAATGCCCCCTGTATAAATACCCCCAGTAGTAATACCCCTGTAGCTGTGCCCCCAATAGTACTGCCCCCCAGTAGTCATGCACCCGGTGTGTGCCCAATAGTAATGCCCTAATAGTAATGCCCCTTGTATAAATGCCCTCAGTAGTAATACCCCTGTAGTTGTGCCCCCAGTAGTCATGCCCTCTGTGGTAGTGGCCCCAGTAGTAATGCCCCCTGTAGTAGTACCCTCATTATAAATGCCCCCAGTAGTAATGCCCCTGTATTAGTGTCCCTAATAGTAATGCTCCCTCTGTAGTAGTGCCCCAGTAGTAATACCCTGCCTTCAAGTAGTTGAGCCCTCAATAGTAATGCCCCCAGAAATGGTGCCCCCCATAGTAATGCCCCTAGTAGTAATACCCCCTGAGTAATGCCCCCTGCAGTAATGCCGTCAGTAGCAATGCCCCCTCCCCCTGAGTAGTACCCCCAGTAGTAATGCCCCCCCGAGCAATGCTCTCAGTAGAAAGGCCGCTTGCGCTAAAAAGAAAAAAAAAGCTCATACTTACCTTAAGCACCGCTCCCGCTGCCTTCTGGTCCGCTGGGCTGCTCCTCTGCACTATGGGAGAGACGTCATGAGGTCTCTACCATAGTGCACTGCGTGAGCCGGAAGCCGGAGCTCACGATTGAGCTCTAGCCTCCAGCTCTGGCGGCCGCTGCGGAGAGGGAGCCGGGCGCCTGCTGGTTACAATCTCAGCGGGCGCCTGGCTATGGTGTCTGCGTCTGGCGCCGGGGTTAGGTTGGCCGGAGGAGGTGGAACTGGTTCCATCTCCTCCGGTTCACTTTAACCCCGATGGCTTGATGTGGGGGCCCAGGAACGATCGCCCCTGTCGCCCCCCCTTTAATCCGGCCCTGCGTGCCGAGCCAGTGCTCGGAGATTAGATAATCTCCAAGTGCCAACTCTTCCTATGCAGTGACTGGGAATTGACCCGGGTTACCCGTTCACACAGCACCGCGAGCCGGACTGAACCCGTGTTTAACCCTGCTCATTACCCGGGTTGAATCCTGGGTCGCTCGACTGGGGTATTTCAACCTCGCCCTTTAATACACTGCACGGTAACCTGGGTTGCTACACGTTCATGCAAATAACCAGGGTTATTCAGTGGCAAATGCAGGATTTCTAGAGGGGGGTTTCCAAATGCTTGAGTTTAGAGCGAGTGTGGCCAGTCCATGAAGAGGGCAGAATTAGTACTTATCCAGCTTTAATATGTTACATACAAAGTATATTGTGTTGCATAATTCCGGCATATACAGGACCAGTGATCACAGTAAGCCATTAGATGCGGCAGTAGGTCCATCCTGTCTGTTTTTATTTTAGATGTGGGCACCATTCCTGAGCATTGGAGCAAGTCCGGGAGTCTGGGGGAGCAGCAGAAGAACTTAGCAGTGCTCTGGACATATATGTACATATCGGGTCTTCTTATGTATTGGATAGTTTATTATACAGTATTAATTATTAACCCTCTTGATGGTCTATAGCAGTGCTCCCCTAACAGTGCATGTTTTCCACATCTCCTAGTTAGTGCACAGGTTATTTATTACTGTCTGATACACTTTAAAAGATCCACAGTTGGTTCTAATCATTTCATTTGTGATACTGAGAAGAACATGCAGCACTAGTAACATTCTTAGTGTGCGCTAGGGAGGGGGGGTTTCCAGGCAGACTGAAACCCCCCCTGCGTTTGCCTATGGTTATTGCTGGTAGTGTG
The DNA here is from genome assembly GCA_031769625.1 of Taudactylus pleione. NCBI lineage: Eukaryota > Metazoa > Chordata > Amphibia > Anura > Myobatrachidae > Taudactylus > Taudactylus pleione. Next base: position 2,169,046 of record JAUIMM010000450.1, read on the forward strand.
AAATCTGCCTATAAAGATTGGAGGCGTCCTCAACGACAAAAAGTTTTTTTCCGACCACAAGGGATCCTTTATTTCATTCTCCAATGTGCGATGCTATCCGCAAATATACAGGACCCATTGCCTAATGGACGGTAATTATAATATAATAATATATATATATATATAAAAAAAATTTTAGTATGAAAAGCGTATATGTTTGTTTCTGAGCTCTGTTACCCTGTGTAGTGTAATAGGCATTCCTCATTTTCCCTATATTCACTAACAACCTCAACAGTTATATCCATTCGCATTCATACCTGTCCTATGCCGGCGTTATATAAAGGAAGAGATGACTCGTTAATGTGTCACTAATTGCCTTGTGTTATCCTCAGAGGTATTGTTATTAGGCATTGTTATTATTGAGGCAGATGCAGGACTCCCAATGGGTTTTTACTATTCTACTTAATATCTTTTCTGATCATTCCTGTGAATTACTCCGATTACTTCTTAGGGGTTCTTTGTCTTCAGTTTGTGTTGACGCAAGTCTGCGACTATGACAGCCTTCCCTCTATAATTCTGTGATCCCTGTAATATCAGCCATGCTTATGTTGTTACATTCGATCTCTCAATAATTATGCTTCACGCATATATTTCCTCGACTGGATGATGTTTCATTTCACTGTGTCCTCTTGATTATTGATGCCGCTATCTGCATCTCAATATGTGTTCCCTCTCAGTAATACATCCACACTGTCCATTATTAGTTAATTTAGTCACAAGCTGACAGCATCCTGGCAGGTCTATTGTGTCCCGACCCTTAAGCTGCATACACGCACAACGATGTTGGTAACCAACGATTTTAGTGAACGATTTTCGTTCAGATTTTCCCTTGAAAAAGTGAACGAAAATCGTTCACTAAAAATCGTTGGTTACTAAAATAATGAACGATTTTCAAAAACGATGAACGATTTTTTAATCATGTATACAGTGAATGGAAATCGTTCATCGTTTATCGTTCATTCTGCACAACATGAATGATTTTCTGAACGAAAATAGTTTGTTGGACAGTCAGAATGGACGAAGAACTACAAACGTGAGCGAGCATGAACGATTATCGTTCTTCGTTCAGCTTAAAAAGATGAACGATTTTACAAACGATTTAACGATAACGCCGTCGTTATAGTTAAATCTTTCAAAAAAAATTGTTATGTGCGTACGCACCTTTAGGGTTTCTGTCATGCCTTAGCTCTGAGCATTAAGGGAGGCCTACTTTATCTCTCTTCAATGGGCATGCAGCTCCTGTCTGCTAATATTCTCCCTCAAACGGATGGCATCTCGTTGCAGATATATTTTTATCTCTATGCACTAGACATACTGGGGCAGATGTATGAAGCTCTGGAAAGTGATAAAGTGCAAAGTGATAAAGGACCAGCCACTCAGCTACCAACTGTCATGTCACAGGCTGTGTTTGAAAAATGACAGTTGGGAGCGGATTGGTTGGTCGTTTATCACTCTCCACTTTATCACTTCCCAGAGCTTCATACATCTGCCCCATTATTTCTGTCTGCCTGCACTGATACGGCTGGCAGGATACATGGCGCTTACAGTATAACTGCAAAGTGCTCCTGCTAAGCTCCAGTATAATGTGTTCAGGATCCCGACCCATGAGAATTGGGGATTTGGGCAAGGTGAACAGATTTCCACCATGTTCAGGATGGACTGACTTTATTGCGTAGTTTTTTCAATGGTTTACAATGAGAACGTTACACGCAACTCAAACAGGCAACAATTTGTAGTTTGTCAGAACCTCTTTTGTCTTAACTGCGAGCTGCCAACTCAAATGTTGAACAGCAGAAAAAAGGGGGAGAATCAGGTGCACACTATGGGCCTGATTCAGACCCGGTCGCCCTGATAAAGCGCTCGCTCTGAATCAGGGCCGGGCTTTTTTTTTTTTTGGTGCGGCCTCTTGGCCGCTCGCATAGCTGTGGGTGATCACCCACAGCTAAAGCGAGTGGCCATGATGATGGTCGCGATGGTCAAGACAATCGCGACCATCGGGCTTGCGATGAGGCCCTTGTGGTAGGGTCTCGTTCATCGCAAGCCCCAGAGAGCTTTCGGCTCTAACAGAGCCGGAAGCTCTCCACTGACATCACTCGTGATGTCAGTGGGGCCGCCCCAAACGGCAGGCGTTCTCATGGGAACGCCTCAGTTTGGGCAGCCACCCCCCCGGCCCGCCCACCAAAGGGGGTGAGCTGTCACTCAACATCAACAGCTCGCAACCTTTGGTGCGAGACCCGGCTCCATCGTGCGCATGCGCTGTGGGCCACCATTGACCCGGTTGCGAGCGCTCAGACTTGCGACCGGGTCTGAATCAGGCCTTATAAGCAGTAAAAATACTAATGAGGAAAATATTTATGATAAACTCCAACAATTAACATGGGCCCTCATTCAGAGCCGTTCGCTATTTGCGGTCGTTCGTTTAAAAACAAGGGGTGGCTATTCAAATGATCCGTACGCACATTGCAGTCTGTTCACACCTCTAAGTCTGAACGAACGAGCAAAACATACGCTCGTTTATTTGTTAAAAACGCCCACTGGCCGCTCGCACCATACGTCATGTCCGCTATTTATTAGATTAATCGAGTACATCGACCAGCGTATGAACTGCTCGCTATTCTTGTGGTTGGTGTTTGCTACCACAAATTTGCGAGCAGTTCTGGCTATAAAATAACCCAGTGACGTGGTCAATGACGCTGCTGTTTTAAATATACACACCCATAAAACGCCCGTTTTGACCTTTAAGCACGCCTGCGTTCGGATCTCCACTCCCCATTTTCAAGCACCTTCCCCTGTTACCACCCACATACGCCTCATTCTGTCACTCAAAATAGCAGGCCCTCGCTATATTGCGTACCAACGATTTTCGGCCGCACTGACTGGTTCGCGCATGCGTACTAAAAACCGTACGCATGCGCAGATGTGCAAACATCGCTCGGAACGAGCGTACTGCCGCTAACGAGCGGCTCTGAATGAGGGCCATGGTTTTTTAAGTAAGGTCTCTTAGTACATGTTTGGCCAAAGATGTTTGCCCAACTACCACATCAAGGTGAACCTCATAAGGTGGATGTCTAACATCCCTAATACTGACACGTTGAATAATTTATCTAGGACTTGCCTTTAATAGAGCCCATTTAAATGTGTGTACTGCAATGTAAAGGGCCCATACCAATTAAAATCACCTGGGGCAGGTAGGAGGAGTGCTAGCCCAAAAGTAGGGAGTCTCACATAGACAGAAGGAAAAAAGGAAGGGGGGGGGGTGTGGGCTGCACATCATAATCTTAAATATAATAAATGGTGCTACCAGGCTGAGACCTATAATCGTACAGCAGAAAAATAGGGGGAGATGCATGTGCACACTGAAAATGGGTTCAGCACATTTTTTATGCAGTACCCACACAAATTATACCTTGGGCTTTTTTTTTTTGCTGTTGTTTTTTTTGTAGAAGACTGCATTTTCTAAAAATACCATTAGTCTTTTTTGTTCATTGTAACCATACTTGCCTACCCACCCAATTCAGCCCCCCGGAAAGACAGACAAGCCCCCCACCCCCGCAACTACCTGTGAAACCAATTCACCGATATCTGCATTGTATAGTGGGGCGGGCCAAAATTACGCGATTGTGTGGTCCCGCCCCCGGCCACAAATGACTGGCATGTGTCCGGCCATGCCCCCTTGTGCCGGCCACGCCCACTGCCCTGCAGATCTGGCTGATCCCTCCCGGAAGGAGCAGCCAGAAAGTCGGCAACTATGATTGTAACATGTAAAAAAATTTCAAAAAAGTTGTTTTTTCCTTCTACTGACATTCAAAGAAAGTAATCCAACATTAATCGTGTGCTGTTTCTTTTCTTAACATAAAATAAAAAACCACAAATAAACAGTGGTGTTTGCTTGCATTAATACACCATTCTAAAACTAGCAGGAGTCTACGGGGTATATTTACTAAAGTGAGATTTTTTAGAAGTGGAGATGTTACCCATAGCAACCAATCAGATTCTACTTGACATTTAACTAGCACCTTCTAGAAGGTAACAGCTAGAATCTGATTGGTTGCTATGGGCAACATCTCCACTTCTAAAAACTCTCACTTTAGCAAATTTGACCCTATGTGTAAGTTTTCACAAAATAATTATGATTTAAAAAAATAAAAATGTACTGCTGATTTTGGCTGTCTCGTTTTAAACACTGAACATGAGCAGGAATAATATTGCAGACTAATTTTTAAACTAGGAAACCTACTGCATTATTTGAAGGGACCCCTTTTTTTATTTGATACAATATGGGGGGAAATATGGGCTTTAGATCCCACCCATGTGTGAAATTTTTTTAGACGTGTTTTCCGCAGTGCAGGGTCTGTCTGGTGATCACCAAATAATATCTACAAGGGGGCCACATTATTTGAAATAAAGGACAAACTTATGTCTCCCATAGTTGCAGGGGCATGCAGTGCCCTCCTCCCATAATCGGAAAGCATATGTATTCCATAGCATAAAGGAACATTGTCTGGTGATCACAGCTGATCACCTCTTAATTTGAAATACTCGACCCTCCTCTATGAAATGTGCATGCCAAGTTGGGTAGAAATCTTCCACCATATCTTGACTCCATTATTTTTCACACAGATGACCAGATATTAGACCATACTTGTCTACCCTCCCGAAAATCAGGTGCCGCTCCCGACCTCCCGGGAAGGCAGGCAATCGTCCCGGCTGCCGCCCACCCCTCATATCCCCTCCGCAATTACCTCTGAATCCCCCGCAGCGGGGGCAGTGACGCGATTCACGCTGAATCACATCATTTTGGCCCTGCTTCACAATGCCTGTAATATCGGCATTGTGTAGCGTGAGTGGGGCCAAAATGACGCAATCACGTAGCTCCGCCCCACCCACAAATACTCACAGCCTGGTCGGCCCCTCCTCCTTGAGCTGGCCACGCCCCCTGTCATGCCGATCTGGCTGCTCCCTCCCAGAAGGGGCAGCCAGAAAGTCGGCAAGCCTGTATTAGACATGAGGGTACCCTCATGTTTATTGATATCAGGGTTTGGAAATCTACAGGGACTTAAAGTCCCTCCCCTTATATTTTCAGTAATATTTATATTTTTATTGTGTACTTCACAAAACCGACATTGGATCTCACGCATGACAACGTCAGTACCCAGAACTTAAAGCAAGTCCTGACCAGTCCCTCTCGGAGCAGATGATGAGTGGATCTCATCATCCAAAGTCTTTAAGTATAGGCAGATGACGTGTCTCGCTCTTTTTTTCCCCAGTAAAGGGGTTAAGGTGCATAAACATGAGACGATATCTATGAACGATAATGATATTGTTCAATGATATATCGTTCATATTTTTCCGTGTGTATGCAATGAACGACCAACGATGCTCGCTCCCACTGGATGATAACGATATCGTCCATGCATGCAGGCCAACCTGGACGATATCGTTCACATTTTCCATATCGGAGAACAATCGTTGGTCGTTGATGATATCTTTGGTGTGTAGATGAACAATATCGTTCATCCAGCACAGCGGGAATTTCAAGGGAGATCGTTTAGCGATATCGTTCACTGAATAGATTGTCCCGTGTGTACCCAGCATTATACTATAGGATAGTAACAGCACCATGGGCTACAACTGAGAAGGGAAACAGCTACTGAAGTTGGTAAATGGTCTCAGTGGGAGCCCCTTTTGGTGAAAATGCACAATGCGATTTAATACAGAAACAGATTAATGCTGGATGTCAATACGCCCTTCCTCAAAGATGGACACCTGACATTAGGTCTAGGTCAGTGGTTCCCAAACTGTGTGCCGTGGCACCCTGGGGTGCCCCAGGACACTTGCAGGGGTGCCTCAGGTTGGTGGTCCAGCACTGAATCAAATTATTTATGGTCAATATAATGTAAATATGTGGACAAACCTGTGCACCACCACATAACTGAACCTAATCATGACAGGTCAGCACAATTTACTACACTTTAATAATTTACAAATTTTTTCTCAATAACAAACTTTTGGATAAGGGGTGCCATGAAAACAATGCTGATACTCTAGGGCGCCGTGTTTCAAAAAAGTTTGGGAACCACTGGTCTAGTGCATAGAGGAGATTGATTTTTTTACAGATATTAAGGTAATTACCTTGATTATCTGCACAGGTGGCAATTAAGACACTTTATTTGCACTTGGACACCTTATATATGTTTATAGTCATTGTCCCAATTTTTGTTTTGATTGTTGTATACCGGTATTAGGACCACGTTTTTTACTATATAATATATATATATGTACAGACGATTTTTATACTGTATTCATATAACTAAACCTTTTAATTATACCGATTGTACATGTTTTATGTTGTATTGCGCTGGAAGTTACCTTTTATTTATTTGCATTTATATTTGATGAGGGTAAGGTGAACTGTACCCTCTTATTTCTTAGCAGCAGAACACACATTAAAAAAAGTTTTACTAGTATCAAAGCGCGGTGTGTACCCTCTTTTACTAGAAGCACAAACCTGTCCACCACCACATAACTAAACCTAAGGATGACAGGTCAGCAAAATTTATTTAATACATTTATTTTCCTGAATTTCTCAATAACAAACTTCTGGCTTAGGGGTGCCGTGAAAGCAATGCTGATGCACTAGGTTGCCGTGATTCTAAAAGTTTGGGAACCACTGGTCTAGGTTATTCAGAGGACATGACAATGGGCGAGGATGAAATTGCCTTCTTTCTATTCCATAGAGAATTTTGTGGTGCTTTATGGGAATTATGAGCTGACATTGGTAACATGGAATCTAGGATATACAGACGCACATACTGTACATGAGGAAGGTACACATTTATGGAGAAATACAGAAAAAGAATTCAGAGTAAAAAATCTTGCACCATCCATACTGCGTACAAAGACGGCCACAGATCATTCGATAATCACATTCTTGAATGAGTCTACGCTCCCACAGAGTGACAGCGGGAACTGGGACGCCAGAGCCATACAGTATATCCTGCGTACGGGATCGCAGAAGGAGGATGTGACACGCCCCCAAAACGATCGCAACACGCCTGCATTCTATGTCATCCCCTTTATCCTCCCCCAAACGCTCCCTGACGGCCAGTCACACCGTGGATAAAAAGTCACTGTGTATGACTACGGTAATGTACCTTGATGCATGCGCAACGTGACAGACGCATATGCAATTTACTGATAATCGCTCAGATCCGTAAACACCGGCATGTCGTACATCTATGAATCTATGAATCAGGCCCAATCTTCCCTGATTCAAATATAATTGTCCTTGTGTTGTTCTTATGAGTATCTAAATATATACAGTTATCTACTTGTACTTTATAAATGAACAACATATGCTTTGTCTAAGTGGCTGAAAGGAAATGATACCGTGTATATTATTGTAAATCCCACATCTAGGATGTTTGCTATGATGTTTTTATTTTTTCGTTTGTTATGTTTATGTCTGAGTGTGTAAATAGGTGTATGTACTGTATATACATTGTAATACAGGTTATTATAATACATTCTAACATGCGTTACATTCTGTTTACTAACAAAATTCTCTCCTGATATTCATAACAATTTACTGTACCTCAGATCACGATAACAAACATCGGCAGAGGAGGCAGCTGGATGATACTCTAGTTTCTGATGCTGAGAGCCAGTTTGTAGCTAGGAAACAGACATCGCTTACATGTCTGCACGCACAGCAAACAGTACATCTGACACCTAAATTGTACGCATACTGTTTTGCATCATATACACCTAAATTGTACGCATACTGTTCCGCATCATGCACACGAGAGCTTCTTACATCAATAACAAAAAGTATTAAAAAATAAATAAAAAATCAACGTCATTAAAATGAGCAAAAAATGACATTGGTAAGACATAGCTTTTTGAATTTTATAAAAAAAAAAAAAAAAGATTTAAAGTAAATTGCTTATTTTAAAACTAGGGGTGAGCGGGTTCGGCTTTCTGAAATCCGTACCCCCCCGAGCCCCCCCGATCCGAGGCCGATCCGAGTCAGGCTCGACTTTTCCCGCCTGACTCGAAGACAAATTGTCATCATCCCGCCTTCCGGGTCTCACGGGTTTTGGATTCTATATAAGGTACCCGCGTCGGCGCCATTTTCTCACGCGGCTGTGGACAGTGAAGAGGGAGGGTGGGAGTTAGGGCTGGCTGGGCTGTGTAGTGTTGTGCTGTGCTGCTGTTGTCCATAGGGGCTGTGTCCACTCCTCCAAAGTAAATAGGGGCTGGCTGTGTTGTGCTGTGCTGCTGTTGTCCATAGGGGCTGTGTCCACTCCAAAGTCCATAGGGGCTGGCTGTGTTGTGCTGTGCTGCTGTTGTCCATAGGGCCTGTGTCCACTCCTCCAAAGTCCATAGGGGCTGGCTGGACTGTGTTGTGCAGTCAGTTGTCCATAGGGGCTGTGTCCACTCCAAAGTCCTGTGCAGTGTCCCAGTCCTAAAGGGGTGCTGTAGTGTTGTCCAGGGGGTGCTCTGTCCATCAGGGGTGCTCCCCCCAAGTGCAAAAAAAATAATTATTTTTTCCTGTGTTTGTGAAGTGTGTGCGCAGTAGCCGCACGTGCTTCAACAAAGTAGTGCCAAGCGTGCGCCTGTGTCATAAGTAAAGGACCGCCTGGCTTGACCGTTAAAGGGTGCTGTAACCCCCAAGGGGCACTCCAAACAAAATAAAATAAATATTTTCTGTGTTTGTGAATTGTGTGCACTGTGGCTGCACGTGCATCAACAAAGGAGCAGCGCCAAGCGTGCGCCTGTGTCCCATAAGTAAAGGGCCGGCTGGCTTGTCTGTTAAAGGGTGCTGTAATCCCCAAAGGGCACTCTAAACAAAATAAAAAAAATATTTTCTGTGTTTGAGAAATGTGTGCACTGTGGCTGCACGTGCATCAACAAAGGAGCAGCGCCAAGCGTGCGCCTGTGTCCCATAACTAAAGGGCCGGCTGGATTGTCTGTTAAAGGGTGCTGTAACCCCCAAAGGGCACTCCAAACAAAATAAAAAAATATTTTCTGTGTTTGTGAATTGTGTGCACTGGCTGCACATGCATCAACAAAGGAGCAGCGCCAACCGTGCGCCTGTGTCCCATAGGTAAAGGGCCAGCTGGCTTGACCATTATAGGGTGCTGTAACCCCCAAATGGCACTCCAAACAAAATAAAAAAATATCTTTTTTTGTGAATTGTGTGCGCAGTAGCCGCACGTGCATCAACAAAGTAGTGCCAAGCGTAGCGCCTGTGTCATAGGTAAAGGGCCAGCTGGCTTGACCGTTAAAGGGTGCTGTAACCCCCAAAGTGCACTCCAAAAAAAATAAAGTATATTTTTTTGTTTGTGAATTGTGTGCGCAGTAACCGCACGTGCATCAACAAAGTAGCGCCAAGCGTGCGCCTGTGTCATAGGTAAAGGGCCGGCTGGCTTGACCATTAAAGGGTGCTGTAACCCCCAAAGGGCACTCCAAACAAAATAAAAAAATATTTTCTGTGTTTGTGAATTGTGTGCACTGTGGCTGCACGTGCATCAACAAAGGAGCAGCGCCAAGCATGCGTCTGTGTCCCATAAGTAAAGGGCCAGCTGGATTGTCCATTAAAGGGTGCTGTAACCCCCAAAGGGCACTCCAAACAAAATAAAAAAATATATTTTTTAGTGTTTGTGAATTGTGTGCACAGTAGCCGCACGTGCATCAACAAAGTAGTGCCAAGCGTGCGCCTGTGTCATAGGTAAAGGGCTGGCTTGACCGTTAAAGGGTGCTGTAACCCCCAAAGTGCACTCAAAAAAAATGTAAAAAATATATTTTTTAGTGTTTGTGAATTGTGTGCGTAGTAGCCGCACGTGCATCAACAAAGTAGTGCCAAGCATACGCCTGTGTCATAGGTAAAAGGCCGGCTGGCTTGACCGTTAAAGGGTGCTGTAACCCCCAAAGGGCACTCCAAACAAAATAAAAAAATATATTTTTTTGTTTGTGAATTGTGTGCGCAGTAGCCGCACGTGCATCAACAAAGTAGTGCCAAGCGTAGCACCTGTGTCATAGGTAAAGGGCCGGCTGGCTTGACCGTTAAAAGGTGCTGTAACCCCCAAAGTGCACTTGAAAAAATAAAAATATATATATTTTTTTGTGTTTGTGAATTGTGTGCGCAGTAGCCGCACGTGCATCAACAAAGTAGCGCCAAGCGTGCGCCTGTGTCATAGGTAAAGGGCCGGCTGGCTTGACCGTTAAAGGGTGCTGTAACCCCCAAAGGGCACTCCAAACAAAATAAAGAAATATTTTCTGTGTTTGTGAATTGTGTGCACTGTGGCTGCACGTGCATCAACAAAGGAGCAGCGCCAAGTGTGCGCCTGTGTCCCATAAGTAAAGGGCCGGCTGGCTAATTTCTTAAAGGGTGGTGTAACCCACAAAGTGTACTAGTCTCCAACAAAAATAAAAAAATATTTTCTGTGTTTGTGTGCGGCTTAGCCGCACGTATATATCAATATAACATAAATGGAGGACCAAACTTTCTCCGATAAAAATAAAATAGGGAAAGATCAAGAACCACTTCCTCCTAGTGCTGAAGCTGCTGCCACTAGTTATGACATAGACGATAACATGCCATCAACGTCATCTGCCAAGGCCGATGCCCAATGTCATAGTAGAGGGCACATACAATCCCAAATGACAAAGTTCAGGAAAATGACCTTGAAAAAAACATTGAAATCATCTGATTAGAATCATAAACTTGCCAATATGCTATTTACGACACAGAGTGGCAAGGAACAGCTAAGGTCTTTCCCTATGTTCATGACTAGTGGTTCAGCTTCACATGACGATGGAAGCCCTCCTCCCGCTAAAAAAATCAAACGAGTTAAGCTGGCAAAAGCACAGTGAAGAACTGTGCGTTCTAAGAAGATATCACAAATCCCCAAGGAGAGTCCAAGTGTGGTGGCGGTTGAGATGCCTGACCTTCCCAGCACTGGACGGGAAGAGGTGGCTCTTTCCACCATTTGCACGCCCCCTGCAAGTGCTGAAAGGAGCACCCACAGTCCACTTGCTGATATGCAAATTGAAGATGTCACTGTTGAAGTACAACAGGATGAGGATACTGGTGTATCTGGCGCTGAGGAGGAAGTTGGCGAGGAGGATTCTGATGGTGATGTGGTTTGTTTAAATCAGGCTCCGGGGGAGACAGTTGTTGTCCGTGGGATGAAAAAGCCCATCACGGTCATGCCTGGGCTGAAGACCAAACATTCCACCTCTTTGGTCTGGCAATATTTCTATCCAAATCCGGACAACTGTCTTGCCATATGTACCATATGTAAAGGTGAAATAAGTAGGGGTAGGGACGTTAACCACCTAGGAACATCCTCCCTTATACGTCACCTGCAGCGCGTTCATAAAAAGTTACTGTCAAGTTCAGAAACTTTGGCTAACACCGTAAGCAGTCCAGGGACACCTAAATCCCATTGTCCTGTTGTATCCAAGCGCCTGCAAACCACACCATCAACTCCCTCCTCGTCAATTTCCTCCTTAGTCAGGATCGGAAGTAGTCCTGCAGGCCATGTCACTGGCATGACTGACTCTCCTATCCGGTATTCCTACGGAGGATCCTGCATTGCTATGCCTCCTGCTGCCGCTGTTACTGCTGCTGGGAGTCGTTCATCATCCCAGAGAGGAAGTAGGAACACCACTACTTTTACTAAACAATTGACCCTCCAACAGTCCTTAGCGAGGAGGATGAAGTACGACAGCAGTCATCCTGAAGCAAAACGTATAACTGAGGCCTTGACTGCTATGTTGGTGTTAGACGTGCATCCGGTATCCGCCATTAGTGCAGTGGGATTTAGACAATTGATGGAGGTAGTGTGTCCCCGGTTCCAAATCCCGTCTAGATTCCACTTCACTAGGCAGGCGATACCGAGACTGTACAGAAACGTCAGAAAAAGTGGCCTCAGTGTCCTGAAAAATGCGGTTGTACCCAATGTCCACTTAACCACGGACATGTGGACAAGTGGAACAGGGCAGACTAAGGACTATATGACTGTGACAGCCCACTGGGTAGATGTATCACCTTACGCAGCAACAGCAGCAGCGTCACCAGTAGCAGCATCTCAGAAACGCCAGCTCGTTCCAAGGCAGGCTACGCTGTGTATCACCGGTTTCAGTAAGAGGCATACCGCCGACAACCTCTTAGAGAAACTGAGGGAAATCATCGCCCAGTGGCTTACCCCACTTAGACTCTCCTGGGGATTTGTGATATCTGACAATGCCAACAATATTGTGCGGGCATTACACCTGGGCAAATTCCAGCACGTCCCATGTTTAGCTCACACAATAAATTTGGTGGTGCAGAATTTTCTGAAAAGCGACAGGGGTGTGCAGGAGATGCTTTGGGTGGCCCGAAAAATTTCTGGCCACTTTCGCCATTCAGCGACTGCGTGCTGTAGACTGGAGCGCCAGCAAACACTCTTGAAATTGCCCCGCCATCACCTGAAGCAAGAGGTTGTGATGCAGTGGAACTCAACCCTCTATATACTTCAGAGGATGGAGGAGCAGCAAAAGACCATTCAAACCTATACATCCACCTATGACATAGGCAAAGGAGGGGGTATGCACCTGACTCAAGCGCAGTGGAGAATGATTTCCGTGTTGTGCAAGGTTCTCCAGCCCTTCGAATTTGCCACACGTGAAGTCAGTTCAGACACTGCCAGCTTGAGTCAGGTCATTCCCCTCATCAGGCTTTTGCAGAAGCAGCTGGAGAAAGTGAAGGGGGAGCTAAGACGGAGCGATTCCGCTCGGCATGTGGGACTTGTGGATGAAGCCCTTCATTTGCTTTGCCAGGATTCCAGGGTGGTCAATCTGTTGAAATCAGACCACTACATTTTGGCCACCGTGCTTGATCCTAGGTTTAAAGCCTATGTGGTGTCTCTCTTTCCAGCTGACACAAGCCTGCAGAGGTGCAACGACCTGCTGGTGAAAACACTGTCAGCTGAAGCGGAACGTGACACGTCAACAGCTCCTTCTTCATTTTCTCCTGCAACTGGGGCTGCCAGGAAAAACTTAGGCATCCTAAGCAACCCGCTGGTGGTGATGCAGGGCAGGCAGGACCAAGTTTGGACATCTGGTCCGGACTGAAGGACCTGGCAACAATTTCTGACATGTCTACTGTCACTGCATATGATACTGTCACCATTGACAGAATGGTGGAGGATTACATCGGTGACAGCATCCAAGTAGGCATGTCAGACAGTCCGTACCTGTACTGGCAGGAAAAAGAGGCAATTTGGAGGCCCCTGTACAAACTGGCTCTATTTTACCTGAGTTGCCCCCCCTCCAGTGTGTACTCCGAAAGAGTGTTTAGTGCAGCCGGGAACCTTGTCAGCGAAAGGCGTAGGAGGTTGCTTCCACAAAATATGGAGAAGATGATGCTCATAAAAATTAATTATCAACTCTTCCAGGGAGACCAGCCTCCAGAACGTACAGAGGTACCTGCGGTGGTGGATTCCAGCGGGAACGAGTTAATACTCTGTGAGGATGAGGATGTACACAACACTGAAGAGGGTGAAGAATCGGTGGATGAGGAGGATGAGGACGACATCTTGCCTCCGTAGAGCCAGTTTGTGCAGGGACAGATTAATTGCCAGCTTGTTTTGTGGGGGCCCAAACGGACAAATAATTTCAATCACAGTCGTGTGGCAGACCTTGGCGCTGAAATGATTGGTTTGTTAAAGTGTGCATGTCCTGTTTATACAACATAAGGGTGGGTGGGAGGGCCCTAGGACAATTCCATCTTGCACCTCTTTTTTTTCTTTGCATTATGTACTGTTTGGGGCCTAGTTTTTCAAACTGCCATCCTGTCTGCCACTGCAGTGTCACTCCTAGATGGGCCACGTGTTTGTGCCGTCCACTCGTATCTCTTAGCATAGTCATCCAGCTACCTCGGTGCAAGATTTTGGACATAAAAACACTATTGTGAGGTGTTCAGAATAGACTTGAAATTAGTGGAAATTAAGGTTTTTGAGGTTAATAATAGCATAGGAGCAGAAAAAGCTACAAATTCTGTGATTTTAGCTGTTTTTATGCTTTTTTTTAATAAAATACAGATCCAAAACACAGAACCCAAAACACGGAAGGGTGGTTTTGGCAAAACCAATCCAGATCCAAAACACGAAGAAAGATCCAGATCCAAAACACAAAACACGAAAAGTGGCTGGTGCTCACCCCTATTTAAAATGATCCCTTTCGTTTTATATAGAGGGGGAGATGTTTCAAATGTTTGAAAGCAGAGAAGATATAGAGAGCATCCAATCAGTCATTTTTCTAGCACAGCTGATGCGATCACTTCACTTTACACATCGCAGGAACGGGCTCCTCCCTGGGTGCGATTTTTAATACATTCAGGCAGTAAAGAATTTATTGCAGTGATAAGAAATTCTAATTATCGGGTCTAAAATCTGATAATTAATAAATGGGCCCCTTAGAGAGAGAAAGAGTGGAGACGGGCAGAACTATGGGAGACAATGGAGGTGCCTGCTGTCGAGCGCCAGCACTGAAAGGGCACCTCCTCTACAAAATATTCACCCCACTTATGGATGTAAATATGTACCCGGAGTGTACCATCACGGCCGCTCAATACATGGCACCTCTTCCCGGCACCTGAGAAGCCACCATAACCATATACTAGTGGAGGGCCCTGTGTAAGACCATCAGCTGCCGCCTCCATCTATCTATATAGCCTGTCCCTGCTCATTGGTGTCGTTGCTCCTCAGCAGCTTCTTATGCCAGTGAGACACGCCCGGTGTCCCCCTCAGCCACACCTCCCCGTCCCACTCCTCCCTGACGGAAGCTCTAGCCACAGACCTGTGCGGTGGTCCGACCGTAAGCGCGGCTGCAGATCTTCCAGGAGCTGGATGTCGACAAGGATGCACCAGATGGAGCTGTGGGTAAGAGGGCATAAGAGGCAGCGGCCTGGGGCACCAGCGACTGAGTCTGGCGGCAGATCTTTGGTGGAGCAACTTCCTGGCATGTGAAGCAATCGGCAGTAGACTGGGCACTTTGTGATTTGTAGTCCCACCACAGTGGCAGTCTTTACAGTATCTTAACTCAAACTCAGTCCTCAAAGCTCCCACATCAGGTGGTTTTCCTCTCCATCAGTGGTATCAGGATGGCTCCCCACCTCACATCAGGTGGTTTTCTTCTCCATCAGGGGTATCAGGTTGGCTCCCCAAACACATCAGGTGGTTTTCCTCTCCATCAGGGGTATCAGGAGGGCTCCCCACCCCAAATCAGGTGGTTTTCTTCTCCATCACGGGTTATCAGGTTGGCTCGCCAAACACATCAGGTGGTTTGCCTCTCCATAGGGGGTATCAGGTTGGCTCCCCAAACAGGTGGTTTTCCCCTCCACCAGGATTATCAGGACGGCTCCCCAAACACATCAGGTGGTTTTCCCCTCCATCAGGGGTATCAGGACGGCTCCCCAAACACATCAGGTGGTTTTCCCCTCCATCAGGGGTATCAGGTTGGCTCCTCAAACACATCAGGTGGTTTTCCCCTCCATCAGGGGTATCAGGACGGCTCCCCAAACACATCAGGTGGTTTTCCCCTCCATCAGGGGTATCAGGTTGGCTCCCCACCTCACATCAGGTGGTTTTCTTCTCCATCAGGGGTATCAGGTTGGCTCCCCAAACACATCAGGTGGTTTTTCTCTCCATCAGGGGTATCAGGTTGGCTCCTCAAACACAGGTGGTTTTCTCCTCCACCAGGATTATCAGGACGGCTCCCCAAACACATCAGGAGGTTTTCCCCTCCATCAGGGGTATCAGGACGGCTCCCCAAACACATCAGGTGGTTTTCCCCTCCATCAGGGGTATCAGGTTGGCTCCTCAAACACATCAGGTGGTTTTCCCCTCCATCAGGGGTATCAGGAGGGCTCCCCAAACACATCAGGTGGTTTTCCCCTCCATCAGGGGTATCAGGTTGGCTCCCCAAACACATCAGGTGGTTTTCCTCTCCATTGGGGGTATCAGGTTGGCTCCCCAAACACATCAGGTGGTTTTCCTCTCCATCGGGGGTATCAGGATGGCTCCCCAAACACATCAGGTGGTTTTCCTCTCCATCGGGGGTATCAGGTTGGCTCCCCAAACACATCAGGTGGTTTTCCCCTCCACCAGGATTATCAGGACGGCTCCCCAAATACATCAGGTGGATGTCCCCTCCATCAGGGGTATCAGGTTGGCTCCCCAAACACATCAGGTGGTTTTCCTCTCCATCGGGGGTATCAGGATGGCTCCCCAAACACAGGTGGTTTCCCTCTTCATCGGGGGTATCAGGATGGCTCCCCAAACACATCAGGTGGTTTTCCTCTCCATCGGGTGTATCAGGATGGCTCCCCAAACACATCAGGTGGTTTTCCTCTCTACCAGGATTACAGGGCCGGATTAAGGCCCACATGGGCCTGGAGCTGAAAATGTTCAAGGGCCTATACTGAGAAGGGGAAGAGCTGTGATCGGTGCTGCGTGGGTGTGGTCAAAGTCACCTTGGTGTGTACACCACTACACTATGAGGCACAATGTCTCCCTAACTACATAGAAATACAAAAATTGCATAATTATTTTTTAGGGGGAAAACTATAAAAACTACTTATGTCTAAATAGGCAGCTGGTAATCATGCTGTCATGTTGATGGGCCCCATTTTTATGTGGAGGCCTGGAGCTGTTGCTCCATCCCCCCCATTGTTAATCTGGCCCTGCAGGATTATCAGGAGGGTTCCCCACCACACATCAGGTGGCTTTCGCCTCCATCAGAAGGACTCTCAGCCTCATGCTAATTGCACTATACAGGTCACTATCTTATCTGTGACTAATGCATAGCTGTATAAACTCCTAATTAAGCCCAGGGCTGTAGCTGAGGTCACTCTACATACATTACATTCATCAGTGCTGTCCCCATCTTTAGAATAAACAATGTTGCAATGTTATCTTGTGTCTCTGGTATACAATGGGAGAGCTGTATACCTTTGCATGGGGATGATTATATTATACAAGGGGATGCATTCGGAAGTCGGGATGCCGAAGCTCATATTACCAGCGCCAAAAACCCAACGCCGGTCAGAGTCCCAGCTCCGGCCGCCAGGATACTGAAGATAAAGTAGCAGGGATGGGGGGAGGGTTAGGGGTTAGGCACTAGAGGGGAGGTTAGGGTATAGAGAGGGGAAGGGTTAGCATACTGACCAACATGTGTCGGTATGCTAACTCTGTCAAGATGCCGAAGATGGGATTCTGACCACTGTAATCCCGACTGCCGGCATCCCGTACCCAGGGCCGCCGAGAGGGGGGGGGAGCGGGTACTAATTACCCGGGCCCCCATTTTTTCTACGTTCATTTGACCCTATACTCCTATACACTACCCATTCCCTGTACCATATCCTGCGTACATTACTCTTCACATTAGAGAGCACTGTGACTTCTCAAATGATTTGTTGTAGTATTTACCAGATCAATTAAAACCACCTAACTATTATCCCTGTGTGCTTAGTATCATTAGATCTACATATACATATTGATTGTCACATTAGGCACCTATAGGATTACGCAAACTAGCGCAGGCACTATAACTGTATATATTATCAGTTTCTATAAATCTTCAGATATCTCCCGAAAAAAGGTGTTTTGGGGGTATATACTGCAAATGTACTTTAGTAAATAGGCCTAATACAAACATAGTCACATTTTCGGGGGGGGGGGGGGAAGGGCACCAAATGATAACTTGCCTCCTGGCGTCTTGGATGAACATATGCCACGTACGTGGAGCAGTTGCCCATAGCAACCAATCAGCTTCTAACTGTCATTTATCTAACACAGTCTTTGAAATGATAGAAGATTTTATTTGGGTGCTTTGGGCAATTTCACCACTTTATCTCTTTCCAATGCTTGATACATCTTACTCTCCTAAGCTTTGATACATCTTCCCCTTAGAGTTATTTAATAACATAGAGGTATTTGTCAGCTCTTGTGATGGACTCATTAGGCATCCAGTACAAGATATAAATAGTGCGATATTCTTAGACTTTATACGCAGATATAGTGACATGCTATATAATGTTTTCCATGGTGACCGCTGATTGCTAATACATGCATTGACGCCCATAGTGACAATGGATTATTCATATGGCTAAATACTGGTTGTGATTACGCCCCCTGTCCAGTCTGTAGTGTCCGAGAGTTGCTAACGTACCCTGTGACGACCACAGTACAGTTACACAGTTCTTCATTTAATTTTGGGTAAATTAGATGACCAAAATGGCATATATGCATATAGAAGTTCTTACCCAGTGGGTGTGCGATGGGAAGGAGGGCGCTAGGGGTTTGGGGTTGTTGTGGCAATCAAGGAAATAGCGGAGAACGGTTAGTTCGTCATATGGTTAGTTATAGAGAAAGAGGCTTAGACAGCACGAGGATACAGGTTACATATGAGGCCAGGGGGCCCGTATCTGATGCAACTTATCCTCTCTATCATGCAAGTGACCGGTGTGGACCATTTACCAGATATGGGACTTCAGCACCGTGAAGCAGGGTGGTCTGGGCTGCTTCCAGAATTTAGCAATTAAGCAGCGAGCAACTTCGAAGGGTGAGGATCTGCATCTGGGAGAGGATAGCAGAAGAGGATGGATCATGGGTCTTTTTGTAACCGGGCATAGGAAGAGTTAGGGAAGGAGGACCCTGACCTTATAACAGACGTGGAAGATTTTGGGGCGGGACCACCATATGTGCAGAAACATACCTGTTTGGCCACAATCTCACCGGCAGAACAGGGAGGTGGTGTGGTAGATTTTTGATGAAATGGGCAGAACAGGCAGCATAATACTGCGAATCGCGGGTCCATAGGGAAGGGGGAGCCAAAATGACATGTTTATGTGAGAATCGTCATTTTGGCACTGACCACTCTTCACAGACCTGCCAATCACAGCAATATGCTGCGAGGGGGCGGGGCCTGTTGACACAAAGCATCCATCTCCACCCCCATTAGCAGTCAGCTGCACCTTCTCCCAGAGGACAGAAATAAAAATGAAGTATGGTGCAGAGGCAGTTAAAGAACCCATGGGATCCTAGGCATATATTGGTTTTGTACCCATTCCCAACTTCTGTTTGTGAAAATAAACAAATACATATAAATGGGTTAGGGTAAGTCCCTCAGTTCCTACCGGGCCCTAGATGGAAGCCTAGGTTGATTAAAGGGTGACATGGTTATGTACATATACCCTGTGGTTCTCCATCATTACCAAAGTAAACACTGAATTGCAAATCACACTAAGGGGTCAATCCAATTAGCCAAGATGCACTCACGGGTACGAATCATCACAGCAACAGCCGTACTTTATGACAGCCCCAACTCACAGAAAAGTGTTAGCAGCCCCATAGGGCTGCAAGCAAAATGGAGTGAATTCGGGCCAAGAGCAGTGCTAGATAAGGTGTAGTTACCGGTGTTTTCATGCCGTGGCAACTCGCACCCTTTGCGGCTAACTGGACACTCCCCTGTGTTGTAGCTTTACTAATGCTTTTAAAACAGACAAGTGGTGGTGTTGCCATAACAACCAGATTCTATATTTCTTCTAGAATGCAATAGAGAAATGATAAGTAGAATCTGGTTGCTATGGGCAACACCACCACTTGTCTGTTTTAGAAGCTTTAGTGAATCTACCCCCAAAACTAACACGTGATATTGACCAAAAGTTCCTTCAAGTCTTCAAAACCAAGTAAAGGGCCTGAGCGGACACTGAGCTGACTGTATGTTTCTATCCTCTGCAGCTTCCCAGTTCAAGCTGAAGAGTTCTCTCTCGAAACCTGGGTCAATCACTGTAGCAATGTACATAAAAACTATACAAATGGGCAATGTGACCTGCAGCTCGCAAGTACTATATAGACCTAAAGATGGATCTCTCTGTCCTGACGTACATCATGTGGCCGGTATGTGGGTTCTTTCGCCTCTGGAATGAGACAGGAAATTGATTGTTCAGAAGGAATTAACTCTCCGTGATGCATTACACTCTCCTATGCTCTCAGTAACAATTTCTTCAGCAAGACCCGGAAAATGAGTCAAAAGCAATAATGTAGAATTAACTGCTAGTTCAATAGATCCTGGCAGCTTCTGGTATAGTGGTGATGTATGTCACGTCTTCACAAATCCAAACCCTCATCACCGCGTAGGTACGTATATAATAATATAATACAGGATGCGATCACAAATATTCTACATGATGATAGTTCTATCAGATCTATACCTATACACAGAGCCGAAACTAGACTTTTTGGTGCCCTGTGCAAGAAAGAGCATTGGCGCCCCCGCTCATTTTTCAAAGGGACATAATGCACCCAAAAAAGGGCCATGGCCTCATGGGTAAGGGCCAGGGAAGAGATAGGAGAGGCCAGGAGATGCTGGGGATGAAATAAGAAGAAGCTACATGCAAGAATGATAATAAACAGAAATTTGACAGGCCCTAACAGCGCCCCCTGCCCTGTGGTGCCCTGTGCCATGGCACCGGCCGCACCACCCTAGCTACGGTCCTGCCTATACACATTTCTGAATCTTCAGGTATATTCAATGTTGTGTCACAACCTCCTTTTCTCTGCCTTTTTACCCCTTTCCCCACGTGGATTATCACTTCACACTTCTCTACCTTTTATTATTTTACTTCCTCTCCTCTTTGTTTCTATTGGTACAAAAATTCTAGTTGAAACTAGATCATACAACCAATATTTCTCATACGAGATGTTATTTTATTTAATTTTTTTTAGGTTATTGCATTGTATTTGCTCTGGTCTATTTTTTGTTATCATGGACCTCTGCGTAGGTTCTAATGTATCATGTATTTCATCTATTGCATAAAATAGTATTTAAAAAAATATATAGTAAAGATTGAAAAGTCACTCCTAATCTGCTACAAAATGACATATGCAAAGCACGCATTTAGTAATATAGAGGGTCTGTCTTCTAAATGTTTAAAGTATAGATGTGATACCCCTGGGAAAAGGGATATCATTTTTTGCTATGGACCATGCATTATTGGGGTCTACCTGTGGGTGGCGCTGGAGAGCGCAGGGAAAACACTCAGGAAGGAGGATATATAAGCTCTGACAGGTACAGAAGAGAGAGGAGACCGCGGTTAGGCGGAGGCGTGTGCAGGTGGCTGAGGATCTCCACGGAAGACACTGTCTGGCAAAAAAAACCCAGGAGAGAGAACGCTAAGGTGGAGCCGATAAATCAAGGGGCCGCCAAGTAGTTGACGCTGTGTTTTCTTACCTATGGATGGTGCACCACCGAATGGGGATCTTCTGATCGCACCCCAACATCCTGCACAGCTCCTCCCCTTCCTCATGACCTCTTATGGTGCATACACACGATCAGATTTTTCCTTCAGATATGAACGATAACGATTTAAAAATCGTGCAGTCGTTCATATCTGAAGGAAAATCGTTCATATCTGACATGCCTGAACGATGGACGATCAACGATGCGCGTTCCCGATGGTCAGATAACGATTTCTGACATCTGATGGGTTTGCAGTCAGACTTGGACGATTCCATTCATTTTAATGCAGTCAAAAATCGTTCAAATCGTTCAAAACTTTGTTAAAATCGTTCAAATCGTTCAGATCGTTTAATCGTTCAATCGTTCATCTGACAAATCTGACAAGTCTGACAAATCTGACCGTGTGTACGCTCTCTTATTGTAGCCGCTGCCCCGGCAAGGTTTCTGTTTAAATTGCTGCAATATTTCATCTGTCGTATTTGCGAATTGCGGCGCTGACAGGTGATAGTTAACAGCTACGCTCTACAGATGTTAATAAATAGGCTCTTTAGTCTTTTTGGAGTGCAAACGGTTGTAATTTTCTTACCATCTGTGACATTTTCCATGTGTTAAAATGCTAATGACCTAAACGTGCAGGAACAATGTTGCAACCATAGTAGCCAAGTCTGCTTATAACAAGTGGAATTGGTCTTGGTTTTTTATTTCAAATTGCTTGTTTTTTTGACGGTCGCTTGTTTTTGGGCTTATTTTTTTTTTTAAGGTAGCTTGTTTTTTATGTGTGCGTTGCCGAGACATCTCTGGAGCTAAGTGAATGTGTGTGTGTACTTTACCTTGGTTGTGACTGAGTGAGGCAGTAAAGGTTATGTCTGGGGAATAGAGAGCAGCAGCCAGAGGACAGGATGAAGTTGGAGGGGGCAGGCAAGAGGGAGAGGTAAACTAGATGAATGAAATGAGGCAGATACATGGGAGGGGGGGGGGGGGAGTTAAAATTGCTGTAAAGAGAGGGGATAATGGAATTGGACAGGTTAAAGGAATGAGGGAGGTAAAGAAGATGGGTGAGAGGAATGGAGGGGAGAAGTAGAGTCAGGTAAAGGTGGGTACCCAGTAGACAATATGTCGCCTGATCCTGCGGATTGAGCTGACATACCGTCCACATTGGCCAGTGTGCGCACTCCCCTCGGTCGTCCATCGGGTTGTTCCGTCGGCCTGCATGTTGGGCCGGTGGAACGACCCAGATGCTGAGGCCAGCATAGTGATGGAGCAGGTGCCTGACATATCGGGCTGCCGGTCACCGCATCCAGCAGTGTGTACCACCCGTCCAATATATGGCTTGGTCAGGCATGGCATCGCTGGGTACACACATTGGCAAGTGTGTACCCAGCTAAAGACTGGCAAGGGAACGTGCAACTGGGCGTACACACTGTACAATACGCGCAATATGCCGTTTCAATTTGCCTGGAAACAACATATAGTGCAGATAATGTCCTAGTGTGTACCTAGCCTAAAAGTGGTGAAGGAAATGAGTTGGGAAGGAGATGGGTAACAAGGATGGGGAGTTAAAATATATAGGTTAGTGAAGAGAGGGGAGACACCCCCATAAGTTGGGCTTTTTACATTGGGTTTGGGCTTGTTCTGGGCTTATTTTTTACTTGTTGGTTGCTTGTTTTTAATTTCAGAGTTCACTGGTTTCAACATTTGCACATTGCATACAGCGGCACCATGATGGGGAAGAGAGTGGGTACAAATTACCCAGTCCCGGCCTCTGTGGTGCCCTGGAAATGTGACCACGGCTCCCATTGTGTGTGCCAGGGCACACAATAGGAATATACAGTACATCCAAGAGGCCGGAGATGCACCTTCTCTAGTGGCCACGCACTACAGCCTGCCTGATTTCTAGATTGCCCTGACTACATAAACAGAAATATTGCAGCCTTAAGCCAGAAAAACAATTTAAATTTCTTGTGTTTTAGAAAGACACTTATTTGCACAGTGATTACTGAAAGTCTAATGGATGACGGCCATTTTTGAGGGGTTTGGCCGTCGTGACCAGAGGCCAGGGTCAGCCCCATGAGCAGGGGCGCCGAGAGGGGGGGGGGAGTGGGTACAGATTACCGGGGCCCGGGCTTCCTGAGGGGCCCAGCGGGGGCCCGGGTCCGGCGCTGCTCCCCCTCCCTCACAGCAGCCCAGCACATAGCGTGTACTGAGCTGCAGTGGAGACTGCTCGTGGCTGCTGAGCTGCAGCCACAGTCTCCTTTGCCTGTGGGGGGGGAGCGATCACACTGATCGCACCCCCCTGGCTTTGAGCAGGGCCGAGGGGGCCCAGCGCCGCTTAGCGGCGCTGCAAATCTTTTTTTTTTTTCCGGGAAGGGGGCGTGGCCACACCTCCCGCGATTAGGCCATGCCCCCTATTACCCGGGCCCGCCGTGAGCATTCAAACTATAACACTAAAGCAGGCCTGGCCAACCTGTGGCTCTCCAGCTGTTGTGAAACTACAAGTCCCTGCATGCCCTGCTACAGTTTTGCTATTAGGGAATGCTAAAACTATTGCAGGGCATGCTGGGACTTGTAGTTTCACAACAGCTGGAGAGCCACAGGTTGGCCAGGCCTGCACTAAAGCTAAACAGTATATATTTTCCTATTCTATGAGCACAAGGGGCAGAAGAAGTCCTCGTTTTGTAGCACGAGGTTCTTTATCATGGGTGGATAAACCCTTCTGCAGTTTTTCCTCTATGATGGGTTCTTTCAGGTAACTCACTATTAATAGACAATCCAATGGTTTTATTCATTTTGCAGCTAATTTACAGTCTTAAAAGTTGATCCTGCAGATGTGGTGGAAAGAGAACAGGGATTAGGAAACAGTCAGCTTTTTATAAAAAGCTGAACCTGGCGTCAGGTACAGGTCCACAGACATCCAGTCATTCACCTTGTCCTGAGAAGACACATGAGACTGAATGAATGTCACATTCTTATACGGCGCACGTATAAATAACCGCGATGGCTTTGATGAAGGGAGGGTCATCGTCTATTCTCTATGAAAAAATAATACCGGACTACAGGGCAGACTCACTCTGGAAAGTGATAAAGGGGAGATAGATAAAGTACCAACCAATCGGCTCCTAACTGTAATTTTTTCAAACACAGCCTGTAACATGTCAGTTAGCAGTCAGTGCTATATAATCAAAGACTAAAGGCACGCACACAAAATAATATGCCGGAAAGAACCAGATCGGGTCATAATCAGACGAATACAAATTTGAACTTTAGAATGTAAACTGAATATATCGGATGTGACCCGCAGCTAGTCACATCATTTACTGAAACATTTATATTGTTTTGGTTACATTATTTTTTAATGACATTATAGCCCAGAAATTGATGTTTGTATTTGAAAGAGAATTTTATGAATTCACAAATATGTTTACATTTTGACATATTTTACAGCATCAATTTATTTTAATTAATAACAAATCCAGAGCAATGTTAGGATATATTTTCTCTATTGTGAATTGTAGCTAATGTTTGAAAGTTTGGATATTTCTGGGGGAAACAGGAATATACTAAATGATGGTTTCATGGGTTAATATAAATACTAATAGTGTATTTATGAAACAGTAATAATCCCTTTTTATGTAGAAGGAAAGGGTTGTCACTGCTTCCTTCTTTTTAACAAGAGGGTTACTGCAGAGAAACCACAGAATCCTTTGCAGTCCCTCTAATTTCACCTGTTATCTCATTCCCCTTACCCTGCTGTGAGATGGCGTTGCCCCATATCATCAATGGCATACTTGAGAAGCTGTAGAGGCTTCCAGGTTTGCCATCAGAAATTGTGGGTCCCAGGACTGACAAAATAGGCAGCCCTCTCTCTTCCTGTGTTTCTACAACTCCAGTTCTGAAGCATCTCTCCACCCAGCACCCCTTCTGTCTCTCCACCCAGCACCCCTTCTGTCTCCCCATCCACCACCCCTTGTCTCCCCATCCAGCACCCCTTCTGTCTCTCCAGCCAGCACCCCTTCTGTCTCTCCAGCCAGCACCCCTTCTGTCTTCCCACCCAGCACCCCTTCTGTCTCTCCAGCCAGCATCCCTTCTGTCTCTCCATCCCCACCCCTTCTGTCTCCCCATCCATCACCCCTTGTCTCCCCACCCAGCACCCCTTCTGTCTCCCCATCCACCACCCCTTGTCTCCCCACCCAGCACCCCTTCTGTCTCCCCATCCACCACCCCTTCTGTCTACCCATCCACCACCACTTGTCTCCCCACCCAGCACCCCTTCTGTCTCCCCACCCAGCACCCCTTCTGTCTCCACCCAGCACCCCTTCTGTCTCTCCATCCACCACCCCTTCTGTCTCTCCAGCCAGCATCCATTCTGTCTCTCCAGCCAGCCCCTGCATCCAGCCCACAGACACTTACCTTATTCCCTGTCTTCTGGCTGGTCCTCCTTGCGCTGCAGCTGGCTCCTCTGTCAGTGGCTGCCTGGATAGACCCCACAGTAATCGCTAGGATAAATCCATCTTTAACCGCTGCCTATGCCGCTGCAGTGATTAGAGGGGCGCAGGCAGCGGTTATAGATGGATTTCTCTGTAGCCCCCTGACAGCTGGCGTCCAGAGGACAATGCTTCAAGGGCCCCTTGGAATTCTGCCACTGTGCAGCTCTCCAGGTATCGGCGGTAGGAGCCAGGGACGACCCGCATCTATCCGGGCCTGGGACCCCAGACCCAACAGTCCCCCCCTGATGGCGGCCCTGGACGCTTGGCAAGATTCCACAGTATTAGGTGGATTACTGTGCCAAATGCATACTCAGGAATGAATGTCCCCGTTCCGCTCTACATCTCCTATAAGACCAGTCTTTTGCAGCTATACAGTTGTAGCCATTTTCACATACTTAACAATACAGGCCCTCATTCAGAGCCGCTCGTAAGCGGCCGCTCGTTCGTTATGAGCGATGTTCGCTCATCTGCGCATGCGTACGGATTATAATACGCATGCGCGAACCAGTCAGTGCGGCCGAAAATCGTTTGTTCGCTAAATAGCGAATGCCTACTATTTTGAGTGACAGGAGGAGGCGTATGTGGGTGGTAACAGGGGAAGGTGCTTGAAAACGGGGAGTGGAATTCAGAACGCAGGCGTGCTTAAAGGTCAAAACGGGCGTTTTAAGGGTGTGCATAATTAAAACAGCAGCGTCATTGACCACGTCACTGGGTTATTTTATAGTCAGAACTGCTCGCAAGATAGTGGTAGGCAAAAACAAACACCAGAATAGCGAGCAGTTAATATGCTGTTCGATGTACTCGATTAATCTAATAAATAGCGGACATGACGTATGGTGCGAGCGGCCAGGGGGCGTATTTTACAAAAAAACGACCGCAAGTTTTGTTTGCTCGTTCAGACATAGATGCGTGAACAGACCGCAAAGAGCGAACGGTTCATTTGAATAGCTACCCCTTTATTCTGAACGAGCGAGCGCAAATAGCGTCCGGCTCTGAATGAGGGCCACACTTCCTAAATGGGCACAGTTACACAAAGATAGGTATTGGGTGCTTCATGTCTAGAAATAACCCTTTGAGGTTTCCAGGCTTATTTTACAACAACAAATAGCAGAAATTAACTAAAGTCTGTGGCATTCAATAAGAAATGAGCTTACATAGTTTTTCTTCTGCTATGCTTATGAATGCTAAAAGCGGAGTAATCATGTTAAGTGGTTGTTACTGGTTACAGAAACTTATCTATCAACTTTAACTCTCTAAACCAGTGCTTCCCAAAATTGGCCCTGTAGACACACCAACAGTACAGGTTTTAAGGATTTTGATGCTTGAGCAGAGATACAGTAGTTTGAGCAAAATAATTGAGGTACTAATTAAGTCACTTGTGCTCAACCATGGATATCCTTAAAACCTGGACTGTTTATGTGACTTGAGGACTGAGGGCCTGATTCAGAGGCGCACGCTATGAATCAGGGCGTTTTTTTGTTTTTTTTAGTTTCGGCCTCCAGCGCGCTCGCATAGCTGTGGGTGACCACCCACAGCTTTTGCGAGCGGCCTGGCGATGGTCTCATGTCTTGCAAGCCCGAGTCAACTTCCTGCTCTTATAGAGCAGGAAGTCCACTACTGACATCACTCGTGATCTCAGTGGGGCTGCCCACAAACGCCAGCGTTTATGCAGCCACCCCCCCTCCCCGCCTACAAAATGGGGCGAGCTGTCAATCAACATCGACAGCCGCCCCGTCTTGTAGTGAGCCCCGGAGCGACAGCTGCCGTCGCTCACTGGGGCTCGCGCATGCGTACACCGGAGGTGGCGCATGCGCAGGGGCCACACATCGATCGCTCGCGAGTGGATCTGAATCAAGCCCTGAGTGCCTGATTCAGAGCCGCTCGCTAGATGCGATCGCTCGCACGATGTGTATGCAGTGCATTAGCACGCCCAGTGGGCCTGATTCAGAGCTGCTCGTAAGCGGCCGCTCGTTCGCTCTGAGCGATGTTCACACAACTGCGCATGCATATGGCTCGTAATGCACATGCGCAAACCAGTCATTGCGGTCAGAAATCGTGCACTCGTAAAACAGCGAGGGGCTGCTAATTTGATTGACAGAATGTTCCGTTTGTGGGTGGTAACAGGGGAAGGTGCTTGAAAACGGGGGGGGGTGGAGATCCGAACGCAGGCGTGCCTAACGGTCAAAAGGGCGTTTAATGGGAGTGCATAATTAGTAAAGAAGCGTCATTGACCACCAGTGGTGGGCTGGGCCGGGGGGCAGGGTGCCATGTGCCCCCCGGGCCGCAGCGTCATGCCGCGGGCAGTCTGTCACTGACACAGACTGCACCGTGTGTGTAGCGCTGACCGGACGGAGTTCGGTCAGCGATACACAAGTGACAAACACACAGCCGCCGGCTCCGGCAGCTGTGTATTTGTTGTAAGCAGCAGCCAATGAGAGTCTGTCAGACTCTCATTAGCTGCTGCTGCGGCCACTGCAGAAGCCGCTCCATCTTCCGGAGCATCATGGCATCATATGATGTCTCTCCCATAATGCCCGGGAAGGACAGACGGAGGAGCGGATGGCGATGGTGGGAGCGGGGATTCAGGTAAGTGTTTTTTTTACTACGTGTGTCTACTGGGGGGGAGGCTGGCACTACAAGGGAGAGACCACTACTGGGGCACCACAAGGGGGGAACCACTACTGGAGGCACTGCAAGGGGGGGACTACTACTAATGGCAATACAAGGGGGGGACTACTACTACTGGGAGCACTACAAGGGGGGGACTACTGGTGGCACTACAAAGGGGCAACCACTACTGGACTGGGGGCACTACAAGAGGGAGGGACTACTACTGGGGGCACTACAAGAGGGAGACCACTACTGGGGGTACTACAATGGGGAGATCACTACTGGGGCACTACAGGGGGGGGGCACTACAAGGGGGGACCACTACTGGGGATTATAACTGGGGGCACTTCAAGGGGGGGGACTACTACTGGGGGCACTACAAGGGGGGGCTACTACTACTAGGGGCACTACAAGGGGAGGGGACAACTACTAGGGGCACTGCATAGGGGGGAGGGGACTACTACTAGGGGCACTACATAGGGGGAGGGGACTACCACTGGGGGCACTGCATCGAGGGACCACTGCTGGGGGCTCTATAAAAAGGGCAATACTGGGGGTACTGCATAGGGGGGAGACTACAACTGGGGCCACTATTTAAGGGGCACTGCATAAGGGTTACCACTATTGGGGGCACTGAATGGGGTGTGAACTGCTACTGGGGGCACTATTTAAGGGGCACTGCATAAGTGTTACCACTATTGGGGGCACTGCATGGGTTGTGGACTGCTACTGGGGGCACTATATAAGGCACTGCATAGGGGGTACCATTAATGGGGGCACTATATAAGGGGCTTACTACTGGGGGCACAAGGGGCACTGCACAGGGGGGAACCACTACTGGGGCCACTGTATAAGGGGCACTACATAGGGGGATCACTACTGGGGGCACTACTGGAGGCCTGCATAAGGGGATCCTCTCCTGGGGCACAGGGGGGCACTGCATATGGGCAGCACGACGGGGCTGTTCCTAATCTTTATTTTTACTTTACATTACTCCCATATGGACCCACCTCCTCCCTGGAACACTTGAGGGGGGGGGGGCGCCGTAGCACGCATGTTCTTCGGGCATCCTGGCTACACGCTACCCCTCTGCCAGGGCCGCCTGCATGCATTTGCCCCCCAGGCTAAAAGTTGCCAGCCAGCCCCTGTCGACCACGTTACTTGGTTGTCTTTTAGCCTGAACTGCTCGCAGTGATAGCGGTAAGAAAATCCTACCACAACAACTGCGAGCAGTTCAAATGCCTTTCGATGTTCCTGATTAATCTAATAAATACCGGAGATGACGTGTGATGCGAACAGCAAAGGGGCGTCTTTACAAAATAGCGAGCGCATTTTTCGAACGCTCGCTCAGACATAGAGGCGTCAACACACCGCAAAGAGAGAGCGCTCAATTTAAATATCCGGCCCCTTTTTTAGAACGAGAGTCCGCAAATAGCGTCCGGCTCTGAATCAGGCCCAGTATTTCTTAGAGAGTGATCACATAGTGTATGCAGACACCCACCAGCCTGTTTTAAGACGCCCACTTGTGCACGTCATGCCCAGGAAGTGTATGCAACCATCAGTACATCAGGTAACATCGGATGCTATCGCAGCACTTGAGGTTGACCATACCCTCCCGCAAGGCCGTAGGGAGGGTGGTGCGGCCGGTGCTTCCGCACAGGGCGGAATCCTCCAGCGGCACTGGCCGCACACTTCCTGGCGCCGAAAGTCTGGAGGAAGAGACCTCCGGCAGTGGTGCGCGGTGCACGAAGAATGGCAGCCCAGGATCCTGCCCTCCCTCCACCCCCTGGAAGGAAAGGTAAGTGCTCAGGGGGAGGAGGGGGGCGGAGAGGGAGCGAGAGGGGTGGCAGTGCTGCACAGGGCACACTGCCGTCCAGATACGGCGCTGCCCTGTCGCAAGCACTGCGAGCACTTCAGTGTAAAAACAAGCCAGGTGATGTGTACTATGATGCTGTCTTTTAATTATGCACATCTCTAAAACGCCGTTTAGATGCTCAGGCACGCCTACGTTTGAACCTCCACTTCCCCGTTTTTAATGGCCAGCCCCTGTTACCACCTACAAATGGATTCCCCTGTCACTCACTCTGCTGGGCTGTCTATGCGCAGCGAGCGAATGCATTGTGAAGTTTCGCTAAGGTATGCGCATGCGCACTGCGATGCTAACGCATGCGCACATTGCATACACACTGCACACCATCGGCAGCAGCGAGAGTTTGCATCTTAGCGAGAGGGTCTGAATGAGCTCCTCAGTGTGAGAAGTTCTGCTTAAATTGCACTGGGGAAATGATAGCTGTAACCTGATTGGATGCTTTGGGTTACACCACAATTGTGCAATACTCTTGGTATTAAATGAGGCTTCAACTCTAAGTTTTATTTAAAAAGAAGGGATTGAAATGTTTGTGGTCTTTATGTCACATGTTCTACCTGGTGGTACAACTCTAGTGATCTGGGTTGGTACAGACTAGCGGCATAAGATACTGTACCATGCCACTTTTACACGTGCTCCAAAGGTTATGAATCTATTTGACCTTTTTCCGCCATTTGTCATCAGCTGGTAATCATTACCCCACAAATCACACGCAGGTGCCTACGCTAATGGGATTTCCTAGCGCACCACTATATATTAATGGATATGAGTGACGGTAAGGGAGAGTCAGGAGCATCCTTTATAAAAAAAATCAACTTGAAACAGAACTGCAACATCTATAAGTAAACAGAGTTTGTTGCTTTCATAGACAATTCAACAGATGATCCTCTCACTGTTACATAGCTACTATATGATTAGTGAGGCCGAGGTCACCCAGTTCAACTCTGTCTGGTGATGCCTGTGCTGAACAAAAGCACTGATGCAATCTCCAGGGTTTCTTTAGACAGGAGAAAATGTACCTTATATTATGCACAGCATTTATGATCTGCTTCTGTTAAAGGCATACTTGCTTATTCTCCCGGGACGGCCAGGAGCCTCCCAAATATTGGGTGCTGGCTCCTCGTAAGAGTAGGCAAATCTCCCGGACTGGCCACCGCCCCCCGTGCCCCTCTCCGCCCACACTCACTTAGTGAGCGAAAATGGGTGGTCCGATGACAAGATTCGGCACTGAATCGCGATCCCGCACCGCCCAATTAAGCTGCCCCCTGCTGCACCAACCTGCCGGAGGGGGCTGCCAGAATATCGGCAAGTCTGGTTAAAGGGCTTCATTTAATAACTATACCATATGCTGGTGGCATAATTTATTTAGTATCACTGTGAAACTTACGAATATTCCACTGGTATTTAGGATGTTACCTGTCCGGTGAGGTCCAGCAGTGTCCCCCACCTCCGCTGCGCCCTCTGGTGAATTTCTGGCAGCCTAGCCCTGTGGGTGACGAGCTACTGACTAATGTGCCTGTGCGAAAGGCTTCTCTGAAGCTTAGCCACTAACGCCATCTATATATGGCGTTAGCGATGCACTCATAAAGAGCGGTGCAGTCACTGTGGCCGGATGGCTTACCATATGTTTGCAAAGGAATCGGTATGAAATACCGGCAGTCGGTATCCTGGCGGTCAGAATTCCAACGCCTGGATCCCGACAGGGTTAACATACCGACACTTGTTGATTGGTATGCTAACCCTAACCCTCCCTTCCCTGGTGCCTGAACCTAACCACCCCCTTAGTGCCTAAACCTATCCTCCCCCTCCCCGAACCCTAAACCTAACCCTCCCCCCCCCCCGAACCCTAAACCTAACCCTCCCCCCAACCCTGTTACTTACCGTCGGCATCCCGGCGGTCTGGATGCCGGCACCGGGATTCTGACCGGCATCGCTATTCTGGTGCCAGTAATGTAAGTGCAAATGTATGTAACTGAGATCTCTGCATTCCTATTACTATGTAGGATATAAATCTTTTGCTGCCGATTGCTATGTGCTGGGGAATTTTTTTTTTTCACGGTTTGCTAAATACTGAATGGATGTCATATCCCCTTGAGCGAGTTCTAAAGGGGTTATAACTTAAATGGAGCTTATCAAAAATTATTCATAATCTGTTTAATTGTTCCCTCCTAAAAGAGCATTTAGTAGAAGGTGGTATGAAGCACTAGTATGCTAAAAACAGGGCCGTAACTATTGGTGTGTGTCTGGTGATGGCGCCCAGAGCGCAGGACTCTGTGGGCAGCACCGTCGCCTACCCACGAAATTTGCTCCTAGCTAGCAGGGTGCCTGGAATGTGCCAGGGTGCCAGGATTGCTAATGCAGGACCGCCGGAGAGTTCTTTAGATGCTCCAGCTGGACTTTGGGCACTAAGGGGGCGGGCCGGGCCAGGGTGAATCTTAGCCCTGTTATAACGCTGGGCAAAGATAAAAGGTTAATATTGCCAGGCCATAACTGGCCAGGGACAATCCCGGGTTTTAAATATATCCCTCTTTTTTAAAATTACTAACAGATCAATACAATTGCTCCTACTTACTATACAGGACATGTCGCTATGTTACTGTCTGGACTTTGCAAGCTAATATATATTCTAAGAGCCGGCATCCCGACTTTCGGTATAGTGACCGCATCCCATATTATATATATATATATAGACCCTGTTCAACCCACACATCCACCTGGGTGCCTTCCTCAGACCTAGTCACCCCAAATGTAGGATATAGGTGGCACTCACAGGAATTTACATAGCGGACAGCAGGAATCAACGTTTCAATTTATCATAGTACTTTTTTGTCAGGATACAAAAACAAGTACTTGACACCCAGTGCTCTGTAAAATACGCTCCGGGCTTCCGCCGACATCAGCTGTGTGACCTGTCGCACCCACAGCTGTGTGACCAAAACAAAGCACCACCAATAAAACAACAGCTGCAGGAATGATAACAAAACATATCACAATACCGATAGTAGGGCTGCCGATGATATGTACTGGGGTTAAGGGGAGGGTTAGGGTTAGGCACTAAGGGTGAGGGTTAGGTTTAGGCAGTAGAGGGGGTTAGGTTTAGGCAGCAGGGAGAGAGGAAAGGATAGGGATAGGGGGAGAGTTAGGATACTGACCGACAGACTGACCCTGCCGGGATGCCGGCATCGGGATTCTGACTGCTGGTATCCCGAGCGCCGGTATCCCAAACCAAACCCATATAATATATACATACCAGAAAACATGTTCCCTCATTTGTTTGGTAGCTTATTGAGTATGGGGGAAATTTATCAAACCTTCTAAGAGGAGAAGTGGAGAAGTTTCCCCTAACAACCAATCAGCATCCCCCTATCATTTTATAGAATGTACTAGATAAATGATAGCTAGCAGCTGATTGGTTGTTATGGGCAACAGCTCCACTTGTCTTCTGCAGACGTTTTGATACATCTCCCCCTAAGAATCTTTTTGTGGCTGCTTATAACCTTAAAGACAGCATTCTGCAAGACTTGCTACAAATACAATACTAACGGCTCTATTTATCAATCTGCTTTTTACTAAAATAGTGTGAAAAAGGGTATTTCACTACCTTTTAATATTATTTTAGTTTCACTGAAATGTATTAAAGGGCAATTGTAAAAAACCACTCCAAGCCCTTTAATTCTTATTTCTTTAGCAAGCAGATCGTATTTCCCATACTTGTAATGGGGGAACTGTGAAAAAATACCGGGAGGGAGCCTTGCTATAACATCGCCATCTGGTTCCCCAACTCCTGTTCCGCTCTGACAGGCAGAGCAGAGCTGGGAGCCGGCCCCCTGTGATGAGCTTTGCGGTCTAAATAGACCACAGGCTGATTACTGTTAAAAAGAAAAACAGTTTAAAAAAAACCTCAGTCACTTACCTGCAGCCGGGGGTCCACTGATCGGTAATCTCTCTCCTATGGTCACGTGGTCTCCAGGGATCCTGCACTGTGACCCCAGTCAGGTGTGCTGTAAACTGCATCTAAGTTTATAGCACAGCTGAGCGGGGTCACAGACCAGGAGCCCCGGCGACCAGCTGACCAGAGAAGATCCTCGCGGGGGTCAGCAGGGGGGGTTAGTGCTAGCCAGAGTCAGTGCATACGCAAAGGCATTGTCTCTGTATTATTTGCAGAAAATAACGTGATTCAGCACGGATCGCAATTGTGATTGCAGATGCGTAATCCACGCAATGCAACTGCGAAAATATGCTAATGCCTGCCACAGCTCAGCCAGCACAGAGACGCCCACTGCTGCTATCTCACATCCGTAATACCTCGCAGTCCTGCGTATACATCGGAGCATATCGGCCCGCCACACACAATTACAGCAGCTCTGACCCGTTGCAGAAATTGCAAGTCTCGTCCACGCAGTGATTCCACGCAGGCTGCCTAGGCAATCACAGTGGCTAATTTATGCACGCCCATGCAACGGCAATCAAAAGGACAGGCACGCCAGTGTTTCGGGAGCCACTCCCCCGTCTCCACCCCGCAAACGCTCACGGCCTGTCACTCACTCTGCGATGGATTCCTGTCTGCGTTCGTAATTGCAGTGTGATTGCCACGCACGCGCAGTGGGCTGCATATGCATGCGCAATGGGTAACAATCGATCTGCGCACGTAGTTGCGATTGCAATCCGTGCTGAATCAGGCCCAGTGTGCGGTGAGGATTCGCAGGGACAGAGCTTTCTCGAGAGCTCCGTCCTGGCTTGAGAATGTTGATACATTCTCGTGATAATTCCTAAATGCGCAATGCAAATTTAGCTGAAATTATTAGACTACGATCCGCATTTGAAATGCGGATTGTAGTAAATAAGGGCCAAAACCATTTTTAATACTTTTTTCCAACAAGGCTTCTGCTGGCATCACTATTAATAGTCTTATTTATTTACT
This sequence comes from Taudactylus pleione, assembly GCA_031769625.1. NCBI lineage: Eukaryota > Metazoa > Chordata > Amphibia > Anura > Myobatrachidae > Taudactylus > Taudactylus pleione. Next base: position 2,204,258 of record JAUIMM010000450.1, read on the forward strand.
TTTGGACAGCGGTGCAGAGACGATTAGCTCTTGGCTAAGGGAATTACATGATTTCCTCCCTCGCCTAAAGGACATCCTATGATTGATAACCTTTCAATTTTCAGCCCTGAGACTGATGAAAGACGACAGCCAGGGGGCGCTGACTGGAGTCCTGTAGATTGATGCCTGCAGAAATTTGGGGGCCACTGTTTGCTTGTGAGGTGTAAGATTGAGGAGTCCAGCTTGTGTAAGGTGCTACAGAAAAATGAATACAAATATATCAATGAAATTGAACTAATAAGATGGGCATTATATATTAGTTTCTATATTGTCCTTTAATGTTCATATTTAATTTTAGAATCTTTATAATATTTATTGCTTTTTTTACTTTTCATACATAAATTTTGTAGAAATACTTATATGTTGTACTTATTGCTGTTTTATAGTATCACTTATCTCATTATTGTGATATATATATATATGAGAGAGAGAGAGACACACATATACTGTGTATATATATATATATATATATATATATATAAATACTGATAGTGCATGCTTGATAATGTACCAGATTGGTAACTACAATGCACTGTAGTAAATACTCCATAATTCTTGAAAATATGGGAATGCAGTAAAATGTAACATATGTGCAGTGTAGAACCAGACCCCTACAGGAGGGGGTGGTCCTTCAGGCAGTGAGGTCCACCAGGGATTTCCCCTGTACCCCTGTGGGCCAGTCCGACCCTGGTGGTAAGTGAAGGTAAAAAGTTGACACAATCTCTTTGCTTCCGGGTTTGGACATGGCTGGGTGCTGCCCAATTCAATGTGTTTTGCATATTCAATACATTAGTAATTAGACCCAGCATTAGCTGGGTCATCCCGCCTGACCTACTCAACCTCGTTCTCTTCTGTTCAGTCATCGCGGCTGAGTTGTGCATGTTCCCGTCACACCCAATGTGTACACACATGCAGTGCGAGCCGAGGCATATGTGTTACGGTTCTTGCACGGTTGTGTAAGACCTTTTGAGCCAGGGAGAGGATCTTCCACCAATAACAGCCACCGGCTGTTCCCTTAGTGAGTTATTTACACACCGGTACTTAGGTGGCTGCCTGGATTTACGCCTCCAGCAGTAGAGACTTACACAACCCACGAGAGACCGCAGGACTGCTGACTGAGGGCTAGACAAGCTGATGGGTGGCAGTCCTTCGGGGGGCTAGCTGGAGTGTGGTTGTGGGAGGATAGCACTATACTGAACAATATGGTTGTAGGTATGTCAGGGACTGAGGAACAACTGAGTAGCACGACAATACTAATAGCTGCAGGGCAGGAGTGACCTGGACAGAGATGTAGCAAGACACAGACAAGCCTGGACTGAACAAGACAAGAATGGACTATGACAAGACCAACAGAAAAACAAACAAGGACTAGACTGGCAAGCCACACACAAGAACCAGACAAACAAGAACCAGACAGACAAAATGCAAACAAGGACTAGTGGTTGAAGTAACAAAGTTCAAGATGCAGCCTTGCGAGCCGTAGTGTGGCTATGACAGCCGAGAGGAGCTGCAGGCTATGATGCGGCCTTGCGGGCCTTGATGTGGCTATGACAGCCGAGATGAGATGCAGGCTATGATGCGGACTTGCGGGCCGTGGTGTGGCTATGACAGCCGAGATGAGATGCAGGTTATGATGCGGCCCTGCGGGCCATGGTGCGGCTATAACAGCCGAGATGAGCTGCAGGCTATGATGCGGCCTTGCGGGCCGTGGTGCGGCTATGATAGCCGAGATGAGCTGCAGGCTATGATGTGTCTGGAGCAATACGGCAGACAGGTGAACTCAGGCACGACAGGAACACAGGCAGGAAGCAGAGTGACACGGCTTGGGAAGACTCTGGAATGACAGTGCCACAGGCAGCAGCAGCGTATATTCCACAGGCTAATACTCAACAGACAGACAGGTGCAAGATACTGGAACTGTGGAACTTGGGGAGATCGGCAAAAGTTCAAACTTCAGAGAGACATGCACACACTGGTTGTCAGACAGAATAACCGGCATGGAGAGCAAGGCTGGCTGAAACTTAAAGGAAGCAGGGTCCAATCAGAGCCAATTCCAGGAGAGTAATTCCTAATCAAAGGCATGTGTGTACCTGCTCTGCAGAGAGACAGCTAGTTAATTAGTGAACACATGAAAGAACACACACAGACAGACATGAATGACAGGCAATGAATTGACACAGACAAGACAGGATTTCCAGCTTCCTGCAAAAAGCCAGAACAAGGACAGGACATGGTGCCTGATTCAGAGCCGCTCGTATGCGGCCGCTCGTTCGTTCTGACCGATGTTCGCACATCTGCGCATGCGTACGGATTGTAATACGCATGCGCGAACCAGTCAGTGTGGCCGAAAATCGTTTGTTCGCTATATAGCGAATGCCTGCTATTTTGAGTGACAGAAGGAGGCGTATGTGGGTGGTAACAGGGGAAGGTGCTTGAAAACGGGGGTGTGGAATTAGATCGCAGGTGTGCTTAAAGGTCAAAACGGGCGTTTTAAGGGAGTGCATAATTAATACAGCAGCGTCATTGACCACGTCACTTGGTTTTTTTTTACCCCGAACTGATCGCAAAATAGCGGTTGAAAAAACCAGCCACAAGAATAGCGAGCAGTTCATACGCTGTTCGATGTGCTCGATTAATCTAATAAATAGCGGACATGACGTAGGATGCGAGCGGCCAGCGGGCGTATTTTTCAAAATTACAACCGCAAGTTTTGCTCGCTCGTTCAGACTTAGAGGCGTGAACAGACCGCAATTAGCGCACGGTTCATTTGAATAGCCACCCCTTGTTTTAGAACGAACGACCGCAAATAGCGAGCGGCTCTGAATCAGGCCCATGGTGCAGTATCCCAGTAACAACTATGACTGGGAACTGCCACAAAGATGATTTGCTAGCCGCAAATCCTAACACTATGTTGTGCACGTTGGGCATGATGACCACGCACACGCATACGTGAATACCTAATTTTTTTTATCAGGATACAAATTGATATATAAAGATTTATTTGTCATACTCTATAAGCCTTATAGGTTAATATCTATTGTAGCAGATTTCTTCAAATAAAAAAAAAATTGCATAAATCAGTAAATGGGTTTGTGACTACTGTGGGTAATTAAAGAGCAGTTCTGGGGACTTTCATAACTCTAAGGGCCTCATGTATGAACGAGACATAACCCCTGTAGCACTCGCTAAAGGGGTTATGTCCTCCTTTCAATATTTAATAAATATTGATCTTTAGATGGCGAGAGCGATACAGTCCACATTGCCGGCAATGGGCACCCAGGTAGCAGCCTTTCTGGTTTCAGCGAAGCCTTCCAGGCACTGCCGGGTGAAAGTGCCATGCCCACAGCAACCCATCTCTGGCAGCGATAAGGTGCCAGCAACAGAGCAGATGCCAGCGCTGATGAGGGAAATCATCTCTGAACCTCGCTGGAGAGGTGAGTGATACTGAATACCAGTGGCATATTTGTTAGTATCACTGCGATACTAAACGTAATATCATAGTTGCTGACTTTCTGGCTGCTCTTTCCGGGAGGGAGCAGCCACATCGGTAGGGCAGGGGGGGGCGTGGCCGGCAAAGAGGGCGTGTCCGGGCAGTTGAACGAAGTTTGCGGCCGTGACGGGGGCCCCCTCGCCGCGCGGGGGGGAAGGGGGGCAGGGGGATCGGCAGCCACCGGGAGGCTTCCCTGCCTTTCCAGGGGGCAGGGAGCTTTACCCGATTATTGGGAGGCTCCCGGCCGAATTGGGAGGGTAGGCAACCCTGCGTAATATGCCGCTGGTAATAAGATACGTTCATAGATGGGGTCCTAAGGTCTGCATCTGGATGCCATCTTAGTTCATCTGCTGGACCCATTAACGTTGTTTCCATTTCTGTTCCTTATACAAACTTAAGCTTCCTCATCATTGGGGGCTGATAATATTACTGCCTTAAAGCCATTACATACACTTTCCCCAACACCATTGATATTGGTGTTTCGCTGCGTTATGTGTCAAGTGTTACCCAGACCTTGTAGATTGTAAGCTCAGATGTATATATTTTTTTAAAATGATTACTATGTTTTATTTATAAGGCAGCACATGGGTTCTGATACACCTATCATGAATGGTCAAATAAAGAAAATGGAAGCTGGACTAGAATAGAATTTGGATATATAAAGTTACTTCTACATGAACATTTTATGGTGCATACACACGGTCAGATTTTTCCTTCAGATATGAACGATAACGATTTAAAAATCCTTCAGTCGTTCATATCTGAAGGAAAATCTGACATATCTGACATGCCTGAACGATGGACGATCAACGATGCGCGTTCCCGTTTGTCAGATAACGATATCTGACATCTGATGTGTTTGCAGTCAGACTTGGACGATTCCATTCAATTTAATGCAGTCAAAAATCGTTCAATCGTTCAAATCATTCAAAACTTTGGTAAAATCGTTCAAATCGTTCAATCGTTCATCTAACAAATCTGACAAGTCTAACAAATCTGACCGTGTGTATGCTCCATTAGTGAGCGTACACACGGTCAGATTTGTCAGACTTGTCAGATGAACGATTGAACGATTAAACGATTTGAACGATTTGAACGATTTTACCAAAGTTTTGAACGATTTGAACGATTGAACGATTTTTGACTGCATTAAAATGAATGGAATCGTCCAAGTCTGACTGCAAACCCATCAGATGTCAGATATCGTTATCTGACAAACGGGAACGCGCATCGTTGATCGTCCATCGTTCAGGCATGTCAGATATGAACGATTTTCCTTCAGATATGAACGACTGAACGATTTTTAAATCGTTATCGTTCATATCTGAAGGAAAAATCTGATCGTGTGTATGCACCATTATGGAGCGTACACACGGTCAGATTTGTCAGACTTGTCAGATTTGTCAGATGAACGACTGAACGACTAAACGATTTGAACGATTTGAACGATTTGACCAAAGTTTTGAACGATTTGAACGATTGAACGATTTTTGACTGCATTAAAATGAATGGAATCGTCCAAGTCTGACTGCAAACCCATCAGATGTCAGATATCGTTATCTGACAAACGGGAACGCGCATCGTTGATCGTCCATCGTTCAGGCATGTCAGATATGAACGATTTTCCTTCAGATATGAACGACTGAACGATTTTTAAATCGTTATCGTCCATATCTGAAGAAAAAATCTGATCGTGTGTATGCACCATTAGTGTTTCTTGGCTGAACTTTGTACAAAACGTCTGTGTTTACACATAGCCAAGGAATATCATGATCTGCAACTTTAGAGATACACTGTAGCAAATCCATCCCACACGTGAAATATAAATCACGGTAACATCTTGTCCTATGTCAAACATATATTGAGCCTCAAAATGTAATAATTAATGAAGTCTTTGGTCTAAAACATATAAAAGTCATTGCAAGCTCTGTATTTTAGCTTTGCATACTCAGTCTTAGCCAGCTCTGCACATATGTACAGTAAATATACTTTGCTTATAACAAGAAGACTCGTCATTCTGTTCTTAATCCCTAACACGACCAGTGCACTCTTACCAAAAGTTTGCCTACACTTTTACCTCCATTTTTTTCACCCTTTATCGCCCAGTTTACTGCCATTTGTACCCCCAGCATATCACAACTTTTCATCAGTGACGTGTGGTGAGATAAATGGCTGGGGAGGCACACATGTATAAACACTAGGGATGTGCAGGCTCAGATAGGTTCGAATTTTCCAGCCAAGTTCGGATTTATCCCGCCAAAAATCAGGTCTCAGAAAGAGGCAAAATGTCATCTTTCATGGACAAACATCATCATTCCTGGACAAAAGTCCATGGAAGATGATGTTTGTCCGGGAAAAATACGAACCTGGCGGGAAAATTCAAACCTATCCGAGCCTGCACATCCCTAATAAAAACAGTTTTTATATCAAAACTATGATAGGAGAGGGAGCATGACAGGGAGTATGATAGGAGAGGGAGTATGACAGGGAGTATGATAGGAGAGGGAGTATGACAGGGAGTATGATAGGAGAGGGAGTATGATAGGAGAGGGAGTATGACAGGGGAGGGAGTATGATAGGAGAGGGAGTATGATAGGAGAGGGAGTATGACAGGGAGTATGATAGGGGAGGGAGTATGACAAGGAGTATGATAGGAGAGGGAGTATGATAGGAGAGGGAGTATGACAGGGAGTATGATAGGGGAGGGAGTATGACAAGGAGTATGATAGGAGAGGGAGTATGATAGGAGAGGGAGTATGACAGGGAGTATGATAGGAGAGGGAGCATGACAGGGGAGGGAGCATGACAGGGAGTATGATAGGAGAGGGAGTATGACAGGGAGTATGATAGGAGAGGGAGCATGACAGGGAGTATGATAGGGGAGGGAGCATGACAGGGAGTATGATAGGGGAGGGAGTATGACAAGGAGTATGATAGGAGAGGGAGTATGATAGGAGAGGGAGTATGACAGGGGAGGGAGTATGATAGGAGAGGGAGTATGATAGGAGAGGGAGTATGACAGGGGAGGGAGTATGACAGGGAGTATGATAGGGGAGGGAGTATGACAAGGAGTATGATAGGAGAGGGAGTATGATAGGAGAGGGAGTATGATAGGGGAGGGAGTATGACAAGGAGTATGATAGGAGAGGGAGTATGATAGGAGAGGGAGTATGACAGGGAGTATGATAGGAGAGGGAGCATGACAGGGGAGGGAGCATGACAGGGAGTATGATAGGAGAGGGAGTATGACAGGGAGTATGATAGGAGAGGGAGCATGACAGGGAGTATGATAGGAGAGGGAGTATGACAAGGAGTATGATAGGAGAGGGAGTATGATAGGAGAGGGAGTATGACGGGAGGGAGTATGATAGGAGAGGGAGTATGATAGGAGAGGGAGTATGACAGGGGAGGGAGTATGACAGGGAGTATGATAGGAGAGGGAGTATGATAGGAGAGGGAGCATGACAGGGAGTATGATAGGAGAGGGAGTATGACAGGGGAGGGAGTATGATAGGAGAGGGAGTATGATAGGAGAGGGAGTATGATAGGAGAGGGAGCATGCCAGGGAGTATGATAGGAGAGGGAGTATGACAGGGAGTATGATAGGAGAGGGAGTATGATAGGAGAGGGAGCATGCCAGGGAGTATGATAGGAGAGGGAGTATGACAGGGAGTATGATAGGAGAGGGAGCATGACAGGGAGTATGATAGGGGAGGGAGCATGACAGGGAGTATGATAGGGGAGGGAGTATGACAAGGAGTATGATAGGAGAGGGAGTATGATAGGAGAGGGAGTATGACAGGGAGTATGATAGGAGAGGGAGCATGACAGGGGAGGGAGCATGACAGGGAGTATGATAGGAGAGGGAGTATGACAGGGAGTATGATAGGAGAGGGAGCATGACAGGGAGTATGATAGGAGAGGGAGTATGACAAGGAGTATGATAGGAGAGGGAGTATGATAGGAGAGGGAGTATGACAGGGGAGGGAGTATGATAGGAGAGGGAGTATGATAGGAGAGGGAGTATGACAGGGGAGGGAGTATGACAGGGAGTATGATAGGAGAGGGAGTATGATAGGAGAGGGAGCATGACAGGGAGTATGATAGGAGAGGGAGTATGACAGGGGAGGGAGTATGATAGGAGAGGGAGTATGATAGGAGAGGGAGTATGACAGGGGAGGGAGTATGACAGGGAGTATGATAGGAGAGGGAGTATGATAGGAGAGGGAGCATGACAGGGAGTATGATAGGAGAGGGAGTATGACAGGGGAGGGAGTATGATAGGAGAGGGAGTATGATAGGAGAGGGAGTATGACAGGGGAGGGAGTATGACAAGGAGTATGATAGGAGAAGGAGTATGATAGGAGAGGGAGTATGACAGGGGAGGGAGTATGACAGGGAGTATGATAGGAGAGGGAGTATGACAGGGAGTATGATAGGAGAGGGAGCATGACAGGGAGTATGATAGGAGAGGGAGTATGACAGGGAGTATGATAGGAGAGGGAGCATGACAAGGAGTATGATAGGAGAGGGAGTATGACAGGGAGTATGATAGGAGAGGGAGCATGACAGGGAGTATGATAGGAGAGGGAGTATGACAGGGAGTATGATAGGAGAGGGAGTATGACAGGGAGTATGATAGGAGAGGGAGTATGACAGGGAGTATGATAGGAGAGGGAGCATGACAGGGAGTATGATAGGAGAGGGAGTATGACAAGGAGTATGATAGGAGAGGGAGTATGATAGGAGAGGGAGTATGACAGGGAGTATGATAGGGGAGAGAGTATGACAAGGAGTATGATAGGAGAGGGAGTATGATAGGAGAGAGAGTATGACAGGGAGTATGATAGGGGAGGGAGTATGACAAGGAGTATGATAGGAGAGGGAGTATGACAGGGAGTATGATAGGAGAGGGAGTATGACAGGGAGTATGATAGGAGAGGGAGTATGACAGGGAGTGATAGGGGAGGGAGCAAGACAGGGAGTAAGATAGGACAGGGAGTATGACAGGGAGTATGATAGGACAGGGAGTATGACAGGGAGTATGATAGGGGAGGAAGTATGACAGGGAGTATGATAGGGGAGGGAGTATGACACGGAGTATGACAGGGAGTATGATAGGAGAGGGAGTATGACAGGGAGTATGATAGGAGAGGGAGTATGACAGGGAGTATGATAGGAGAGGGAGTATGACAGGGAGTATGATAGGGAGTATGATAGGGGAGGGAGTATGATAGGAGAGGGAGCATGACAGGGAGTATGATAGGGGAGGGAGTATGACAGGGAGTATGACAGGGAGTATGATAGTGGAGGGAGCATGACAGGGAGTATGATAGGAGAGGGAGTATGACAGGGGATGCCCAGCCTACGCACGTAGTCTCACTGCTATAGTATGCTAATCCATTGCGATCACTATGCTGTCGCAGCACAACATAAGGACGCCCACTTTACACAGATCCGTTATACTTAGCAAGGCTGCAAAACCATCGGTAACATCGAGTACCATCGCAGCCTCGCACACACTTGCACAAGCTCTGACCTTACTCTGGAATTGCTAACTTCATCACACGCTATGAGTACTCAGGCTGCATATGGCATTGCAGTGGATAATTTATGCACGCCCCCGCAATGGCGTTTAAACGCACTAGCATGCCTGAATTTCTCCAAACCCCCCTTTCACCTCCCCCAAACGGCACTTCCTGTCAATCGCTCTGTGATGGGTCTGCATAGTCACTGCGATTGCAGTGGTTGGTTTGCGTATGCGCACTGTGATGCATATGCATGTGCACTGCAAAGTATGCGCAGAACGCATCAATCGCCCCATTGTATTGGGCAATCGCAGTAGCGATTGGTAGTGAATCAGGTCCTGTATCATGATCACTTCAATGTACAGTGCAGTGTAATATGTAGGCACTTTATAAACAAATAATAATAATAACCATCACCTAATATTGCTGAGAGTTGTAGTCCTCCAAGATCTGTAATGGCAGAAAGCATAGATGCAGCAAAGGGTCCCGGGACATGTCTCATAATCTGCCTGCTGTGGGATAGGTGCATTTGCATGCCGCGAGTATTTAAACCAAATGTCTTCAAACTCTTTTAATTGTGCTACAGACTATGGGCAAAATTCACTAAGCAGTGGTTTGATGGCACATTCTATTCTATTCTAAACCCCAGCGGTTTGATGGCGGGTTCTATTCTGTTCTGGTGGCAGTTTTGCAGCGGTTTGTAAATGACAGCCCTGTTCTATTCTGTTCTAAAATGTGTTTTGATGGCAGTTTTGCAGAGGTTTTGGCCTTAGTAAATCTGCAGATAGCAAAACCGCCGCCAAACCACAGTCAAAACACATGTAAGAATAGAACAGGGATGTCATTTAGAAACCGCTGCAAAACCGCCACCAAACCCACGGGGTTTAGAACAGAATAGAACCCGCCACCAAACCGCCGGGGTTTAGAATAGTATAGAAACCACCGTCAATCCGCCGCTAAGTAAATTTTGCCTTAATGGTGAATGAGAAGCGCCAGGATTCCACCCCTGTGGTGATGCAGTTATTCGTGTGTGTTTGTAATAACATACTAGACATTTAACGTGAGCTATGTATTCCTGAATACTTAGTGTGTCTAAGAATACCATCCATTAATCTCTTCCTTCCAGCTCCCATCTACACACATTACTCTGAAATTATCCCCATCTCTCGAGCACAGGTAATTACACATTACTTAATCTCATTCTAAAAGATGAATTACAAAACCTATTATTACCTTTATTGTTAATTGCGCTGAGAGACTTGACAGCAAAAGGTGACTGGCAAAACACAGACCAGCAACAGTTAGGTGCTGTTGATTACAAAGCTATTAGTTGAATTAACACAATATGTTGTCAATGGGTTTTCAATTGCATATTAAATGAACCTCTCCATTCACTGCAGAGGGGAGACTTACATACAGGGTACACACTACCACAGACTCCGGTGCTAGGTCCCCATGTGAGCCTTGCAACGTGTTATGTAAGCCTATGTAGAATAGTCAGCCCCAGGTACCAGTGACTTCACTGAGAAATGAGGCGCTGAGTGATTCCCTAGGATGATTAGTATAAAGAAGTATTGCACAAAAGATCCCTTTATCCTTCTTCACAGGAGAACAGCATGTATTAATAATATATATATCCCGTCTCCCACTTCTAGGGAGACAGGACAGACCATGGTGGAGTACCGGCTGCTGGGGATGAAGGTGGTAGTGAGGGAGGGAGGTGTTGGAGGGGGGGCTGCACAGAGCAGCAGAGTTGGGGGCTGAATGGGACTGAAAGAGAGCCAGGATGGAGCGGAGGTTGCAGGACAGGGTGGAGCAGGGAGGGCAGACTGAGCTGACTCGGCATATGACGGGTCCCTTTACTAATATAGGGAATACAAAAAACAAGGGGCACTCCACCTAGTGCATTATATACATAAAATAATAACAAAACTTCATTTGTGTGTTTGTGGGCACCACAAGTATGTAATACAGTGTCATAAATAGGTCATTATTATTTTGAAGATATGTTCTTTCTGGTAAGGTAGATTCACACTTGCCCACCCTCCCGGAATGGCCGGGAGAATCCCGAAAATTGAGTGACACTCCCAGCCACCCGGAAAGGTGGACAAGTCTCCCGGGGGCTGGGGCAAACCTGCCGCGGCCACCCACTTCTTCTGTGAAGTCAGTAGCACAGGTGGACGATGACGCGATTCATGGCTCTGTCTCTCACTCCACAATGGCGGTAATCTCGGCATTACATAGCGGGGGGCAGGGCTACAATGAAGCGCCGTCACACTGACCACTGCCGAGCCCCCAGACACGCCAAGCTCTGCCCCCCGCAGTACCAAAAGGACGACAACAATGGGTGAATACCTTATAAAGCGCTTCATGCAGGGGCTTTATGTAGTGCACTTATCGATAGTGCAATACCATCAAATAAAAACTAGTCATTAATAAACACAGTAAGAAATGCCTGTATATGGGATAAAATATAATGCGTTTATCTTGGGACTCTCCTGATGTCTCGGCGGACCTGACTACAAATTGGCATTATAAAAGTAAAATCCCTTCTCAGCAATGTACAAGGGGTCTAATACCTACTTCCAGAGCCGTAACTAGACTTTTTGGTGCCCTGTGCCAGAAAGAGCATTGGAACCCCCCTCATTTTTCAAAGGCACATAATGCACCCAAAAAGGGGAATGTACTCATGGGGAAGGGCCAGGGAAGAGATAGGGGAGGCCAGGAGGTGCTGGGGATGAAATTAGAGGAAGCTACAAGTGAGAATGATAATAAACAGAAATTTGACAGGCCCAAACAGCGCCCCCTGACTTGTGGTGCCCTGTGCGATGCTACGGCCCTGCCTACTTCCTGGCAACCATAGTTAGGCAACTAAGTCTTACCAGCTCTGGTTGAAGAACAACTCCCAGCAGGTTTTGCTAGGCACTAATGCACTAAGGGGCTTATATATCAAAGCTTGATGAGAGATAAAATTGTGAGAGAAAAAGTATTAACCAATCAGCTCCTAAAAGTCATTTTTCAAACACAGCCTATAAAATGTAAGTTAGAAGCTGATTGGTTAGTGCTTTATCTCTCACAATTTTCTCTCTGTCCAGTCTTTGATACATAGGCCCCTACTGTAACCTCCTCTTATTTCACTTAGCATTTTGGATTCTCTGAGATCTCTGTCAGACTGTAACGTATCTGTGTTATGCTGACTGTAATGTGTATTACTCTAGATGTCCTCGGTGTCCCGGACTGTTCACAGAGCGCAGGTAAAGAATGCAGAGATGTGAGGTCAGGTGGCTTCATCAGGAGTAACCGGACACCATGGATCGATGCCGAGATCAGCTGTTCATAAACAGTATGTCCTGCATCTATTATTTATATGCAGAGGGATATCAGGCTAATGGGCTGCATCACCTGCTTATTACAGCACAGGATGTAGCGCTCTCAAGTACAACAGAGGTTTTCTGCCAAAAAAACAGAGCAATGGGTGCATAGAGCAATTACTGATGTCCACAGTAACGACTGTAAATACACTTAACGAAGATGCTACTACGGTAAGTGGCACATTGTGATCATGGCAAAAATAAATGAGGGTCACCAGGTTTTTGGAAATACCTGTTAATCATAATAATCATTATAATAATAACAATAATATATGCGTAGGGCACAAAGCACAATAGTAAGGAAATGCCATGCCTGCATGGAGAGAGGACCCGCAGGTGAAATATTTGACACAAAGGGCGATAAACAATTTATTATGCACCTTTCCAGTGTCTATTGAGGCAGATACTGCAGTTTGTCTAATTGTGGTGAGCAGTCGTCTGAGACTTATCGCTCGTTGTGAAGTTTCAAACTCTCCAGCTAATCCTGTCAAGTAGGAATGGCCATCGACCATCGATGGTCAACAAACATTGATAGTTAACCACCAATAGCCGATGGTTTTGCCATTGATGGAGGTGATCCAATGGTTAAATGTTATCGATGGCACAGAGCAAAGCAATGGATTTTTTTTTTCTCTCCGTGTGCCGAGACATGGGGCTTAGCTCTGCCCCCAACACGACCCACGAAGCTCCGCCCCCACTCCATGATTGGCCTGCTGCCCAGCCAGTATTAAAACAAGGATGAAATCATCGATGGTTCACAGCCTGGTTTAAAATGCTTCCAACCGCGGCTGTAAACCTCAACTAAGTCATTAAGTACAACCTCTGGAGTGTGCATTGGTTATAATTAGCGCCACATTATCTGCTAAATATTTCCCCATTAGATTAAGCAGGAGTGATATATGCAAATAATAAATGATTCCTAGTTTAGCCACAACAATGTAAATAATAATTTAGTAGTAATAATAATAATAATAATATAATCCAAAGCATTAGGGCAAGCAGAACAGAATTGTAGCCAAAACTGACTAATCACAACAAAGTTATCAATATACTGAGTCCTGGAGCACCGGTAGTCACTACTGTAGCAACAACTATCATAACCAGGGATTATAAGCTCTTCCTATTCATTTAAACTCACAAGAACCAAGGAACCTATGAGAACACTAGAGTTGAACACAATCAGAGTTGCAGTCATATGACTGCTACAGAGTTCAGCACATTCTCCAACTTTCTTGTACTAGGAACCTCTATTGAAGAACTTCACAAGTGTAGGAGAGATTGATGGAAGGAGGGATCAGATGCACTGACTGTAACGACAGCTGGCTCCTGATAGGATGATCACTGCAACCATTTACAGTCTGTGTATTGGACCTCTACTCATCTATGGCTCTTCTTCAGCACCCCCCTCCATCACAGTACACAGTAATTGTTTTGGCAGCTCAAAGCTGAGCAATGTCACCAGGAGGTGGGGACTTGACCTATCGCAGTCTGGTCTGCAAATCTGATTCTTATTCGCAAAGGCTCAATTTGACCGGGTGCATATCCAAACCACAAAGGAAAGATGTCCCGTTCAAGGACTACCAGCATTCACTTGCTGAAATGTTGGGGGAGGGGGATTAAAGTTTTACAGACATATTTTGAAACATGGAAGAAACCTTTAGAATGAATTTAACATGACAGTCCTACCTGCACCTGACCATAAGCAGTGACCTTGAAATTTGTAAACTTCAATAACTAGCAATAACTATTTTTTTTTTCCTTGATAAGAACTGTCCTTTGCCACAGAGGATTTATGACCCAGAAGTCCCTCTGTGTATGTGCAGAACACCGGGGGTGCTGGGAGGGATCCGATAGAATCCCTTGCACAGCACTTTGTGGAAAGAAACCCGTAGGCTTCTATTGCATCATGCCATCTAAAGATTGGGTCCAAGCTGGCATGATGCATATAAATGTAGTTAAACTGCATTTTCGGAGGTTTGACCGCATTATTGATGATAGTGCATCCCGACTATTGAACATACATAACATTTCCCGAAGTGATGTAGTTATCTCATCCACCTTCTAAAATGTTTTAACATCCAGTTATTTTAACAGAAAAGACTTTGACGATAACTTGCTTTCTAGCAAAGAAATTTAAAGGCCACTGTGATGGCAACGTGGAAATGTTCAAAACATAACCTTGTACTAGCAAACAGGAGGAGAGCTGAGGAAAACAGCACGTCAGACAGAGCTGCATTTGGAAGCAGACTCACTGTGAATGGGGGCTGCTGAGTAAACATCCATAGCTCGCAAGGTAACGGGGATTTTGGTGATGGAGGAAAATGTCAGCCTGACACAGGGGGGAGAGGGAAAAAAGATTCTTATCAATACAGCACATTGAAATACTTAACAGCGATTACAGTAAAATGACTGGGCTGGGCGACTGCCTGGAGTCATAATACAATTATTCCCCATGCTGTCTCAGGATTCCTCCAGTTATTTAGGGGCATATTTACTAATCATTGGGTTTCAGACCCGATAATTAGAAACAAGACACAAAATAGGAGCGCTATCTCTGAAAGCCTAGTGAATAATTCCACTAATGGG
The DNA here is from genome assembly GCA_031769625.1 of Taudactylus pleione. Taxonomy (NCBI): domain Eukaryota; kingdom Metazoa; phylum Chordata; class Amphibia; order Anura; family Myobatrachidae; genus Taudactylus; species Taudactylus pleione. The sequence goes on from JAUIMM010000450.1 coordinate 2,219,272, forward strand.
TAAAAATGACACAATACAATAAAATAATGAGAATCTTATAAATGGTAAAACAGGTTAAAATCTTTATAAGTATTAGAAGGACCAAAAAAGCAAAAAATGAAAATAAAAATAAAAAAAAAATTAAAAATTAAAAAAACCCAGGTACAAATAAATTATACACATGAAATTAAAATGACATTAACATAACATTGTTGACATTAGCATAAATAACTTGGAATAGTGGTATAATCAAAAAAAGCAATGTCATTGTAATTCATGGGTATAATTTATTTGTACCTGCTTTTTTTTTCAATTTTTTTAAAAATTTTTAATTTTTATTTTCAGTTTTTGCTTTTTTGGTCCTTCTAATACTTATAAAGATTTTTACCTGTTTTACCATTTATAAGATTCTCATTATTTTATTGTATTCTGTGTCATTTTTACCCATTAGTGGAATTATTCACTAGGCTTTCAGAGATAGCGCTCCTATTTTGTGTCTTGTTTGTTTTTATAAGAGGGTCAGCTCCTCTATTGGCCTCAGCAATCACCTGAGGCCTATCCATCTGTCTTTTTGTATTGTCTCTTCTTTATTTTGCACTGGATCCAGATTAGTATTATTTATCAATAATTTATTGTTTAATATTTCCTCCTTGGTTGTATAGCGCCCCAATTTTGTGTTTTTCTTTTCCGATAATTAGAACTTCTCATCGCTGCTAATTACAGCAATAGGAAATTCACATTAATGAAGTGATCTCAAAAGCAATCATTTTACTTCTGTATCATGAGCCGGGGCCGTTCTGCTCATGCGCGGTCTGCTGACCACACGTGTCTGACTGTCATTGCCCAGGAGGGTTCCAGAGGACATTCAGGTGGGCAGTGATGGGGGCTGGACTAGGCCCCAAATGATGCAATTATCATAGAATCACATTATTAGACCCCGCCCTCTATGCACGGACCTCAGATTAACGGTAAGATTCTCACCATTCTGCCCATTTCATTAGGAAGTGGACAGGATGCGGGAGAAGTGCCTACTCTTCTGGGGGACCGGATGGCTACCCAAAGAATCAGGAGCTTCCTGCAGGTTCCAGGAGAGTAGGCAAGTATGGTCCAATAGAATCCCTCCCAGGGTCCCTGGTGGCTTGCACAACGTCTAGTGCATGTACAGAAGGACTCCCAGGTCATAAACCCTGAGGTCCGATCATCGCAAAGTATAGCGCTCTTTTTGGAAGAGTTGTCCTTTGCGATTTTAATCGCATTTTGTACATGCATACCAGCATTATTAACACCGGTATGTATGCGGAAAGTGGTTGGATGGATCGCATTCATAATGTGATGCTTGATACATCCCGCCTTTAGCGGCCTAATCTTAATACTGGGCGGTAAGAAAGATCATATATCATCCTTATCACAGGGAAAGAAAATGTTTTTTTTGGGGTCCAAATTAGCATTAAAATATCACCAGGGCAGCTCATTTATACTCAGGTCCCAAGTGATGCTGGCTGGCAGTGTCAGGTAACTGTCAGGGTGGCCTTTTTTGTGTGTTTCATTTGTTCCCTGACACAGAAGTCAAATAAACTCCTGAATTCTTTATGTCATACATCACATCCATGATGCTTAAAGGAGCTGAGGCCTGTTCTAGTATCTTCAAACTGATCATACATGCAATCATCACAAAATTAAGGGGGGCTCCTCTGGCCAGTGATTGTCACCTTTGTGCATGTACCCTTGATTTGTCGGTTCACTGATTCGTACATTCTATAGAAATAAGGCTTCTGTCAGGTAAACAGCTAATTGGCAACCTCGATTGCCAAACCATCTGTGAGAGGCTGATAAAATGTGTCAGTTTCTCTGATCAGTCTCTCACTGTCTGGGGAGCAAGTTGAGACCTAACGAGAGAGATTCCATAGACTGTGATTGTAAGGGCTGTGCTAAATGCTGTTTTGTGAGTTGGACACTGAGGACCTCATTCAGAGTCGGTCGTTGCGGCCGCACGGTCGTACGCCACCGATGTTCGCTATACTGCGCATGCGTAAATTTCGCAATGTGCATGTGCAAACTAGCGCTACAATCAGAAATTTCTCTCTCCTTGAACACAGCCAGGTCGGTAGTTTGAGTGACAGAATGAGGCATTTGTGGGTGGTAACAGGGGAATGTGCTTGAAAACGGGGGAGTGGAGATCCGAATGCAGGCGTGCCTAATTATGCTTACGGCGTTTTATGGGAGTGCATACGGTTTATAGGAGTGCATAATTAACAAAGTAGCGTCATGGCACATGTGACATGGGAGGTTTTTACACTGACATGATCGTAGAGCTTAAGAGAGGGTATGGTCAACCTTAAGCTCTACGACCAGTTTCGATGGTTCCCGATGGTCTCGATTAATCCTTATATGCCCGGAGATGACGTGCAATGCGTACGAGAAGGGGGCGTATTTTTTTGAATTCCGACCGTTTCCTCCCCTTGGTCGGCCAGCTACCGATCCGAACTTAGGGACGCAACTTGCGAGGGAATCATTTGAATATCCCGCTCCTTTTCCCATATGGCCGCTTCGACCGACTCTGAATGAGGTCCCAAGTCCTTCCACCTTGAGAGAGGGGACTGGTGTCATGGCTGCCGACACTTGAGACTCCTGGAGGGAGGCTGGCCCAATAGGCACAATAAACTGGGGTGGTCTTAGGAATGACCTTTCCATGAAACTCAGTAGCACAGGATAAAAGTAAAACAGAATTTATTCACATAAGTATTATAAACAGCAAGGTCTAAAATAAAGTCTCAAACAGCACAGATGTTCACATATGCAATAATATGTATAGGAGAGAATCCCCAAATATATATAAGCAGTCTTTATCATATAAGAACTAACGTGGTAGGGAACCCCGAGTCCAGAATGAGGCTAACACCTCAGGATGACATTAAGGACCTTTGCCAGGGTAGAACGCTGTAGTAATGGAAATCCGGAGCAGAGCGGACCCTGCAGAATAATATAGTTCTGGGACAGGACCGAGCCCTGTGGAGCAGTGAGAGATGAAGCAAACTTAAACCTTGTGGAGTAGTGAAGGTGGAGCAGGGTTAAGCCCTGTAAGACGATGAGATCCCAGGACAGGGTTGAGCCCTGCGGCGTGGCTAGAGTTCGGAGCGGGGTTAAGCCCCGTGATGCAGAGAGGATTGTAGCGGGGTTGAGCCCCATGACGCGGAGAAGATTGTAGCAGGGTTGAGCCCCGGGATGCGGAGAAGATTGTAGCGTGGTTGAGCCCCATGATGCAGCGAAGATTGTAGCGGGGTTGAGCCTCGGGATGCGGAGAAGATTGTAGCAGAGTTGAGCCCTGTGGTGCAGAGAAGATTGTAGCGAGGTTGAGCCCCGTGATGTGGAGAAGATTGTAGCGGGGTTGAGCCCCGGGATGCGGAGAAGATTGTAGCGTGGTTGAGCCCCATGATGCAGCGAAGATTGTAGCGGGGTTGATCCCCGGGATGCGGAGAAGATTGTAGCGGAGTTGAGCCCTGTGGTGTGGAGAAGATTGTAGCGAGGTTGAGCTCCGTGTTGTGGAGAAGATTGTAGCAGGGTTGGGCCCTGTAGTGTGGCTAGGGTTCGGATCGGGGTTGAGCCCCGTGATGCAGAGATGACACTGTAACAGTGCAGTTGACAACTGTATCAAGGATGAATTCAATATCCACAGGAACAGAATGACAACAGGCAAAGTAAATAGTGCAAAAATAGTGAAACTGCAGTGATGGAGCAATCAGCAATACTTAGGCAATAGGAATGCTGGGCCCTGTAGTGCAGTGGGTGACTGACATCAGAAGTTCATCTGGAATACAACAAAGTCCACAGCAACCCACAGGCACAGCTGGGATCTGGCAGGAGTCCAAGAAAAGACCTTAGAGCAACATTGCACAGACACTGAGACACAGTTAGTAACAAGCTTTATACTAGAGGTCTGTGATCCATAGGAAGTTTCAGAATATGTAACCCAAATGGAATCAGGTTTGAAATAATGAGCAATCTAGGACTCCCACAACCTGACGACACCTGGGAAACAGATGATCACTTTAACACTCTATCCCCTGAATGAGAAGCATGCCAGCAAGCAGGGTAGCTACTCCTATGACCACAATGGAACTTTGGCAAAAGTAGTCTATCTTTATGTACTGAAATAGTCACAGTCCTGACAACTGGTGTGCTTCTAATTGACTGTTGCGTGCATAGTGCTGTCGTTTACCCAAAGGACAACCATTGCACTTAAATTGCAGCCATAAACCCCCCCCTGGCCCCCCTCTCTCAGGGGCCCACCAGCCAGAGCTGCTCTGACCTACATATCTTTTTTTTTAGACAATGGAGACACCGTCTCCTTCTCATACTGGCCAGGGACTGTGGTGCATGATCGGAGGTACTGCGCATGCGTGGAAGCTCCTCAGACAGAGAGCTCCGTTTAGCAGAGCTCTCTGACGTTCTTCTGAAGCCGGTGGCCAGATGTGTCTCTTCTGCCTCAGCCAGCTTCCAATCACGGTCGGCTCAGCGTGCCTCTGTGTGTAGCCGTAAGGCTTGAAGATTAATAGAGAGACTGTCACTGCACTTCGTGGCCCCTCTTACTCAGCAGCCAGTATTGTGGGAGTCAGTACAATTCAGGAGGTGAGTAATGTTGGAAGTTGGAACCATGCTGTACAGCCTGTCTGGGAGATGGGTGCCCCTCCAGGTCAATGATTGCAGCAGTTAGCACTACAAAATTCTCCTCCTGACTATTATATTATTATGTGGTACAGAATTTCCTAGAGAACTTCATAGAGAGATAATTGTGTGTCTGGCACACACATAGCCAGGGGGGCGGTGATGACATGAGTGGGAGGGCCCTCCTGTCTTATGTACCCCGGGTCCCCCAAATGCTTAATTCCATCCTGATTGAACGATATATCATTCAGTGACGTCACCCTCCCACATCCTCATAAGTGCAGAACCTGACAATATCGTCAGGTTGTTCTGCAAGTACGAGCAATGAGCGACGTCGTCAACGACCAGCTGGAGTGCGTATCGCTGGTTGTTGACGGCATATCCACTGGCCGATATAATGAACGATGGAACGATAACAATGCAAAGTCGTTAACGATTTCCCTTTAACTCCCTGGCAGCTCCCTGGCGGTCCTAGACTGACGATATCGTGCATAAAGTGTTCATTTTGAGAAATGATCTACTAACGACCAATCGTGCATCCTTAACTATTTCGAGTGCATTGTTAACGAGATTGCCAGATCTTACCAGCAGGAGGGAAGATCTGAAGATGTCATGTACGACCCCCGGGTACGCACATCAGCATCCTGATTGTGAGTGGACACTCATGATTTGCACATATTTTGCACGATTTGTCGTTCCGATGCGTCGAAATCGGCAAATCATGCAAAATATCTGACAGTGTGTGGGACCTTAAGTTTGATGCCTACACAATGCCTCATGTGGATGTACTTATTGAATGACTGGGAACGGCACAACACTTAACCACTGTAGTTTAACCAAAGGGAACTGGCAAGTGCCATTGACAAACAAAGCAAAAGAAAAAACATTTTTTCTGCACCGGAGGGTCTGTTCCTATATAAGATATTGCCATTTGGGTTACATGGCACACCTGTCACCTTCCAGAGGATGATGGATAAAATTCTAAGACCCCATGTCACAATTGGTGTCTGGGCGTTACCTCAGGTGATGAACTGGATTCAGCGGAGACTGGCTTGACTGGAATCATGGATGACATTAATAGATCTATTACATAAGAATTGTGTAGCAGTGAGAACCACCTTTGATGATAAATGACAGGAACTAGAAACGTTTGAGTGGGACCAGTAGGAAACTTGGAGGAACCGGACTGGGACTGGCAGGAAGGCTTGCTGAGCTGGATGGGGTACCAGTTGGTAGACTTGGTGTGGCTCGGACTGGGACCGGCAGGAAGGCTTGCTGAGCTGGACGGGATACCAGTTGGTAGACTTTGTGCAGCTGGGAGGCCGAATGGAGAATGGTGGTAGTACGGGAGCTACTTGGTGTGGCTGGGAAGCCGTAAGGAGAATGATGGTAGCACAGGAGCTACTTGATGCGGCTGGTAAACCGTATGGAGAATAGTGGTAGCACAGGAGCTACTTGGTGCGGCTGGGAAGCCGTATGGAGAATGATGGCAGCGCGGGAGCTACTTGATGCGGCTCGGAAGCCGTATGGAGAATGATGGTAGCGCGGGAGCTACCTGATGTGGCTGGGAAGCCGTATGGAGAATGATGGTAGCACGGGAGCTACTTGATGCGGCTGGGAAGCCGTATGGAGAATGGGTAGATAACTGGACTCCAGGTATAATGGAGGACGACTGTAACTCTGGTTAGAACCGGAGGGTAACTGGACTCCAGGTGTAATGGAGGACAACTGGATTATCACCGGATAGGTCCGGCAGGTAAACTGGACTCCACGTAATTGGAGGATGGCTGGTTCACTGGTGTGAACCAGTAGGATTTCCAAATGCGCCAGGTATAGCTGTTAGCAGGATTTCTGGGTATGCCAGGTATTGCTGTTAGCAGGATTTCTGGAAATGCCAGGTATTGCTGTTAGCAGGATTTCTGGATTTGCCAGGTATTGCTGTTAGCAGGATGACTGGTCTGAGAACCAGCAGGTTTTCCAGATGCACCAGGGGTTGCTGCCAGCAGGAGCCTGGGATACACTTGTACACAGAGAAACAGATATAGCACAATCTGTAAACCACGGGAAGTAATGAGATGTTCAGGCCCAGAATGCTATCAGAGGAGGATATTTATACCCTGGGTCTGGCAGGAATTGGTGGATACAGTCAGGTGGTCTGGCAGTAGCACTCTGAGTGGTGGAGGGCACAACATGCAGAGGGAGCAATCATCTCTGCAGTACTGAGAGTCAGAACCACACCTGCAACTCCAATCAAGGCTAGCAGTGTTCCCAGACAGAGGAGGGCCCAGGTGAAAAATCACTGTGGAAAGGAGAGCACAGTCCAAATGCACACACAGAAGTGTTACAACCAGTATGATTTAGAGCAGATCTCCCAGGCGAATTGCACACACAGGGCCTGATTCAGAGCCGGACGCTATTTGCGCTCGCTCATTCAGAAAAAGGGGCCGGATATTTAAATAGAGCGATCGCTCTTTGCGGTCTGTTGATGCCTCTATGTCTGAACAAGCGAACGAACATGCTCTCGCTATTTTTAAAAAAACTCCCCCTGGCCGCTCGCATCCTACGTCATCTCGGCTATTTATTAGATTAATGGAGTACACCGAAAGGCGTCTGAACTGCTCGCAGTGCTTGTGGTTGGATTTTCCTACCGCAATCATGCGAACAGTTCAGGCTAAGAAACAACCAAGCGACGTGGTCGATGACGCTGCTTTGTTAATTATGCACACCCTTAAAATGCCCGTTTTGACCATTTGGCACGCCTGCGTTCGGATCTCCACTCCCCGTTTTCAAGCACCTTCCCCTGTTACCACCCACAAACGCCTCATCCTATCACTCAAATTAGCAGGCATTCGCTATTTTGCGAGCACACAAATACCGACCGCAATGACTGGTTCGCGCATGCGTATTACAACCCATACGCGTGCGCAGTTGTGCGAGCATCGCTCGGAGCGAACGAGCGGCCGCTTACGAGAGGCTCTGAATCAGGCCCACAGATCCATGGAGCAGCTGGCAAAGGTCTCAAAGCAAAAACTAGCCAGGGTTGAGACACCCCATAGACGGGATGCTGCTGCTTATCTCGATGATGTAGTCATCTATAGTCCTGAATAAATATGCCACTATTGAAAAAGAAGCATCGGCAATTAAGTGGGCATTAGAAACACTCAGGTACTAGTTTTTGGGAAGAAAATTTAGGCTGATTACTGATCGTGCTCCTTTGAAATGGATATCTGAGATTAAAAAGAGCACTGGGAAAATAACAAGATGGTTTTGGCATTGCAAATTTTTAACTTTCAGTAGAACATTGTCCAGGAATCCAACTGGCCAATGCAGATGTTTTGTCCCATATCTTTTGTTTAGGGACTACCGGTGTTCTGCCCCTCAGATACAAACCGGAGGTGGTGGTGAGGAGGAGAGGGGGAGATATGTGGCATAAGCACTGGGGAATTTCTAAAGGTAGATATGTATGCCCCAGGTTCCTAGCTTCTGTCTAGTAGACAGCTAATTGGTAACCTTGATTGCCAAACCACCTTTGAGGGACTGATAGAAGGTGTCAGTTTCTCTGGCCGGTTCCTCACTGCCTGGAGAGCAGGTTGAGAGATAGACCATTGCTTGTGATTGTAAGTGCTGTGCTAAATGCTGTTTTGTGAGTTCGATTCTGATCCTTCCATCTTGAGAAAGGGAATTATATGCTAGTTAGGAGCCAGACAGGATAGGATTTAGTTTTATGTTTTATTTATTTTTGTGCTCTCAAGTAATACTAGCTGTGGACACTTGTAAGAAGGCCCTGGACAGATGTGCTACTAATTGGCTGCGGTGTGGAAGATGCTGCTGTTTAGCCTAGGAGACGGCATCCCTATCACGATCTTGATACACCACAGTAATATCTAGGGCAAGGCAAAAATAAGCCCTTTTTCTGGTGACAACAATTTCTCTAGCAATAGCTTTGTCGACCTTTGATAAATAGGCCCCTGTGTTCTTCACCTAAAACCACCTATTAATTGCTGTTGGCATCGCATGGGCCAGTATCAAGTGGATGAACCCCAGGCTGAAACTTGCCAGCCAGCCCCAAAGCAAACCACATAATCATGGCTCTGCCACCTGTTGCGCAGTGCCATGAATCGCTGGATTTTCGAGTGGGTGTTTGGGATGATGGACCCCAGTCCTGCACCATGGACATTAGTAGAAAGTAGGCAGTATGATGATAGCTAATTTTATGACTAATAGACAATAAGAATCAAAGACAATGGTATATTATTATTAAATAAATATTGGCATGCGTAATTATTATTATTATTATTATTATCCTTTATTTATATGGCGCCACAAGTGTTCCGCAGCGCCTTACATAGTACATAGAACTAATAGGTGAACAAGAAACAAGTAACTTACAGTACATTACAGTGCAGGACAAGGACACGACTTATATACATAGCTGAAATAGTGATTAAAGCACTCACAATAAGCTGCCGGGAGTTGGCGGTCCCGTGTTAGGTGCCCTAATGGGGAGTAGAGAGTAGAAGAAAATGTAAAGAGAAGCGCATGAGGGAAGAGGTCCCTGCTCGTGAGAGCTTACATTCTAATGTAGATTTAAACTTTAACACAAGTTAAATCTGCCCACTTGTACTGTATTTAGAGTTCCATTATGTTTAGGCGTTTCTGAATTCTAAAAATATGAATGTAACAAATGCGCAAGTTAGTACTTTACGGAGCAAGTATCGAATTTGGTCCATCTTGGGCGTGAAAAATATGTCATGGATGTCCCTGATCTGCCTTTAGTAGCACAGGGACCCGCAAACCTTAGATAGGTGCAGCTCAAAACACTAGCACAGGTTTAAAGGACATGTAAAATAACATCTAAACACGCTTTTTGGCCCCATTAGTTCTGGTCCCACTCCCTAGACATAAACGCATCTGCCGTTTTAGCAATGAGAAATATACCTATTTTGCAAGTAGTACATAACTGAGTGTTAATACCATGAATTTAACTCCCTGAAGTAGGCTGTGTAATGGGAAATTACATGGGGTTATTATGATGAGTGGGAACATTGTCTCCTTTGGGTCACCCAGTTATTTGACACAATCACATTTCTTGTTTTGCTGTCCTCTCATCTTTTTATTATTGCTGTCCTTGAAACCCATTGTGTCTGTGCTTCCACAATACAAGCATAATGAGATGTTGGCTCTTGAGCATGTTATGCTTATGCCTCTGTGTAACAAGATTAATGGATGCTGTTGTCACAGCAACAAGGCTGCGGCAGTTGCTGGTCGCCTTCCAGTCTCCAGAGCCGCAGTATACCGACCAATCAGAGAAGGGCATTCATAAACCACTCGTCACGTTGATCCCATCCAGCCAATCACAGGTGCTGTAACGTTCCTGAACCCGGAAGTGTGTGAGCTGTGATTGCCACACGTGTTGGTGCCAGGAGTTGATGCACTGCCCTCACTGCCTCCCAGAGACCTTTGGTCAGTGACCTCAGTGATGCCCTGACACGGGTGTCAGCCCCAAGCACATTGTTGAGGGCATTGCATTGCTTAGGGTGGCATACACAGAGGCAAATGCACAGTTGGAATGTTGTGGAGGGCTCGCGAATTTGGATTACTCAAAGGTATTTGCTGCATGCTTTCTGTGACAGGGATTTACACTGTGGCCCTGTGCTATAGTGAGCAGATCTCCCTTACAGCAGGTGGAACTGGGAGGTTAGCTTACATAGGGCACCAGCATGTAGAGTAATCGAAGATGAACACATATCTAGCACTATATTTAATTTTAGTTTGAAAATATTCTGCTTGTGTAAAAACATTGCACATTTCACAGGAACCAGTCCTATACTGCTCTTGTGGAATCTGACTGTTACGCTCGATGGGGAGGGAAGTGGAATAAATGAGTATGGATACAATAATCTCTCTCATATACGAGGGCTGTACAATAATGGTGCCCACAGACATAGCTATGTGCTCACGATCACCCAATGTGTACGATTTCCCTTGAAACTCTCCCCGGCAGCTCTGCACACGATTTGGTGTCCAATCTTCATTACGATCTCTCCTGCATCCAGACTTTTTACACTGCATTGTGTCCTAGATTGTCAGATCTGCCTTACTGCACAGCAGATCTGACGATGCGATGTGCGAAAAGCGGGGACGCGCATCGTGATCGTGAGTGGGGACTCACGATTTACTCAGGATTTGGCCATATTTTACACGATCTGTTGTTCCAATGTGTTGGCATTGGCCAGATCGGGTAAAATATCGCTGTGTGTGTGGGCAGCTTAAGTTTCTGGATGCACAAAAAGTATTCTATTTACAAAGTAACATTAATTTTTTTTCATGGTATTCGCCAGAGGAGTCTATGCAAAGTTGCATGTGCTCAAACCACTTGGTGAAGCAGCTGGACCAGTCCGAAGCAGGTAGGTCTTCTACATGCTGGATGAAGGTCTCCACTGCAGCTTCTGGTGGCTCAAAATGAATTCCACACATCTTGCGCTTGATTTGTGGAAACATGAAGAAATCGCAGGGAGCCAAGTCTGGACTCTATGGTGGATGACCCCAAGCTCCTGGATGCGTTCATGGGCCAGGAAATCCACCGCTTTCCTGGATTTGTGGGCAGGTGCATTGTCGTGATAGAGAAGGGCACCACGAGCATGAGTTTATGGATGGCACCTGGAAATTACTTCCGGCACTTGCGGCAGGCATTGGTTGTACCAGTCCCCAGTAACATGCGCTGCTGCACGACTGGTCCAATAGCAACATGACCAGTTTTGGCCACAAAAACAGCCACCATCCGCTTGGCCATGCTGCGCTCACATCGGAATTTTTGTGGTGGCGCATCTCCAACTGGGCTGACTGTTGTTTGGCTTCTGGGTCGAAACTGTAGATCCGGGATTCATTGGCACTGATGATCTCCCAGGCAGAGTTTGAGCGACCGCTATCAAACCTGGCCAGCATGTTGTGGCTCCAAGTCACCTGAGCCTCTTTCTGCTCTTGAGTTAGCTGACGGGGCAGCCAGCCTGCAAAAACTTTGCTCAGGCTAAGCTTTTTGTGGAGATTCAAGCGGATGGATCCCTATGAGATGCCTATCTCCTTCTCTAACTGGGCCACGGTCACCTTGGTATCTACTTTAACTATGGCCCACGCGGAAGCAACATTATTGTGGATACAGGTCAGCCGCAGCGCTCCTCGTCTTTCAGGGACTGTGTCCGGAGCCGAAATTTTGCAAACCACTTAAACACAGTGGTTCGGGGGCTGTGCTTCTTTCCCAAAAGCAGCTTGCAGTTGGTCAAAACTGTCCTGCTGTTGCAGACCTCTCTTGTAGTCGTAGAAGAACAGTGGCCTCTGTTGATCTCCATAACAAGTTTCTTGAAGGGACTGAACAATGTGACTTCTTCAGTGTGCAGCGCTGCTTCTATATTTGTTCTGTGCTCTGAAATTTCACTTTAGTCAGAATTTACTCAAATCCAGTCAGTCACATTGTGTCTATTCTACCTATGCAACTTAGTGCACACCCCTCATATATGCTTGGGGTAGGCCCTGTATATGAGCTTGTGAGCATATAGGCCTCAAGCCAAATAAAATAAGCCTAGCTTATGTTAGAAATCTGCACGACCTGTTATTAGGAAGGAAGCAGAGCATTAGTCGTGTTTACATCTCTGAGGGGCAGTATAGGACTGGCCAGAAGGGAAGACTGTGACGCAGTTGGCCATCTTAACATATATTGCAATACGTGGAACTAACATTCCCTAAGTTTCCATAGAGTACAGTTTGTTATAAGCGAGTGCAGAGTGATCATTATATGATCTGTTATCTCGTAGATTGACCTCTCCATCATGGCTGATTTGTCGCAGTATGTGAACTTGACGGAATACAACTTTTTATTTGCAACGGCCTGCATAATATTCAACCCACTGTTCTGGAATGCGGTGAGTAAGCTGGCATGATCCAAAGTAAGATAAATGGTGATTCAGCACTGTATCTGGTATAGTCAGGACCTGCTTAATATATATGACTTAGTGTGATGTGATGTAATTTATATAGAATTACTATCACCTACCTTGGTAAGACTACGTACACACTAGCACTGCATTGCGTTTTTATTGCATGTAAAACTTGCCAATAAACATAATGCTTTGTGTTTATGCATGCGTTTTGAAATGTACGTTTTCTTGTTTAAACCAAATATATGTAGAAACACTTCTTACAGCAACAATCCCATGATAAAATGAGGTGTGGGTTATTTAATTGTTTTTTTTTATAACCTGAAATATTGTTGCAGGCTATAAGGAGATTCTTGGCGATTACTATTTGTTCTTGGTTTGTTTCTTCAGGCCGCTATTAGTGATTTAGAATTATGCACAGTGTCATGTGACTTCCATGGCAACCAAACTCTGCACATAATGTAGTGAGCAGAGATGCTTGCATACATCCCTCTGTGCTCAGTGGGCCTGATTCAGAGCCGGGCTTTTTTTTTTTTTGGAGCGGCCTCTTGGCCGCTCGCATAGCTGTGGCTAACCACCCACAGCTATAGCAAGCGGCCATGATGATGGTCAAGACCATCGCGACCATCGGGCTTGCAACGAGACCCTTGTGGTAGGGTCTCGTTCATCGCAAGCCCCAGAGAGCTTTTTGGCTCTAACAGAGCCGGAAGCTCTCCACTGACATCACTCGTGATGTCAGTATGGCCGCCCCCAAACGGCAAGCATTCCCTCGGGAACGCCTCCGTTTGGGCAGCCACCCCCCCGGCCTGCCCACCAAAGGGGGCGAGCTGTCTCTCAACATCGACAGCTCGCCCCCTTTGGTGCGAGACCCGGAGCGACGGATTGCCCGTCGCTAGCCGAGTCTCCCGCATGCGCACGTGGGCCACCATCGACCCAGTTGCGAGCGCTCAACGCTTGCGACCGGGTCTGAATCAGGCCCAGTGTTCGATGCACTGTAAAATCCTTCCCCTCCTTCTCCCCCACTGCAATTACATGACACGTTGAGAGCTGTGAGCTTGGGTGACTGGCAGCCATTTATTGTGCCTCCCAGAGAGATTTTGAAAAGGACAAAATAATTTGTTGGAGCACTGCTGAGAAAAGTGAATCAAGTGCATGGTAAATATTACTTTCTATTTAGTTAAAAAACTAAGTGATGAGAAAATAAACGCATAAAAAAATGCATTTGTGTAGGGTGTTTTTAGGTGCAGTGTTTTTTTTTTTTCATCTGTTTACATGTGCTGAACTTGCATTACAAATTCAAATAACACTGAATATGAACACCACAAGCTCTGTGGTATCACTGCTAACATGAGGCAGTCTCTCTCAGGTGCGGCAAAATATACGGCCAGAAGAAGACTACTCTCAGCCTGTGTGAAGCTGGTCATGCTCTAGCTACACTGTACTAATATCTGCTGGTTTGGCAACATCAAATTTCCATCAGATTATAATATACATGTATTTAATTTGCTCTTGACCTCTCCCCTGGGCCGGCTCAAGGGGCGCCACCACACAGATTTTATCGAGCTGCAGGCTGTCCACGTCTGAGGTACCCGGGCCTGGCAGTATAGCGTCAAACACACCATTTTCCCACTAGGCTGTTTTAGTGGGGAACCGCATCCTGCCCAATTTTAAAGGGGCAAAATACGCCCTTCCCTTTTAGCTGCACCCTGCTAAAACAGCCTGCCCTGTGCCTTCCCCACCCGCCTGCCGTAGTGTACTGCTGGTTGGGAAAGGTTGCGGTGACCGATCACAGCCGGGTGAGTAGATGCCGTGTGCATGCGCACAGCATCTATTCACCGTGAGGGGAGAGCTTAGGGCAAGCCCAGCACCTCCGCAAGGGTGATGAATAGGGGGCGTGTCACAACGGCACAGCCCTCCCTGGTCAGCCACGCCGCCTTTTTGGCACGTGCATAGACTCCCTGCCCACCCCCTTAGCGCCATGCCCTGTCCACAGTCTAGCGTGAACACTAGACACATTCTCTTGGCCAGCCTAATAGCGTTCTGAGGTGGGCCGTGCTGCACTGTAATGCCCGCTATTGTATGTCAGGGTCACTAACTGACCACACAAATGAAAAAGCCCAGATATTACTATGAAAACATGTCCCATACCATAACGTTGCCTCCGCTAGCTTGAAGAGTTGTGACGATACAAAAAAGATGCATGCATTTTACTCTGATAGCAATGTACGGACAGGTCTTCTGCTGCTCTAGCCCATATGATGTAATGTGCGCGTACCGTTCCTTGAGATGCCATCTGAATTGGTCTCTGATAGCCTCTGATCTGATACCCCGTTGTCTGTCTGTGAGACTGAAAAAGTGCCCACTCCCCATTCTGATCCAGCATCCGATAGCTCTTTACGACCACAGACCTTGCGCTCAGAACCAGTTGTGTGTCTGCTGGTCCCCTCCTGTGCGCACTTTACCAACTGCCGCACTCAAACAATTCACCAGTGCTGCTGCAAACGGCAACAATCATTAGATAGTGTTCATTCTAGCACCCTGCACCTGTCACAACCCGTGCAGTTCCTCTTTCCTGCCTGGGGTGTCCCTCTCTACTCTGGTGCTTATAGCACACTCAGCTAATGCAACACACTGTAAAGAAAACTGTATTTTGCTTGATTTTGCAAATACAACATCCAGATAATTACCCAGTCTTAAGCTGATTGTTCACCTCACAATGTGGGTCCCGCTGCAGCCAGGACCCAGCTGATTTTCAGCCGCTGTATTGTTTGGCTCCCTAGACTGTAACTGTGTGTGTTGTTCCAACTGCAGCAGTCAGTATCTCAGGAGACCACCCGGGTTAATGATGCGTCAGTCAATAATATAGTGTAAATAGCGCTGGTAGCTGTCAGTTGCTGGATGCGTTCACAGATCTGGGGTATGGGTATCTGATGTCCCCTGATGTGTTTTTCGCTCCTCCAATATGTTGGCGCTTTTTCAAAGACTATTCTCTGCAATACCTATGCGTTTCACCATGACCAGCTTCCTCAGGGTGATTATAACTGGCAAATAAATCAGGGGTAATATATTAAAAGTATTTATTTGTACATCACAATCAGGTAACATTATCTTAAAAATCACTTACGAAAAGCATAAAAATCAGACAAACAATAACTAGTGTATTAGTGCTACCACGTCCGGTTCCAGGGTAGTCATGGTAACTGTAAACTATGAACAGGAAGTACGCGGAGTAAAGGTTCATATATTTCCTGTTTCTAACAGCCACCTTTTGGTCCACATCCTCGTACTGGAGCCAGAATTACCAGAACTTCCGGTTTACCCTTCAACGCATTCTGCGCCATTTATTTTCTCTATAGAATCGCCTGGAAGAAGTACCTGAATTTCCGGTTTGCATTTCAACTTCACAGGTGGTGCGTCCACTAGAAGCCCCCACATAAAACAGGTTAAGCACAGAGGTTCCCAAACTCGGTCCTCAAGGCACGGTCCAGGTTTTAAGTATAACCATGCTTGGGTACTGGTGACTTAGGGGGTCATTCAGACCCACTCGCAAGCGGCAGTACGCTCGCAAGAGGGTCGATGGTCCCCATTGCGCATGCGCACGACGGAGGGAGCTCCGTCGTGCGCATGCGCGAGACCCGGACTGCGACAGCCAAGCTGTCGCTTCGGGTCTCGCACCAAAGGGGGCGTGCTGTCGATGGTGACTGACAGCACGCCCCCTTTGGTGGGCGTCCCGGGGGCGTGGCGGCCAGAAGGAGGCGTTCCCATGGGAACGCCTACCGTCTGAAGCCGGCCCCACTGACATCACTAGTGATGTCAGTGGGAGTGATTTTGGCTCTGATAGAGCCAAAATCACTCCAGGGCTTGTGGCTGGGAAACCCTACCGCAGGGTTTCCGTCGCAAGTCCGATGGTCGCGATGGTCAAGACCATCGCGACCATCTTTTTGGACGCTCGTATATGCTGTGGGTGGTCACCCACAGCTATACGAGCGTCCAGGAGGACGCTCCATTTTAATGGAGGAGGGCCCTGATTCAGAGCGAGCGGCTCTGAATCAGGGCCCTAATTTGTACCTCTGTCTATTGATTTAACATCTGTGCTCAACCATGGATAGCCATAAAACTTTGAGGACAGAGTTTAGGAACCTCTGTGTTTGGGTCATTCAGGCCAGTAGACTGTGCATGTTATTACAAACGCAGCACTGTATGGATTTTACTAAATTTATTGCAAGTTTGAAATCTCCAGTGAACAATAATGTTTAAGTCATCTGAGTTGTTAGAGAATGATTCCATTTAATCACAACTTATCTGTTATATCCATAATTAATACAGACTTTCGGAGGGGGGGGTGTTAAGGTGCTCATACACGTTGCATGCGATATAGCAGGCTATCTGACGGATTAGTACGATATCGCTGCTATATCGTACCGTGTATGGGCATGATATTTGACAGAGCACGCTCCCGTGGGATTGTACATCGCACCTCCAGATCTTACTGCAGGTTAATTTGATCTGGGGATGCGATGTACAATCCCATGCAGCGATATGCGGGTGGGGGAGGAGCGTCCCGGCATATCGGGTGGTCGGCCACCCGATCGCACCGTGTATTGGGCGGCTTTAGATGTGGGAGGGGCGTGTACAAACTCTCATCTAAATTGCAGTATAAGAATAAAGCTGTCCTGCATTCGTGGGCTACATGCCAACTCAGCTGGTATTTATCTTGCATGCACAACCAATAAATGTATTTGTACCCTTTCCACTGACATGGTTGGCTTTGCTCCCAACTCGGAACTGTCTCCTTTTATATTACATTGGTCAGACATCTCTGTGACACGTCTCTGCTGTTTTGTTGCCATTGTATTTTGCTCTGACTAATGGCATCCGTGCCTTGCTCCGAAGGGCTTGTACACACACTCATGGAAATAGGCCTACAAAGTAAGTTGCAGCATGGCTTTATTGTTCCCTGTTTTTACAGCGCTTTTAGAGTACGTTCATTAACGCGTCTCAAAGCTCGCTGATCCGCGGCATTGTGTGCAAAGCTTGCCAAACCCCCACTCGAAAAAGACACATTCCTCCTATTAATTTCTTCAAATCACAGGATGTGGAATTCTGGGTGTTGTGGTGACCAGGAAGTGGTTCTATGGTGATGAAATTCTCATGGGCGTATACTCAGTGTTGTTTTCGGGAGTACCTCTGCTCATTGCAAAATTAATATTTTACACCATTAGGAGAATTATGCCGAGGTCGGTTTCGGTAATATTTCACAGAAGGAGGCGTTTTAATGAGCAGGCAACACGACCGTGGTGGAGATGTGTCAAGCAGTGGTGGGAGTGGGCCAGTGGGGAAGTTGCAACCAATCAGCTTCCAGATAGCTTTTATCAAATATATTCTATAAAATGATTAATTAGAGACTGATTACTATGGGCAACTTCCACACTGGTTCACTTTTTTCGCTGCTTGATAAAGCTCCCACATGTTCCGTAAAGTCAACATGACCCTTGATGTTTCTGTAAAGGGCACTTTACAGTCCTCCTCATGGAACTGCTTAAGTACCCCAAACCGCAAACCTAATTATACCTGGATGACCATTGCCAATTTTCATGTGATCCCAGAGAAGTACCCCATACATGTAATAATTATACCCTGATGGCTATGAACACACTTGATGAGCTCCTGGAGAAGTACCCCACCCATGTAATAATTATACCTGGGTGGCTATTGACACACTTGATGAGATGCTAGAGAAGTAACCCATCCATGTCATCATTTTACCCGAGTGGCTATTGACCCTTTTCATGAGGTCATGGAGGTCCTACGACCAAATGTCATATCCAACACGATCGCCACTATGTCTGCAGGAGAAACTGCTGGTCATTATAAGGTAATTTCCTATTATAGTTTCTGTTTTCCATAATATTACTTTTATGTAACCAATATATAACAATGAAGCCCTTACTGCAAAACTGTATCAGACTAGAAGCCAATGGGGAGTCCTATGACTTATATTGAAGGGCCCCATTCTTACTAGTGTTTTTATGCAGTCATGGGACGCCCCATCGGTTTCTAATATCCTTTTCCCCCAGATGGAGATGATAATTGCTTATATTACAGTAGTTTAAATTTGAAACTGAAAAGAGCTGTTTATGTGGATAGTTTTATCCCTGCTGTGTTATTGTGTTGCCATGTCAGCGACTGTTATGTAAGGACGCTGATTTTGGGTGTATATTTTAAATTTGATGAATGGTTGCTAAGGTTGAGTGGAAATTGGGATGTAAATTAAATGTTACTAGTTCTCAGTACTGAGAACCATTTGTCAGCGGCTTCTGATAAATATTTAAAATATAGACGTCTCTTCTCCATGTGAAAAAAAACAGGTTTTGCAGAACTTATAGAAAAAAAATAAAAATATATATATATATAATATAGTAGAATTTGTCCGGCACTCAGGACGAAAAATGTAGAGCGGGTGCCATCCTAAGGTAAATGCATATAGAAATCCTTCTGGCTTGGGTATGCACCCAGCACAATATAAAGGAAGGCGGCACTCCAATGGGTGAATAAAGTCAAAATGTATTTAAATATTCAACATCATCATACAAAATCCATGTGTCAAAATTTCAAGGCATATAGGCTTTTCATCAGGACATACTAAGAAGAGCATAATACACTAATGTCCTACCTTAAATAGAAGAAGGAGAGAGTGCTGAAAAAAATCACCTCACCGTGTCCGGATCCACGAGACTGAAGCGTCCACCGGAAGTGGGGGAATACACCAGGCGCAACACAATCCTATGGTTGCCAAGCAACCTACGACGCAGCCTCCGTCGGGACCTCGGGGCTGACCTAACATGCCCGGAGTTACCTCACCAAAGACTACGACGGAGACTCAGAAAGAGGCAAAATGTCATCTTTCATGGACAAACATTATCATTCCTGGACTTTTGTCCAGGAATGATGATGTTTGTCCATGAAAGATGACGTTTTGCCTCTTTCTGAGTCCCATTTCTTGGAGGGAAAAAATCCGAACCTGTCGTGCAAAACCGAGCTAATCCGAGCCTGCACATCCCTAATAAATATATATAATCTGAAGTACGCACCGTTGCCGGGTTAAATCTTCAAGTTAAGTTTATTATGTGATGTCATCCAAATCCATCCAGTGGAAGGCCCAGAACAGACTCCCTGGGTCAAAGTTCAGACCGGTGCACTCCGCCGTGAGGTCCGACCGGGACCCCAACCACTCCCCAGACCAATTGCCACCCCTCTGTGAAGTTTTCATCCAAATCCATCCATTGGAAGGCCCAGGACAGGCTCCCTGGGTCAAAGTTCTGCCCAGCGTACACTAACGGGAGCACCGACCAGGACCTCAACCCCCTAGTATGTCTTCTGGGATACAGTGTTACCACTCGGTGAGATTTTCGTCCAAATTATGTGGTGTCATGGAAATCCATCCATTGAAAGACCCAGAACAGGCTCCCCGGGTCGAAGTTCTGCCCAGTGTACACCAACGGGAGGTCCGACCGGGATTCTAACAACTCCTTAGGCATCCCAGACCAATTGCCACCGCTCTGAAGTTTTCATCCAAATACATCCAGTGGAAGGCCATTACAGTGTCCCTGGGTCAAATTTCTGCCCAGTGTACACCAATGGGAGGTCTGACTGGGATCTTAAACCCCCCCCCTAAAACCTGGTCAGAATCCAACTGGATAACCTTGCAGTGATTTCATCCCAATCGGTGTGAGAGTGTCCGAATGCATAACTGGACAGACAGACAAACGGACCAATGAAGTTCATATATAAAGATTTGTCGCTCTGTCGCTATGTGGTCTGATAACTTACTTTTTTGATACTAAGTAGCTATGTAAGATTGGGCAGCTTTACCGTGAGAGCTGTGGAAAATATTTGCGAACATACTTCAAAATATAATTTTTTTTTTGTACACTTAAGGGAGCGATTCATACGTTTATCGCTTATGTCTAAAGTTGCCAGGAGGTGATTCAATTGTTTTGGGCAATCAGCCCCCAGGGGATTAGCCCGTAACAGTGCTAATCCTGGACATTAGCGCGTCAGAATTCTGCCATCACCACTTTAGACGGGAGCGATAAACAAATGAATCGTACCCTAAATGTATGACGATAGTACTATTGCTATATGTCAGACTGACATCTACTGTAGCTTTTAATTAGAGCAGACAATTGCCTGATTGCAATTTGCAAATTCCCCACGGTTACACTACGAAATAAGAGACTGTTTTCCCCTCTGCAGACGTGATGCCTAGGGCCAGCTGCACGCAGCCATTTTTCTTGGGGTTCTGCTGCTTCTGTAACACAGGATTAAATAATTAAATTTGTGAACCAACTTCAAATGGCGGTGGAATAAGTGAGAGAACCCAATCGTAAGCTTTTGACAGACACAGACTTAAGGAGGACCTTCTCATAGGTAGTGCAGCTTTAAGGTATTTCAGCTGTGACCTTCTTGAGTGTAAAATCTGGGGCACCCACTTTACACAACGGTGACTGCTCCTTATGATTGTCATCTTGGAGATCATATGTAGCCTGGTGTTTTAATTTTGTAGCAGGTGCCCCAGATACGTGGCCGCTTCGCTTGGCTACTGCAATCTGTAGTGTGTTTACAGCTTGCAGGGCAGCTGGTATATACCGCACAGATATAGTTTCATAGCGGACATAACTCAGGCCCGAAAGCATACAGCCCTGTACAACTCTTGATTTCATTGATATTTTAGGTAATACTGGGGGAGATGTATCAAACCTTGGAGAGAGTTAAAGTATTAACCAATCGACTTCTAACTGTCGTTTTACAGGCTCTGTATGAAAAACAAGTTAGCTGATTGGGTGATACTTTGAGGGAGATGCATCAAACTTTGGAGAGAGAGAAACTGGAGAGCGATTAAAGAACCAGCCTTTCAGTTTATGACTGTGCCGCTATAACTCTTCCGCTTCGCCTCTTTACCAAGGGGGAATAGGAAGCAGTACCGACGAGATGTATAAACAGCTTGGCTGCTGGAGACAGGGAGTGAAAACTCCCCCCTACTACGATTCCCACCCCCCAGAGCCCACACCGCATCAGTCCCTGTCGTGGTGATAGGACAGCAACAGCTGCAGATGTCAATTATGATAGCTGCAACTGTCAAAACGGTCAGTGCCACTGACCGTTCATACATCTGCCTACACATTGGCGCTTACCGGTAATGCTCGCTTCCCTGCATTACTATATATACGGAAGCGGTAACTGCAGCACTTCACTTGCGCAGTTACCGTTTTGCCCCCATCGCCCCTTCATACATCTCCCCCACAGTCAGCAAAATGACAGGAGCTGATTGGATGGTAATCTATCTCTTTCTCTCTCCAAGGTTTGATACATCTCCCCCTTTGATCATTATCTGCAGTATATACGCAGTTGAAGGTAACGTTTTACATGCTGGCTCAGACCTGGTTACAGATCAGAAGGGTCTGCACCTCTTTGTGGGTAGTTACATTTGGGGCCATTAATTGTTTCTAAGGTGGCTATTTTTTTTTAGAGCGCCCAACGGAGCAGTTAAATCGTTGCTCCATTTGGGCGCGATAGCCGGCGGTGGCCGGCATTTCTGCTTGCGCCCTCCGGAGGGTGCGAGCACAAATGTGCGATAAACCCTGTCGTTTGGGCGCCCTAAACAGGACTTTAGACGGGTTTAGCTGTTTTACACGGCGAAACCCAGTCAAATAGGGCATGAAGACCCCGATAATTAATGGGCGCCCAGAACAATTGAATTGCAACACTGGGTGCCCATTTAATTTATCGCTGCCCACAAAACAATTTAATCGCCCCCCTCCCGAGTCCAGTTGGTTTGAGATGGCAAAGTAAGAATGTACATTCATCCTATGTGATTAGGAGCAGTGTATATCGTGTCTGACTTGACAGCAGAAGGGAAGCGTTCATTCACATATACCGTATATGGAAGCTCTAAAACACCTTTGGCATATTTATTCGCACCAACACATCTTAATAACTAAATGAGGTTGAACTGGACAGTACAGCCTGCAAACTGGTTGTGTTTACTGTAAATGAGCAAGTGGAATGTTGGACAGAATGTATACCCAGAAGGGCCACTGTACTGGGATGGCGTGATCATCTGTCGTTTTCCTACTGTACATGGGGTTCCCATACTTATAAGCACACTGCTATGGAGCTAATTTACTCCATTCATTGTTTTTTTTATTTCTTTTTTTTCTACATTTTCTTACGTGCCTGTGTGGAATGGAAGCAGGGAGACTACCTGGGCTATTAATTAAATAATATTAAAACACAAGGTATTTTAAGAATGTACAAAAATGCACACCGGCTGTGTATGCAATAGTGTGGCGCCTATTTATATGCAGGCACTCTCGTAAGTACAGGAAGCGCATGGACAGCAGCATCAAGATGGCGGCGTCTGCGGGGGGTTGGATATGATGCGCGGAGATGGGCTAAGCATTCCCAGTTACATGGGGATAGACACAATCATGAACCACGTATGGAGGCCACGTGCAGAATGAGATTCCGTGTTTTGCAGGCCAAGTTCTTTAAATGAGGGAGTGGGAGGATGCCTTCCCTGGGGTTATGTCTGTCCGTAGAGCCTCTTCCTCCCTGTAAAAGCGTTAGTCGGTGTGACTACAGTAAGACAGTCCATCGCTAATATCTGATTGGCTGGTGTAGGTTATGAAATGTCCAGACAGACCTGGAAGAAGCGGTCCTAGGGGTATATTAACTAAAGTGCTGGGTTTTTTTTAGAAGTGGAGATGTTGCCCATACCAACCAATCAGATTCCACATAACCTTTATCTAGCACCCTCTGGAAGATAATAGCTAGAATCTGGTTGCTATGGGCAACGTCTCCACTTCTAAAAACCTGCACTTTAGTAAATCTACCCCCTTAAGCTGTATCCGTAGAATGACTATTATTGCAGCCGGCATATGTTCCTGCATGGTAACCTTCACCCACCTCCCTGTGCTGGTCGGATTGTCTCCTTGTGCGTAGCGATGGAAATGTGTAGGTGTGTATGGAAAAGGACACTGATACTCTGCGTACAATGAATTTTGTCACCATTAGGGATCAGTTATGTGACATGGTGGCATGCAGGAAAAAGGTACTTTAACCCACAGTCAGATTCTAACTGTAATATATCTGTTGCAGTTTAGATTTTGAAGACAGCTCGACGGCTTTTGCAAAATGTTCTGTTTCAGTAGCCGGGCTGTGCTCCTTGTCCCCAGGAGAGAGCATAAAACAAAACTGGGAGCACTGTATGTAAATGACCGACCTCTGCTTCCAAGTCAGGCGGCTTACTGTACCACACACAGTAGTGTAGTAAGCACTATGGCTGGCTGGTGGAGAAAGGCGGAGCTGGGTGCTAATGGAGATGGCGGACCTGTATGATGGAAGCCATCATAGCCCCATTTATGGCCTCAATAATAGCACGATCCAGCGATTTGCATACAGAGGGCGTGATTCAGAGTTTGGAGCAAAGCATAAAAAAACAAGTAGCTTTACACCATGGGAAAACCATGCTGCACTGCAGTTGTGGGGCAGGTTTAGATTTGGGAGGAGTGAGTCCTAGCTCGCATCTAAATTGCAGTGTAAGGGCTATTTCATACCTGACGGTTTTGGCCGGCCGGCAAAAAAAACAGACTTTTTTTGCCAGGTGTTAAATTAATTTATTCATGGAAGCAGGCTGCTGGAGACAGGGAGTGACAGGTACACCTGTCAAACCGTAACGCAGGGTCCTAAGGCGAGCTCAGGGAGGGCAGAAACCTCCCGTGGAGCAGAAGGGCAAAAGCTCGCTTGATCTTGATTTTCAGTATGAATACAGACCGTGAAAGCGGGGCCTCACGATCCTTCTGACTTTTTGGGTTTTAAGCAGGAGGTGTCAGAAAAGTTACCTACAGCTTAGCTAGCGACCAGGAGGCCGCACTTGAAAAGTCAAGCGGCCGCCTCTCACACAGCACGGGCACGGCACAGTCACCGTGTTACAGCCGGGAATATAGAATAAAGCTGTCCAACATCCATGGGCTGCATTCAAAGGCAGCCAGTATATACCCTGCATGCACTTCTGATGGTGTCGTGCTGCATGGAAAGAAGAGGCTGTTGTTCTCCCCAATAATAATACGGGGACAACTCTCACTGTAGTGACCTGCCCATGCTGTCCCTTTCCTGTATCCCCTCTATATAAGGAGCGCAGAGTACTGTCCATTTTTCTTTCTAGTATCCCTGTTTGATCCCTAGCAGGCTCTGGGACTAGTTGCATAAAAGGACCAGTTTTATTGTGCAGTTGTCAAGATTGAAAAAGTTGTAATGGGGGGTATCCACTAGACGATAAAGTTGAACGATAATGATAAAATCGTTCGATAATCGTTCAAACATCGTTTGCAAATCGTGCAGTGATTGTTTCTAACGATGTACGATGCGCGCTCCCGCTGGTTGTTTGATCGTCTCCTCCATCGACTGAACATGCAGGTCAATTTCACTTGATTGCTTACAAATCGTTTACGCCGAACGATCAAACGATGAACCACTGTCTGCCCACTATAGCTAAAAGCTCTCAATCACAGATTAAAACAACATAGTTTATTGTTAGATCTTTTGCAAATCGTTTGAACAATTTGCAAAAGATTTGCAAAAGATTTGCAGAGTGGAAGATCATATTTCAAGAGAAACTTCAAGGGAAAATCGTTAAGAGGTTGGACAGGGATAAAAACGTCTAGTGGATGCCCCCCATTAGTGTCCAGGAAGAACAATTTTCCGGCATAGGTCTTTAAAACCTGGAGGTGAACGAAACTGTCAGAACTGTGCTGGGAAACTCCTCCGTCCACATTTGTTCATGACCTTTTGCAAGTTTGGATGGGAGTGGAGATTTAGGTGTGGATTTGGCTTCAAGTGGTGCCAGTCCTTCCACAACCACACCAGCAGAATCGTCACCCCAGCTCTGCTAATAGACTATAGGTTTCCACAAATACAGGGTAGAATCGGCGTGGCAAAAATGGAACTGGAAATGCCAGAATTCCACACTATAGGGCGCCAGTGGCAATGTGCGTGTATCCTGCTTATTTCCGCATAACGGCTTGTATGCGCCAAAGAAATCCGCTTTTGCACGCAAGCCGGATCCGGTATATACGCACATGGATGGAGTTCACTAGTGTGTACGGATTGAACTGTTCATCGATGGAGCGCACTTTCCGTGAAATGGACGGTAACTAGTTGGTGACCATTTAAGTGCACGGCGCTCTCCTTTCTCGTTACAGCATTATGCGAATGTCGGGGGTTTGTATGACTGCCCCTTGTGCGATCCTAGTGTACGGATGGAAATTGGACACCTGTTTCAGACCCTTGTAACTCCTGGCAGTCCCCTCAGGTAGCCAATATCTTTGCCCTCCAGCTTTATGGAGCATACACACGGTCAGATTTGTCAGATGAACGATTTGAACGATTTTACCAAAGATTTGAACGATTTTCGACTGCATTAAAATCAATGGAATCGTCCAAGTCTGACTGCAAAACACATCAGATGTCAGATATCGTTATCTGACCATCGGGAACGCGCATCGTTCAAATCGTTTATCTGTCAGATATGTCAGATTTTCCTTCAGATAATAACGATTTTTTAAATCGTTATCGTTCAGATCTGAAGAAAAATCTGACCGTGTGTATGCACCATAAGTCTCATGGGACAAGGTATGTATTTTAGCTACTACTTGGCAGCAGAAGACAGAACATATCTGTGCGATTGCCAGCACCGTGTTACAGAACCGTGTACAGCCTTAAGGAAGCATTGCAATGCCGTGTCACTTAGAAGGACCTAGTTCAGTTGTTAGACTTTTCCCGATAAGTTTTATGACACTTTTGACATAACCAAATCCAACTAACCCAAAATGGTCTGCTCAGAAGTTAACTCATTCGGCAGAATCGCAGGTCGCACAATATTGCCTCTGGGCATGCTAGAATATAATTTATAATGTAATTATTTGTAATCTAATCATTTTAAACATCAATCTTCAAGTCTTAGAGTAAATGTCTCTTGTGACGAAGCATACACTCCTACGAGCGTCACCAGTAGGCTACACTGTCAGCCAAGTCTCATTGCAGATTCCTTTATAGCTATATGCCCTGGTTACGCACTACCATCGGAAGCACTGTGGCCCTCATTCAGACCCGGTCGCAAGCGCTGAGCACTCGCGACCGGGTCGATGTTTAGGCCCTGCACACGCGCAGACGCCGCACTGCGTGTGCGCAAGCACCGGACCGAGAGAGAAATTATCTCGCTCCGGAGCTCACTACAAAAGGGGCGGCTGTCGGTGTTGATCGACAGCTCGACCCGTTTTGTAGGCGTGGGGTGGTTTCACAAACGGAGGCGTTCCTTAAGTAACGCCTGCCGTTTTGTGGGTGGCCGCACTGACATCAGCAGTGATGTCACTGGGGAGCTTCCTGCTCGATCAGAGCAGGAAGCTCCCTGGGGCTTGCGGTTGCCGAGATCCAACCTTAGGGTCTTGTCGCAAGCCCCGATGGTCGCGATGGTCTTGACCATCGCGACCATCAACCTGGTCGGTCGCTGAAGCTGTGGGTGGTAACCCACAGCTTAGCTAGCGACCAGGAGGCCGCACTTGAAAAGTCAAGCGGCCGCCCTCATTCAGAGCGAGCGCTCGCTTCTTGCTACCGCCTCTGAATTGAGGGCCTATGTCCCTTTCTATGCTCAGATGGTAAGCTGTTACGAGCAGGGTCATCACTATCTTCTATATTGTCATGCACTCCACGTACTTGTGATACTTGTGTATATGTCTTCAACAGTATATGCCGCCTGTGCTTCGTAAGGTTGTAAGGTGTACAGCTAAGTGCTTCCCTGGATTCTTCGGAGGTCCTGCTGGCTCCTGGTTTCTAAGGTCTAAAGAAAACTCGTCCATACTTTTAAATATGTTCTCCAACACCAGAGAACCTACTCTTTATTGTCGGTGTCCCCCACACATATAACATTGGCTTCTGTATGGGGGTACTCATTCTAGAGGGGGACTCTCCGTAAAAAAATTAATTAAATTTGCAATGAACATTTCTGAACTCTTTTAGGGAATGGGGCGAAGCTTTAGCCCCAGTATTGTCTTAATTGGCTGGAAAGGTTACTGTATTGTGAATCTGGTACTCAGGTTAAGACATAAAATCACTGGTAAGCTGAGACTCCCTGCCCATTGCTACAGCTGAGGTCTAGGAGAACATGGTGCATCAATTCTGCCGCCCTTATCCTGCGCTCCCTCGCGATTGGTTTAGTGCCTTCAGCACTTCATGTATTTCATACGGATCAAGACGATCTTCTCCATTACCGTTCTTTCACCCGATAGCTGCCGTCGGCTCCTTTACCCGTCCTGGGATTCCTGGGAAATGTTCTACAACGTGCCTTGCCCAAGAATAGGGAACTCTATCCTGTGTGCTGTGGTTGGGCGTCCTACAGTCGCTGCCTGTGTGCAATTAGAGGGATCCGTGCATGCAGTGATTGCGGATTTGTTATGTGTACAAGGAGGGAGATTGAGTTTCGCTTGGTGTTTTTTAATTTTTTTATTTTGACATTAGCTCCGTGCTTAAGCAGCTTGTGCAGGTACACGCTGTCCTTCCCCACTGTATCATTGAACTGCTGTACGTGAGATTAAAAGTACATTAACCCCTTGGGCACCAGAGGTGAGGCCAGTTTACAGTGTTCGGTGCAAGGTGTTCTCTTTCTAAGAAGTGCCCATCATTTGTCATCCCGAGGGAAGGGTTCATGGTTCGGTACAGTTAGACAGACTCTTGTTGCTCAACGGGGAAAAAAAATAAGTCTCCCAAGTTCATCAAGGACAGGTACGCTTTTAGGAACGTTACCCACTATTTGATAAGATGCTGTGGTAATATCGAGCAATTGCCATGCCAGAGAGAGGACGTTTGGTGCCATGAAGAGACCATTTCTACATCTCTGCTGGGCTAGAGTAATTTATGTTTTGCAGTTCTGTCTGGAACCCAGTCATAGGGGCCTTCTCATGGTCGTTGTAGATTTGGTTGATTGAAAGAATCAAACTCAGCCAATGGAAACGTTCATAGGTATGTTCAGAAGCCCAGGTTGCCTTATAAAAGTCATTCATAGTGACTGACTGTTTGCAAATGTGCATTTCCATTTCAGGTTCTAAGAAAGCCATTCACTTGGCTTACCCACTGAGTTTGTAAAATGCACCTGGGCCCAGAAATAAATATGGATATTCAACCGTGTACAGATTAATAAACATCTTTGTAGTGCATCCCTGCACCCTTTCTGTATGCTTGATTTGATGCCCATTATTATCAGGGGTTACCTGAACTGGCTGGTACATATGATACAGCTGGAAGTTCAACGAATGATACTCCTGGAAGTGCAGCGAATGATACAGCTGAAAATGCAGCAAATGATGCTGCTGGAGGTGCAGCTGGAGGTGCAGCGAATGATGCCGCTGGGAGTGCAGGGAATGATGCCGCTGGGGGTGCAGGGAATGATGCCGCTGGGAGGTGCAGGGAATGATGCTGCTGGGAGTGCAGCGAATGATACAGCTGAAAATGCAGCAAATGATGCTGCTGGAGGTGCAGCGAATGATGCCGCTGGGAGTGCAGGGAATGATGCTGCTGGGAGTGCAGGGAATGATGCTGCTGGGAGTGCAGGGAATGATGCTGCTGGGAGTGCAGGGAATGATGCTGGGGGTGCAGGGAATGATGCTGGGAGTGCAGGGAATGATGCCGTTGGGAGGTGCAGGGAATGATGCCGCTGGGAGTGCAGGGAATGATGCCGCTGGGGGTGCAGGGAATGATGCTGCTGGGGGTGCAGGGAATGATGCTGCTGGGAGTGCAGGGAATGATGCTGCTGGGAGTGCAGGGAATGATGCTGCTGGGAGTGCAGGGAATGATGCTGCTGGAGGTGCAGGGAATGATGCTGCTGGAGGTGCAGGGAATGATGCTGCTGGGAGTGCAGGGAATGATGCTGCTGGGAGTGCAGGGAATGATACAGCTGAAAATGCAGCAAATGATGCTGCTGGGAGTGCAGGGAATGATGCTGCTGGGAGTGCAGGGAATGATGCTGCTGGGGGTGCAGGGAATGATGCTGCTGGGAGTGCAGGGAATGATGCTGCTGGGAGTGCAGGGAATGATGCTGCTGGGAGTGCAGGGAATGATGCTGTTGGAGGTGCAGGGAATGATGCTGCTGGGGGTGCAGGGAATGATGCTGCTGGGGGTGCAGGGAATGATGCTGCTGGGGGTGCAGGGAATGATGCTGCTGGGGGTGCAGGGAATGATGCTGCTGGAGGTACAGGGAATGATGCTGCTGGAGGTGCAGGGAATGATGCTGCTGAAAATGCAGCGAATGATGCTGCTGGGAGTGCAGGGAATGATGCTGCTGGGAGTGCAGGGAATGATGCTGCTGGGAGTGCAGGGATTGATGCTGCTGGGAGTGCAGGGATTGATGCTGCTGGGAGTGCAGGGATTGATGCTGCTGGGAGTGCAGGGAATGATACAGCTGAAAATGCAGCAAATGATGCTGCTGGGAGTGCAGGGAATGATGCTGCTGGGAGTGCAGGGAATGATGCTGCTGGGAGTGCAGGGAATGATGCTGCTGGGAGTGCAGGGATTGATGCTGCTGGGAGTGCAGGGATTGATGCTGCTGGGAGTGCAGGGAATGATACAGCTGAAAATGCAGCAAATGATGCTGCTGGGAGTGCAGGGAATGATGCTGCTGGGAGTGCAGGGAATGATGCTGCTGGAGGTGCAGGGAATGATGCTGCTGGAGGTGCAGGGAATGATGCTGCTGGGAGTGCAGGGAATGATACAGCTGAAAATGCAGCGAATGATGCTGCTGGGAGTGCAGGGAATGATGCTGCTGGGAGTGCAGGGAATGATGCTGCTGGGAGTGCAGGGAATGATGCTGCTGGGAGTGCAGGGAATGATGCTGCTGGGAGTGCAGGGAATGATGCTGCTGGGAGTGCAGGGAATGATACAGCTGAAAATGCAGCAAATGATGCTGCTGGGAGTGCAGGGAATGATGCTGCTGGGAGTGCAGGGAATGATGCTGCTGGGGGTGCAGCGAATGATGCTGCTGGAGGTGCAGGGAATGATGCTGCTGGGGGTGCAGGGAATGATGCTGCTGGAGGTGCAGCGACTGATGCTGCTGGAGGTGCAGCGAATTATGCTGCTGGGGGTGCAGGGAATGATGCTGCTGGGGGTGCAGGGAATGATGCTGCTGGGGGTGCAGGGAATGATGCTGCTGGGGGTGCAGGGAATGATGCTGCTGGAGGTGCAGGGAATGATGCTGCTGGGAGTGCAGGGAATGATACAGCTGAAAATGCAGCAAATGATGCTGCTGGGAGTGCAGGGAATGATGCTGCTGGAGGTGCAGGGAATGATGCTGCTGGGGGTGCAGGGAATGATGCTGCTGGGTGTGCAGGGAATGATGCTGCTGGGGGTGCAGGGAATGATGCTGCTGGGGGTGCAGGGAATGTTGCTGCTGGAGGTGCAGGGAATGATGCTGCTGGGAGTGCAGGGAATAATGCTGCTGGAGGTGCAGGGAATGATGCTGCTGGGGGTGCAGGGAATGATGCTGCTGGGAGTGCAGGGAATGATACAGCTGAAAATGCAGCGAATGATGCTGCTGGGAGTGCAGGGAATGATGCTGCTGGGGGTGCAGGGAATGATGCTGCTGGGGGTGCAGGGAATGATGCTGCTGGGGGTGCAGGGAATGATGCTGCTGGAGGTGCAGGGAATGATGCTGCTGGGAGTGCAGGGAATGATACAGCTGAAAATGCAGCAAATGATGCTGCTGGGAGTGCAAGGAATGATGCTGCTGGAGGTGCAGGGAATGATGCTGCTGGGAGTGCAGGGAATGATGCTGCTGGGAGTGCAGGGAATGATGCTACTGGAGGTGCAGGGAATGATGCTGCTGGGGGTGCAGGGAATGATGCTGCTGGGTGTGCAGGGAATGATGCTGCTGGGGGTGCAGGGAATGATGCTGCTGGGGGTGCAGGGAATGTTGCTGCTGGAGGTGCAGGGAATGATGCTGCTGGGAGTGCAGGGAATAATGCTGCTGGAGGTGCAGGGAATGATGCTGCTGGGGGTGCAGGGAATGATGCTGCTGGGAGTGCAGGGAATGATACAGCTGAAAATGCAGCGAATGATGCTGCTGGGAGTGCAGGGAATGATGCTGCTGGGAGTGCAGGGAATGATGCTGCTGGGAGTGCAGGGAATGATGCTGCTGGGAGTGCAGGGAATGATGCTGCTGGGAGTGCAAGGAATGATGCTGCTGGGAGTGCAGGGAATGATGCTGCTGGGAGTGCAGGGAATGATGCTGCTGGGAGTGCAGGGAATGATGCTGCTGGGGGTGCAGCGAATGATGCTGCTGGGAGTGCAGGGAATGATGCTGCTGGGAGTGCAGGGAATGATGCTGCTGGAGGTGCAGGGAATGATGCTGCTGGGGGTGCAGGGAATGATGCTGCTGGGTGTGCAGGGAATGATGCTGCTGGGGGTGCAGGGAATGATGCTGCTGGGGGTGCAGGGAATGTTGCTGCTGGAGGTGCAATGAATGATGCTGCTGGGAGTGCAGGGAATAATGCTGCTGGAGGTGCAGGGAATGATGCTGCTGGGGGTGCAGGGAATGATGTTGGGGGTGCAGGGAATGATGCTGCTGGGGGTGCCGGGAATGATACAGCTGAAAATGCAGCATTGATGCTGCTGGGAGTGCAGGGAATGATGCTGCTGGGAGTGCAGGGAATGATGCTGCTGGAGGTGCAGGGAATGATGCTGCTGGGGGTGCAGGGAATGATGCTGCTGGAGGTGCAGGGAATGATGCTGCTGGAAGTGCAGGGAATGATGCTGCTGGGAGTGCAGCGAATGATGCTGCTGGGAGTGCAGCGAATGATGCTGCTGGAGATGCAGCGATGATGCTGCTGGAGGTTCAGGGAATGATGCTGCTGGAGGTGCAGGGAATGATGCTGCTGGGGGTGCAGGGAATGATGCTGCTGGGGGTGCAGGGAATGATGCTGCTGGGAGTGCAGGGAATGATGCTGCTGGGAGTGCAGGGAATGATGCTGTGGGTGCAGGGAATGATGCTGTGGGTGCAGGGAATGATGCTGCTGGAGGTGCAGGGAATGATGCTGCTGGAGGTGCAGGGAATGATGCTGCTGGAGGTGCAGGGAATGATGCTGCTGGGAGTGCAGGGATTGATGCTGCTGGGAGTGCAGGGATTGATGCTGCTGGGAGTGCAGGGATTGATGCTGCTGGGAGTGCAGGGATTGATGCTGCTGGGAGTGCAGGGATTGATGCTGCTGGGAGTGCAGGGATTGATGCTGCTGGGAGTGCAGGGAATGATACAGCTGAAAATGCAGCGAATGATGCTGCTGGGAGTGCAGGGAATGATGCTGCTGGGAGTGCAGGGAATGATGCTGCTGGGAGTGCAGGGAATGATGCTGCTGGGAGTGCAGGGAATGATGCTGCTGGGAGTGCAGGGAATGATGCTGCTGGGAGTGCAGGGATTGATGCTGCTGGGAGTGCAGGGAATGATACAGCTGAAAATGCAGCAAATGATGCTGCTGGGAGTGCAGGGAATGATGCTGCTGGAGGTGCAGGGAATGATGCTGCTGGAGGTGCAGGGAATGATGCTGCTGGAGGTGCAGGGAATGATGCTGCTGGGAGTGCAGGGAATGATACAGCTGAAAATGCAGCGAATGATGCTGCTGGGAGTGCAGGGAATGATGCTGCTGGGAGTGCAGGGAATGATGCTGCTGGGAGTGCAGGGAATGATGCTGCTGGGAGTGCAGGGAATGATGCTGCTGGGAGTGCAGGGAATGATGCTGCTGGGAGTGCAAGGAATGATGCTGCTGGGAGTGCAGGGAATGATGCTGCTGGGAGTGCAGGGAATGATACAGCTGAAAATGCAGCAAATGATGCTGCTGGGAGTGCAGGGAATGATGCTGCTGGGAGTGCAGGGAATGATGCTGCTGGGAGTGCAGGGAATGATGCTGCTGGAGGTGCAGGGAATGATGCTGCAGTGGGTGCAGCGAATGATGCTGCTGGGGGTGCAGGGAATGATACAGCTGAAAATGCAGCAAATGATGCTGCTGGGAGTGCAAGGAATGATGCTGCTGGAGGTGCAGGGAATGATGCTGCTGGGAGTGCAGGGAATGATGCTGCTGGAGGTGCAGGGAATGATGCTGCTGAAAATGCAGGGAATGATGCTGCTGGGAGTGCAGGGAATGATGCTGCTGGGAGTGCAGGGAATGATGCTGCTGGGAGTGCAGGGAATGATGCTGCTGGGAGTGCAGGGAATGATGCTGCTGGGAGTGCAGGGAATGATGCTGCTGGGAGTGCAGGGAATGATGCTGCTGGGAGTGCAGGGAATGATGCTGCTGGGGGTGCAGGGAATGATGCTCTTGGGGGTGCAGGGAATGATGCTGCTGGGGGTGCAGGGAATGATGCTGCTGGAGGTGCAGGGAATGATGCTGCTGAAAGTGCAGGGAATGATGCTGCTGGAGGTGCAGGGAATGATGCTGCTGGAGGTGCAGGGAATGGTGCTGCTGGAGGTGCAGGGAATGGTGCTGCTGGGGGTGCAGGGAATGGTGCTGCTGGAGGTGCAGCGAATGATGCTGCTGGGGGTGCAGGGAATGATGCTGCTGGAGGTGCAGCGAATGATGCTGCTGGGGGTGCAGGGAATGATGCTGCTGGAGGTGCAGGGAATGATGCTGCTGGGAGTGCAGGGAATGATACAGCTGAAAATGCAGCAAATGATGCTGCTGGGAGTGCAAGGAATGATGCTGCTGGAGGTGCAGGGAATGATGCTGCTGGGAGTGCAGGGAATGATGCTGCTGGGAGTGCAGGGAATGATGCTGCTGGGGGTGCAGGGAATGATGCTGCTGGGGGTGCAGGGAATGATGCTGCTGGGGGTGCAGGGAATGATGCTGCTGGGGGTGCAGGGAATGATGCTGCTGGAGGTGCAGGGAATGATGCTGCTGGAGGTGCAGGGAATGATGCTGCTGGGGGTGCAGGGAATGTTGCTGCTGGAGGTGCAGGGAATGATGCTGCTGGGAGTGCAGGGAATGATGCTGCTGGAGGTGCAGGGAATGATGCTGCTGGGGGTGCAGGGAATGATGTTGGGGGTGCCGGGAATGATGCTGCTGGGGGTGCCGGGAATGATACAGCTGAAAATGCAGCATTGATGCTGCTGGGAGTGCAGGGAATGATGCTGCTGGGAGTGCAAGGAATGATGCTGCTGGAGGTGCAGGGAATGATGCTGCTGGGGGTGCAGGGAATGATGCTGCTGGAGGTGCAGGGAATGATGCTGCTGGAAGTGCAGGGAATGATGCTGCTGGGAGTGCAGCGAATGATGCTGCTGGAGATGCAGCGATGATGCTGCTGGAGGTTCAGGGAATGATGCTGCTGGAGGTGCAGGGAATGATGCTGCTGGAGGTGCAGGGAATGATGCTGCTGGGGGTGCAGGGAATGATGCTGCTGGGGGTGCAGGGAATGATGCTGCTGGGGGTGCAGGGAATGATGCTGCTGGGGGTGCAGGGAATGATGCTGCTGGGGGTGCAGGGAATGATGCTGCTGGAGTTGCAGGGAATGATGCTGCTGGAGGTGCAGCGAATGATGCTGCTGGAGGTGCAGGGAATGATGCTGCTGGAGGTGCAGGGAATGATGCTGCTGGAGGTGCAGGGAATGATGCTGCTGGGAGTGCAGGGAATGATGCTGCTGGGAGTGCAGGGAATGATGCTGCTGGGAGTGCAGGGAATGATGCTGCTGGGAGTGCAGGGAATGATGCTGCTGGGAGTGCAGGGAATGATGCTGCTGGAGGTGCAGGGAACGATGCTGCTGGGAGTGCAGGGAATGCTGCTGGAGGTGCAGGGAACGATGCTGCTGGGGGTGCAGGGAACGATGCTGCTGGGAGTGCAGGGAACGATGCTGCTGGGAGTGCAGGGAACGATGCTGCTGGGAGTGCAGGGAACGATGCTGCTGGGGGTGCAGGTAACTATGCTGCTGGGGGTGCAGGGAATGATGCTGCTGGAGTGCAGGGAATGATGCTGCTGGGGGTGCAGGGAATGATGCTGCTGGGAGTGCAGGGAATGATGCTGCTGGGAGTGCAGGGAATGATACAGCTGAAAATGCAGGGAATGATGCTGCTGGGAGTGCAGGGAATGATGCTGCTGGGGGTGAAGGGAATGATGCTGCTGGAGGTGCAGGGAATGATGCTGCTGGGGGTGCAGGGAATAATGCTGCTAGTGGTGCAGGGAATGATGCTGCTGGGGGTGCAGGGAATGATGCTGCTGGGGGTGCAGGGAATGATGCTGCTGGAGGTGCAGGGAATGATGCTGCTGGGGGTGCAGGTAATGATGCTACGGGTGCAAGGAATGATACAGCTGAAAATGCAGCAAATGATGCTGCTGGGAGTGCAGGGAATGATGCTGCTAGGGGTGCAGGGAATGATGCTGCTGGAGGTGCAGGGAATGATGCTGCTGGAGGTGCAGGGAATGATGCTGCTGGGGGTGCAGGGAATGATGCTGCTGGGGGTGCAGGGAACGATGTTGCTGGAGGTGCAGGGAACGATGTTGCTGGAGGTGCAGGGAACGATGCTGCTGGGAGTGCAGGGAATGATGCTGCTGGGAGTGCAGGGAATGATGCTGCTGGGAGTGCAGGGAACGATGCTGCTGGGAGTGCAGGGAACGATGCTGCTGGGAGTGCAGGGAACGATGCTGCTGGGAGTGCAGGGAACGATGCTGCTGGGAGTGCAGGGAACGATGCTGCTGGGAGTGCAGGGAACGATGCTGCTGGGAGTGCAGGGAATGATGCTGCTGGGAGTGCAGGGAATGATGCTGCTGGGAGTGCAGGGAATGATGCTGCTGGAGGTGCAGGGAATGATGCTGTGGGTGCAGGGAACGATGCTGCTGGAGGTGCAGGGAATGATGCTGCTGGAGGTACAGGGAATGATGCTGCTGGGAGTGCAGGGAATGATGCTGCTGGGAGTGCAGGGAATGATGCTTCTGGAGGTGCAGGGAATGATGCTGGGAGTGCATGGAATGATGCTGCTGGGAGTGCAGGGAATGATGCTGCTGGGAGTGCAGGGAATGATGCTGCTGGAGGTGCAGGGAATGATGCTGTGGGTGCAGGGAATGATGCTGCTGGAGGTGCAGCGAATGATGCTGCTGGAGGTGCAGGGAATGATGCTGCTGGAGGTGCAGGGAATGATGCTGCTGGGAGTGCAGGGAATAATGCTGCTGGGGGTGCAGGGAATGATGCTGCTGGAGGTGCAGGGAATGATGCTGGGGGTGCAGGGAATGATGCTGCTGGAGGTGCAGGGAATGTTGCTGTGGGTGCAGCGAATGATGCTGCTGGAGGTGCAGCGAATGATGCTGCTGGAGGTGCAGCGAATTATGCTGCTGGAGGTGCAGGGAATGATGCTGCTGGAGGTGCAGGGAATGATGCTGTGGGTGCAGGGAATGATGCTGCTGGAGGTGCAGGGAATGATGCTGCTGGAGGTGCAGGGAATGATGCTGCTGGAGGTACAGGGAATGATGCTGCTGGGAGTGCAGGGAATGATGCTGCTGGGAGTGCAGGGAATGATGCTTCTGGAGGTGCAGGGAATGATGCTGGGAGTGCATGGAATGATGCTGCTGGGAGTGCAGGGAATGATGCTGCTGGGAGTGCAGGGAATGATGCTGCTGGGAGTGCAGGGAATGATGCTGCTGGAGGTGCAGGGAATGATGCTGTGGGTGCAGGGAATGATGCTGCTGGAGGTGCAGGGAATGATGCTGCTGGAGGTGCAGGGAATGATGCTGCTGGAGGTGCAGGGAATGATGCTGCTGGAGGTGCAGGGAATGATGCTGCTGGAGGTGCAGGGAATGATGCTGCTGGGAGTGCAGGGAATGATGCTGCTGGGGGTGCAGGGAATGATGCTGCTGGAGGTGCAGGGAATGATGCTGGGGGTGCAGGGAATGATGCTGCTGGAGGTGCAGGGAATGTTGCTGTGGGTGCAGCGAATGATGCTGCTGGAGGTGCAGCGAATGATGCTGCTGGAGGTGCAGGGAATGATGCTGCTGGAGGTGCAGGGAATGATGCTGGGGGTGCAGGGAATGATGCTGCTGGAAGTGCAGGGAATGATGCTGCTGGATGCAACTCTGAAGCATAGCCCGCAGTCATGGCTACACGCCCTCACTGGACCCTTCCCACATAACAACGCCCCGTTACAGCCCAGTTACGCTGCCTCTGCAACTGAATTGTTTATGACTGGGTCGCCCGTACTTGTGTGAACTCAGCTCCAGAGCACGTGAAGCGCAAAAGCACGCAAAATAAGATCGTATGCAGGCGTGCGTTCAGCTTCGCATCAGGTCCATATTTCTCACAAGTATCCACTGGCTAAAACATTGACTTCAATGAGATGCCATGTAAGTCACCGTTACTGCAATAAATAGGATTTATTAAGTGTAAACACATTGCGGTAGGCGTTTTTAGAGAAAAGCAGTGGCCATGATGGGCTCTTGCCATGCAGGCGTGCACGAAAAGTATAGATGATATAGAAAATGTAAGCTACCATTGGTTTTATTTGTTCTTTAGGAGCATGTTGCCTTTATGCCTACACTGGAGGTTGAGTGTCCAGATTAATTTTTTTTTTCTCCCTTTGCTGCTCTCTTCTGTGTTTTTCTCATTGTGACTACAATGCGGATGTCTGCAGAAATAGGGATCATTGATCTCTGTAGTACATGTATGGCTGGTATGCATTTAGCCTATAAAAAGTGCCTTTAGAAAGAAGAAATATCATTGCAAATATGTCCCAAATAAGAGACAATTTTGAAGTTTATTGTGTTTGACTTTTTTTTTTCTTCTCTTCTAACGGTCTCACCATTGTCTGCTGAATGACCCAGTTTTGCGACAGCTTTACCGAATGTGCCATGTCACTGTTTTGTTCTTGTCTACGTTGTGACCTTTATAAGCCTGTATCTGTCAGAGCAGGGAGAAACCTGCCTGAAAGGAAAACAAACCCAGCTTCTAGGACACAAACGTCCTGTAATGCTTTTTATGAATGTACGTAGGGCCTGATTCAGATCCACACGCAAACGCCATAGCAGCGGCGATCTCTCACAGATCGCCATTGCGAGAATATGCTAATTACTCCGTACACGGTGCAATATAGCAGCCGATCCGATGGATTGGAACGATATCACCGCTATATCGTTCCGTGTGTGGGTATATCGGCAGGTGCGTGCTTCCGTGAGATTGTACATCGCTCCTCCAGATCTTTCTGCATGTTCAGTTGATCCCAAGCAGCGCTATGCGGGTGGGGGAGGGGGGTACCTGCATAACGAGCGGTTGGCCATCGGATTGGCCGTCACATGGCATGGGGGGCATTTAGAGACGTCCACTAAAAGCGTCTCACATCTGCTGCTCACGCACAAAACCGGAAACATGGAACGCAGATCAGGCAGCCATCAGCCTTTTATGTACCGGTAAGTCTGAGATGCCGCGGACACAGCCGGTCTCCAGACACACACAGGGCTCTCCTGCTGCCAGCAAGGACGCGGTAGCTAATTTATGCACGTCCAGAAAACTGTGTTACCACCCCCAAACGCAGACTACTTCCTCTATGTGAGTGTAATTACAATTCAATCGCCGCATGTGCGCAGAGTGAACATTTGCGTGCAGATCTGAATCAGACCTCTGACCATTTAGCAAACACCTGACACCCCCCAAAAGAATAGTATATACAGTCAGGTGCATAAATATTGGGACATTAACAGAATTTTCATATTTTGGCCTCTATTCACCACCACAATGGCTTTGAAATGAAACAAACAAGATGTGCTTTAACTGCAGACTTTCAGTTTTAATTTGAGGGTAATTACATCCAAATCAGGTGAACGGTGTAGGAATTACAACAGTTTCTATATGTGCCTCCCACTTTTTAAGGGGCCAAAAGTAATGGGACAAACTAAACAAGCCTAAATCTAACTTTCACTTTTTAATACTTTGTTGCAAATCCTTTGCAGACAATTACAGCCTGAAGTCTGGAACGCATAGACATCACCAGACGCTGGGTTTCATCCCTGGTGATGCTCTGCCAGGCCTCTACTGCAAATGTCTTCAGTTCCTGCTTGTACTTGGGGCATTTTCCCTTCAGTTTTGTCTTCATCAAGTGAAATGCATGCTCAATCGGATTCAGGTCAGGGGATTGACTTGGCCATTGCATAACATTCCACTTTTTAGCCTTAAAAAACTCTTTGGTTGCTTTTGCAGTATGCTTCGGGTCATTGTCCATCTGCACTGTGAAGCGCCGTCCAATGAGTTCTGAAGCATTTGACTGAATATGAGCATATAATATTGCCCAAAACACTTCAGAATTAATTCTGCTGCTTTTGTCAGCAGTCACATCATCAATAAATACAAGGGAACCAGTTCCATTGGCAGCCATACATGCCCACACCATGACACTACCACCACCATGCTTCACTGGTGAGGTGGAATGTTTTGGATCATGAGCAGTTCCTTTCCTTCTCCATACTCTTCTCTTCCCATCACTCTGTTACAAGTTGATCTTTGTCTCATCTGTCCATAGGATGTTGTTCCAGAACTGTAATGGCTTTTTTAGATGTTGTTTGGCAAACTCTAATCTGGTCTTCCTGTTTTTGAGGCTCAACAAATGGTTTACATCTTGTGGTGAACTCTCTATATTCACTCTTGTGAAGTCTTCTCTTGATTGTTGACTTTGACACATATACACCTACCTCCTGGAGAGTGTTCTTGATTTGGCCAACTGTTGTGAAGGGGTTTTTCTTCACCAGGGAAATAATTCTTCTGTCATCCACCACAGTTGTTTTCCGTGGTCTTCCGGGTCTTTTGGTGTTGCTGAGCTCTCCAGTGCATTCTTTCTTTTTAAGAATGTTCCAAACTATTGATTTGGCCACAGCTAATGTTTTTGCTATCTCTCTGATGGGTTTGTTTTGATTTTTCAGCCTAATGATGGCTTGCTTCACTGATAGTGACAGCTCTTTGGATCTCATATTGAGAGTCGACAGCAACTGATTCCAAATGCAAATGTCACACCTAGAATCAACTCCAGACCATTTTACCTGCTTAATTGATAATGAAATAACGAGGGAATAGCCCACACCTGTCCATGAAATAGCTTTTGAGTTGATAGTCCCATTACTTTTGGCCCCTTAAAAAGTGGGAGGCACATATCGAAACCGTTGTAATTCCTACACCGTTCACCTGATTTGGATGTAATTACCCTCAAATTAAAACTGAAATTCTGCAGTTAAAGCACATCTTGTTTGTTTCATTTCAAAGCCATTGTGGTGGTGAATAGAGGCCAAAATATGAAAATTCTGTCAATGTCCCAATATTTATGCACCTGACTGTATGAAATTGCAAAACTGCATTATAAGCATCCGAGTTCTCTCGGACCCCTGGGAGAGCAGTGAACCCTCCCAGATCCCGCCCATGTCACGTTTGAAGTGCGTGGGGCAGGGGCTTTATGACTTGATTTGTGGGGCGTGGCCACGATGTTGTGTTTTGCATTACCACGCCCCTTGTTCTCGCAATTCGGACCTCCCTTCCAGGAATCTCAAAGGTAAGCAATTATGAAATAGGGTAAGAACACATATGCTATAGCTCATAGCAACCAATCTGATATCTGCATTCATTAGTGAGATTGCACTTGACTGCTGAAAGCCGATACCTGATTGATTATGGGTTTCAGCACATCAGTGGCCCCTTTGTCCAGTAAGAGTTATAACGTCTCTTACGTAAGTCAGGAGGTGTCCGACAGCCATGAGCAGTCATCAAGTTATGTTCATTGAAGATCTCTACAAAAGCAGATTTGCTTTTGTGCTACAAAGATTAATTAAGCACGTTATGACTGATGAGTTATGGGAAAAAGCATCTTGTGCCATGATGAGTGGAGTCATTTGATTTGACCACAGTAAATTAATTATCCCAGTTTACATAACCAAGCTGGAAACTTCAGCCCAACAAGAGTAATGATCGCATTAACTTGTTTACGCTGTCCAGCATTTGTATAGAGCAGTCCACTCCTAGCACCTGCCATCCTGCATAGCGCTGGTGCTTTATTTGATGTCACCAGGGGACGGGGGTGTTATCGCTGGCTCCTGGAGGTCTCGTACACTTTCCAATAAATGTCATTTTCTATCGCTGCACTGAAATCCATAATTCAG
Source organism: Taudactylus pleione (assembly GCA_031769625.1). Classification (NCBI taxonomy): domain Eukaryota; kingdom Metazoa; phylum Chordata; class Amphibia; order Anura; family Myobatrachidae; genus Taudactylus; species Taudactylus pleione. The sequence continues at coordinate 2,261,042 of JAUIMM010000450.1, forward strand.
CATTCAGCCTCATGGATTCAGCACTGTGGTTTATATAATACAATTTTCTGAAGCCTCTTTGGATTAATGATAAGACCTCACCATCTAATATGCTTTTTAACATTCTGCTGTGTTTACTATTACAAGCTCGTATGTTGCAGAAAGTCTGACTTATTGCGGTGATAACTAAATCCTTTATCGGCGTAAGCCGAGTGCAGCTGAGCGATATTCGTCTGGATCGGCAAAAGAGAACTTGCTGCTTTGCAGGGCCGGCCTCTGCAGGTGTGCGCACGTGTGAGACCGCTTGGCGGCTCGTTCATGTTCAGTGTACCTGAAAGCTAAAGATTTATAGCGTTTCGGTTCCTCGGATGTGGAAGAAACTGTATACTGTAGTTTAAAATTAAGATTATATTTTATTTTTTTAAGTATTATAAAATGGTTTAAAACAAAAATAAAGAAAAAGGCATGGTAAGGCCAGCAGGTAATACCTTTCAGGTATTGGGTGAAGTGAAAATGAGAACCCTGTTCATGAGACAGTTCCTCAATGAGCCCCCCATATATGCGAGTCCCGGTGATGTCACTGGATCTTAGTACATTGATTGGCTGCGTTTCAGACCAGACAACAAAACATCAGCCTCCACTCTGTATAGGAAACCATCTCCCTTTAATCCTGATATAGGATTCCACAGGCTTTGGAACCCTACGAGTTGTTGCCTGGTATCTTTAACCCATACTCTTTCTGATTTGACTTTATAATGATAGGCACAAAAGCAGGGGAGGGTTCCTGAATGATTTGTATATATAGCAGGGGGGCTATATTTTGTTGACATAATGCTGACATGATTAGAGTGTTGACAAAACCTTCCTGGTAGTCTAGGGGTGATTTCCCTTTTACAGCGGCTCCAGCAGTGACCGCCTGATTGCCGGAGGATCTTGCATGGCTTCCGCCTGTGAGTTTTGTAAAACCTAACCCTTCCCCTAGTGTCTAACTCCAAACCTTCCCTCCCGCAGCCTAACTCTAACCCTCCATTGCCCCAGCCTAACTGTCCAGTCCCTGCAGAATGTTGACATGTCACGTGTCGACATTCTGCAGATGTCGACATGCTCAATGTCGACATTATGAATTTCTACATTGTAAATGTTGACATTGTGACTACATCCCACATGAAACAAAGCACTGTCACACGTGGCGCCCTATTTTATTATGGACTTTTGACTATTTTTTGTGGGAGTTCACTTAAAGTAGATGCCCACCCAGATATCTTTGTAATAATCTACACCACTCGCCTATGTATCAGAGCAGCTCCCATCTAATGCCTAGACCAGTGCTGTTTGATACTACTTTGTTATCCTGCTACCATTGGGGGCTTGTAAAGTTTTTCTATAGCCCAGAATAGTCCCAGACATTGAACATTGAACCTGCTATATTTATACATGGGGGGAACGCTGCCAGAGTTACTTTTATTTATGGGAATGAAAAGAACATGCCCCTCTTTTCGTGCTTCATCTCCGTCCCAGTGATTTCTCATATGGTGCCTTTTAAAGTCATAGTTGATCACATCCCTCTGTTATGTTATAGGGACTAATTTATATAACAAATCACAGTTTGCTTTGACACAAACATAACGCCATCTCAGGATGGCAGTATAGTTAATAGGGGCCTTATCTTGGAAACCTAGAATTTGACATAAGAACCACTTGGCTTATCTAGTCTTTCCTTTTTTTTCAACCTTTTGGTAACCTTAACCCTATTTGATCCTTAGATCTTTGTAAGCATGTTTAGATTGCTCTATACCTCCCCTTTAGAATGTAAGCTGTTACGAGCAGGGCCCTCTACCCTCTTGTGCTTCTCCGTTCTCTACTTTTATCTACTTCTTACTCCCCACCAGGGCACCTAACACTTGGTTGCTTTGCTCTGTTGCTTATCTGGGTGTTATGGTCGCGAATGTAGCAATGGGGTAGATGTATTATAGCGGCACTTACCGTGCCGCTATGACGCTTCCCGCTTCGCCTCTTTACCGAGGCGAAGCAGGAAGCACTACCGATGAGATGTATAAACATCTCATCGGTCGGAGAGGGGGAGCGTTAACTCCCCCCTCCGGCGCTACCCGCTAGAGACAGCAGCGCATCAGCCTAGTGCTGATGCGCTGTGTCTCTTCCCGGCCGGCTCCACTGAGCATGCGCGGGATCTCGCAAGTATCGCGAGATCCCCGCGTGCAGCCTGGAGCCGACAGCAGGGACAGCGCTGTCCCTGCTGTGGAGATAGGGCAGCGCCAGGTTGTAGCTGTCGATTACGACAGCTACAGCCGGCCGAACGGTCATACGTTATGACCGTTCATACATAGCCCTGCCGTCGGCGCTGCTATCTTGTAGATAGCAGCCCTGATAATGACAGGGGCACTTAGCACCCCTGTCATTTACTTCCCAGACCCCCGATCATACATCGGGGAGAAGTGGTATCAGCGCACATAACGTGCGCTGATACCGCTTCTGGGCTTCGTATATCTCCCCCAATATATATTATGAAGCAGTGATTTAAGTTGTCAGTTGCCGATTGGTATTATGGAGAAGCTATATAAATAGACCCCAGATTTAGAGCACTATCATGAGCGTTGGTTTGTGCCACAAAATGTCTGCCTCCGTGGCTTCAGACATCGGTGGGTGACATGAAAACTTTAAGCAATTCCCCTCAAAAGATGGAACAGCAAATTATTTTCCAGAATCACCAACGTTTTCATTTTTTTTAAATGTAATTCATATGCGCCTGGAGTCGACAGAAGTCGTGTTGAACTTGATATTTTTCTCTTTCATATTTAAAGAGCTTTTAACCCGTGTCACTCCCTTGTGGATCTTCCTTTAGCACATCTGTTTCTTACTCTGCGAACAAGAGTCAAACTGTAAGCCGTGCGCTAGGGTTTCACATCCCAACCAGCACGTAGAGCGATGTCACAGAGGAATACAATGTACATTCACTTCTCCTTATTAACAACAGATCTTTGGAAAGGCTAGGTCACTGGGATCTTTCTGTGGAAGCAGAGAGAATATGCCAGAATAAAGTGAGCTTGTTTCAGCTGCGCTGGCTGCAATATCATGGCTGCCAGGTACATGTTAAAATGGCAAATCGGTGGTATAATGACCAGCTGCCAGTGTGCATGTGGGGGATTTCAGGTAAATGATCATCTCTGCTCCCAGGATGGTGCTAACTTGTTAAGACACTTACTGGTACATCTGTTCTCTTGGCTACAATTGCAGCTGGAGGGCTCTCTAAACTCGGATTACCTTTAGTTTGTGTCTCTTGCTAGCGATCTGCCTCCTTATATTGGACACATGGATGGAGCTGTTGTCATTCTGTATTTTTCCGTTTCAGGAAAGTAATGAGTGAAAACCCCTTCATGTAAATGCGGATCATATGCTAACTTTACAGACTTCTTGTAGCAATTCATCAAAGTCATTAAAATATAAAAGAAAAGAAAAAAAAAAAATGGATGATTTGTGTTATATTAATAAAGAGCTGTCAGGGTAATACAGGCAGTGGCAGGACAAGGATGGTTTGGTAGCCAAAATGAAGTCAGCAGAATACTCAATTTACTATACACCTTTTGTGGGAGGTTTATCAAATCATGGAGAGAGATTAAATGGAGAAGTTACAGATTGCAACCTGTTATTTTTCTAGCACTGCCTGTAAAATGACAGCGAGAAGCTGATTGGTTGGTATGGGCAACTTCTCCACTTAATCTCTCTCCAAGTGGTCGGCACAACGAGGATGGGACAGCTGTGACATAGGGGGCGGGGAGTGCTACAACATAGCAGATGGTGGGGGGGGGGTGTGGTGGCACGATTGTGGCCCCGTCCCTGCTGTAAAATATGTGCAATGCAGAGATTATTGGCATTGTATTGTGGGGGTGGGGTGGGGGGCATGGCTATGACATGACACGATTCAGTGCGAATCGTGTCATCTTCCGTCTGGACCGCCCACTTCAACTGGTAAGCGGGTGGCGGCCAGGTCCAGGAGACTTGCCAACTTTTCTGGGTGGCTGGGAGAGCCACACGATTTTCGGGACCTCCGCCCACCCCCCTGGAAATAAAATAATAAATTAAATATGAAAAAATCATTATAAATTGCCACACAGTAATTATAGTTTGCTAACAGTTGTGCATAAAATAAGTGTATCAAAATATAAAGTTACATTTCCATCACATAGCCTGTGCCTGGGAATAGCAGGGGGTGATGAGGGCAGCCAATCTATTACTAGATTACCCCCAAAACTGGCAATTTCTCAATTTTTAGCTGAGACTTTAATGCACATTTTCCTCCATGAACCCCTCCTTCCCCCTCAGACCTCACTGGAGAGGCTTTATCGCTGATTCACCAGTCCCTCCATGGAGCAGCTGTTTAATGGAACTCTAAAAACTTTAGTTTTCCATAACTTTGGAGGTGACCTTCCCTGGAGTATTAACCATATCATTTCCCGCATAACCACGTGTCACTAATGCAGCTGTGGGTCCGGCTTAAGTATATAATTGCTCCAGTTTAAAGGTACATAAAAAGTGTTATGCTACGGAGTCCTTTGATGCAAAATCTATATATAGGAATCTGATTTAACAACAATCAGAGCTCAGATTTTATGAATGTATAGTGTCTCAACATCACCATGGTTAAGGCCTTATGTGTATAGAATTACAGAAAAGAATGTGAATGCTAGGTCAGAGACAGTAGAAGAGCGAGGGATTTATTGTACAATATAATATGTCAACATAACATTAATATGCAATAAGTGGTCTACAAATATAATGATACAGGTTGAGTCTCCCATATCCAAATATTCCGAAATACGGAATATTCCAAAATACTGAATTATTTTGGAATGACTGAGATAATGAAACCTTTGATTTATGATGGTTCAATTTACACAAACTTTGTCTAAGGCACAAATTATTAAAAACATTGTATAAAATTACCTTCAGGTTGTGTGTATAAAGTGTATATGAAACATAAATTAATTTCATTTCTGTACACAAACTTTGCTTGAGCCACAAAATTGTTGAAAATATTGTATAAAATGACCTGCAGGCTGTGTGTATAAGGTGTATATGATACATAAATGCATTCTGTGTGTATTTTGGGGTCTCATTCCCAAGATATTTCATTATGATATGCAAATATTCCAAAATACGGAATATTCCGTTATCCAAAATACCCCTGGTCCCAAGCATTTTGGATATGGGAGACTCAACCTGTACAATAAAATGATTAGAAATAGTAAATAAGTATCCAATCCAGCAGAGCAAAGTGTCAAATAAAGCAACAATATTGCACCATGTAATCCTTTAAAACTGACACACTGTGGCCATGGAATACTCATAATATAAAGTCAGTCCGCAGAGTGGAAACAAATGTATAGCAAATATGTCTCTTACCACACGCTGCCTAGGTAAAGAAACTAAGCTGTATAATGTCCAGGTTCAGGATGCAGGCGCTTTGGTGGATCAAGCTAGTTCACAAGGTAAACGTGGTCGTTGTGCCGATAATATAGCACTGGCTATTGTAGTAACAAGTTTCCAAACAGGCTGCAATATTGAGGCTCCTATAGTAACCGGGGTACGGAGGTGGTAAGCTCACAGACAGCACGCTGGAGTCCCGAGGGTATCCTGCTGAAGTCCTGGCTTGCATTATTTTCTGTGTTCCTATTTTTAGTGGGTAGCAGAACCCACTTTGTGAGCTGCTGGTCAACACATGGTAATTAGAGGTTTACCTATAGTGCACCGTTTTGTTTGTAACTTTGGATTGTGTATAGAATTATCTAGTAGGCATAAAACATGTTTTGCTCCTTGGGAGACAGACCTGCGGCCCGGCTCATTGCACGGGCTCTTAGAAAATGCTCACGTTCCCTAAGGTGACCATGTTATCTCATAGTTCTGGACTGACCCATGTGGCCAGCCATGAAGAAGCTGGTCCGACCAACGTATCTTCTCAGAAGATGAGTGGCCTCTGCGCCTATCAAGCGTGTAAGCCTCGAGCTTCCACTCGATATTCCAATATGCGCTGATTGCCAGACGTACTTTCCATTGTCATTTCAGTGCTTAACGTTGGGTTCAGAGCGAGGGAGATTGCTGCCTCCCATTCTTCTGCCTTGTTTGAGCACTTTTTAGGGCTGTGCCAATATTAATGAGATTTCAGCCCTCCCAATTACTTCTGACTAGTGACATCACTGGTCACATGCGGAATGAAGTGAGGTCACTGGGTCCTAGTCAGATGAATGGCTGCATTCACCCATTTATTGATTCAGCTCGCATTAAGATGGCTGCCTCCAATGTCTTCTGGTGTCCGGTCCACATTAAAGCATGTTATACCTTTAGTAATTCTTCTTATTGAAGCAGTTCACCCTGAAACAAAGAAAAAAAGTCAGTACTTGCAACTGCAACATTTCTATCATTCCTTTCACATTCTGCATTCCTTCCCGTTGTAGCCTCGTGTCCAAGGCCTCATTTCGGCCCTCTATCAACTGCTCTCTCATAAACATCCCTTGAAAGATACTCATGAATTAGCCTGGGAGGGAGATGTGGAAGAACCTTGAGTCCCAATGAGTGGTCCCAAATTAAAAATGGTTTGGTGAAAAGCTCCATCTCTGTGCGGATTAAGGAGAACTCCTTTAAACTCTTATTACCGATGATAGCTTGTCCCACTAATTTCTGCTCCATCTTTCCTTCCTCCTCCGACCTGTGGCCAGTGAGGTACAGTGGTCTTGGGTCTTACCCTACCATTCAGAAATACTGGAAAAGCCTTTATGGCCTCATTTGAGCTATAACAAGCACCCGGGTCCTCGAGTCCCCTTTGTAACAATTCTTTTTTTTTTTTTTTTTGATACTTTTGTCCATTCCTCAAATCACTCGCTCTACTCAAAAACTGATCAAACGTCAGTATGTCTCACACTGGGAAGAGACTGCGTCCCCTCTGTCACTGTCAGCACTATCTGTTTGTTGTACAGGATGGAGCGTGCCATCATGCATGACGCCCCTTTAAGGGGCCTATCCATTAGCTGATAAATTTGAACGATGAACGATATATCGTTCAGTCGTGCAATTTATCTGTCATGGATAGGCCCTGAACGATGACCGATGCGTGCTCCCACGGCCGACAAATTGTGTCTTTTGTCTCTCCAACATGTTGGTCAATTATCGCTTACAGATCTTAGAAATATCTGTCAGTTTATAAGCGGTGAACGACGAACGATATTTTTATTGAAAATTAATAGAAACATCCTCTCCCAGAATGATGTCATGCAATATCGTTTGTCGTTTGCAAAAAATCTGTCATGTAAATGACAGATATCGGTCACCGCAGCCCCAGGAATTTTCAAGGGATAAATCTTTTGTTTTTCATCGTAGAGAAAGATCTGCTAATAGATAAGCCCCTTGAATGCTTTGATACGTTTGGACTGCGTGGACCGCTCACTTTGAGGCCGAACCCGCATTGTATACTGTCTAAGTTTATATAAGATTATCCATTCGCTGTTACCTGGATACAGCAGCTTCCAAAGACTCTGTTATCTAATAGGCACATCTCTGTTCTTCTCATTTCTATGATTCCAGTCTGGGCAATATTAGAGTTTCTCTAAAATGGTCACTTTGTTCACTGTGATACATTTTTGTGCGTCTTGTCCCTGTATTTCTCTTACTATCTTTTTTTCTCTCTTTTTTTTTTCCTTTCTTCTTCATATTTTTTTTTAACTCTTGTCTTCAACGTTCCTGACTGAATTTTTAATGTATTCTGTTCTGTTTCTCTGTTGGTTTTCCCCTGATAAATCAGCATAAATATAAACACTGTTAAATTAAAATAAAAATTACCATTTATTAATACAAATCACTCATGTCATACATATATTCATATCCTTCCTACAGCGTTCACATAAATTTGGCAACTTCGCACCCCCCATAGAAAGGGATCACAGTTGGTATCGGTGATATCTGCTGTGGTTCCTCCTTCATACATCTGGGGGTAATGTAATATTAGCGGTTAACTCTCAAAAACACTTTTTTTCAGGGATTAATGGGTCTATTTACTAAGCCTTGGATGGAGATAAAGTGAACAGAGATAAAGTACCAACCAACCAGCTCCTAACTGCCATTTTTCAAACACAGCCTGTGACATGGCAGTTAGGAGCTGATTGGCTGGTACTTTATCTCCGTTCACTTTATCTCCATCTAAGGCTTAGTAAATAGACCCCTAAGCCGCAAATGCACAATGATATGTGGGCCCAATGTAATGTAAGCAGGTTATCTGCACTTTTATATGATAAAAGTCAATGTTTCGCTTTTCCTTGATTTTTAAGGGGGGGGGGGGAACCTAACCTGTCTTCTGAGCATGGCCCTACTGTATTTGACAATATGTCAACCTTTTTTACATGTATTTTTATAGTTTTCTTTTTCAACTACAACTTTCAGTTTTGACCAAAACATTTATGATTACAATCCAATATCATGGGTCCTCAGACAACACTGAAATGCAGTCTAAATGGCAAAATGACAGTGTGGGATCAGTGGCGGAACTAGAGAGTGGTGGGCCCAGGTGCAAGAATATACTTTGTGTCCCCCTATGCAGTGCACCCAGTAGTGGTCCTTCTAGCAATGCCCCGTATACAGTGCCCCTTCTACAGTGCCCCCAGAAGTGGTCCCCCTCTATGCAGTGCCCCCAGTAGTAGTGCCACCTATGCAGTGCGCCCAGTAGTAGTCCCCCCTAAGCAGTGCCCCCAGTAGTAGTCCCCCCTATGCATTGCCTCCAGTAATAATCCCCCTTTCAATTGCCTCCAGTAGTAGTGCCCCCAGTAGTAGTCCCCCCTATGCAGTGCCCCCAGTAGTAGTCCCCCCTATGCAGTGCCCCCAGTAGTAGTCCCCCCTATGCAGTGCCCCCAGTAGTAGTCCCCCCTATGCAGTGCCCCCTATGCATTGCCTCCAGTAGTAGTCCCCCCTATGCATTGCCTCCAGTAGTAGTCCCCTTTATGCATTGCATCCAGTAGTAGTCCCCTTTATGCATTGCATCCAGTAGTAGTCCACCCCACACATTGCCTCCAGTAGTAGTCCCCCCCCCTCCCCTATGCAGTGCTCCAGTAGTGGCCACACTCTATACAGGGCCCCCAGTAGCGGCCCTTCCCATACAGTGCCCCTAGTAACAGCCAGTAGCGGCCCTTCCCATACAGTGCCCCTAGTAACGGCCACCCCAATATATAATGACCCCCAGTAGCACCCCCACTATGGGGGAGACGTCATGACTTCTCTCCCATCACCCGCTGTAGGGGGGAGCCAGAAGGCGGAGCTGGCAGCGGTGTGTTTGTTACTGTGTAGTGCGGAATGCTCTCACTGTGGTTTGTGGTTTGCGCTACACTTAAATACTGTGGGGCCCGAGGGACACTGGCGGCGGCTATGGCCCCTGCACCATAGCGGGCCCCGGTGCAAGCCTCCGGCTGCACCGCCACTAGTTCCGCCACTGTGTGGGATAACCAAGCAAGGACTTATATTTTTTTTAATATATCCTAATTTCTTACTTGCTGTCCATCCAGCCTGTTAAGTGCTATTTGGGTTCCTTTTTTGAGTGTTGTTTGAAACTAGGGGGTATAATTAACGAAAGTGCGTGTTTTTAGAAGTGGAGGTGTTACCCATAGCAACCAATCAGATTCTACTTATCATTTCTCTAGCACCTTCTAGAAGATATTATTGGCATTAAGTGAGTGCTGGATTATGTCATTCTGTTTTTACTTCAAATTATTTGACTGCATGAACTTATGTTTGTCCTGTTGAAAGAGCTATTTTGGGGTCGCTTGTGCAGACAAAAGCTCTCGGCGCATGAAGAAGGTTTGATTTCCATTGATTGAATGAGATTGAATGAGATGGCCGCTCTGTGACCCACAAACACACTTTGATTTTCTTCAGACCATCATTTCAGCAACATATTTTTCTCCTCACGGCTCCATTTACTGAGTGAACCGCCTGCCACTCCTGCGCAGGGGAGACGTGACTCCCATTCCCCAAAGCTTGTTTTCAGACCTTCTTACATCAGAACTTGCACCAGACAGAATGTAAATGAGAGTATTTGGTAAACAGACTTTAGTACAGCTTCTCTCTGTCTCTCATTTTTTGATTATTTAACCCACTTTATTTTTTTTAACATGCACCTGGTGCTTGCACACAAGGGAGGCAGCCATTTTGTGGACTGAACCAATGTTCACGCAAATGTATACTATTAATTACGAATTTGTGACTTAATTTATGCAATTATGTCAGTTCCAGATAGGTCAGTTAGCTACTTCCAATGTGCACACATACCTTCAAACATTGTATGTAGGTGGAGGGGGAAGTGGTAAGCTGGTAGGGACTGGCTGTATTGCAGAGGGCATATGCCCAGGGGCTTGCTTAGTGCTAGTCTGCCACTGCCCTCTCTGTAGTGCCCTCCCCGTCACTTCTTTTACGCATCACCCATCACCAGTGGCGTAACTAGGGTATTTGGAGCCCAGGGCAAATTTGAAAAGGGAGCCCCAGCACACCGATATGTGCGCGCGCCCGGAAAAAAATGGACGTGGTCACTTAAAAATGGGGCGTGTCAACATGACACACCCCTTTTATTTTCACGCTGAACATTCCTATCCATAAGCACCTTAACCCCAGTAGTACCCCTTATACAGTACCCCCAGTATGCAGTTGTGGTCCCTCTTATGCAGGCCCATAGTAGTGCCCCTTATACAGTATCCCCAGTAGTGGTCCCCCTTATACAGCCCCCAATTAGTTCCCCTTACTCAGTGCCCCCAGTAGTGGTCCCCCCAAATGCAGTGCCCTATGTAGTGTTCCCCCTTATGCAGTGCCCCCAGTAGCAGTCCCCACAATGCAGTGCACCCAGTAGTGGTATCCCCTTATGCAGTGCCCTTTATATGGTGCCCCCACTTGTAGTCCCCCCTATGCACTGCCCTTTATATAGTGCCCCCAGTAGTAGTCCCCCCCCCCCTATGCAGTGCCCTTTATGTAGTGCCCCCAGCAGTAGTCGTCCCCCCCATACAGGTTTGCCAATAGTGGTCCCCCTTATGCAGGCACCCAGTAGTGATCCCCCCTATCTAGTGCCCCCTGTAGTGGTCCCCGCAGTGCCCCTAGCAGTAAGCCCATTATATAGTGCCCCCAGCAGTAGTCCCCCCCCCCCCCCCTCCCATGCAGTGCCCCCAGTAGTGGTCCCCCTGATGCAGGCTCCCAGTAATGACCCCCCCTATCCAGTGGTCTCTGTAGTGGTCCTTCCTGTTATTGCCCCCAGTTGTGGTCCCCGCAGTGCAGTGCCCCTAGTAGTAGGCCCCTATTATAATGCCCCCAGTAGTAGTTCCCCCCCCCCCCCCCCCAAGTAGTGGTCCCCAGTTGAGGTTCCCCCTCCCGATTAAGTGTCCCGTGTAACAGCCCCCCCCCAGTAGAGGTCCTCCCAATAATTGTGCCCCCAGTAATAGCCCCCCCCCAGTAGAGGTCCTCCCAATAATGGTGCTCCCAGTAGTAGCCCCCCCCAGTAGAGGTCCTCCTAATAATGGTGCCCCCAGTAGTAGCCCCCCCCAGTAGAGGTCCTCCTAATAATGGTGCCTCCAGTAATAGCCCCTCCCAGTAGAGGTCCTCCTAATAATGGTGCCCCCAGTAATAGCCCCCCAGTAGAGGTCCTCCTAATAATGGTGCCCCCAGTAGTAGCCCCCCCAGTAGAGGTCCTCCTAATAATGGTGCCCCCAGTAATAGCCCCCCCCAGTAGAGGTCCTCCTAATAATGGTGCCCCCAGTAGTAGCCCCCCCCAGTAGAGGTCCTCCTAATAATGGTGCCTCCAGTAATAGCCCCTCCCAGTAGAGGTCCTCCTAATAATGGTGCCCCCAGTAATAGCCCCCCAGTAGAGGTCCTCCTAATAATGGTGCCCCCAGTAGTAGCCCCCCCAGTAGAGGTCCTCCTAATAATGGTGCCCCCAGTAATAGCCCCCCCCAGTAGAGGTCCTCCTAATAATGGTGCCCCCAGTAGTAGCCCCCCCCCAGTAGAGGTCCTCCTAATAATGGTGCCCCCAGTAATAGCCCCCCCAGTAGAGGTCCTCCTAATAATGGTGCCCCCAGTAGTAGCCCCCCCCAGTAGAGGTCCTCCTAATAATGGTGCCCCCAGTAATAGCCCCCCCATTAGAGGTCCTCCTAATAATGGTGCCCCCAGTAGTAGCCCCCCCCTGTTGTGCCCCCACCCCAGTAGAGGTCCCCCCAGTGGTAGCCACCCCCGTTGTGCCCCCAGTAGTGCTGACAGGTTTTTAAAAATATATATAAAAAAACATACTTACCTGAATCCACGCTGTTGCTGCTCCTCCAGTCCGCGACGCCGCTCCCGCCGCCGCCCGCCAGTCCTCCTGGGCTGGCGCGCTCAGCATAATGGGACAGATGTCATGACGTCTGTCCCATTACCCACTGCAGGAGCCGGACGGAAGTCCGGCTCTTGCAGTGGGTGCTGCAGCAGTCAATGAGAGTCTATCTGACTCTCATTGGCTGCTGTTTAACACACGGCGATGCGTGTGTTATGCACAGCCTGAGCCCGCCTCCTGGCGCTATTGGGCAAGCGCTCAGGGGGAGGGAACGGGCTCAGGCGTGCAGCACAGGACCGGCGCTGGAAGCCTAGCGCCGGTCCTGTGTAAATGTGAAGCGCTGACCGCACTCATTGCGGTCGGCGCTACACTGGTGGCTAACTAGGGCGGGCTGGACCATGGCCGGCGGCGTGCCCCCCCCCCCCCCCCGCGGCTCCAGTCCCACGGCACCCAGGGCACGCACCCTGCCCGACCCCCCCCTAGTTACGCCACTGCCCATCACTCGATGGTCTGCTTTGCAAATCAGCGTGAGTGGGTCATGCCTCCCAGCTGCAGGTAGCCCAGGATGCTTGTGACAGCAGGGCAGAGTCTTCAAAATAGGGGGTCTATTTTCTAAGCCTTGGATAGAGATAAAGTAAACGTAGATAAAGTATCAGCCAATCAGCTCCTGTCACGTCACAGGCTGTGTTTGAAAAAAATGACAGGAGCTGGTTGTCTGGTACTTTATAGCCATCCAAGGCTTAGTAAATAGACCCCTAGGACTGTCTCAGTGAAATCAATATGGTTGGGAAGTCTGTCTAGTTGCTTTGTACAATTTCAGCTTGCATGGGGGTGGAAAGGGGCATGCTAGGTCTATGCATTAGTGCGAGACTGTGAATGTATTTGGATAGTTTGAGATGATGGCACCATTCCTTTCTGGAAAACAGCCATTTTGCATACCAGCTGTATGAGCTAGCAGAGGTGGGGTTTCCTTCCAGCGGCCTTTCAGCAGGGGAGTGGTTTTCTAGGCGTATTTTGTCCAAAGAAATTTTCAAACACACAAAAAGAGCCGCATATAGGGGTCTATGTTCTAAGCCTTGGACAGAAAGTACCAATCAATCAGCTGCTAACTGCCATGTTACAGGCTGTGTTTGAAAGATGAGTTAGGAGCTGAATGGTTGGTGCTTAATCTCTCTCCAAGGCTTAGTGCATCTCTCCCCTCTTTTGAGCAGTATTGTCTACTGACTGCTGCCATATTCCGATAGTGTACACAGGGCTGAAACAAGGATTTTTGTCACCAGGGGAAAGACAGTAATTTGGCGACCCCCCCTGGTAATTCCCCCCTGCATCAGTGCCCCTATAGTAATGCCCCTGTAGTAGTGCCCATATAGTAATGCCCCTGTAGTAGTGACCATATGATAATGCCCCCATAGCAATGACCCTGTAGTAGAGCCCATATAGTAAGGAATGGGTATGATATACCGCCGGCCGCATGGCCGACGGTTCGATTCCCGTCAGCGGCAGCCCGACAGGAGCAGAGTTCGAAGCAGCAGAAGCCCGACAGCGCTGGAAATCCCGATCGTGGATAGGTAAGTATAGACTAACCTAACCCCCCTAACCCTCCTTAGGGGTGCCTAACCCTAACCACCCCCTTCCCCGCTGCCTAAACCTAAGTCCCCCGGGGAGGTGCCTAACCCTAAGTCCCCCCCGGGGGTGCCTAACCCTAACCCTCCCTCCCCCTAGCCTAACCCTAACCCTCACAGGGGGGTGCCTAACCCTAAGTCCCCCCCGGGAGCCCTAAATCTAACCCTCCCCCCCGCGGCTGTCCACTCGTGGCGCCCGGCATCACTACTATCGTGATGCCGGGCGCCGGTCTCCCGGCATCGGGGAAATGCGGGCGTCTACATCTAGACGCCCGGCATTTCACCCATGTCGGGATAAGACAGTCGGGAAGCCGGCTGCCGGTATTAGGCAGTCAGCTTCCCGATTGCTTCCCTTTAGTAATGCCCCGTAGTAGTGCCCATATGTTAATACCCCCATAGTAATGCCCCTGTTATGCCCACCATACAGTAATGCCCCTGTAGTGCACACCACACAGTAATGCCGCTGTAGTGCCCATGCTCCCATATTAATGTCCTTGTGGTAATGCCCCTGTAGAGCCCATGCTTTCATAGCAATGCCCCTGTAGTACCCATGCTCCCATAGTAATGCCCCTGTAGTGTCCCCACAGTAATGTACCTGTGGTAATGCCTCTGTAGTGCTTATGCCCCATTAGTAGTGCCTATACAGTAATGCCCCTGTACTGTCCATGTCCCCATAGTAATGCCCCTGTGGAAATACCCATGCCCCCATAATAATGCCCCTGTAGTGCCCATGCCTCCATAGTAATGCCCCTGTAGTGCCCATGGTCCCATAGTAATGCCCCTGGAGTGCAGATACAGTAATGCCCCTGTAGTGCCCATGCCCCAATAGTAATGCCCCTATAATGCCTATACAGTAATGCCCCTGTATTGGCCATGCCCCCATAGTAATTCCCCTGTGGTAATGTCCATGCCCCCATAATAATGCCCCTGTAGTGCAGCTTATTAAAAAAAAAATACTTACCTTGAAGCCTGCTCCTGCATCCAGCATCGCGTCCGGTCCGTCCGGCTGCTCCTCGGAACTATGGAGGAGACATCATGATGTCTCTCCCATAGTGCCCGTGGGGAGAGCCGGAAGCTGGAGTTCAGGAGAGAACTCCAGCCTCTGGCTGCGGCTGCACCACGTCGCTGCAGAGAAGGAGCCGGGCCCCCTGCTGGTAATAACATATCAGCGGCGTCCGGCTTGGAGCCTCTCTGCAGCGCCGGGCTGGAGGTCACTGGCGCCGGGTGCAGCTCTGCACCCGCTGCAGGTGCACCTCCAGCCCCCCTAGTTGCGGCCCTGGTGTCCATGCCAAATAGAAAAATAGAGTGGCTTCAGTAGCTTTGGGGCTTGTTTGTTCAATGTGAGCAGTTCTTCTGTTTTTGTAACGACCATTGTCCTGCAGGCAATGATCGAGCAGCAGAGCATTTAGGTAATACACTTATGTCACAAGCAAGCTTTGTGCTATCGGTGGTGCACACATAGGTCACATGTGCTGGAGAGGATTCTGCAAATCCCACTGGGTTATTTAATGAAGCATCTTATCTGTACAGAACAGTTTTCATCTGATTTGTCTTTTAAATGCAATTTAAATAAAATGAAATCATTATGGAGAAAAAAACGATGTACTTCCTTTTGTTGCAGACATCCTTGTTTTAATGACTCTTTGTTAAGCGGTTTTGCGAAGGTTTGAATTATTGGTTCAATTGCGCAAGTGATCCTTGTTGAATGTTTTGAAAGACCTTTTTATATATATATCAATGTGTTCTACCTAACTGGTGTATTTTGTGCGTTTCTAGCTGAGTTGCAACAAACAATTACATGAGCCAGAGTTCTGGGTGTCTGTGCTGCTAATACAGAGAGTATGCCGTTTCGCTTAATTATTACAAGCAACAGGAGGTCAGATATTGGCTGAGCGGCCAATTAGAACCCCCATAATCAATGTACGGGCGATGTACACTGCATGCTATTATCTCATCAGTGGTAACTCCCCCCTTGATTTTAATGACAACTCTTTTGAGAACATATTTAAATAAGTTCATTAGGGTTTTTTTTTTTTTAGCTCACATAGGAGTTTTATAATTGCCTGCCTGTACAAATTAATTGTCAACTTATGTTGTGTTTGTCAGATGGGGCCCAGGGTGAAGGATGGTTTCCATGGATGTCAGTGATGCAGAGTCACAGATAGATTCAGAATATGCAGGTGCATTCTCAGAACTACTGTAGTGATTCACAGCATTAGGAATCCACAGTGAACATCTTTCACTTTTTCAACTTCCATATGACTTTGAGCACTAATGATATTCACAGAGCATTGTTAAATAAATAGATATAATATATATTCCATATAAAGCCCGCACTCACAGCAGCATGTCCAGCAGACTGTGGTGCAACCTCAGTGTAACCACAATTTGAGGTTCGCAAATGCAGAATTACAGGATGGAAGGCACTCACCATTCTAGCAATAAAAATGTCCTTTATTAGTTACATACCTACAGTGTTGGCACACGTTATAGGAACATGTGCTATAACACTGGCGGTATATAACAAACAAAGGAATTTTTATTGCTGCATTGGATATATATATATATATATATATATATATATATATATATATATATATCCAATGAGCTGCACTCATAGCATCAAGTTCACCATGTGGGGTGCTCTATTTAGAGACAGCAAAGTCCAAAGCATAAGGAAGAGAGAATAGGCACTCACCATTCAGTAGAAGGAATCTTTAATAACTCACATATATAGCATGACGAAATCGACGTTTTGGTCCTACCAGGACCTTTGTCAAGACAGAGACAATCGCCACAAAGCTACCACCAACAAGACACACAGAACACTATCCCCTGTGCCTGCTGATATAGCCACATCAATTAGTAAGCTCCACCCTGTCAATCAACACAATGAGTGAACATAAGGAAACTACTATCACATACACTGCATCAGAGCACTATGGGAATACTTACAACACTATATTGTGCGAAGCAGACATACCGCTAATGCAGCATCAGCCGCTAGCATGTTATTAGTCAACAAATACAGTTCATGCCTGCATCGCGTTCCACCAAGTGGAACGCACCAGCCCCGGAAGTGACGCGACAGGTCAGTGCCAGCCAAACGCCTAAGCAGTTGCTAGGTAACACAGCATAACAATAAGCTAGTAATGTACTACATGGCCTATCATAGATAATCACAACTACAGTTAGCATAGGGACAATCCCCTCATAAAAAACGCACTACACAGAAAGAATAAGATCAATCAAACAGATAGATCGCATAGATAATTACTAAGTAACGTGGCACAGCAGCAAACCGATATCAGAGTGAACTGTAAATCGAAGATGTTCACCACTACAAGCTACATTAGGACAATTACTACAAAAAAGACAAACGACACTAAATTACCAAGACAGAGCTACACAAACCATTCAAATGGACAGTTGCCAAAATAGTGGCAACAACAACCATCGATGTCAAAGATGAAACCATCGATGAATATTGAACATCACCATATTCAACAATGAATACTATAGGTGGCTAGATCAACAGGCAACAAAGGGATAACCACATGGAGACACACATAACATACAAAACCAACATATTAGACACCAAATATATAAAAACAGGCACCGAAGTGCACATTAAAGGGTTAAATATCCAGAATATTGGACTGTCTCTAATAATCACCAAATAATCCAAATGGAATGAAAAAATAACCATGTGCTGACATTGCAAAACAAGACAAAAAAGAAAAGAAAAAAATATATATCAATTCCAGCAATCAAAATCCTCATATACCATATAAGGCACACCACAAAGCATCGGTCGCAAGCGGCTTATGGGTATTACCGCAAGAAGATATTATACGGATGGTATTCATTGAGGCCCTTTGGGGATACAGTATCCAGTTTAAAGATCCACATTGCCTCACGTTTTTTGAGAAGAAGCTCCCTGTCCCCACCACGTACAGGTGGTGGGACATGGTCAATAAGCATACATCTTAATGAGGCCGCAGAGTGTCCACAAGCCACAAAATGTTTCGCCACTGGTTTATCGGACTTATTGGTAAGTAAGGCAGCCCGAATAGTAGAACGATGATTGGCCATGCGGTCCCTGAAAGGTCTTGTAGTCATCCCTACATAGTAGAGACCGCATGGACACATCAAAATATATATTACGAAGTCCGACAAACAATGTAATCGATGGCGAATGGCTATCTTCTTGCCATTATGCGGATGAGAAAAAACACGCCCCCATTGTCATTGAACAACAAGTAATGCAATCTGCACATTTATAACAGCCAGGGCGACGAGTCAACAGCCAGTTTGCCTGTCGCAGACTGGGACCACGGCGGTAAGCCATCATAGGGGGTCTTTTGCTCATACTCTTAAATACTGGATCCGTAGTGATAACCGACCAATGTCGTCGAATAGCCTTATCGGTAGTTGAAGCAGCTAAATCATATGTGGCAGGATAGATCCCTCACGATTGATTTATCTCCTTTTTAGTTGTAATATTTAAATGTCTCTGTCGTGCCTTCAACAAGCATCGATCAACAACTGAAGGTGAGTAGCCTCTCTCTAGGAATCTGGTACACATATCAGTTAATTGTATCTCAGCGGCCTGCTGAGAAGTGTTATTCCGTAAAACTCGGATAAACTGAGATATTGGAAGGGACTCCTTGAGTCTGCTCGCATGATGACTCGACGCATGGAGAAGTGTGTTGCGGTCTGTTGGTTTCCGGTACAGGGTAGAACTCAGACTGGTACCCTGACGTGTGATAGTCACATCCAAAAAATGTATACAATCCTTATTGATATCAGCGGTAAATCCAATGGGACTATCTAATGCATTGAGAATCGAAACCATATCGTAAAACTCTACATCTGTCCCGTGCCAAATAAGGAACAGATCGTCAATATAACGTTTATAACAAATAATTTTATGTCCAAATTTGCCCAAAATATTTCTCTGTTCATAAGCTTGCATGTACAAATTGGCATAGGATGGGGCCAAATTCGACCCCATCGCTGTACCAGATAATTGGATGTAGTAATCACCCCCATAACAAAAATGGTTGCAACGTAGTACTAACTCAATCAGTTCACATAAAAACTCAATAGGCGGTCCTACATGTATGCCATTGTTAAGAGTGGTTCTCACAGCATCAATCCCTGCCTGATGGGGAATTACCGTGTATAAGGACGATACGTCCATAGTAGCCAGCCACATGTCATCTGTAATATCGTTCAGGACTAAAATTTTATCCAGAAAGTCAGAAGTATCACGTAAAAAACTATCCATACACATCACATGTGGCTGAAGGAAACTATCTACAAAGATAGCCAGGGGTTGAAACACCGAACCCCTAGCCGAAATGATCGGACGTCCTGGGGGGTCGACCAGTGTCATGGATTTTAGGCAATAAGTAAATGATAGGACATATCGGGTGCGGTACCGTTAAATACATTGCTACTCCTTCATCAATCCATCTACACTGTAGCGCCTTAGTGACTACCTGGTCAACCTTGTTTTTAACCCCACACATTGGATTAGTAGTAACCTTTGCATACGTACATGTGTCATTCAACTGGCGACGGACCTCACGTCGTATGCGTGCCAATCCTGTACCACCACAGCTCCACCCTTATCGGCCTGGCGTATTACCACTGTCTCGTCATGGATTAATCCAGTTAGGGCTTGTCTCTGGGGCTGGGTTAGGTTATCATAAGTTTTATAGATCTTAGCAGAGGACACGTCATGTTCAACCAATCGCAAAAAGTTTTTATACTGGCGTTGTTTGACTGAGGGTCGAACACACTGGGGTTTCTAAACATGTTGATAGTAGTCAAATCCTTTGAGGATGAAAAATGTTCTCGTAGGCGCAATTTGCGCCCAAATTTATAATGATCAATCGACCAATTAAATCTATTATGTTGCACTGTGGGGACAAAAGATAAACCAAGGGCTAGAACTTCAGTCTCTGCCCGTGTTAAAGTTCTACTGGACAAATTATAAACAGGATCTATTTCCTGGACCGTCCTTTCCCTTGTTTTCTTGGTTTTACCACTGCGTCTACTGGGATATCTGGGGCTCGATTTAGGCCTATTCCCTGACCCCTGCCTAAAAAAGAAGAGGAACCACTCAGAGGCCGTTGTCGAATAGGTTCACTCTCAGAATTGGATTGAGAGGAAGAAGAGTCAAAACGGACAGGGGATCTGTATTTGGAAACGCCAACCTGTCGGCGAGGGGCACTATCACCTCTTAACCACCGATACACTTGGTGGTTAGTATAGTCGGCGTTACCCGTCATCAGTTTTTTACGTTTAAATGTGATAAGGTCCCTCTGGTAATTATTGACCTGTTCTTGTAATTTACCTAGCCAACTTTCACTGCTATCACCAGTCAGTGTAGTGAGGTGGCTATTATTAAATAGTCTAATCTCTTCCCTTACTTTAGGTAACTCGGTCCCCACCTCTTCAATAACTAATAAAATTAGATCAAGGGAACATTTGTTCAATACCCCACACCATTTGGTACAAAACGCCAAATTGTTGCGCCCAATGGTGGGGGTATTGCTCACTCTAAATCCCCTAGGTATTCTTTTGTTACGGTAATAATCAGAGAGGAATTGACCGTGCAGAGTTAATTCGACCTCTCTTTTTTTGAGTTTTAACAACTTATGATACAAGTCAACACTTGATTCATCAGGGAGTTTCGCAAACTCCGCATGGTCAAATAACACCCTATCAGCATCGTCATCCGTGAGTGAAACAAATGTATTTTGTGCCAATTCCCATGTGGCATCATCTAGCATATGTCCACCCTCACTAGTCATATCAAACAACGCCAGTACACAATCAACAAATATTATATAATATATTGGGTATCAACCGGATGATCACCAACAAATGCGAACTGACAAATTAGATATCAGACTACCACCCCATCATGACATACAACATATAACACAGCACAAATACATATAAAGGTAAATCGAATGGCACGATCTCAATGCAAAAAATAGTACCCAGCAATGTCAGCATATGAAAATATAGAACATCAAGAAAAACCAAAATCATTCAAGAACAAAAAAAAAAAAAATAATAAAAAAATAAAGAAAAATATAAAGAGATACATATACAAAAAAATTATATATATACTCTCAAGAAAACAAATCCATCCATGCGTAGGTCTGTGTGCATCAGGGGTCCATTGTGGAGAAAGAAAAACAAGAACCAGCAATGCAATTGAAGCAACAATCCAATGTAGTTCCAGGTGCTAGCTTAAAGGTGTATATCAACACCCAAATATCCAATTAATCCAATGAGCTGCACTCATAGCATCAAGTTCACCATGTGGGGTGCTCTATTTAGAGACAGCAAAGTCCAAAGCATAAGGAAGAGAGAATAGGCACTCACCATTCAGTAGAAGGAATCTTTAATAACTCACATATATAGCATGATGAAATCGACGTTTCGGTCCTACCAGGACCTTTGTCAAGACAGAGACAATCGCCACAAAGCTACCACCAACAAGACACACAGAACACTATCCCCTGTGCCTGCTGATATAGCCACATCAATTAGTAAGCTCCACCCTGTCAATCAACACAATGAGTGAACATAAGGAAACTACTATCACATACACTGCATCAGAGCACTATGGGAATACTTACAACACTATATTGTGCGAAGCAGGCATACCGCTAGTGCAGCATCAGCCGCTAGCATGTTATTAGTCAACAAATGCAGTTCATGCCTGCATCGCGTCAAGACCGGAAATAGCATGCGCTCCACCAAGTGGAACGCACCAGCCCCGGAAGTGACGCGACAGGTCAGTGCCAGCCAAACGCCTAAGCAGTTGCTAGGTAACACAGCATAACAATAAGCTAGTAATGTCCTACATGGCCTATCATAGATAATCACAACTACAGTTAGCATAGGGACAATCCCCTCATAAAAAACGCACTACACAGAAAGAATAAGATCAATCAAACAGATAGATCGCATAGATAATTACTAAGTAACGTGGCACAGCAGCAAACCGATATCAGAGTGAACTGTAAATCGAAGATGTTCACCACTACAAGCTACATTAGGACAATTACTACAAAAAAGACAAACGACACTAAATTACCAAGACAGAGCTACACAAACCATTCAAATGGACAGTTGCCAAAATAGTGGCAACAACAACCATCGATGTCAAAGATGAAACCATCGATGAATATTGAACATCACCATATTCAACAATGAATACTATAGGTGGCTAGATCAACAGGCAACAAAGGGATAACCACATGGAGACACACATAACATACAAAACCAACATATTAGACACCAAATATATAAAAACAGGCACCGAAGTGCACATTAAAGGGATGACTACAAGACCTTTCAGGGACCGCATGGCCAATCATCGTTCTACTATTCGGGCTGCCTTACTTACCAATAAGTCCGATAAACCAGTGGCGAAACATTTTGTGGCTTGTGGACACTCTGCGGCCTCATTAAGATGTATGCTTATTGACCATGTCCCACCACCTGTACGTGGTGGGGATAAGGAGCTTCTTCTCAAAAAACGTGAGGCAATGTGGATCTTTAAACTGGATACTGTATCCCCAAAAGGCCTCAATGAATACCATCCGTATAATATCTCCTTCTGGTAATATCCATAAGCCGCTTGCGACCGATGCTTTGTGGTGTGCCTTATATGGTATATGAGGATTTCGATAGCTGGAATTGATATATTTTTTTTTCTTTTTTGTCCTGTTTTGCAATGTCAGCACATGGTTATTTTTTCATTCCATTTGGAATATTTGGTGATTATTAGTGACAGTCCAATATTCTGGATATTTAACCCTTTAATGTGCACTTCGGTGCCTGTTTTTATATATTTGGTGTCTAATATGTTGGTTTTGTATGTTATGTGTGTCTCCATGTGGTTATCCCTTTGTTGCCTGTTGATCTAGCCACCTATAGTATTCATTGTTGAATATGGTGATGTTCAATATTCATCGATGGTTTCATCTTTGACATCGATGGTTGTTGTTGCCACTATTTTGGCAACTGTCCATTTGAATGGTTTGTGTAGCTCTGTCTTGGTAATTTTGTGTCGTTTGTCTTTTTTGTAGTAATTGTCCTAATGTAGCTTGTAGTGGTGAACATCTTCGATTTACAGTTCACTCTGATATCGGTTTGCTGCTGTGCCATGTTACTTAGTAATTATCTATGCGATCTATCTGTTTGATTGATCTTATTCTTTCTGTGTAGTGCGTTTTTTATGAGGGGATTGTCCCTATGCTAACTGTAGTTGTGATTATCTATGATAGGCCATGTAGTACATTACTAGCTTATTGTTATGCTGTGTTACCTAGCAACTGCTTAGGTGTTTGGCTGGCACTGACCTGTCGCGTCACTTCCGGGGCTGGTGCGTTCCACTTGGTGGAACGCGATGCAGGCATGAACTGTATTTGTTGACTAATAACACGCTAGCGGCTGATGCTGCATTAGCGGTATGTCTGCTTCGCACAATATAGTGTTGTAAGTATTCCCATAGTGCTCTGATGCAGTGTATGTGATAGTAGTTTCCTTATGTTCACTCATTGTGTTGATTGACAGGGTGGAGCTTACTAATTGATGTGGCTATATCAGCAGGCACAGGGGATAGTGTTCTGTGTGTCTTGTTGGTGGTAGCTTTGTGGCGATTGTCTCTGTCTTGACAAAGGTCCTGGTAGGACCGAAACGTCGATTTCATCATGCTATATATGTGAGTTATTAAAGATTCCTTCTACTGAATGGTGAGTGCCTATTCTCTCTTCCTTATATATATACACAGTCAGGTGCATAAATATTGGGACATTGACAGAATTTTCATATTTTGGCCTCTATTCACCACCACAATGGCTTTGAAATGAAACAAACAAGATGTGCCATAACTGCAGACTTTCAGATTTAATTTGAGGGTAATTACATCCAAATCAGGTGAACGGTGTAGGAATTACAACGGTTTCTATATGTGCCTCCCACTTTTTAAGGGGCCAAAAGTAATGGGACTATCAACTTAAAAGCTATTTCATGGACAGTTGTGGGCTATTCCCTCGTTATTTCATTATCAATTAAGCAGGTAAAAGGTCTGGAGTTGATTCTAGGTGTGACATTTGCATTTGGAATCAGTTGCTGTCGACTCTCAATATGAGATCCAAAGAGCTGTCACCATCAGTGAAGCCAGCCATCATTAGGCTGAAAAATCAAAACAAACCCATCAGAGAGATAGCAAAAACATTAGGTGTGGCCAAATCAACTGTTTAGAACATTCTTAAAAAGAAAGAACGCACTGGAGAGCTCAGCAACACCTCTTCGACGTATCCCTGGGCTTAATCCAGTTAGCCGCAAATTATCTTGCAGAGTGAGTAAGTGCGGCTCTATGCTGCACTTATGGTACCGCCGGACTCGCAGATCTTTGTTCACTGTCCCATGGGGCTGCCCACAAAAATGTGCGAGTCAGGGGTGAGATTGAGCTCTCTAAATATACTCTTGTATCATCTATCCTCGAAAAACCTTCTCTTGACTCTTCCTGTCTTTCCAACTATTGCCAGTCCTCCCATTTGCCCATATAGACACCTCACAAGCGGTCTCTCCTCTTACTTGACCCTCTCCAATTGGAAACTGCCCTCACTAAAGTCACCAATGATCTCCTCTCTGCTAAGTCTATGGGTCACTTCTCCAATTGCAACCTCCTGGACCGCTCTGCCATTTTTGGGATCTTTGACCACCATCTCCTCCTACACTCAGGACCTCATTCAGAGCTGCTTGTAAAATGCGAGCGCTCGCTCTGAATGAGGGCGGCCGCTTCTCTGTAAAGCACCGGCCTCCTGGCCGCTCGCTAAGCTGTGGGTGACCACCCACAGCTTTAGCGAGCGGCCAGGTTGATGGTCATGATGGACAAGACCATCGCGACCATCGGGGCTTGTGATGAGACCCTTGTGGTAGGCTCTCGTCTTCCGCAAGCCCCAGTGAGCTTTCGGCTCTAATAGAGCCGGAAGCTCACCACTGACATCACGAGTGATGTCAGTGGGGCCGCCCCCAAACTGCAGACGGTCCTTCGGGAACGCCTCCGTTTGGCCAGCCACCCCCCCCCCCCGCCTTCAAAACGGGGTGAGCTGTCGATCATCATCGACAGCCGCCCCATTTGTAGTGGGCCCCGGAGCAAGAGAATTTCTCTCTCGCTTCTGTGCTTGCGCACGCGCAGTGCGGCTGCTGCGCGTGTGCAGGGCCTCAACATCGACCCGCTTGCGAGCGCTCAGTGCTTGATATTCATGGCTGGGTTCTCTCCTTCTGGTTCTGTTCCTACATAATATCCAAACTTATTTCTCTGCTTCTGCCTCTAGCTCCTCCTCTCTTTTTGCCTTACCCATTACTGTCCAACAAAGTTCAGCCCTCTGCTCTTCCTGCTGTACATGTCTTCCCTTGGCAAAATAACCAACTCCTTCGGAACCACCTTCCAGTACCACCCTTATTCTGATGACAGCAAAATGTACCTCTCCTCCCCTATCCTCTCCTGTCCTCTTCTCATGGAAATTTGGGGTGCCCTGTAAATGAACATTGATAATATATGACTTTAATATCACCTTGTAGAGAGGAACCTTTATCCTACTTAAAATGTAAAAGTGTCTAAAATCCCGGCTGTGGAACACAAGTGATTTGCACTTTGGAGCCCTGTATTACCATTGGATAACCGCTACAAGTTTGCGTGCATTGATTTAGGCCACGAGATCTATTTTCCCTCTTTGGCTGAGCAATACATAAAAAAGAATCGTGATGGACCTATTGCTGTGAATGAGAAAGTGTGGTCCAGGGTGATCTCTCTTGTTACTTCCAGAGCTGGCATTGATAATGTGCTTGTTCCACTTGAGGTTCCAAGCAAATGCATTTCAAGTACAGCACTAAAATGTTCAGCTTAAAAATAAAAAAAAAGACGCATAGTTACAGTAGCCAACATGTATTTTTCTATTTAGGGCAGGGGTGGGGAACCTTTTTTCTGCCGAGGTCCATTTTGATAGATATGACATTATTTGCAAGCCTGGTGCAGGCCACGCCCCCTCCATGTGACGTCACACGGGGGGCTGGGCCACAATCGCCGGTGATGACAGCAATACCCAGAGCATCCTGAGGATCCTCCGGGTAGCTGTAAGGGCAGCAGTGTGACCGTCTGACGTGTCCTAAGGACGCCCCAGGTGGCACTGCTGCATAGATTCTGGCTGCAGTGTGCCGTTCTAGGCACCCTGTTAGCCAGATGAGGCTAGCAAAAAAAAAAAGCTCAGAGGGCCAGACCAAATTATTCCGGGGACCTTATACGGCCCCCCGGCCTGAGGTTCCCTATCTCCAGCTGTGTACATTTTTAGGCAGTTTGGCTTCAGTAATTGATACCGTTTTCCCGGCATAGCAGTGATGGCAGTGCTTTCCCGGTGTGGTGGTGTGCTGTAAGTTACTAACACAGTGTTCACTCGTGACTCTACAGTTACAGCCGCATGTTTCTTGCATTAATGACTCCTTTTATTGATGATTGGACAACAGCGCAGCTGTCGTTCCGGCTCGGGAGTGCACCCATCACACTGACCTCAGATCCCAGACCTGTCCGGTCAAGCCTGATACAGATCGAGACGAGAGAAGTGACTTGGGAGGGGGGGAGGCCATGGTACAGTGTCGTGTCTTTGTAGAAAGCCTGATGATTGGTCATTCATCCAGACACAAAGGCAGTGTACTGTACCGGACAGCGCGTGTTCTCCAGGATTCTAATCCTAATAGCCAATTAGACGTCATTTGGAGGCTATTACTTCATGCTTCTATGTATAGTGTGGATAATATATTGCTGGATATGTAACAGTGTGTTTTTTCAATACAGCTAACAAGCCAGCACAACTACCTGAAACCGGTCTTCTCTCCATCCCATGCTGCATTCCGCGTGTGGGTAAATGGAGGACCCACATCTGTATTACGGCAAAGTTCCAGCTGCTACAATCACTTCTAATGGTGCATACACACGGTCAGATATGTCAGATGGACGATTGAACGGCGATTTTTTAAGGTGCCCACACACATAGCGATCTGCACACGATCCCTCGATTTCCCCTGAGCTCTCCCCCGTCGGCTCCCCGGCAGCTCCTACACACAATTTGGAGTAAAAAGCATCCAGTCTGACATAAGATCTGTCGTGCATGTTAACTTCTTTTTTTTTTCCAGTGCATCATGTCCCAGATTGTCAGATCTGCCCTACTGCACGGCAGATCTGACGATGCGATGTGCGACCAGCGGGGACGCGCATCGCATCGTGATCGTGAGTGGGGACACGATTTACTCTCAATTTGGCCATATTTTACACAATCTGTCGTTCCAATGTGTCGGAATCGACCAGATCGGGTAAAATATCGCTATGTGTGTGGCCAGCTTTACTGTATTAAAATTAATGTAAATCATCCAAAACTGACTGCAAACACATCGGATGTCAGATATCGTTATCTGATAAACGGGAACGCGCATCGTTCATTGTTGCACACATGTCAGAATTTTATTTCAGATATGAACGATTGAACGATTTTTAAAATCGTCATCGTTCAGATCTGAAGAAAAATCTGACCGTGTGTACGCACCATTACTCATTTTTATCTAGTTTCGTTTTGCACATCAATGAACACCACTTTTTTTTTTTTTTTCCTATTTTTGTGAGGCAGCAGTGACGCCAAATATAACTTTGTTACTGCCAGCAATGCAGTCAGTGACTGTTCCCCCTTTTATTTCTGAAAGAAAGCTGGTGTGGCTTGGCTGCGTTAGCAAGCTGTCCTCTTGCAGCCGGAAATAGTCAGCATTTTGAAGATCCCTTGGTGACGCCAAGCAGTGAGTAAAATTAGCAACTTACCTGCTATACGGGAAGCGCATCAGAGCCCTTTATCTGTCAGAATGTGTCATATTTCTCCTGAGTTTTCTGACACTCGGCTGCTCTGTATTGCATCGCTCTGGCAGAGTGACGCAGGCACGGAGAACACATTTCTTATCGGCTACTACGTTTATTGGCCGTGTTCTAACAGCATTCTCAAGTGCTTTCTGTATAACAGGGAAGCAGTGGTTCCTAGTCACCGCTACTTATTCTGTGCAGCACTTTAACAGCTGCAGAACGCTCCCGTTTGGAAAGGTAACCGATTCTTTTCCAGCTGATGCCACTTCTTGTGTGCGCCACTTTATCAGCTGATCCACGGGCTGATTTTGAATTTGACGCGATGCCGATATTGACGTAAATTTGTGTTTTTGCAACAGTTATTCATCATGCGTCCCGCGGCGCCTATGTATAAAGTCACAGGACTGATTGAGCCTCACTTTTTACAATAAAATTATAGTCTGCTGCTTAAACCACACCTCGGATACCAATACATGAAAAAGAAATTCACCGTTGTCCTGCATGGGCATTTCAATTGTTGAACACATTTTTTTTCATACTGATTTTGTCTTGAACAATCGATCACCAAGAGTGAACGGCAGAGTTTTTAACACAGTGGTGGTGTAAAAGTGCACTGTACCGTTTGTTGGGGGCAGCTCCGTTGTCAACAGCCCATTGGCTTTCTGGAAAGCTCCTTTGCACATCGTTGGTGGGGGTTGAGGAAATTGGGAGTCGGAAATTCCACTCCCCAAAGAAACACAGATAGGAGGATTACAGCTCTGTAAAGAGTGAGTATAGTCTACAATATGAGATGACCGTAACCACCAACCAGAGGACATCAGGATAGACGACTCAATATTACGGACTGGACTGAACCATCATTGATCCCATATATTGTTTAGTAGTGTGACTTAGATGGACTTTACTGAGCACTGGTACCTAGAATTTTATTGTATATGGTTTATGTATAAGAATTAGGTGGCCCTTGCGTTTGTAGGTGACAACAAAGGTATCTTTTGCGCCTTGGGAGTCTCCTTTTAAATAACTTTTGTATGATTGAGCCTCATTGACTCTGGAATGTATTGAGCCTTCCTCGGCGGTAACGAAAGAGGTGAATGAAGATATTCCACCTGATGGGATGTGTGATGGGAGCGTCGCTGGAGTGGTTGCCAACTCAGACACTTCATAACATACGATGAAGACCACACTCTGATGGCAATTCTGCTCCTAACATGGGGCTGGTGCAATTCCCGCTGGTACTTCTGATGGTTGTGTCTACATAGAGTGGGCGTCCCAGTCCTTGCACATACAGGCTCAGGGCTTGTACCCCAGGGGGAAGGGCTGATGCTAGCATTAGCATAAAGTTCCAGACGCGACTGCGGCAGAAGGCGTAAAAGCAGTTGCTGCAGCGTGGAATTCGGAATCGGACCCCAATCTGTAGGTACTGTTGGACGGTGGACCTTTTTACCGCTCACCAGCACATTCCCATGCAGTGTTTTAGTAGCTGACGCTCTGCAGGTCTCACAAGAACACAGAGTTTCCGAATCGTCGTTTCCTTTCTTGTGCAGCATTCTAGCAGCTGAAGCCATCTGCCGTGCTTATTGCCTTGCCCATCCTGTGCCACTTGTTGGCACAGTAGTGTCATCACACTATGCTTTACAAGTCTGGGCAAGGCTCTAATATGTGTAAAATGTATCAAGCGGTGAAAAGAGTGAAGTTGCCCATAGCAACCAATCTGCTTTGAAGTAGCATTTATCAAGTACATTCTGTAAAATGATAGGTAGAAGCTGATTGGTTTAAAGTATCCTGGTCCCAGTGACGTATAACTCCATCCTAATGGTTCATTGATCACTATTGCAGGTTGAAATCCTTCTAATCCATACACTGGGAGCGTGGTGGGGCCAGCGTTTCGTCAGGTATCGCCCCTGACCTCTCTGTGTGGCAATCTGTTCCACCTGGTGTTTCCTCCCAGTCCCAGGGACACAGACAGCTCTATCTGCACTGGTATCCGTGATATAGTTGTGTAATGTCTGCAGTACACAGTGAGCCTGGGAGGTCGGAACATCGTATCTCAGGGAGCAGTGCTGACGGGACTCCTGATCTTTCCTGCACATACTGTAAAATATATAGTATTAATATTATTATTATTATTAAAGGCTAAACGTTTATGGTCTGGTTTATCAAAGGGCAATTTGTCTCTTTGCCCTATACAACAAAGGATGACCACTGGTGGTAGGATCCATTTAATGTCTACAGAGTTTACCTCAGTAGGCAGCGAGCAGAAGATGTGTGCTCCCCCCGGGGCTATTTGTGCTCGAACGGAGCAACAATAGAATTGCTCCGGCGGGTGTACAAAAGAAATAGCCCCCGGACGCAAACAACTGAATGGCCCCCTCTGACTCCTAAAGGTGTCTCCTAGTCAAAAAGAAAACCTATCTCTGTTTTTACCCATACATCTCCCTAAGACCATGATTAACAGTAGATGTATATGGATACCTATACTTAGAAGAATAAATAAAATAACTTTAGGCATAATTTTTTAGTGATAGAAGTATCACTGCATACCCCCCCCCAACTGTCCCGCATTCAGTGGGACTCCCCTGTTTTTCTGTGACTGTCCCACCAGCGTGCTGCAGTGTCCGGTGGTGGGGGAGGGAAGTTGGGGGGAGCACCAGCAGTGGAAGACAGTGTAGGGTGAGCCTTAGGGCAGCCCAGCGTCTCGGAGAGATGTATATATTTAGATTCCTTTCCCCACGATAATGGATAAAAGATATAGTATTCTATTGTCCTACACGCAGCAATCCCCCCTTCCCCCATTTTCATTATAAGAGATGTCAAAAGTAATTCTTATCAGAACAATGAAAATGTGTCGTACTATATTGGTGACAACTATTCCATTCTTTGGTTAATCCAACTGTTAATTTACCAGTGTGCTCCCTTAACAATATCAATACACTTCGATGTTAACCCAGCATAACTTCCCACTCTTGCTAGTAAAACATCTGGCCTTGCCCTATAAAAATACATAGAGGGGTATTCAATATGAAACGTTAACCTCGCCAGCGAGGTTTTCGCCGCACATCGGAGGTTTTGCCAGCGAAAAAGTATCGCACGCACTCCCGCTTATCCCCCGTATTCAATTTGAAATCGTCGAAAACGGGATCCGGCGATACTTGGATCGGCGAAGAAAAACTTGAACTTTCAGGAATTCATTGTAGGAACCCCCTAAAGATGTCCAGACCTCGGGGAGCACTATGGGTACCCCCGTTTTTGCCTGCAGAAGAAAGTCGGGGTTTTTAAATAGCCGTGCAGGTTTTTTTCCCGACATTGA
The DNA here is from genome assembly GCA_031769625.1 of Taudactylus pleione. Lineage (NCBI taxonomy): Eukaryota > Metazoa > Chordata > Amphibia > Anura > Myobatrachidae > Taudactylus > Taudactylus pleione. Next base: position 2,292,229 of record JAUIMM010000450.1, read on the forward strand.
TGAAGTGATGCAGTAGAGCACTTAGGTTTTTTTTTTCGTTTTTTTAAGTGGTCTCATCAAATTTGGGGTACATGAAAATGGGTACTAGCATATTTTTAAGTCCCTAAAGGTAATTTTTAAAAATTCTGCAAAAATGCACCTGCCGCTACTTTGCGCAATGAAAAAAACACCCGCCCTATACTTGGGGACCCCACCAGAAATAATTTCGTTACTTTGGGGGTTTTTTTACCCCTTTTTTTTTTTTAAACCCAAATTTTTTTTTACATTTTTTTAAGGGTGTCCCGATTTTTTTTTTTAGGACATTTTTTTTTGAACATTTCTTTTTAAGGGGACATTCCCAAAACTACAGGCTATTTTTTATAAGCCTACACCCCCAAACCCCTATTCTGCATTTTTTTTCACTTGCTATAATGCTTAGAAAAATTATCCCTGTTTTTAAAAAAATGACCCTTTACCCCATTTAAGGGAAAAAACGGGAATTTTCGGGAAATATGCCTGGGACCCCCCTAAAGATGTCCAGACATGGGGGATCACTATGGGTAACCCCGTTTTTGCGTGCAAAAGAAAGTCGGGTTTTTAAATAGCTTTGCAAGGTGTTTTTTCTTGCCGCGGCTATTAGAAACCCTGACTTCCTTCAGGAGTTAAAAATGGGGGTACCCATAGTGATCCCCCATGTCTAGACATCTTTAGGGGGGTCCCTAGAATATTTCCCGAAAATTCCTGTTTTAGTTAACCTGTAAAAAAAAATAGTAAAAAATGACATAAGGTCCCCCCCCAAAAGCCAAATGAGCCCCAGGCTTGCAGCCAGTGGTGGTTTCTAAAAATACAGGGGAACAAAATGTGTAGGGTTCCACCGTATTTTAGAAACCAACACCAGGCTGCAGGGACTAGTGCTGGTGTTAAATACAGGGGACAAAAACGACGTGGGGTACCCCCTATATTTAAGACCAGCACCAGACCCAACTGACCGGGGTGTAATGCCACAGCCCGGAGACCCAATCACCGGGGCTCCAGGTCCAAAGCATTACACCCCAAGTCGGTCAGCGCAAGGCGGTGATCTCGGGGGAGCCGGGGACCCCCCAAAAAAGGGTCCCCCCTCTCCCGAGCACCACAGGCTTACGGTGAAGCCTGGGGCTCTTCCCCCATACCCCTTGCTTGGTGGGTATGGGGGTAATAGGGGGGCCAAATAATGTAACACTATTGTAATTTACAGCGGAACTATAAGTGCCAGCATGCCTGCCATTTTGCACTTGTGGAACTACAAGTGCCAGCAGACATGTGGCACCTGTAATTTCACTGTAAAATAGATAGTTAAAAAAAAGACAAAACACACACACCGTGCCCAGTATAAGTTTATTACATACACCTACCCATTCACACATACTTACCTATACCAGAAGTTTCTGTCCCCTTCTCCAGTGGAGATCCTTAAAACTTGGCCCTGTAAGGAAGATTTCATACTCGCCTACATCCATCGCTGGTCTCAGCAGTAATCCATGGGATTTATAAAAAAAAAAAAAAAAAACGCATTTAGCCGATCCACGCAACACAGCTATCTGTATGTGTGTTGTCACACATACAGATAGCTCTCCGGGCTCTGGCATTACACCCCGGTCGGTTGGGTCTGGTGCTGGTCTTAAATATAGGGGGTACCCCACATCGTTTTTGCCCCCTATATTTAAAACCAGCACTAGTCCCTGCAGCCTGGTGTTGGTTTCTAACATACGGTGGAACCCTACACATTTTGTTCCCGTATTTTTAGAAACCACCACTGGCTGGCAAGCCTGGGGCTGGTTTGGCTTTTGGGGGGGACCTTATGTCATTTTTTTTTTCTACATTCTTACAAATTTTTTTTATAGGTTAACTAAAACGGGAATTTTTGGGAAATATTCTAGGGACCCCCCTAATGATGTCTAGACATGGGGGATCACTATGGGTACCCCCATTTTTAACTCCTGAAGGAAGTCGGGGTTTCTAATAGCCGCGGCAAGTTCATAAATGCGACTTTGACGAAAGTGGTGCAGAAGAGCATTTAGAATTTTTTTGGGGGAAAAATAACTATGCCCAGCAAATTTGGGGTACTTGAAAATGGGGGTCAGCATATTTTATAGTTGCTAAAGAGACTTGAAAAAATCATGAAAAACCCACTCGCGCAAGGAGCTGCAATGAAAAAAACACCTGGGGCATACTTGGGGACCCCCCCAGAGTCTAATTCGCTATTTTATAACTTTGTTCCCCAACATTTTTTTTTTGGCCCCCAAATTCAAAGTGCTTTTTTTGGGGTGTCCCGATTTTTTATTTTTTTGACACAGATCGTTTCAAGGGGTCATTCTGAAGGGTGCAGGCTATTTTTTTTTTTTTAAGCCTGCACCCCTAGACTCCAATTCTGCACTTTTTTTCGCCACCTATTCAGTGGTGAAAATTTATCCCCGTTTTTTTTTCAAAGACTTTTCGAACCTGCGAAAAGTCTTTGAAATTGAATATAGTGTAAAAGCAAAACCTGCGTTAATTACGTCATAGGTGCGAAAACATCGCAAAAACTGAGTTTTCGCTCCCATATTGAATACCCCTAATAGTTTTGTTAGAGACAAAAGAGGCCACGGGACATGATTGGCATTGAAGCAATAAGGCTGCTGAAGGTGGACTCTGGGGCTTGTACAGGGTATCATGAGTTTTCACCTTTTATGTAAATGAAAGATGGCGGCCATAAATGAAAGATGGTAACCAGACAAGGAATCGATAAAGCTTGGAATTTTAATAACCTGTTTTCTAACTAACTTATTTACTTTCTCAACCAACTTTATTCACTGTTTTGATCATAACAAGAAGTCCTCATTGTTCTCAGTAGAGGCTGCATGTGTTCCTTGTCCTATTATTGCGGTGCTCTCTGTATGCTATCCCTCTGCTAGATCTGTGCTCATTCAGGCAGACAGTTCATTAACAGTCAGATAGATGTTGTTTATGCCCCTGCCATATCACCCGAGTCTTCATGGCATTATCAGTGCAGATATTAGCGTGATACTTTGTCTTTAGCTGTAGCATGGAGCGTTCCGCCTATTGTGAGAGTTTATTTCTGCAATCATTAACGTTGATAAGTTCGGGAGTGTTCTATCTTAACGTCACAGGGAGCTGGCCCCTCTGCCCACACTGGGCACCAGCATCTCCTGCTCAACCTGTTCTCCTGTACAGCAAATGAGCTTTGTTCTGTTACAGGCAAAGGAGGAGATTAGCTGCATTATGTTCTTTTGTGTAAGATGGTGCAGAGGACCCCGGGGTGACGCAGCCGGCGCCCAGCCTTCTTGCATACGCTGTGGGGCATCTGCTTAGAAACCCTTTGCTCGGCTAATAAATAATAGCAGCTAGCAACGGGGAAAAAGCACAGTGCCCCAGTTTGATAACATTTTATATATACCCAGGAAAAGGCACACAACTCCGATAGGAGGTAAAATGGTAGGACGACACATTTCATTGGAGGTATTTTGTATATTTTTGTACTAACGGCATATGCTATACAGCTTTTTTAAAGTTGTACACTGTGTTTAATGACTAATATTGCTTATTGGGTATTTTGCAAAAGAATATGAATGATTACATCTAATCGAACACAATCGAATTCTGGAGGGGCAACAGCCGGGGGTGACTGAATAAACAGTGTGAAATATACCTTTATATGCAATAACAGACATCTGTCTCTTGTAAGTGAGGTACGTTTACACGTACGGTGGAGGTGAAGGGTTCACTATCCCACGTGGTGGAGGATTGTTGGGAAAAGATACCTTTATGTATACAGCACAACACCCATTTTTGTGAGTTTTGGTACGCCATCTCGTGAGATCCCATAGGTGTTGTGAATGAAAATTGAATTTATGCTTCAAATGTTGATATTGGACCATGAGCTTTTGTTTTGGTCTTTTCTTTTTTTTTGGTATAAACTTACCTGAGAGGAGTAGAAACAGAGGAGTTCTTAAGGAGAAGATTATCTTTTTTATCAGAGTGGAAGATCTTTGATGGAAAAATCTCCATTGTATCTGGATATATGAACAATAAGTATATGTGATATTTTCGGAGAAGATTCCGTGATCATTAGGGTTATGAAGTGATCTTTATTTATATGTCTAGCGCCTTGTCTTCCACTATATCCAATTGTATACAGGTTGAGTCTCCCATATCCGTTATTCCAAAAACCGAAATATTTCAAAAACCGGAATATTTAGGTGCATATGTCATGACGTCACTAGTATCAGCGGCCAATGACTAGCGGCGTGGTCCACACGCCAGGCCACCCCCCGCATCACCCGCCGTACCCCCAGCGGCAGCTGCCGGACCCTTCGTTACAGCTGCAGCACCCGCCGGACCCCTCGTGACAGCCGCAGCACCCACCGGACCCTTCCTCCTTACCTGCCGGACCCTTCCGCCTCAGTCGCCGGACCCCTCACGACACCCGCCAGATCCCTGTAGCACCTGCCGGACCACCGCAAAAACCCCGCCGGACCCCTGTATCACCCGCCGTACCATTGCAACACATTCCGGACTCACCCGCAGCACCGGAAAAATCCGAAATGCTCGTGGTCCCGAGCATTTCGGATATGGGAGACTCAACCTGTATATATTATAGTGACCTTAAGGACTGGTGGGTTCTGTGTGATACTGTGGGGAAGGGCTGCTTGTGTTTGCACTGTGGGTTTCTGTACAGTATTTTTTCAACTAGTTGATAGGTTGGAATGACAGTCTGGTAACGTATGAGAGTAACTGATGATCAGCAATTTGCTCCCAAATGCCAGAAATCAGATGAAAATGGTCATCAGACAAGTTTGTTAAATGTTTGCTCTAAACAATTTGTTCAAACAACAGTTTTTGTCCATTTTCCTGCGTTTGGGAGCAAATTGCTGATGGTCATTTGCTTTCATACCTTACCAGATTTTCATTCCAACCTATCAACTAGTTGGATGGTAGGACAGTAAATCTTTACGTGTGTACCCAGCTTAAGACTGAGCAAGTAACTGTGCATCTTGGTAATACTGCACTGCAGGTTGGGCCAGGGCCGGATTATAGGTGGGGCAGACAACCAGGGGCCCCCACACATTATGGGCTAGCACACTGCCGCAAACATTCCGGGCCACTCTGGTCCCTCTCTGGCAGGCAGCAGTGAAAGCACACTCGGTCACTGATGGATCGTGGCCTACTTTGGAAGCTCCGCCCCCTCGCTGATATAATGCAGTGGTTTGCGGAAGAATGGGTAGAGGGCGGGGCCTAATGCACTGAAGTGCCCGCCCCATCAGTAGAAGCCTGCCCTGATGCTGCAACAGGTAGTGTGTGCACGTTCTGTCCCTTCCCCCTCTCTCTTCCCCTCCCTCCCTTTCTCTCTCTGGGGTAAATTTACTAAAGTGAGAGCTTGTAGAAATGGAGATGTTGCCCATAGCAACCAATCAGATTCTACTTAACATTTAACTAGCACCTTCTAAAAGATAATAGCTAGAATCTGATTGGTTGCTATGGGCAACATATCCACTCCAAAAAATCTCACTTTAGAAAATGTATCCCACCTTCTCTCCCTTTCTCTCACCCCTCCCCCAATCCCTCTCGTTCTGTCCCCTACTTCCTCCATCTCTTCCCCTCTCTCTCTCCCTCTCTTTCTCTCTCTTCCTCTATCTTGCTCCCCCTCTCACTCTCTCCCTTTCTCCAACCCCCCCTCACTGTCTCCCTCCTTGACCCTCCTTCCCTCTCCCTCCCTCTCTCCACCCCTCCCTCCTTCTCTCTCTCTCTCTCTCACCCCCCCACTCAAAATCTTGCATTTTCCCCTGGCAGTGTACTAGATCATGTCCACTATGCTGCTGGGCGTCTGTTCCCAGCAGTGTTGCAGACATGGTGTAGTATGCTGCAACCTTGCGGGTCAGTGGAGAGTTCGGAGACCAGGTAAGGGGCATAGTAGTCACTGCATGAGGCGTTGGCAATTTTATCGATGGGGCCCCCACAACCTAGTTGCCCTGGAGTCCCCATAAGCCTTTATCTGGCCCTGGGTGGGGCAGATTTAAAATGTGCAGAGAGATTTAGTTTTGGAAAAAGTGTAAAAATAAAGCTGGCCAAAAGGTAAAAGCAGCCAATATTTACCTTCACAAAAAATTTATTTGCGCACCTTGCATTGCAGCATGGTTTGTCCAGGTGCACAGTAATACCCCTTTAACACCAAAGTCACGGGTCTGACCTGGTATCTGGAAAACTGTTCCAAACTGGATCAGACCTGGGACCGACCCCCTTCCCACTGCGGTGCCAACCAGGGTTATGCCCGTGTCTGCACCGTTCACACCGGACCCGGGTCTTCAGTGACCCGGATCTTTCGACGCTGCAGTGAACGCTTGGAGGTTATGTAATCTCCACGCGCCACTGAAGCCGGCCAATCTGATAGCATGTGGTACGACCCGGGTCATCGTGACTTGGATCGCAACGTTTCAACTGCAGGGTGACACAGGAACGAGCCGTGTCCAACCCTTCAATCTAGCTGTGTTGGATCCCCAGGGCACTGGACCTGGGTTGATCCCTTTACCCTGACAAAAATCCCGAGTTGATGCGCGTTCACGTGCAAAAACCCGGGATTTTAATTTTAGAGTACAAGGGGTATTACTTACTATTTCTTACTCTGTTCCCAACTCTTTAGACCTTTTTGTCAGATGTTACTATGGTTGATGATACTGAAGTAAAATTACAAGCATTTCATAAGTATCAAAGGCTTTTATTGACAATTACATTAAGTTTATGCAAAGAGTCAATATTTGCAGTGTTGACCCTTCTTTTTCAAGACCTCTGCAATTCGCCCTGGCATGCTGTCAATCAACTTCTGGGCCACATACTGACTGATGGCCGCACATTCTTCCCTAATCAATGCTTGGAGTTTGCCAGAATTTGTGGGCTTTTGTTTGTCCACCCGCCTTATGAGGATTAACCATAAATTCTCAATGGGATTAAGGTCTGGGGAGTTTCCTGGCCATGGACCCAAAATTTAAATGTTTTGTTCCCCGAGCCACTTATTTATCACTTTTGCCTTATGGCCAAACTATTCTTGGATGGTTGGGAGAAGTTGCTCTTGGAGGATGTTTTGGTACCATTCTTTATTCATGGCTGTGTTCTTATGCAAAATTGTGAATGAGCCCACTTCCTTGGCTGAGAAGCAACCCCACACTTGAATGGTCTCATCTGAAAGGGGATTCATCAGAGAAAATAACTTTAGCCCAGTCCTCAGCAGTCCAATCCCTCTACCTTTTGCAGAATATCAGTCTGTCCCTGATGTATTTCCTAGAGAGAAGTGGCTTGTTTGCTGCCCTTCTTGACACCAGGCCATCCTCCAAAAGTCTTCATCCTGTGTCATGCCAACAGTAAAGCATTCTGAGATGGTGGAGGGCGCCGGGCCGCCAGCCAGCTGAGTAAGCCTCAGCTTACTCATGCTGGCCATCCTGCAAGGCCACGGAACTGCGCTGGTCGACGCAGTCCATGGCCTTGCCACTCAGAAAACTGGGCGGACACACCCGTTTTCGGGAACGCCGGCCGACTCCGCCCCCGCACCGCCCCTTAAATGCCTCTGCCTGTCAATCAGACAGAGTAATTGAAGGGCTGCGTGCGATTACGCAGGACCCATCCTACACATTCGCATAATGGGTCCTGCACATGCACAGATTCCCGATAATCGGGAATCTGCGTTCAGCATTGCACTTGCATGCAATGCTGAATCTTTTCTGTATCTGTAGTATGGATCTAGTCTTTTCTGTATATGTAGTACATTGACCAATAAATATAAAATCAAAGATGGTTAAAATTGTCTATACTGTAAAGCCGTCAAAATATCTGTTTGTACCAGAGTTACTGATGGGGGTCATGGGGTAGAGGCCTACCGCGTCCGAGGCACTAATTGGATCGAGCTATTGAAAAAGAATGTGTCTGCTGTATTATGCTGCCCATCCGCTAGCAGACCTCAAAACGACTGCACGATTACGACATTATAATCGTGCAGTCGTTTGTCTGTCCGTGATGTGCCTGCACTAAATGAGCAGCCGTTCAGTGTAGTCTCATCAATCATCCGCTAACATGCTGAACCTGACGTAATCGTCAGCTTGTCCAGCATGTTTGCCCGATGATAGATTTCTAAAGACCAGCGGGAGCGCGCATTGTTGGTCGTTTTAGACATTTTTGCAAACGATTTATGAATGATAACGATATCCTTCAATCGCTGAACTTAGGGCCTGATTCAGAGCCGCTCGTAAGCGGCCGCTCGTTCGCTCCGAGCGATGTTCGCACATCTGCGCATGTGTATGGGTTTTAGTACACTTGCGTGAACCAGTCAGTGCGGTCTAAAATCGTGTGCTCGCAAAATAGCGAATGCCTGCTAATTTGAGTGACCGGATGAGGCGTTTTGTGGGTGGTAACAGGGGAAGGTGCTTGAAAACGGGAAGTGGAGATCCGAACGCAGGCGTGCCAAACGGTCAAAACGGGTGTTTTAAGGGTGTGCATAATTAACAAAGCAGCGTCATCGACCACGTCAGTTGGGTGTCTTTTAGCCAGAACTGCTTGCATGATTGCGGTAGGAAAATGCAACCACAAGAATAGCGAGCAGTTCATTCGCCTTTCGATGTACTCGATTAATCTAATAAATAGCGGAGATGACGTAGGATGCGAGCGGTCAAGGGGCATTTTTTACAAAAAAACGTCCGCATGTTTTGTTCGGTCGTTCAGACATAGAGGCGTCAACAGACCGCAAAGAGCGAGCGCTCAATTTAAATAGCCAGCCCCTTTTTCTGGACGAGCGAGCGCAAATAGCGTCCGGCTCTGAATCAGGCCCTTAATCGGCTAGTGCACCTTTAGAGAGGGTTTTTTTCTGTTTGTTTGAAGTATCTATAGCAAGCACCTGACAAGTGCCGCATATATCTATTTATTATCAGAAATAACAGCGCAGCATGCAGAAAGTGTAGCTTAGCAACTAATACAGCATATTAACAAAGTGCGCTGTACATGATTGTGGTACTGTAGAAACAAAACTATGCAAAAAGATGTTTCTGTGTCAGTATAAAATGGAATACATAACATGCACATTGTGGTTTAAAGGATATTCTATTTAGGTAAAATGAAAAATTATAAATATTTCATGACTGCTGTGTAGCGAGAAAGCAATTACTGTGCGCATCAGATCCAGCGGTCCATCATAAACATCTGCGTGTCCGATAGAACTGACATGGATAAGGCGCAAGGGGAAGGTGATTGATGCAAACTGTGCTGACATTTGTAGAAATGTGGTTTTGCCGTTTTTGTCACTGTCCTTCACACAGATATCTATTAGCTCAATAAGGGGGCGATTTATCGTTCAATGTGTGCGGGTGTTTTCAGGGGGGTACCTGCAATGATTAAGCATCTACCCAATGTATGAAGGAGGGATCACAGCAGATATCTCTAATATCAGCCGCAGCCCCCATAGGTTCCTCCGGAACCCTCCCCCGCAATGGTTGCTGCACACGTGTGGTCAGCAGACCCGATATAGAAGTGATATTATTGCATTATCGATCACTTCTTATACATCAGAGCGATAGTCACCTTTCTGCGCCCATGTCCTTGCATGTGGTTTTTTATCAATTCCTGCAAATCTTTATTTTGCATTATTGCAGCGAATGGCGGTGATAAGAAATTGCAATGATCAGGTCTAAAACCCAATAAGCAATAAATAGACCCCATAGAGAGAAAATACCAACTTTCTTTCCTTCCATGTGTGTGGGCAACTTTTCAAAAGTAAGCCTGTAATTATATACCAGGGGTAGGCAAGCTCCGGCTCTCTAGCTATTGTCTTGCCACAGATTTAGCATGCCTTAACAGCAAAACTATGGCAAGGCATTCTGGGATGTGTAGTTCCACTGAAGCCGTAGTGCCACAGGTTGCCGGTATGCAGTCGGGAAGGCGGCGGACCTAATCCCGACAGCCGGCTTCCCGACTGCTTAATCCCGGCGAGGGTTAAATGACAGGTGTCTAAATCTAGACGCATGTCATTTTACCAACGCCGGGAGACCGGCGCCCAACATCCTGATCGAAAGGACGCTGGGCACCAAGCGTGGACAGCCGCGTGGGGGGGGGTGTATGGTTAGGTTTAGGGTTCCCGGGGCGACTTAGGGTTAGGCATCCCCCCCCCCCGGGAGGTTAGGTTTAGGCTAGGGGGAGGGAGGTTTAGGCACCCCCGGGGGGGAGGTTAGGGTAAGGCACCTCCCCGGGGGACTTGGGTTTCGGCAGCGGGTAAGGGGGGATTATGGTTAGGCATTGGGGGGAAGGTTAGGGTTATTTACCCCTAAGGGAGGGTTAGGGGGTAGAATTAGGTTAAAGAATACTTACCTTGGATGATCGGGATTTCCTCCTCTGCCGGGATGCTGCTGTCGGAATTCCAACCGCCAGGCATGGGTTTGGCGGTAAATCATACCGATTCCAGGTTGCCAACCCCTGAATTACACCATGGTCTCAAAGCCGCTAAATAAAATATGTAACAGGCGATCACACCTGGCTGAGTGCAGTAACCACTAAAGGGAAACTTTACGATTTTAAATCTTACCCTCCACCCTTTAGGGAGAGACCACTCTTGTGTGTCCCCGCCAGGTGACCTGCATTAGGTCTTTTTTTTTTTAATAATGCAATGACAATGTCTATTTTATTTTTGTCATTTTAGCACAAGACACTGTTTTCACAATGAATGTGACCCATTCTAACATTAGTCACTGTCCCGGCAGGTGGCGAGATGGGAGTACAGATCACGAGGGCTCTCGAGGTTCCTGGGGTCTCCGTACATTGCGTGCTACAGCCTGGGGGCCATTCTTATCTTTCTAGCAATCTACAGAAGTCACTGGTAAGTCACCACTAGTCTTAGCTGTCTGATGGGAGGAAGTGAAGGCTATTTTCTATCATACTGCATGTTAATCATGGAATGCATTTATTATGAAGGGTTTATTGCTGTGGTTCCCATATCCAGTACTCCAGGCACCCAAATGCTGGTTACACACTATGCAATATGTCGTCCAATCAGCCAACAAACTCTGCACAGACCCCCAAAGTGATGCAGGATTGGGATGCACCCGCATGAGCAGATGCTGGAGAACCACATGCTGCTTAAACCTGACTTAAGGCCCCCATACATCAGAGATTGATTGCAGCAATCGTGCAATTTGCAATCGATTGTGTATAAAAATCTTTCCCTTTTTCAATGGATTGCAGAATTGCCACAATCGATTGAAAAAGGGGAAGATTTTTATACACAATCGATTGCAAATTGCACGATCGCTGAAATCAATCTCTGATGTATGGGGGCCTTCAGACAATTGGGCATTAGCTTTCATCAGCCTAACTTGCACTCAGCTGAACAGAAATGGTATCTAACTAGTTACCATAATAATACATTTGTGCTGTGTTCTCTGTTATTAATACTTAATTAATACACACTAGGACAAGTTCCCGATGTTTATATTTCCATCGCCCTATTTCTTTTATGGGCGATGGAAAAATTATATGGATTGCGCGATTAACAATATGCAATTCAAGAAATAAAAAAAACCATAAAGCCGTTTATTATGCACGTGTGTTTAACGTGAATGTACAGTGTGTGGAAGCCTGACCACACAGAGGGGAACATGTGAATGACATGAATGTACAGTGTGTGGAAGCCTGACCACACAGAGGGGAACATGTGAATGACATGAATGTACAGTGTGTGGAAGCCTGACCACACAGAGGGGAACATGTGAATGACATGAATGTACAGTGTGTGGAAGCCTGACCACACAGAGGGGAACATGTGAATGACTTGAATGTACAGTGTGTGGAAGCCTGACCACACAGAGGGGAACATGTGAATGACATGAATGTACAGTGTGTGGAAGCCTGACCACACAGAGGGGAACATGTGAATGACATGAATGTACAGTGTGTGGAAGCCTGACCACACAGAGGAGAACATGTGAATGACATGAATGTACAGTGTGTGGAAGCCTGACCACACAGAGGAGAACATGTGAATGACATGAACTACACTATTAATCTAGTGCCAGAGTTGGTGAAGCCTCAAGGTCTGTAGCTGAGGCGATGGCAGGGAATATAATGTATGTATGTATCCAAGCTGTTAGTTTGGACTGTATAATAGATGGTTTGCACAGTGCGTCTCTGTCCACGCACCTAGGTGTCCTTCTAGTATAGTGATGGTCCAAGTCTGGAGTGCGGTAGATCATGTTTGTACATGCCAGCGTGAAGCTAGCCACCTGAGTAGTATTAATGACTATGACCGCCCCGTGTACTGGCTGGAGCACGCAGAAACCGCCCATGACATCACAGATGCCAGCTTTGCGCATTTTGGTTCTGATTGATCACGTGATCATTGTCAAATGAACTTCTGCCTACACCAAATGCTAATTAAAAATGAATCCAAATCGTTTTCAACAAGGAGAAGAGGTGCAGGGTGTTATAGCTGATTTGTATCAATATTGGTAAGTGCAATATTAAGCAGATATTGCAATAACCAGACTGTACTATTACTTCTAGAGGTGTCAGACCTGCATGAAAGGTACGCTTCATTTGTGACATGAAATTACCCTTTTTCTTATTCACCAATTTATTCCAATAACAATATACAGTGTAGAGACCTATCCCATGAAGTGGTAAAAATCAGTTACGTCTTCATAACATCTGACATTATACATCCAGATGTGCCTTATCCAGAACCTACCACAAGTCCCCCTTTGCTATTGTCCAGTCATATTTATGGGAAGCAATCGGGAAGCCGACTGCCTAAATACCGGCAGCCGGCTTCCCGACTGTCATATCCCGGCAAGGGTGAATGCCGGGCGTCTAGAAGTAGACGCCCGCATTTCCCCGACGCCGGGAGTCCGGCGCCCGGCATCCCGATCGTAGTGTTGCTGGGCGCCGCGAGCGGGAAGCCGCGGGGGGTGGGAGGGTTAGGTTTAGGGCTCCCGGCGGGGACTTAGGGTTAGGCACCCCCTGGGAGGGTTAGGGTTAGGCTAGGGGGAGGGAGGGTTAGGGTTAGGCACCCCCGGGGGGGGACCTAGGGTTAGGCACCCCCCCGGGGGACTTAGGTTTAGGCAGCGGGTAAGGGGGTGGTTAGGCACTTAGAGGGGGGGATTAGGGTTAGGCACTTGGGGGGGAAGTTAGGGTTAGGTGCCCCTAAGGAGGGTTAGGGTTAGGGGGGTTAGGTTAGTAGATACTTGCCTATCCACGATCGGGATTTCCAGCGCTGTCGGGCTTCCGCTGCTTCTAACTCTGCTCTTGTCGGGCTGCCGCCAAAGGGAATCGAACCGCCGGCCATGCGGCCGGCAGTATTTCATACCCATTCCATATTTATTGCATTGTCTATAGTGGCAGCACAGACTGGGGAGACAGGTAACAGAGAACAGACTCTATATAGCAGGCCTGGCCAACCTGTGGCTCTCCAGCTGTTGTGAAACTACAAGTCCCAGCATGCCTTGCCACAGTTTTGCTATTAGGGAATGCTAAAACTCTGGCAAGGCATGCTGGGACTTGTAGTTTCACAACAGCTGGAGAGCCACAGGTTGGCCAGGCCTGCTATATAGAATTGCCTCTGGCTTATGAAACCCTTGTGCCTGTCATCCTGTACCGAATGTCGTGTTCCGCCTTCTGCCTCACAATCACAAACTGCATCCTATGACAGTGACAGCGTGTTCAAAGATCGTTACATAATAATGGGCCGGGCCAGGCTGCATCTTATCCCCCGTTCCTTCTAAATAGATTTTCCAGCAAAAAAAAAATAACGATCACACTTAACCTATTTGTTATATCGCCGGCAGCCAAGGAAACAAAAGGATGTTTTACACTCGCAGTCTGGTCTAAACAAAATATAACCTGATCCCATCTCCCCATCAGACAACCCGTAAGATGAGAGAGTTATCTAATTTTCCCCTATAGCAGACATTCCAGCTCACACTAGACACCTGGAGACAGCAGCTCACACGCCAAAAGCTGGAAACAGTCACCTGGCTTTATGGTCATAACTCGTCTGTATCAGGGCTGGAGAAATCCCAGGAGACAGGTAGCCAGTGCGTCTGCAAAAGCACTGATGGGCGCTAACTTTGGGGAATCTTTCTCATTCTGGTCAATGGATGCACAACACCCCTGCTTCCTAGATTTAAACAACATAGGCCCGTATTCAATTAGAGGCGAAAAGTCGGAGAAGTTTCGCCTGTCCGTCTGTCCACCTCCTTCGCCTGTTTTAGAGGTGAAAACTTTTCGCGCTCGCCCCCGCTTTTCGCCCTCTACAATTCTTAAACATGTGAAAGCGGCGAATGCGAACAGGCGGAAAGTACTGTCAGAAGTGGGGAAATCAGTCTGTACCCCCAAAAAAGATGCACTAACATAGGGAATCAATGTCGATGTGTACTAATAGCCCTAATAAAAGTGTTTGGGGTACTTAAGTACTTTAAATTGCTTCTTATTAGCGTCTTTGCAAAAGTGGTGAAGAATGGCATAAAGCTGTATTTTTTGGTGAAAATAAGTAGTCCAGGCACATTTGGGGTACTTGAAAATGGGTGCAAGCATATTTTAATGTTTCTAAAGTGAAAAAATTGTCAAAAACGGACCTGCAATTCCCAAAACACCTGGCCCATCCTTGCAGAACCCCAAGAAGTCTATTTCGCTAGTTTTTATGCTTGTCCCCCCACTTTTTACTTTTTTGCCCCAAAAATGAAAGTACTTTTTTGAGGTGTTCTTAGTTTGTTTTTTTTTGGCCAGATTTGTCCTTTGGGGGGCTGTCCCAAGGGTTCTGGGTATGTTCCCCACCTTTGCACCCAAAAATAAAGGTTTTCCACTTCTTTTCACCTATTACATTGCAGTGAGTTTCCGCTTAGGCGAATTCCGGCTAGAATTGAAGTTGGAAGTTCTGACCAGGCCAATAGCGGCAATACGCGAAACTTTTCCGCCGATTACGGCTTTTCGCCTCTAAATGAATACGGCCCAAAGTTGGTGACGATGATTTATTTAGGGTGGGTTTCCAAAGTGGACAACACCTTTTAAAGGACCACTAAACGTATGACACAAGTTGGTTTGCATAAATATGCTACTAATAACGTGTGCAGGAATATATGTAAACTGTTCAAGAGATTATCAGGACATATATATTGCAGATAAACTTACCGTGAGTGGGTAGAGTTGAGCCTACACACAGCGAGAGTCCCCGACAGGTTTCCTATAAGGACGCTGCGGTTGCATTCTATTGAGACTGAAATGGCTGATAGCACAGAGCAATAGCTTGCACTAAACTGTATAAACAATGGGGCCTCACTTAGAGGGGATGTAGACAGCAATGGCCACACTCTTATGTGAAATGTCATAAAGTAGACATGTTTAAAATGTCGACAATATTAAGTTTAGGATTAGGCTTACAATTGGTTGTCAACATATTCTCAGATTTAACATTGTGGTTGTCGACGTATTGTGTGAATGTCAACCCAATTAGAGTTGGCCATAAAAGTGCAGCCATTAAAATGCAGTTGTGTATTTTAACTTGTAATCTATTAGTGTCTCAAAGTTGGGGCCGTGATCATCCTCATGTATGTGTTATGTGCAAATATATAGGCATGGGTGAATCTCCACGCACCTACTGTCCTGAATGACACATGATTACCTGCGGAAACACATCTGCCAAGCTCATCCACCCACAGGTCCCATTCTAAATATGGCTACAATATGGCAGGGGGTGCGCTTTAGAGAAATGCACATTTTTAGTTAGACCTACAATGTGAAATATGTCGGGTTCTGTCACGGTATTCACACTACTGTACATGACTGTCTCCGGCTGTTGTTTGTAGTTAAAAAGCAACGTGATGAGTGGCCCTTTTGAGGAAGTCAATTACTGAGTATATTTAAGGATGTTATAAATAGTATCCTAACCTGTCTTTAATTAGTGGTTATATTAACTGTCTGGCAGGGATTTATAATGGTGAGAACAGCCCATGTACTGGCCGGGGCATACTCTGTGCGCACCAGAGTAACATCCTGTGCCTTTATCTAGGTGCCACCTTCTAGTACATTGGCTCTGAATTGTCAAAGGAGTTCTGCCCACACCAATGGCTAACTTTAATCATGCCTAAGACATGGCAGAGGGGGCACAGCTTTGTAGCTGACTTTTCTCATATAAGGCATTAAAAAGGCTCCATCTGGTAAGTGACATCCATGCTTTTTGTCTACATACTGTACACTCATCATAGAATGCCCCCACTTGCCTCCCCTGTTCACCACATTGTACAGAATGCCTCCGCAAGCACTCTATAACCCCCTCTGCCATAACATGCTGCCTGCATTCCTGCCTCTCCACTCCCTTATGTGCTCCAATACCCCCACATGGCAGGCAGACCTCCCCACCTGCCATCCAGACCTCATACCTTCCCACCTGCCACCATAATGCAACACAGACCTACCCACATGCCACTCACACCTCCCCACATGCCACCCATATACAACTCACACCTCCCCACATGCCACCCTTATACAACTCTCACCTCCCCACATGCCACCCATATACAACTCACACCTCCCCACATGCCACCCATATACAACTCACACCTCCCCACATGCCACCCATATACAACTCACACCTCCCCACATGCCACCCATATACAACTCACACCTCCCCACATGCCACCCGTATACAACTCACACCTCCCCACATGCCACCCATATACAACTCACACCTCCCAGAAATGCAATACATATACAACGCACACCTCCCCACATGCCACCCATATACAACGCACACCTCCCCACATGCCACCCATATACAACTCACACCTCCCCACATGCCACCCATATACAACTTACACCTCCCAGAAATGCAATACATATACAACTCACACCTCCCCACATGCCACCCGTATACAACTCACACCTCCCCACATGCCACCCGTATACAACTCACACCTCCCCACATGCCACCCGTATACAACTTACACCTCCCAGAAATGCAATACATATACAACTCACACCTCCCCACATGCCACCCATATACAACTCATACCTACTAGAAATGCAATACATATACAACTCTCACCTCCCCACATGCCACCCGTATACAACTCACACCTCCCCACATGCCACCCGTATACAACTCACACCTCCCCACATGCCACCCAGCTCTTTCTAAAGGCCCCCATACATCAGCAATCTGAAAACCACAACTGAACATTTTGAAGATTTATGTCCCGATTTTAGGATTCCCAATCTAGCAATCTGCTCCCATACATTACAGATCTGTTTCAGTGATTTGCAGATCGATTGCAGCAAACACAGATCTTCCAATCTTGAAAGGCCCATCATTTTACTAGTAATGGTCTGCAAACCTGCTGATCATGTCCATATACTAGCAATATACAGCCCCAATCCATCTGTGACAGCCAACATGTTGGACAATCTGATTGAACAATTCCAGTCACTTTTTGGTTGCAATCTGCGATCTGTGAAGCCCATACATTGCAGATTTTTATACACAATCGATTGCAAATTGCAGAATTGCCACAATCGATTGCTGATGGATCGGCAGTCGCTCTACACGGTGCATCGCAACGTGTATGGGCACCTTTAGTCCTGGGCTGGCATTCCACAGAGGAAGGTGGGCAGAGAACTTGGTGCAGGGTACACTGTACTCATTCCTACTCTTCTTCCTATGATTGGATGTGTTGTGCGCCAGAGGAGATTGCGTGACTGGGAGCTGCACTTTCTTACTTGCTTACTTTTGAATGTGAGTGAATGGCAGTATGTTCTCTTATTCTCCTAGATAATAAGACAAAGAGCCACAGGTGAAGGCTTATCAGGTTTTTGGACACCTGTCCCCATCACCGTCTTCGGGTGTTTTGCTCCAGCTGTAAGTAATTTCCAGTAGTAGTCTTTAGTACTCCAGCTTATCACCTGCAAGCTTCATGCCCACTCCCTGCATGCAGAGGCCATTGTACAGGGGGCTTCTGCTGGTGACTGTGACTTGGCTCTTGGTCCCTTTTTAATGGAGGTGCTCATTCCAATTACATAGCAGAGGGGAGTCACAGAGGCCCACCTTAAGGAATTCAGTGCATTAGACATTAATTAAGAATATGACTTATACCCCTTTCAGACATCTCGAGAATCCCGGGAATTTGTCCTGCCTCGGTCAAATTCCGGGGTACTCGAGTCTGTCTGAAAGGTACCTACCCAGGAACATGTTCCCGGGTAGCCGCGCCTGCAATCGAAAGCGCTGCTGCTTTGTTTGAGCTGACAGCGCAGAGCGTCCTGTAGGACGCTCAGCGCTGCTGCTTTGTTTGAGCTGACAGCGCAGAGCGTCCTGTAGGACGCTCAGCGCTGCTACTTTGTTTGAGCTGACAGCGCAGAGCGTCCTATAGGACGCTCCGCGCTGCTGCTCACCACCCCCAGCACCGGCCGGCTGTGCCACAGCGGGCCGCCCGCACTCCCGCTGGACCACCAGGGAATTAAAATAAATGTTAAAAAAATTATGATAAAAAAAAAAAAAAACTGCATTACGATTGGCCGGCTTTTGGCTGGGAGGAGCAGACGGCAGAGAAGAGGCAGGTAAGCAGAAAAACCCTGCTCTTGTCTGAAAGGGGTCTACCCGGGAATTTCCCGGGTAGACACTGTAGTGTGAAAGGGGGGTCTCGACCAAATACCCGGGAATTTGCACAGGAGAAATTCCCGGGTCTGAGCAGGAAATTTCCTGGGTTGTATGTCTGAAAGGGGTATTACCTGTATCTAGTGACAGTGCGCTTTCCTGACCGCAGCAGGTGCTGGACTAAAGAAAAGTTATATACTGCATTTATTTTTAACTTATGGGCCTCCACCCAAAACTGAACCTGCTCTTTGGCGAAGATCCTCGAATGGCCACACTACCGCTCTGTCATATGAAAGCTATATAGTCACCAGATGGACCTACAATGCACCATCCCTCCATTATAACACCTTGTACAGCTGAAGGGAGGTAACGCAGCTTTAGCTGGCCAGATAAATGTATTGATACCTTTTAGAGGTGAGGTAAGCAACCTGTAGCACTACTGCTTTTGGGGAACTACAGGTTCCAGCATGCCTTCACTTATCACACTCCGACTCTAGTGTTCTTGTTATTGAGCCCTTTGGTTTTTATTTAAAAATGATTTAGGTTGCAGTGTGAAAATGATTCAGCAGTTTACCTAATTTCTGTCACTGTCTGATGGTCTGTACTGGACTGTATGACGCCCCCCAGGTCCTCTCAGTTTCTTCCCTGTCTCTCTACCCCTCTTTTATTCCTTGTCTCCCATTTTTATTCACATTGTATAACGTATTTGGTATGTAGGCCGGCACAAATTGTCTGCCTCTGCTGTAGAGGTAGCTTTGATCTGCCTTTATTAATTTTGGAGCTGTACCAGGGAAAAATACATGTATTCAGTATCCAAGCATTATTCCAGATAAAACACCTGCATTGCAGTCAACAGCCGTGCTGTGTGTGTATGTATGTACTAATATATAACATCAATCCATTTATATCATCTTTCTTTTCCATCTAATTATGATCTCCGTAGAACTAGGGCATCTCGTCGTTCATCTTCCTCATTTATTTATTCAGATATATCTTACTTTGTCGATTTAATGTGAAACCAAAATCGGCACAACCCATCTCCATGGGAGGTATCTGGCCCCCGTTGTGTAAAATTAGGTAATTAGGTTAAATGAGAATTTAATTACATCCGATGTAGGAGCGTAGCGTTTCTGGCAGATGCCGGCTGTTTGCTCTGTCATGTTTCCGAGCTGTCATACATGAACCTGTCTCCTATCTGAACCACACGGAAGTGGGTTTAGCTGAGTATTGTGCGGCCGGGCTGTTGCCAGCTCCTTGCCAAGAAACAGATGGCTGAAGGTACATTTGGTCCAAACTCCTAGGTAAAAGGTTGCACTCCCTGTAATCGCGAATTTAGGAACCCTGGGGGGTTTATGTACCTTTATTATTGGTGCTGCAATGTCATCAGACAACTAACCCCCCAAATGAGCCCACAAGAAGAAATTGTAGTGCAGAATAAGTTGGAAAAAATTATTTAAAAAGTGAAGTAAATATTATAGAGTAACATTTAATAATTCAAGTGTATAACAAAGTATAAATAATGTAAGCAGAAAAGAAATGTGAGAATAAATTTGGGTTTGCATATATTTTTTAAATTGGGGTACAGAAATCCTCTTAATTAGTGAGCATTTCTGGACATATAAGCCCGTATTCAATTTGGAGCGAAAAGTCCGTTGCTGGACTTTCCGCCGCCATCGCAGGTTTTGTCTGCGAAAAAGTATTGCGCTCGTCCCCACTTATCCCCGTATTAAATTTGGAGTCTGCGAAAACGGGACCCGGCAAAACTGAAATTGGCGAAAAGTTCTGTCAGTTTTGGGGAAAACAGCCTGACACCCCCCCCCAAAAGATGCAATGATCACTATGGGTAGCCCCGAATAGCCCTGCTGAAGGTATTTGTCCACTTTTAAATGGTCTCAATAGGGGCTATTTTGCATCTTTTAAGAAGTGGTGAAGAATAGCATTTTGCATTATTTTTTGGAGAAAATAACTAGTCCCATGAAATTTAGGGTACATGAAAATGGGTACTAGCATATTTTAAAGTTGCTAATGTGACGTTTTAAAAAACGTGAAAAATCCACCTGCCGAAACCACCTGCAATCATAAAAACACCTGCCGCATACTTGGGAGACCCTCCTTGAGTCTATTTCGCTAGTTTTTATCTTTGTACTCCAAACTTTGGGGGGGTTTTTGCCCCCCAAAATGAAAGTACTTTTTTGGGGTGTCTGAAGGTACTTTTTAAAACCTTTTTGACACAGATTACCATTAGGGACCTGTCCAAGGGTTGCAGAGTGGTTTTTGGAAGTCTGCACCCCAAAACCCCAATTCTGCACTTTTTCTCGCCACCTATTCATAGGCGATACATAGTCGGCCAAATTGAATACGGGGATAAGTGGAATTTTTCGAAAATGACGTCATCGGCGAAAAAGTATCGCCGAAACAGACTTTTCGCTCCAAATTGAATACGGTCCTTGGTTGATTTCACCCTCGTATTAGTGGATAATGTACATCTTTGTGGAGATCCCCTAAATTAGGCTGCTGTTATTAGTGTAATAATAAAGTCGGGCCAATTTCAATTGTTTAATTTCCAACTTGCTGTGACGTTGCCAGTCCTGCCGGGTTTTGGTGCTCCGTCGCAGATGCACATTTAAAACTCTCTCCGCTTTTGGAGCTATTTTCATGCTAATCTCATCAATTTGGCAGGACACCATTCAGGTGAATAAATAACAGGATAATGGATTAACGTGTGGTGCCATTTCGGCTATAGGTCATGCTGTGACCTGAAATCTTCAGCACACATTTAAAGTCCAGAACACAGTGGCGTGAACTAAATCATTGCCAGTAATATGGTACACTACTACTGCAGTCACGCCAAACGGCCTCTTTCGGCGCGCCAGGTCACAAGCAACTTTACTTTTTTTTTTTTCGGGTCTTTTTTTGCCCGTAAATCATACCTGCCGACTTTCTGGCTGTTCCTTCCGGGAGGGAGCAGCCAGATCGGCAGGATGGGGGGGGCGTGGCCAGGACAAGGGGGAGTGGCTGGGCAGGTGACAGGCACTGGTAGATGGGGCGGGGCCACACAATCGTGTCGTTTGGCCCCGCCCCCTCTACACAATGCCTATAATATAGGCATTGTGAAGCAGGGGACGGGGCCAAAATGACGCGAAGCGCGTCATCGCCCCCCCGCTGCGGGGGGTTGCAGGGGTAAATGCGAGGGGGATAGGCGGGGTGGCCGGCAGCCGGGAGGATTGCCTGCCTTCCCGGGAGGTCGGGAGCGGCACCCAATTTTTGGGAGGCTCCCGACCAAATCGGGAGGGTAGGCAAGTATGCCGTAAATGTGTCTTAGTCGCATCGCGAAACTACTACGGCGCACCAGGAGAAGGCACTGATTAATCTGATGTGCGACACTTGTATATCTGTGTGCGACTGAGTCTGAATCTGTATACGAAGTGCCACAATGCAGCGCCCATTTACAGACTCAGTCGCACACAGATATATATGAAGTAGGGATGTGCAGGCTCGGATAGGTTCGAGTTTGCACGTGGAGTTCGGATTTTTCCCTCCAAAAAAACGGAACTCAGAACGAGGCAAAACGTCATCTTACATGGACGAACATCATCATTCCTGGTCTTTTGTCCAGGAATGATGATGTTCGTCCATGTAAGATGACGTTTTGCCTCGTTCTGAGTTCCGTTTTTTTGGAGGGAAAAATCCGAACTCCACGTGCAAACTCGAACCTATCCGAGCCTGCACATCCCTAATATGAAGTGTCGTACGTCAAATTAATCAGTGCCATCTCCTGGTGCGTCTTAGTCGCATCGCATTGCGACTAAGACGAAACATATCTGCATCCCATTATTAGTTCACCTTTCATATGTTAAGTAGTATGGGAAGAGCTCATCAAAAGTGCTTCAGTGTGGAGAAGGAGCCAAATCTAATAGCTGAGATTTGTGGGAGTCGGCAAGATAGTCACTAGATTTAAAGCGGCAATAAGATTAAATGCAAAACCACCCTGGTTTTGCCTTTAAACTAGTTGCAGCTTTAAATTTAACCACTTTATCGTTCCGCCTCCCGCATTCCACGGGCTATTACATTTAGCCCTAGGTGTTTTGTTTTTTTTCAGCATCCAGAAATGTCCTGTAGTTAATGACAGGTTTGTTTTCTTGCTGCTTTATTGGTTTGGAACTAATGAGTGTACAAGTCACCTGTGAGTCTAGAAGAGCCTTGCGCAGCAGTTCTGTCTCGCATGGCGACCTCTCGACGATCCATCCATTCACTTACCACGGGCTGTTCTGCCATGCCGTGAAAAGTAACAAGACCATTGGCTCCCCCAGAGGAGCGATTCTCCCCCTGTATTCCGTATGGAAGGTAACAAGGAGCAAACCTCTTGAATCCTTTGGTGCATATTGCTTTCTGTAAAGGACTGCTTTGTACTAGAGGAATTGTTCCAGCACCTGGGAACAACACATTTCTGTACCAGGGGGGCATATTTGATTCCTGTAAATTTAAAGTGTCCCATCAATGCATATGGCCGTCTACATATGCGTCAAGGATCGGACGTATATGAAGATCCCCAATAGGGATCAGTGATCATTTATGCACCAGCATCAACTCCTTGTCCGCTCCTCAGTAGAGGTGAAATGTCCCTAGTATAATTAATTGTTTTCAATGTTCCAAGGCTTTGATGTTGTTTTTTTTTTTTAAATGATAACCAGTCTATTCACATGCCCGTGTGTTAATAATTGCAGAAAAATCAATTACAGGCTTCTAATGTCTGTTTAATGGCTTAATCTGTTCTACAGAGCGGCCTGTTTCCCAACTCCTCATTGTTGCTGGTAGGAATGAATGACCCCACAGAACAGAAGAATATATCTCTCTCCTTTTCATGTTTCTCCTGCTGTAATTAATTAGTGGGATAAACAGTAGTCCTGCGCATTGCTGGGCAGATGATAAAACCAGCATGGGTTTCCTTTATCTCCCCGACAATTACTTTTGTAAAGTTTATTATCTGCTATTTTAGAGACAAACAACATCCATTTAAAGGGCCAGGGAAAAGCTAAAATATAACATGGCCGTAATTGAAAAATGTATCCTACAGCCTAGTGTTGTTCTTGCTTAGAAATTCAGACTGAGAATTACATATATAGGCCCAGATTTATCAACGAGTGATATTTTTGTTATGACTCAGTGGCGTATTTATGATGTGTGCACCCATATAAATTGTTACTCCCCTCTCTGCAGTCCCGCGTCAGCCGGTTCCTCTGACTTTAATCACCGGGCAAATGGCGTGGCAGCCATTTTTCCGGTGATTTGCGCATTCGCAGTGGTGATGTCCCGGGAACAAGGCGTTGGCACCATGTTGCCGGAGTCCTGCCCATGCGCAGTAGACTAGTACAAAGCCAGGGTCTACTGTGCTGCCAGAGAGGAGGAAGCCCGCACGGAGGCTACACAGAGGACCCCTCCTCTCTTAAAACACACCAGTTATCACTCGTTACTAATCTTAAATTGTTCTCCAGACAGTCATCTCCTAACTGTCATGTGAATGAAAAACGGACAGTTAGAAGCTGATTGGTTGGAGCATCGTTTAAGATTATCAACGAGCGATAACAAGAATATCAGTCGCTGATAAATCTGGGCCTTTAGTTTCAAACTGCACTATTGCATATTTTATTGAGGAAAGTGCCACTCCTCTTAGCCACACTCACGGGCGATGGAACGGGGGGGGGCGAGCCCCAACATACAATCATTCCGACACCCCTGGCCGCAAGCACCTGTATTGCAAGGTCCCAACGTTTAGATGTCTGTCCTATGTCCTGGTACGGGGTTTCTGGTGAAGTCAGCCGAAGAGCCCGGTTCTTGAGTATGCCACCACAGCGCCTCTTGCTGCGTTGGCACTTCAGGCAGGAGCCTGCATGGTTGCATGGCAGGAGTTGTGGTAAAGTCGGTTAGAGATTGGGTGGAGCATTTTAAGGAGCTGCACGGACAATGGGCCCGGTTCAACGATGTACGCTATGCCGATATTTACGGAATTGCCCCGATCATCTGTGAACTGCGCATGCATGTAAGTCACACTGCGACAAGGTATATTACCGTTGTCGCTCGCAGAAAATATTTACTCAATGTGACTGACGGTCAGGGAGCATTTGGGGGAAGTACTGGGGAGCAGCGGCAAAGAACATAAGCATGTCGTGACCGTTTCGGGGGCGTGTCACATCCGCCATCTGCGATCCTGTACGCAAGAAAAATAGCTCCGGCGTCTCAGTTCCCATGGCGTCACTGCGCAATCATAGGGTTACTCCGAAGACAGATAATCGAAGGATTTGCGGCCGATGCTGTGTTTTTGTGCGCAGATGCTTGGACTTGCAAAGAAGGCTAGTCTTACAGATTGTTGGTGCACTGGGGGAAAACGAGCACAATCACTAGTTGTAGTGTTGGAAATTGCGAAGACATGCAACTACACAATTCAATAGACATTTTTGTGACATCAAGCTTCTCTGTAGGTGCCATTGAAATGGAATCCAAAACAGATGTACGCATACGAGGAGCGCAGAGCTTTGTATCTTCTGGTGGGAGAAGCAAGGAAGATTGTCATAGCGGCAGGAGTCTTATGTGACACTTTACGGTTTATAACAGTAAGTGTGGAGCCGATTTTAAGGGGCAGTTGCTAAAACCAGCTTGCTGGTGTGCACTAGAGTATGTGCTAGGCTGACAAATAAGCCCATTTACCTTACTTTATAGGTAACATACAGGACTGTGTTTTGGAGTAAATTTGGCTCCAAAATTATTCTGCAGCAGGACAACGACCCTAAACATACAGCCAATGTCATTAAGAATTCTATTCAGCGTAAAGAAAAACAGAGTCCTGGAAGTGATGATATGGCCCCTACAGCCCTGATCTCAACATCATCGAGTCTGTTTGGGTTTACATGAAGAGACAGAAGGATTTGAACAAGCCTACAGCCACTGAAGGTCTGTGTTGAAGATGTTTTGAACGGAATCGGTATGAATGACCGCTGGACGAGAGCCTGGCGGTCGAAATCCCGGCAGCGGCAGGCCGAACAGCGCAGATCCTGACGGAGGTAAGTAAAGTACCTAACCCTCCCCCCCCTAACCCTCATTTAGGGGTGCCTAGCCCTAACCTCCCCCCCCTAGTGCCTAACCCTAACCTCCCCTCAGGGGTGCCTAAACCTAACCCCCCCCTCACCGTACCCTAAACCTAACCCTCCCGGGGGGGGGTGCCTGACCCTAACCTTCCCCTGGGGGTGCCTACCAATTCCCTTAGCCTAACTCTAACCCTCCCCGGGGGGGTTGGCTAACCCTAAACCTAACCCCCCCCCCCATCCCCGGCAACGTGGATACTTACCCCCGGCGTCCTGTCGGGGTCCCGGCGTTGGGATTAACCTAGGCGTCGGTATTTCGATGCCTATGTTAAATCCCTTTCCGGGAGTACACTGTCGGGATTGTGACCGGCGGCTGCCAGTCACATGACTGCAACCCGTTTGGAACAACCTCCCTGCCGAGTTCCTTCAAAAACTGTGTACAAGTGTACCTAAAAGAATTGATGCTGTTTTGAAGGGAAAGGGTGGTAACACCAATTATTGATTTTATTTAGATTTATCTTCTGTTCATTCACTTTGCTTTTCGTTAATTGATACATATAAACTATTTACACTTCTATTTTTGAAAGAATTCTTACTTTGCAGCATTTTTTCCACACCTGCCTAAAAGTTCTGCACAGTACTGAATATAGTTCATTTTTTTCTCCGTGACATCAGCTCCCAGTACTGTTAATCATAATATGCTGAACTTCTTGTGTCAGCTAGAGGAAGGGGCCACAGGGAGACCTTGGAGTGTAAGGCAATTGCACATGGGCCCAGGAGCCCAGGTTGAATGTTAGGATAGAGACACATGGGCACTTTGGTGCTGCTGAGTTACTGGCACAGAAATGTGGTTATTCTCTATGAACTCTGCCTGCTGGTGCCAAGGGACGTCCAAGGTGCCTGTGTATCACTAGACTTGTATTGTAATGTACTTGCCAAACAGAAGCAGGGAAATGTGTAGTGTCAAGTGCAACTCCTATATGGAGCATTGTCCATACATCCAACATGGGAAACCCTGGAGGGGAGGGGCAAGTGTAAGGGGCGTGACAGTTCAATTCTCATTGTCAAGGCCCTGCCCACTACATGGAAGTGGGTGGGATCTGTGGGGGGTGTAACATATACTCCCAGGATGCCTGGAGAATCGCCCAGAATACAAGAGCCAGTCTCCCAGACATTCTGAGAGAGTGGGCAAGTCTGACTTAAGGTCAAATTCCATGCAGTGAAATGTGCAAGGTTATTAGGTACAATGTTTGGGTTCACTTTGTAATGCTACATTTTTGCTTGTATTCCCTCTGCATGAGCAACCGCACAGCACCACTTCTCTTGTCCAGTATATTAGTGTAATGTTTCATATCTTCCTTTACACTGTGCACGGGCATCTGCACAGCACAACTTCTCTTGTCCAGTATATCAGTGTAATGTTTCATATCTTCCTTTACACTGTGCACGGGCATCTGCACAGCACAACTTCTCTTGTCCAGTATATCAGTGTAATGTTTCATATCTTCCTTTACACTGTGCACGGGCATCTGCACAGCACAACTTCTCTTGTCCAGTATATCAGTGTAATGTTTCATATCTTCCTTTACCCTGTGCACGGGCATCTGCACAACACCACTTCTTGTTCTATATGTGGGGTATAATGCTCAGTATCAGCTCTTACACTGTGCACGGGCATCTGCACAACACCACTTCTTGTTCTATATGTGGGGTGTAATGCTCAGTATCAGCTCTTACTCTGGGCACGGGCATCTGCACAACACCACTTCTTGTTCTATATGTGGGGTATAATGCTCAGTATCCGCTCTTACTCTGGGCACGGGCATCTGCACAGCACCACTTCTCTTGTCCAGTATATTAGTGTCATGTTTCATATCTTCCTTTACCCTGTGCACGGGCATCTGCACAGCACCACTTCTTGTTCTATATATGGGGTGTAATTCTCAGTATCTGCTCTTACTCTCTGGGCACGGGCATCTGCACAGCACCACTTCTTGTTCTATATGTGGGGTATAATGCTCAGTATCTGCTCTTACTCTGGGCACGGGCATCTGCACAGCACCACTTCTTGTTCTATATGTGGGGTATAATGCTCAGTATCCGCTCTTACTCTCTGGGCACGGGCATCTGCACAGCACCACTTCTTGTTGTATATGTGGGGTATAATGCTCAGTATCCGCTCTTACTCTGGGCACGGGCATATGCACAGCACCACTTCTCTTGTTCTATATGTGGGGTATAATGCTCAGTATCCGCTCTTACTCTCTGGGCACGGGCATCTGCACAGCACCACTTCTCTTGTTCTATATGTGGGGTATAATGCTCAGTATCCGCTCTTACTCTCTGGGCACGGGCATCTGCACAGCACCACTTCTCTTGTTCTATATGTGGGGTATAATGCTCAGTATCCGCTCTTACTCTGGGCACGGGCATATGCACAGCACCACTTCTCTTGTTCTATATGTGGGGTATAATGCTCAGTATCCGCTCTTACTCTCTGGGCACGGGCATCTGCACAGCACCACTTCTCTTGTTCTATATGTGGGGTATAATGCTCAGTATCCGCTCTTACTCTCTGGGCACGGGCATCTGCACAGCACCACTTCTTGTTATATATATGGGACGTAATGTTCCATATCTGCTTTTACTCTCGGGGCACGGGCAGCACCACTTCTCTTGTTCAGTACATTATTAGCACCTGTTCTTATTGGACATGCAGGTCTGCACACACTTACACCACAGTGACAAGTATAAGCTGTGACATGTAGAAAATAAGGAGGTTCCTCCATGTACTGCCCTCTATGCATGGTAACTAGACAGCCTGGCAGGCCTGAGTGAGATCTCCAGTCTTCTCTTATCATCCGGTACCACCTGGGGGTGACAGTGCTTAGACCCAGGGGAGCAGATGGCGTGTCCTAGTGGATCTAGGAGCATTACCGCTATAGGTGAAGCTCTGCGGAGCGGAAAGCAAATAGTGCGAATTATGATAAAGTGCAGTAATACTTCAGATAAGAGACCTGTGAGATGTGTTGTGTCTGCAGAACAGAGAGCATGGTATGTAACATCACTTCGGTAACCCTTTCATGTCTGCGAGCCATGTGGTCACATCCTAGCAGTGTGCACTCCTGTGCCGTAGAGCTTAATGATAGATTGCAAGCTCTGTGGCTGAGGGCATTGAAGGAACAGCAGGCATCTTGGACTGTGATAGGAATTATGTTGTCCTGTCTGGTTAGTGGGTAATGTTGTCAAACAGCCGTACTTTGTACCTGTATATGTAAGTACATTCTCACCTCGCACCTCAGGTCACATGAGGCTTAATGTTTTGTCTACCATGCGTGATGATCCGTAGTGTACACAACCATTGGAATACTCACGGCTCTTAATGTGTACCTGGAGGAGGTATCATTCAGCCGTCTGGTCCTGTCGCCCCTACAGTCAATTATAATTGGGGCTTGTTAGTTGGAGGGGGTGGAATGCTATATATTTTTTTGCAGCTTTCTAGATAGTGGATTATAGGTTAAAAGATTCTGTAACAGTTCTTCAGACAATGATATAATAATCTGGGATGTTGTTACTTAGTGCCCCCATCATCTTATATCCGTGATCATGCAACCTGCCCACTTACTAGGATCTAGTGTTGTAACCTAGGCACCATATTTACCCCATGTGTCACTTTTATACTGGAAAGGAGTGGTGTCTAGTCCTTAACATTCCACTGTTTGTCACCAGGGACCTCCGCAAGAGCATATGGGTTTTGCTGCAGGAGTCCCACAGGTCACAGCTCCCTGCCCAGGTTTCCGGCATGACAGGCTAATGATTCAGAAGCCAATAGGAATGAGAGTATAGCCAAAGGTCAGTTAATATAGACAGGAAATTTGATAAGTAATGAAGCATATGAATGCTAGAGAATAGGAGACCGGGATGCCGGCGCTTGTAATCTCAGCGGTCAAAATCCTGACGCCGGCATACCAACAGGGTTAGGATGCCGACACCTGTCCTGTTGTTAGGTATCATAACCTTCCTCTGCTCCCTACCCTAACCCTCCCTCCCTGGTGCCTGAAACTAACCGCCCCCGCCCCCCAGAGCCTAAACTATACCTCCCCCTCCCTGCACCGTAAATCTAACCCCATCCCCCCTAGTGCCTAACCCTAAATAGAGAAGGCGATTTGAATTTGGGAGCATGACATCAGTGATCATCTGACCACAGTTTCAATAAAGACACTGCTTCCACCATGTCACCACCAGGACGAGCTGCAGTCGGACCCCCTGAATCCAGCAGAGGAACCTGGAGCCTGAAGCTGGCCCCCACCAAGAGGATACAGGGGTTCCCCTGCAATAGAGTGCTTCAGTCCTCTGACCCAGTAAGTCAAACTGTGGATCCATGCCTGGTGTATGACCGTACACCCTACTTCAGTGTTTAATGGTGGATTTCCAACACCCAGTTAAAAAGTTTTAGTTGAAATTCCTTATTATAGAGTTTGAAAAATCCAGGAGCGTTTGCCCAAGAACGTTCCTCCGGATCATACTGTATCCCTTCTAAT
The DNA here is from genome assembly GCA_031769625.1 of Taudactylus pleione. Taxonomy (NCBI): domain Eukaryota; kingdom Metazoa; phylum Chordata; class Amphibia; order Anura; family Myobatrachidae; genus Taudactylus; species Taudactylus pleione. The sequence goes on from JAUIMM010000450.1 coordinate 2,322,462, forward strand.
CCTTTAAGGAATCCGGTTCGGTAATAATCAGGCGGATAACGTACAGAACTAATAAAATGGAGAATGGCCAAGACAATCCAAGGTCAAGATCACAAGTGAAGGTTCAGTAAGAGAGACAAGCCAAAGGTCAGGCACACAGGAATTTCGGATGGTGTACTGGTTAGCATTACTGCCTCACAGCACTGAGGTCTTGGGTTCGATTCCCAAACTGTGTGGAGTTTGTATATTCTCCCCGTGCTAGCGTGGGTTTCCTCCAGGTGCTCCGGTTTCCTCCCACACTCCAAAAAAAAATACTGGTAGGTTAATTGGCTACTGACAAAAGTATCCCTAGTGTGTATACGTGTGTGAGCATGTGATATGGAATATAGTTTGTATGCTCCACTGGGACAGGGACTGATGTGAATGGCCAAATATTCTCCGCAGCGGAGTAGGTAATACATAATAATCTGGTAATAATAAGTATTAAAGGACAGGAACAGTAGAGTAAGGGAGACCTAATTCTCTGACCGCAACTGTCCAGAAGAACCAGAGGCTGACCAGAGCAGCGGAGCTCACCAGGCGCAACCCATGCCGGAGCCTGACGCCAACGCCCCATCCCCCCATAACTGAGAGGACATCTTTTTGTTGGCTGAAGCAACAGTCAAAGAGTGCAGCTGAAAAACTAGCGACTGGATTTTTCAGCCAGGTCATTGGGTTTTAATGTATAGACTGCATTTTCCTGATCATTGGTTCAATGGGTGTGGTATGAAAAGTCGAGATTCAGAATGTCTAGATCACAATGGCGACATGGACATTAGGTTGACAAGCAATATGTCGACTTTCACAAATGTTGAGATGTTATAAATGTTGACATTTAACATGTCGACACATATTTTAGCCTAACCCTAAACCTGACTACTAACCATAAAGTTGACTGCTGACATTCTGACCGGAACCCGGTTCAATAACATTGCAGGGCAAGGACTCCAACTGAGTCCTTGGGCATTGGTGGTGGGCCCTGATGACCAGGTTCATGTCATCACAGCCTCTGTTCCACTCACTCCAAATGAAAGATAAGCGGGATGTGGGAAAGAGGCCTACTCTCCCTGGAGTCCAGTAACATTTCCCGAAATTCAGGCGTTTAGAATAAGCTAGTATAGTGTCTTTGTTGGACTTCACTGGTGAAATGTGCCATGTCTGCTACAGATGGTTCTCTGTCAGCCTTCTCCTGCTTCATGAAACGTTTCCACACTTTGATACGCGTCTTCTCAGAAATTCAAAATTGACTATCCTACGTGATGTGAATCATATTTTTTGATGATGGGGTCGCTTTCAAATAATCCCTTTTGATATAAACCAGTCCTTTCTACAGAAATCTGCTGCCTGGAGAGCTAGGAGGAAGGAGGCCTGGAGGCTTTCCAGCTCTTGAGATTTATGGAAGTTCCTGTGTATAAACATTACGTGGACTTTATAACGGAAAACTCATGAAGTCGGAAACCTACTCTAAGTGTAGGGAAAGCCTAAATAACAACAATTATCAGTTTATTTGAACTCATATGAATAAATATATTTCCCATGGAATCTCCTCTCAGTTGATGGCCATTAACGGCCGGTGACTGTAAATGGATGGAATCCTAGGAGTTGTTTCGGTAATTCATGCGTTAGGTGGAAACTGTAATTGAATTCTAAATACATTGGATATCGGAAGTATACACACCCTTATTAAGTGTGCAGGTTTTTGTGATTAACGCCTAAAATGAATATAACCCACGTCAGGCATTTTTCTACTTTTTGAAAGTGACCTTGCAGCCAACAAAATTAAAGTGATACATACAGATGTGTCTTTTTATTGCTGCAGTTGCGCTAAAAAGCTCCTCTATGTGCACCAGGGACGCGAGACTTTGCTAGCGCCGGGCGTCATTTTTGCCAAACATGCATCTAAGTCGCCGCAATGCTACTAGGCTATACCAGCAGACTGTGCTGATTCATTTGATATGTGACACTTGTATATCTGCTCGCGACTGAGTCCCGGAATCTGCATACGAAATGCTACAATGTAGCGGCCGCAGCTTTTTTCATTCCAAGTTCCGTTGTGGTTCATATACAGACTCAGGTACACACATATATACAAGTGTCACATATCACATTAATCAGCGCAGTCTGCTGGCGCGTCCTAGTCACAATGTGACTTAAATGCATTTTCGGCAAAAAAAAGACACCCAATGTTAGCAGAGTAGCACGGGACCTGCCGGCTCACAGACGCCAGGCAAGTCGCTCTATGTGGCACATTGAGACTGTAGGCAATTTTTACTAAATAAAAAAATAAAAGTGTACAAATAAAAACTGAAATACCCTGGTTGTGCACACCCCAAAAGTAATACTCTGCAGATTAAATTTTTGTATTTATTACAGCGTGATCCTTTTAAAAAAATATTAACTACGTACTCATGGATGTTGAAAATTCTGGGCCTGATTCAGACCCGCTCGTGAGCGCCGAGCACTCACAAGCGGGTCGATGGTGGCCCAGTGCACATGCGCACGACGGAGCCGGCTCCGTCGTGCGCATGTGCGAGACCCGGATAGCGACGGGCAAGCCGTCGCTCCGGGTCTCGTACCAAAAGGGGTGTGCTGTCGATGTTGGTGGGCGGGCCGGGGGCATGGCTGCTCAGACGGAGGCGTTCCCATGGGAACGCCTAATGTCTGGGGCCGGCCCCACTGACATCACAAGTGATGTCAGTGGGAGTGCTTTGGGCTCTGTTTGAGCCGAAAGAACTCCAGGGCTTGCGGCAACGAGACCCTACCACAAGGGTCTCGTCGTAAGCCCGATGGTCGCGATGGTCTTGACCATTGTGACCATCTTCCTGGCCGCTCGCTATAGCTGTGGGTGGTCACCCACAGCTATACGAGCGACCAGGAGGCCGCTTTAAAAATCCAGGAGGACGGCCCTGATTCAGAGCGAGCGCTCTGTCAGAGCGTCCGGCTCTGAATCAGGGCCTCTGTTCGGCTCTTTCTTGCAAAAAAGTTGGGCATCCACCAAGTTGTGAGGGAGATGTATGTCCCATGCACAGCCCTATATACAGGTCACTCTACAGGTTTTCAGTGGGATTACGTTCTGGGCCATTCCAAGACTCTGATCTGCCTTTTCTGAAGGTTGAATTGGATCTGTGCCTTGGATTGTTACCATGTTAGGAAGGTGACCTTCCATTTGCCAAAATAGCCAAATATTTGCAGCTATTCCTTACTCCATCTATCCTGGCTAGAACCCTTGCCCCAGCTGAAGAGAAGCAGCTGCAAAGCGTGACGCTGCCGCTAACATGCTACACAATAAGTATGGTGCGCTCTGGGTGATATTCTGTGTTGTCTTTGTGCCAAACATACCTTTCAGACTAAAGGGTCAACCCTTGGTCTCATTAGACCGTACCACAATTCCCCCCAAATATTTGGTGTGATTGAATGTATTTTGGCTTCCGCCTTGGCCACCCTACCCGATAGGCCAGACGTACAGAATACAGGAGGCTACTGTCACATGCAAGCAGAGACCAGTTCCTCATAGAAATTCCCACAGCCCCCTTCTAATGATGCCTAAGGCCTCTGTAGCCTCCCTCATGAGTTTTCTCCTTGTTCAGTCATTAACTTTGGAGGGGCGTCCTGAGCTTGGCAATGTCCCTGCTGTGCTACATTTTCCCCCTTATTGATGATCGTCCCCCACAGTGTTTCATGGAACATGTAATGCCTTTGAAATTATTTTATAACCCTCTCTCCTGATTGATACCTTTTAACGATGAGATCCTGTAGATGTTGTGAAAGCTCCTTGCGGACAATGGACATAACAGCAGGGCGAGACTTATGACGGCCATACGCCGTCAGATGAAAGTCACACCAGCCAGACCAATTATCTTACATAATTTGCCATACACTGTGAGATAATTAGTCTATCTGTCCATTGGTGAGTATATCCACTGTCAGATCCGAACACCAAATCACATCTGCCAAGCGCATTGAAAGATTTTTCGTGCCTGATCATTGGTGCTCGGACGTGGCCATACACTGTACAACTATTGGCCTGTTACAGCGATAATCGGCTGCCGACACAGTCAGTAATTGCACAGTGTGTGACCACCGTCAGAATGTCCAAGTAATGGCCCCATCCATATGTGATGGATTGCCGCGATCCCGTGATGCTGCAACCCGGCATCGCAGAAATCCAACATGTTGGATATTGGCGATCGCGATCAAAAAATGATCGTGATCGTCAAATCACGGACATCTAACATGTCAAATGTCTGCGATCCGGCGACAGATCGCAGAACATCGATGGTGCGCGATCGGAAGTTTCCGATGGGCGATCGGAAATTTCCGATCGTATCCCTGCATCGCGACGATCCGTCGCAGATGTATGGCCACCTTTAATCTTACAGGAGCAGCTGACCTTCATTTCGGGTTAATCACAAGCCCTGTCATTGCTGGCAGGTATTATTATTATTATTATTATTATTATCCTTTATTTATATGGCGCCACAAGTGTTCCGCAGCGCCTTACATAGTACATAGAACTAATAAGTGAACAAGAAACAAGTAACTTACAGTACATTACAGTGCAGGACAGGGACACAACTTATATACATTGCTGAAATAGTGATTAAAGCACTCACAATAAGCTGCCGGGAGTTGGCGGTCCCGTGTTAGGTGCCCTAATGGGGAGTAGAGAGTAGAAGAAAATGTAAAGAGAAGCACATGAGGGAAGAGGTCCCTGCTCATGAGAGCTTACATTCTAAGGGGAGGGGCAGACAGACAGGCGTGACACAGAAGGGGAAGATAGGAAGGAAAGAGCATGAGGTGGGTTAGGAGGAGTGCTGGAAGGCCTTGATGAAGTAGTGGGTCTTGAGAGCCCGTTTGAAGATTTGTAGAGAGGTGGAGAGTCTGATAGGGAGAGGGAGAGCATTCCAAAGGTAGGGAGCAGCACGGGCAAAATCTCGGATGCGGGAGTGGGAGGAAGTAATCAGTTGGCAAGAGAGGCGGCATGCATTAGTTGAGCGAAGTGGGCGGGTGGGAGTGTGAAGGGAGAGAAGGTCAGAAATGTATGCGGGAGAGGATTTGGTGAGGGCTTTGTAGGTGAATGTAAGAACCTTGAATTGGCATCTGAAGGGGAAGGGGAGCCAGTGTAGGGCTTGAAGGAGAGGGGAAGCAGATATAGAACGTCTGGAGAGGAAGATGAGCCGAGCAGCAGCATTGAGAACAGATTGTAGTGGAGAGAGGTGAGAGACTGGGAGGCCAGCTAGGAGAAGGTTACAGTAGTCCAATCTGGATATGACCAGTGAGTGGATGAGGGTTTTAGTGGCATCCTGGGTGAGGAAGGGTCTAATCCTGGAGATATTTTTTAGGTGAAAACGGCAGGACTGCGAGATGTGCTGAATGTGCGGTTTAAAGGAGAGGGAGGAGTCTAGGATAACTCCAAGACAGCGCACTTTGGGGCTAGAGGAGATAGTTGTGCCATCAATAGATAACGAAATTGTGGAAAGTGATGTAGTGGAAGAGGGTGGGAAGATGATCAGCTCAGTCTTAGACATGTTAAGTTTAAGAAAGCGCTGGGACATCCACGAAGAGACAGCAGAGAGACAGTTGGAGATACGGGTAAGGAGCTCAGGGGTGAGCTCAGGGGTGGAAAGGTAAATTTGAGTATCATCTGCATAGAGATGATATTGGAGGTCAAAGGAGTTAATGAGTTCACCTAAAGAGGATGTATATAGGGAGAAAAGGAGAGGTCCAAGAACAGAACCTTGGGGAACTCCTACCTTTAGTGGAAGTGGAGGGGAAGAGGAGTCATGAGAGGACACAGCGAAGGAACGATCAGAGAGGTAGGAGGAAAGCCAGGAGAGGGCAGTTTCACGTAAACCGAGAGAGTAAAGGATTTGCAGGAGGAGAGGGTGGTCTACAGTGTCAAATGCAGCAGAGAGGTCAAGGAGAATGAGCAGAGAGTAGTGACCCTTGGATTTGGCAGCAAGGAGGTCGTTGCTGACTTTCGTGAGGGCAGTTTCCGTGGAGTGGAGAGATCGGAAGCCAGATTGAAATGAGTCAAGGAGGGAGTGGGAGGAAAGAAAGGTGGTAAGGCGGTTGTAGACAATACGCTCAAGGAGTTTGGAAGCAAAAGGGAGAAGAGAGATGGGTCGATAGTTTGAAAGTATGTTAGGATCAAGGGTAGGTTTTTTAAGAATGGGGGAGACAAGAGCATGTTTGAATGCAGAAGGGACAGTGCCAGATGATAGGGAAAGATTAAGGAGGTGAGCCAGATGGGAACAGGCAGAAGGAGACAAGTGGGAGAGGAGACGGGAAGGGATAGGGTCAAGAGGGGAGGTGGAAGGAGGGGAGGACCGGATGAGGGCCAAGACTTCCTCTCCAGAAGCAGGGGAGAAGGATGTCAGAGTTGGTGAGACAGAAGGGGAGGGGTGGTAAGGGCAAGGAGGGAGAGGAGTGCTAAGGGTCTGATGGGATATGATGTCCTCACGTATGGAGTCAATTTTAGATGTAAAGTAGGTGGCAAAGTCGAGGGCAGAGAGCGAGGAGGGAAGGCAAGGAGGGGAAGGGCAGAGTAGGGAGTTGAAAGTGGCAAAGAGACGCCGGGGGTTTGAGGACTGGGAGGAGATGAGGTTCTTGAAATATGTTTGTTTGGAGAGAGACAGGGAAGCACTGTAGGAGGAGAGAATAAATTTGAAATGGAGGAAGTCAGCCTTAGAGCGTGACTTTCTCCACTGACGCTCCGCAATTCTTGAACACTTTTGTAGGTATCTGGTGCATTTGGAATGCCAGGGTTGTGGTGTGGATCTGCGAGGGTGAGTGGTTATTGCTGGAGCAACAGAATCAAGAGCAGAAGCAAGGGAGGAATTGTACAGGGAAGTAGCTTGTTCAGGACAGGAGAGAGAAATGATAGGGGAGAGAAGAGAGTCCAGCAGGGAGGAAAAAGCAACAGTGTCAATAGCCTCAATATTACGCTTAGTAATGGTAGCCTTAGGAGTTAGAGGAGGGCAAGGAGAGAGGGATAGGTTAAAAGAGAGAAGGTGATGGTCAGAGAGGGGGAATGGGCAATTGGAGTAATCAGAAATATCACAACGGTGCGTAAAGACCAGGTCAAGTGAGTGCCCACTCACATGGGAGGGTGAGGAGGTCCATTGGGCGAGACCAAATGAAGAGGTGAGGGTAAGGAGTTTAGCTGCAGAGGATTCTGTGGGAATGTCAATAGGAATATTAAAATCACCTAGGATAATGGAGGGAAGATCTGAGGAGAGAAAGTGAGGGAGCCAGGAAGCGAAGTTGTCAAGGAATTTGGAGGGAGAGCCAGGGGGACGGTAAATGACAGCTACTCTGAGGTTTACTGGTTGGAAGAGTCGTATAGCATGAACCTCAAATGTGGGGAATGTAAGGGATGGTTCAGAGGGTATTAGCTGGTATGAGTAACTGGTGGATAGAAGGACCCCAACTCCACCACCATGGCGACCCCCAGGCCGGGGGGTGTGGGAGAAGGCAAAGCCCCCAGAGGATAGAGCAGCAGGAGAAGTGGTGTCAGAGGGTGAGATCCAAGTTTCAGTGATGGCTAGGAGATTCAGAGAGTTGGAGATAAAAAGGTCATGGGTGGGGACCAGTTTATTACAGACTGACCTGGCGTTCCAGAGGGCACAGGATAGAGAGATAGCATTTGTGGGGGAGATGTGAATGAGATTGTCCGGGTTGCTGTAACGTGGAGGTGAGATTAATTTGGGGGACCGATATGAATAGAGTTTAGTGATGGTGCGGGCACCTGAGCTGGAAAGGGAACCAATAGGAGGTGGGCAGGGAGGGAGATGTGGATGGCAGTGGGGTGAAGTGACAGGGAGAGGAGTGTAGGAGGAGGGTTTGGTGGTGGGGTAGTAGGACAGAGGGGGGGTAGAACAGGAAGAAAGTGGAGTAATGGGTGAGGAGTGAAGAGTAGGCAGACAGAGGAGGGGGGAGAAGGGGAGGAGGAGGTGGAAGAGATAAGGGGGAAAGGATAAAGGTGGAAGCAGGGGGCAGAACAGAGGATTAGGTAGAGACAGAGGGAAGGAGGGAGTTGACGAAAACCTTGTCATGGTGTTTATAAGTAAACAAGAGGAAAGAAATTTGGAAATTTAAATGAGATATGAGTGCAAGAGATTTGTAGGAATGCAAGTAAGAAAACAGTGACGTATCAAAGAACAGTGTATCAATATGTATGCAGATTAACAAGATTGTTATAGGGAGAAATAAAAGTGGGGTTCTAAAGTGTGCAGAATGTGAAAAATAACGCAGATTGTAAGCAGACAGAGGATGTGAGGCTAGGCAAGAGAGCTGAGATAAAGGACAGTGTTTCAAAGTTGATAGATATAAACTGACATGGGGAAAAGTACGATAAGCATTGAATTGTATGCTAGAATCAGTAGGCCAGCATTATGAATAGCATTAGAAGTGTTCTTGCCGTGATTGTACAGGGAGTCCAGTTGTAGTCTGAGTCTTTAGATTGTTGGGGTTTGTTGCGTGATGGACCTTTTTTCTCCTTCTGTTTTTCCTCGGTTTAACGCAGGTCTAACGCTAGTTATGCACTTAAAAAACTGCACTTAGAAAAAAAGCTGCACCCAGCCAAGGCTTCCCCAGGTATATACAAATTACTTCTGAACATGAGTTTTAATTTGATATGTTCATTCGGGGCCTGGTTGTACGCTATGCCGATATTATATACGCAGTTGTCCGATGGTTTCATTACAGCGAATGCGTTTTAGTCGCACAGCGCATGCGTCCCGGCGCCTCTGCTATGTTGCCCACATAGAGGATTTAGACGCAGAGGGATTGAAAGTTAGGGTCCATTTGTGGGTGCTAACGAAGGGGTGGTTTGGAAAAAGCGGACGGGTCGGATCCAGCAACGTCTTTGTACGTAGTTTCACCGTTGCCAGCATCTTTGTTCCGTCACCCATTCTGAGAAGCCATAGGGTGATTTTTAAGGCTGTTAATCGTCTGATCGCCGACTAATGCTGCATCTTTGTACGCAGATGCTGCGACTTTTTACGCAGATGCTTTGATGTGCAAAGACTGACACGATTTATTTGATTTCAGTATTCCGTCACCAAACCTGCACTCTCAGGAAGGGTGTGTAGACTTTTTATCTTCACTCTAGCTTGTAAATCTGCTCCCACAAATCCGTTCTGTCAAAAATGTCATCGTGGTCTCTCGTCTCCTCAGTTCGTTAGTTTTGGACGCGTCTGAGCATCTTTCTCGGCCCAAAATGCGTCTTAGTCACAATGCGGATGCGACCAATCTGCTTCACGGGACGGCTATGATTAATTTGATATGCGACACTTGTATATCCGTGTGCGACTGAGTCTGTACACGAAGTGCTACGATTCAGTGGCTTTCTTCCACCCCAAGCTCCGTCGTGCTTCATATGCAGACTCCATCGCACACAGATATACAGGTGTCTCTTATCAAATTATTCAGCGCAGTCTCGTGAAGCTGTTTAGCATTGCACTGTGACGTAGACACATTTTCGGGCGAAAAATACGCTACACCTCTCGGTACAGCTCACTCACACAAGGTGTCACGTGCCACATGGAGTATTGAGCCTAGGTGTATGAGGACACATCTGTAAGTGTGGGGCATCATTAGAAGGACTCCTCCTCATCTGAATATGTATATATGTCTCATTTATTAGCTGCAAAACGTTTACACCTTTTTTCCCTACAGATGTGTACTGTAACATGCTTATTCTGTAACACGTGTGTCTGATTCCTTGCAGTTTTACAGAAGCCATGACCAGTGCGCCTCACTCGTGGTTTCTGAAGAGACCGGAGTTTTATTACCTCGGAGCGGCGTTTGTGGGAGCCGGCGGGGTGCTGGTAATCTCCAGTTTCTTGGCACTGGGGTTCGTTGGAACCTATTTGGGTAAGCTTATGTAATGCAATAATCTTCACATGAGGGATAGCCGGCCTGTAACAACAACAACTTTATTTAAATAGATTATTGTTCCATAAGAGATTGTATTGTGAGATAAAGTAAACATTGCTGAACGCTTCGCAGTCTGCCCGCAGAGCTGCTTTGTCGCCTTGTGACTGAAGAACACACACCTAAGATGTTTTGCACGATTTTCTGTGTTTCCATACATTTTATATTTCTTAATAGAGCCGGCCCTAGCCAAATTAGTGCCCTAGGGAAGATCTTGGGTGGTGCCCCCCCAAGTGGGATCCTGAAAAGAGGTGTGGCCTCACGTGAAGGGTGTGGTCTCACTGTGCTGTAGCCGCTTCCCCCATGATGCCGTGCTCCCAGCACCCCTCTCCCAGCACAAGTCACAGCACAGCACCCATCACCCAGCACAGCACTCCTTACCCAGCATCCCTCTCCCAGCACAAGTCACAGCACAGCACCCATCACCCATCACAGCACTCCTTACCCAGCACAAGTCACAGCACAGCACCCATCACAGCACTCCTTATCCAGCATCCCTCTCCCAGCATAGCACAGATCACAGCACCCCTCTCCCAGTACAGCACCCTTCACTCCTCTCCCAGCACTGCACCCACTACCCTTGCTCTAACCCAGCACAGCACTCTCCTCTCCCAGCACAGCACGGTGCCAGCACCCCTCACCTATCCCAGCATAACACCCCTCACCCAACATCCATGCCATCACCCAGTACAGCACCCCCGTCTCCCAGCACAGCATGATGGCACTCCTCACCTGACCCAGAACCCCTATTCCAGCAGAGCACCCCCTTCACCCAGCATGAAAACACCCCTCACCAAGCACCCTGGCACTCACCCAGCACAGCGTGGTGTCAGCATCCACCCTACCCTCATCCAGCACCCCTATCCCAGCAGAGCACCCCTTCTCCCAGCAGTGAGGACCACAGCACCCTGGCCTTCTCACAGTTCCAGACCTACTTTCCTTGAGCGCAGCGGCTGCAGTCTGCACAGCTGCCCGCATTGTGGTACCCGCTGTTCCTGGCACAGGCTGGCAGGCTGCATCTCACCCCAGCGCTAACCACTATCTGCCGCCCACGTGCCCCACCTCCACAAACCGCCACTGCACGCTCACTGTTTGCTGCTGCCAGGCCTGATCAGAACTGCCCGCTGAGCTGCGATCGTGGAAGCTGCGCAGCGGCAATAACAGCTGCCAGAGTCTATGCCCACCCGGCAACAGGTGCCCTGGCCGTGCCTGCCCCAAACCTCCGATGGGCTTGGTTGCCCCTAGGTATTCCAAATGCCCTAGGCATGTGCTTAGTTTGCCTATGCCTAGGGCCAGCTCTGTTTCTTAATGACTGTTTTCCTTCAATATTCTCCTCAAACCCAGACTGCTCCTCTCCAATACATATCTGCCAAACCATCTGCTAATTCTCGTGTGTGTGTGTGTGTGTGTGTGTGTGTGTGTGTGTGTGTGTGTGTGTGTGTGTGTGTGTGTGTGTGTGTGTGTGTGCGCCGCAATACAGAGAAGTGTATTTCAATATTCTTACACTTATGTCCCCTTCAATGTTTTTACCATCTTCTCCATAGTGGGTTTTGCTGTGGACTGGTCACGCCACACTCGCACACTCAGCAGCAGGGTTAGAGAGAGAGGAGACCCACATGCGAGTATTGAAATGATTGTGGTAGTTGGTGGCCCCTGTGCCATGTTCACCAGGAGGTGAATGTAGCATCATGGGAATAGTCATCTATTGATCTCTGTGGACGGTCTGTGTCTATACGTGCTGTCAGAGACTTGGGGCAATGTACCATTAGTGGTTGTAGATTATGTACCACAAAGGGGATGGTGAGAAAAAGTAATGGTGGACTTACCAGATGTGGTGATTACTTTGAAAGATTATCTTTGAACGAGTAATATGGACCTGGCGTATGCCTAGCCCCAATGCCCCGTCTGCTATAGTTACCCTGTGCCGGCGATTCTCCTTTACTAGTCTGTCTCGTCTACGTTGCTGCGGGGGGAGCCATTGTGGTGTGTGTGTATGGGGGGGAGCGGGTACATGACCGAGACTGGACAGGTCATACCACATTATATTATTATCCCATATTTATATGGCACCACAAGGGGTCTGCAGCACCTTACAAAGCGTATAAACAGAAACAGAATGAACAAAGCAAGAAAAAAGTTACGTACAGTACCAAGCACTGGAAAAACATGAACAAGGTGTATAAGCATTGCTGCTGCAGAAGTCCTAAGACCCAAATAAACAGCGGGGGCTGCCGATCACAAAGGTTTGATAATGATGTAGGTAATGGGGAGGAGATGATGGTATGATTGAGGGAAGGAAAAGCACATAAGGCAGGAGGGTCCTGCTTGTTAAAGCTTACGGTCTAAAGGATAGAGATGATCTCTCCACATAATGTTAAACATTTATTTCTGGTTGAATTCAATTAGATTATAAAAAAAAACCCCACAAAATCCAAAAATACTTCCGTTCGTCCTTTTTTCTGCAGCAGCTCCTCCCTGCTTCACCTGTTCAAATGAAGCAGCAAGTAGGGTTTGCCCACTGACTCCCTATTCAGCCAACCATTACAGTTATTTTATCATTGCACTGCACCCCATGCCCAACAAAACGGTCATTCGCCATTAGCAGCGCTGATGCACAACAGTCTGCTATTGTGGGCCTAATTCAGAGATGTACGCAAACCCAATTGTTTCCATACATCTCCGATGTTTGTAAGTGACAGCTTTCAGCCGTTTGGGAGCTGGGAGGGGGCGGCAACATGGAGTGTTTTACAAAACAGGGGCCAGGCCAGGATCTGTGTCTTCCGACACAGCGTCACTGGCCCCGGCAGCGTGAAAACACCGGCCATCCTGAGCACTCAGATAACTGATGTTCACGCAGATCATCCGATGCTTCATCTTCGGATACAGCAGCCGACTGCAGAAATACGCAGTTGGGCGGCTTTGTACCACAGTCGCCTTCAGCTGCTTTTGCATATTTTAGCACAGTACATAGACACAGCGGATTTGCAATACCGTCCAGGCCCTGTGTTACTTAACGCCAGCTGACTGTGCTGTGACTACAGGGTTGTGAGATTGCACATTTCACAGTAGTAATGTCATGTATAATGAGACGCCCCAGCAGACCGGCAGTAATGCTGCCTGCTGACAGCTTCCTTTACACAGGCCCACATTATGTATACAACATACTGCTCTGTTAATCTACATATTTGCGTCATAGTGCCAGACATATTGAACAGCAAATAATAACCTTTTCACAGCTAGCGGAAACCTGATTTTGTTTTTTATTATTTTATTCACCGCTACCCTGTCTGACTATAAGGTAACCTTTCTGTGACAGGAGCCTGCAGATCTTGCCTTAATGTTAGGCCATTTACCCCTGGTGCAGTGAAAGTTACTGCATATTTTGTTATAGATTAAGGGACCAGTAACGCTATGCTGAAGGTTCTTTATACAAAGCTGAGAATAACACTGACCGTTATGCCGTTACAGGAGCTTATTCCAGTCTAAGGAAGTGGAGAAGTTTTCCTTTTTTATTTTATTGTTGGGGAAACGTATTTTCCTGTGCACATTAAACTGTCAATAAAACCATTAAACCATGTGGTAGGCCGTCTGTCTCAGTACAAAATGACTGATAACAGCAGACACTAGATTGCAGTGTGATAAATAATTCCGCATAGAATGTGAATTACTTTGATTCCTTTCAGTTTCAAGGGGAGCCTGGTGCTCTTAGTTTCGCCGGATGGATGTCCTTTTCACCAAAGAGGCGTTCTTTGTGTGCAAACTACGTTAAATAATGCACTTCTAACCATGTAATCTAGCAATCTGTAACATGCCGCTCACATTACCTGGTATGGCACAGTCTCTACCTGGGCGCACCCATTTATTATTATTATCGTTTATTTATATGGCGCCACAAGTGTTCGGCAGCGCCTTACATAGTACATAAATAGATTGATTTACTGTGACTTACAGTACAATACAATACATTACAGGGCATGGATAATATACATTGCTACATTCGAGATCATAACACCCAGATAAGCAACAATGCAAAGCAACCAAGTGTTTGGTGCCCTGGTAGAGAGTAAGAAGTAGATGAAGGTAGAGTAAGGAGAAGCACAAGAGGGTAGAGGGCCCTGCTCATAGGAGCTTACATTCTAAGGGGGAGGGACAGACAGACAAGGGTGACACAGATGGGGTAGGCAGGGAGAGAGGAGTCTGTAGCAGCAAGTTAAGATGAGAGCTGGAAGGCTTTGATGAAGTAGTGGGTCTTGAGAGCCCGTTTGAAGGATTGAAGAGAGGTGGAGAGTCTGATGGGAAGCGGGAGAGAGTTCCAAAGGTCAGGAGCAGCACGGGCAAAATCTTGGAGGCGAGAGTGGGAGGAAGTAATCAATTGGCATGAGAGGCGGCGTGCATTTGTTGAACGAAGAGGGCGGACAGGAGAGTGAAGGGAGATGAGATCAGAGATGTAAATGGGAGAGGAATGGCTGAGGGCTTTGTAAGTGAGTGTGAGAAGCTTAAATTGGGTTCTAAAAGGGAAGGGGAGCCAGTGGAGAGCTTGTAGGAGAGGCAGGGCCGTCTCTTCCATTGGGCTTTGTGGGCAGCTGCCCAAGGGCCCGAAGCTTCAAGGGGTCCGCCAGCCCCCTGCAGCCGCGGCCAGTTGTTAAATGTTTATTTTTTTTAATATCACTGTGTTCCGATCCGCCAGACTCACAACCCCCCCCCCGACCCTCCGGGAGCACTTACTAAGTTGGCTATGACAGCTGCACCCTCCCAACCCGCGCTCCTCTTCCCCTGCCTGTTTCATCAAATCTATGGGCCTTCTGCAGATGACGTGCAGCCTGTGCGGCACAGGTGACATGACGATGTCACACTGTGTATGACCGAGTGCCCATGAAGAAGAGCGGAGGAGCCGGAGCAGCGCGCAATCAAGAGGACGCCGAATCTCCTCAGTAAGTGAATTATGCAGAAGGAGGAACTTGTTCCGGGGGTCAGCATTGTTATGTGTATACTGTGTGTGTGTTATGTGTATACTGTATGTGTGTTATGTGTATACTGTGTGTGTATGTTATGTGTATACTGTGTATGTTATGTGTATACTGTGTGTGTGTTATGTGTATACTGTGTGTGTGTTATGTGTATACTGTGTGTATGTTATGTGTATACTGTGTGTGTATACTGTGTGTATGTTATGTGTATACTGTGTGTTGTGTGTATACTGTGTGTGTTATGTGTATACTGTGTGTGTATGTTATGTGTATACTGTGTGTGTATGTTATGTGTATACTGTGTGTGTATGTTGTGTATACTGTGTGTGTGTATGTTATGTGTATAGTGTGTGTTATGTGTATACTGTGTGTGTTATGTGTATACTGTGTGTGTTATGTGTATACTGTGTGTGTGTGTGGGTAGGGGCCCCAGAGCATTGCTTTGCCCAGGGCCCACGCTGCTGTTAAGACAACCCTGAGGAGAGGGGAGGCAGATGCAGAGCGTTTTGAGAGGAAGATGAGCCGAGCAGCAGAATTGAGGACAGACTGGAGAGGGGAGAGAAGGGATTTGGGGAGGCCAGATAGGAGGAGGTTACAGTAGTCCAATCTGGAGATGAGCAATGAGTGTATGAGGGTTTTAGTGGCATCCTGGGTGAGAAAGGGTCTAATCTTGGAAATATTTTTAAGATGAAAACGACAGGACTGTGAGAGATTCTGGATATGTGGTTTGAGGAAGAAGGAGGAATCCAGGATAACTCCAAGACAGCGCACTTTGGGGCTAGAGGAGATAGTTGTGCCATCAATTGATAAGGAAATTGTGGGAAGTGTGGTTATATTGAAATATCTAGATATTTCAATATAAATACAGAAATGCGCTTTGGACATTTATTTTGACCCCTATGTTAGTCTATAACACTACAGAAAATGTCACAGCCCAAGCGATTTGAGGAATAGGCCTGGTGCTACCAGTATAGGGCTAGTTCTTCCTGTAATAAGGGGGCGAGGGCTACATTCGTCCCCCAGAGATTCAAAGCTTCGATCTGACCATTCTAGGACTGGTTGGGGGGGGGGGGGGTTACCTACTCCGCATTTCCCCCCTCTTAGAGAAAATCGGGGGCATCCCAAGCCATTTGTTAGTGGAAATTCAGAAATATGCTCTTTGTCCCCTCAACTTTTGCACTACCAGCCGAAGTTTAAAGACCTAGCGCTGGTTACAAATTGTACGGGGAGCCCCCATAACTTTTTTGTTAACAATTTTTTGAGAAGGCTGCGCAGAACCGGGGTGGGTTCCACGTTTAGAAGCCAATGACCCTAGATCAGAATTGTTCTCCTTTTTCTTTCTATTACCAGAATTTCGTGTTTTGCGTTTATTGTATTTAATTTGCATAGTTCAATATTTTTTTAATTACATTATGTTACTCCTAGCTACTTAGTTTTGATTTGCTTTCCCTGTTTACAATAATCTTTTGTATGATCATGTAACATTTGTCCTCTGCTTTTCAGTTTATATTTAAATGTCTCTTTATATGATGTTTCACAAGGCTGTGAATGGCAGGCAGAGAGTACCAGCAATGTTCTGTTCAATAGAAAAATATGTTCTAGCAACACAAAGCTCTGCTGTTCTGCTGCCCACCCGTTGACGTTTCCGTGCCACCGGCATACTGCGGGCAGGCACTTGCAGCAAATATTGAATTTCTTATGCAAGAGAGTAGACCAAACAATAAGAACAGTTACTTGAAAACTCCCAACAAATACAGCTGTAAGTGGATGTCAGTGGCGTTAAACTCATACATGACAGTGAGTTAATGCAGAACCTTATAGAACACACAGCTGAGACATGCGTGATATAGAAACCTCACTATGTACTGAGAAGCATGACACAAGCCAGGACTGGGCAAATGACACACAGAATGGGAAGTGACAGAAAATGTAGCTTACGGAATTAGCGGGTCACGCACGGATGTTCCGTCACCACAGGTGCTGTGAAATGACATAATTTCAAAAGCATAAAAAAGGCCATAACATATTATAAGTAGATCTGTGTGCCAACGCATGGCAGATATCAAGCATTTGTATTTACGTCTAATGTGACCACTCCTGTTTTCTGCCAAATTGGACAGTCTGACTGTCTGTTCAGTACTCGGGACAGATGTTATGTGGTGTCAAGCAATGGCCGCCAAGCGTTGTCATATCATGCCCATCATGTGACTGCTTTGCTGCCAGTTTGGAACAATAACTGATTCTCATTGTCTGTTATTTCGGGCCCAAAATTGCAAGGAATTGTGGCCTACTACATATGTAATTACCAGATAAGCCATTTTAAGGACTGGATAAATATACTATATGAGTAAGCGGCCCATTAATTCACTAGCAACTGGTGGTCTCACTGAGGCATATGAAGTACATAATGGAGGCAGGGGCAGCCATTTTGTCTACAAAACCAATATTCATTAGAATGAAGCCTATTCATTTACTGAGTAACTGGTGACGGGACTGAGGCATGCTCACGTATTCTACAAAATTTCCACCTTTTTTTTAATCTTGTGCTGAGTTTTTATGACGAGCACATTTAAAACACTCTTATTTGAAATCTGACTCATTTATTTACGAATAGAGTGCTTCCCACACTTTCACGGCACCGTTAGGGCACACCCCTTGCCCACACACAAAAGGGATGTGAGTTCCCATAGCAACGGTGTGTAAACACCGGAAAACCGCATTGGAACTAGCCCATCGGCTCTATCTTGCCTCAGATTTGTGGATTTTTGAACACAGCCCTGTGGGGCTACAGAAACAAAAACCCGTTTGTACCGTAAGTGTGGCATATAGTCGCACTTACTTGCACCCACAAGAAAATCATGGGTAATTGGATTGAGCCTTTGGGCTGTATTCAATTAGGTGTTAGGTGTGAAAAGCCGAGATCCCTGTAAAAGTATCGCCGATTGCGACTTTTCGCCTGTCGGAAAAGCATCGCCATATTCAATTCCGTCTGCTTTTCACTTACGTGAAAACGCAATGCAATGTAATAGGCGAAAAAGTGCAAAGTGGGGGGACAAGTTCGCAAACTAGCGAAGTAAGGTTCTGGGGGTGCCCTAAGAAAGGGGTCAAGTGTTTTGGGGATTGCAGTGCATTTTTGGGAGAGATAATTCGCATTATTCACTTTGAAGATGTTAAAACATGCTTGCACCCATTTTCAGGTACCATAAATATGACAGGACTACTTATTTTCACAAAAAAAACCTACTTAATGCTATTCTTCACCACTTGTGCAAAGACGCTAATTAGAAGAAATTGACACCTTAAGTACCCCAAATAGCTTTATTAGGGCTAATCGGGGACATGTACATTGATCCCCAATGTCAGTGCATCTTTTAGGGGGTGTCAGGCTGATTTCCCCAATTCTGTCAGCACTTTTCGCCTGTTTGCATTCCCCGGGTTGCGTTTTCGCGTCTTTTAGAATTGAATATGGCAAATCGCGGGTATGCGTGTGATAAGTTTCCGTGGCTAAAATACGCGATGTAGGCGAAAAGTCCGGCATGCGAAAAATTATCGCGGGTGCGAAACTAATTGAATACGGCCCTTAGTGTCTTAGCAATTTCCCATGGTGGCCTTTTCCAAAAGTCATACCTAACCATTCAGTTAATTAAGCAGTTGGGTCCAAACAACTTAATAACTACATAAATAGTCTTATTAATTTAGTAGCAGTTTGACAAAATAATACACATTCATTGAAAGCAAAAACAGTATTGCCACAGTTAAATAACCACAATTACTAAAGGGATAGATGCTCCTGTTGGACACTGCACAGCTGTGAAATCAGTCTGGGTAGTGCCACCCTCATTTCCTGTTCCACATTGATCTTTGCACGGTAATAGTCACAGCAACCACCGAAAATCCAGCTTTGCAAAAGATGTGACATCACAAATAGATTTAGGATTAGCACTTAGCAGCGGAATTTAGAACGTCATTGAAAGTAATTCAACAACCATCTATTGTACTTTTGAGCTACTAGAGTGGTGGAAGTTGAAATGAGCCAGTGTGAGTTCACTGCAGCGCCTCAGGGTGTCGGCACAGTTTGGGAACCACAGCACTGTTCTATAAATCCATCACATTTGTCATGTGACATGCTTTGTCTGCACCCATACAATAAAGCTGAGTTGAGCCACTGGTGGTACGCTGGGACTTGTAGTTCCACTAGAGGAGGCAAGCCACTGTTAGTCCATCTCTGCAATAAGTATTTGTATGTGCAAACATAAAAAGCGAGTGAAAGTTGCCTAAGTGTGAATTATCCCTGTTCATAGTAAAATGTAATCCTCATTCGGCCACATTGCGAATACCTACATTTTTTTAGAAAATGGCTGCTGGTGGTTGTACCGCCGCTTGTTTAGCACAAAGGACATTACCAGTGGTCCCACAGCAATCCCCCTCCTCCGATATGTGCGGGCAGTGGTGGTTATGCATACAGAGATGCTTAACCTATGTAAAAGCATGGACATATTGGCCCAAATGTAATATGGTGAGAGTTTAGAAAAGTGAGAGTTTCTGACACTTTTTAAACTTTGCCAATGTAATAGAGTCCAAAAACAAAGTAACAGAGTGAACTTGCATGTTTTTTTAGACTTAGAAAACTCTCAAGATTTAAAATCTCATTCAGATGTTTTCCTATTTTGAAGATAAAACTCAACCAATGTGAGAGTTTACTGCTAAACTCTCACATTTTCTAAACTCTCACCCTATTACATTTGGCCCATTATCTCCCCTTTTCCACATCTCCTAGCACAAAGGGCTGTAAGTGCACGTTCCGATCACCTGTGAATACAAATGCAAGTTTTGCACAAGCTCATTGCGTGAACTTTGCACTAATGTGCATTTTTAGGGCACACAAACGCAATTTGCCTGCAATCCTAAATCAGGCCCTAAGTCTAAATATATATATTTTCTTCAGATTTCTGGTAATCTCCCCTCCTAAATCAAGTTATGATGAATTACTTAAAATTCCAAAAATTCCTCAAATTTTTGTGTAAATTTGTAAAAAAAAAAACCAACAAAAAAACCCCCTTCAAATGAAGCGCCTAAAACTAGCAAATCGATTAACGGAAATCTATACTCTATAGTTGTGCTTCGCAAAAACGGTACAGATCCATCTATATTACATTTAACATGGGCTGCATTAAAAAACATGGGTTAATCCCCCTTCTTGTATTTTGGTAGGTGGGTTGGTGCGGTAGATAGGCTAGGTGGGATAAGTGTTGGCGTGGAAGATAGGTTAGGTGGATAAGGGTTATATTGCGGAAGTGACAAATTTGAGGCTGTTGAGGAACGTTCTCGGCCATGAAGAAGCAGTGCGGGCTGCAAGGAGGCATTCCTCATGTCCTTGGCAATTAAATGGTTAAAGTAGTTTGACAACACTCTGAGAATGGCGCAGTGAGGACTGTGCCAAATGAATGTTGTAATCTATTACTACCAATCAGATGTTGGCTTTCATTTTGCTTTTTAAACTTCCAGATAGATGACGAGATGGTATTGGATGCTATACGTTCCATCTCTTTTTCTGCACATTTGTTCATCACAGAGCGCTATTTATTTACGGTGAAAGTGCTCAGGCATGTGCAGTGTCGGTTCCATCTGGAATAGGATAGACGTCGTAGATTGTAGTTGACTGCTTGTTGTGTGACTGGGTCTAGTACATACCGGCACTGTCCAGCTCACTAATTGCACCTGACTGCTTGTAATGCTTTGTGTAATGAGTTTGTTTTCTTTTATAATGACACCAAAATGTTTTCACACAGCCCGGGGGCAGCATGTGGAAACCCAGCTGTAACCAATCAAGGCTTTGTAAGTCTACATCTACAAAATAAAAGGGGGAAAATGACATTTGTTGTCATACCAGTAGCATTATGCCCTATGACACGGAGGGATAGATCTACCAAAGCTCCTAAAAAAGTGATTGGTGTTTCCCATAGCAACCAGATTATAGCTATTATTTCTCTATTGCATCCTAGAAAATGTTAGAAGCTTTAGTAAATCTTCCCCTAAGTCTTTGAAGTGTTGGAGGAAACTGGATTACCCACACAAACACGGAGAGAACATACAAACTCCACACAGACAGGGCCCTGGTTGGAATTGAACCCAGCTCTGTGAGTTAGCAATGGTATCCAATTTTCCCCGTGTTCAGCAGGGGCGAGGGGTGTCAGTAGTATTTTATATCTAATTATTACAGGTCGGTTTGTGATTTTTTTTAATGCTTATAACATTTTGTAGAATTGTTTTTTTTTCTACATTATTATATTTTGCCTCATGATCTGCGAGGGCTCCATTGCAGGTGGGGTAAACTTGTAACCCCTTGTTTACCAGAGGCATTGGATAGGTATTTCCATGTGGTGTTTTGGTAGCTGTGTAGATGACAAAGCGCTATAAAGCATAGGTGGCTGCTCATTCACCTCAGTAAACACCATTATTTATTACCAGTTATTTATATAGCGCACACATATTCCTCAGCGCTTTACAGAGCATATTTGTCCATTCACATCAGTCCCTGCCCCAGTGGAGCTTACAATCTATATTCCCTGTCACATGCTCACATACACACTAGGGTTAATTTTTATTTGGATCCAATTAACCTACCAGTATATTTTTGGATTGTGGGAGGAAACTGGATCATAGACAAACTCCACACAGTTTGGGCCGTAGTGGGAATCGAACCCACAACCTCAGTGCTGTGAGGCAGTAATGCTAACCATTACACCGTCTGTGCTGCATCAAGGGGCATATTCAACTGCCAACGTCATTTTGGCAGCAAAATATTATGCTGGCATTGCAACTATTTTTCAAATGCCGTGGCTATGCACGCTCCCAATAGCCGAGGTGTTTCATTTCTAAAGAAAAAAAAAATGGACGGGTATTTTGTATTTTTTGGTGCCCAAAACCAGGGATGGAAACAGAAATCTTGGGCCCCGGTACACGATGTCTCTGGGGGCCCCCCTTACCCACAACACCATCCCCCTAGGCCTAAAGGGACAGGACAAAGAGGGCAGGGTAAGACGGAAGTGAGAGGGTCAGGCTGAGGAGACAAAACTAGGACCGAGGTGAAAGGCACAGAGGTGATGGGAACAGGACAAAGGGGACAGTGCCAGGACAGAACTCCCCCCATCTTGGGCTCACTTGGCACCACCTTCCCTCCCCTTACAGGGCACACTTAACAATCCTCCCCCTTTCACTGGGCACACATTGCAACCCCTCCTTTAGTGGCCACACTTGGCACCTCCCCCCCCTCTTCCCTTATTAGGTAAACTTAGCTCGTGGGCATACTTACCCCCCCCCCCCAATCTGGGCACACACACACCCCTTTCCATTACTATGCACACTCGGAAGCCCAACCCCCTTTCCTGGACACACTTAGAACCCCTCCCCCTTACCAGACAGACATTACCCCCATTCTCCTTTCTTACCGGGCGCACTGTAGAGCCACCAGGTCCTGGCCGCATCATGGAGTCCCGCTGTCTGGCTGCCACCCGCCATTCACACAGCACTGACACTCTGCAGTCACCGGCACTCCGAGTCCCGCCGATATGTGCCTGACGTCAAGGGCCAGGCTCTTCCAGGCACTGGTGCAGCACAGCGGAGGAGCAGTAAGGAGAGGGGAGGAAGGAGGGGGAACAGCAGGGGGTGGGACTTTGTGATGAGCCAATCAGCTCAGCCGCACTGCTCTCTGCAGAATGCTGCCGCTGCATGTCATAGTGTGACAGGCGCAGCCGGCAGCAGCATCAATGGACCCAGCAGCCACTGCAGGGAGATCGCCTCTACAGCCTGGCGCCTCTGTTGAGTGTCGAGTGGATTGCCGCGGCCCCTTGGGCCACTCTGAACCTCAGGACCCTTTGTGCCCTCCCCAGTCGCCGGGCCTGCCCAAAACCTGCGGTAAAACAAAAAAATAGAAAAATGCATGTCAAGGCAGTGATGGTACAAATCCATATTTAAAGTGATTAGTCTGTGGGAGAGATGTTTTAAAGCTCGGAGAGAGATTAAGTACCGATCAATCAGCTCCAGCTTTTCAAACATAGGCCCTCATTCAGAGCCGTACGCTCTGAGCAGAGCGCACGCTCTGAATGAGGGCCGGGCTCCATTTTCATGGAGCGTCCTCCTGGACGCTCGTATAGCTGTGGGTCACCACCCACAGGCTATACGAGCGTGCTTTTTGATGGCCGCGATGGTCGAGACCATCGCGACCATCGAAATTGCGAGCCGGAGCCTGCGGTTGAGGTTTTCAACCGCAAGCTCCGGAGTGATTTTGGCTCTATCAGAGCCAAAATCACTCCCACTGACATCACTAGTGATGTCAGTGGGCCGGCTTCTGACGGGAGGCGTTCCCGTGGGAACGCCCCCGTCAGGGAGGCACGCCCCCGGCACGCCCACCAAAGGGGGCGTGCTGTCAATCAACATTGACAGCACGCCCCCTTTGATCGGACACAACGAGCGAAGGACTTTCCTTCGCTCGTCGCGTCTGGCGCATGCGCACGACGGAGCTCCCTCCGTCGTGCGCATGCTCAGTGCATAACATCGACCCACTTGCGAGCGGACAGCCGCTCGCGAGTGGGTCTGAATCAGGCCCATAGTCTGTAACATGACAGTTAGGAGCTGATTTATTGTTACTTTCTCTCTCGCTTTCTTCACTTTATCTATCTCCAAGGTTTGATACATCTCCCCCCATAGAAGCAGTTAGTAATAGGTGCCTGCACTACTGTCCCTTGTTTGGAATCATGCAGAAAGCATGGGGTGGCATTTCATGCGCATCCTAGCATTTTATTTCAAAATGAGTGCCCTGACCAAGTATTCCTTCTGTTACCACTACTTCCCCATGAGAAGTAACTGTGGTGGGACCTGTCTGCTTAAACAGAGATTTATCGTATTGTGGGCCTCATTCAGTGATGGATGGATTTGCAGCGCTGCACACAAGCGACTGTGCAAATCCGTCCATCTCTGATGCAAATGCAGAAGGTGGTGTCAGACACCTTCTTGTTGCATTGGCGATTCCAGCACTGTGACCGACGTCGCAGGCTGGGATCACCATCGTAACCATTGCGACCGATTGTTGATCCGTTAGTCAGGCTGCATGTCAGTCAGGCTGCGGCTTGGAGGGGGGCATTCCATGCGTAATCACTTTACCCGTTCTGCACATGCATAGAATGGGTCCTGCGCAGACCCAGTGACATTGGAGATGTACATTCATCATCGGAGGAACCTACGTCTCTGAATCAGACCATATGTTGTCTAGTATTATGAGTAGTGACAGAACCACAAGGGTAGTAACTACAGGGGGTGTTGCCGCTGCAGGACACAGGGGCAGTGGCGGATTAAGGGCTTGATTCAGAGGCGCACGCTATTTGCGTGCACTCGCTCTGAATCAGGGCGTCCCTTTTTTTTTTTTTTGAACTCCGGCCTCCAGGCCGATCGCACAGTTGTGGGTGACCACCCAGAGCTTATGCGAGAGGCCTGGCGATGGTCGCGATTATCGCGACCATCGGCATTGCGAGGAGACCCTTGTAGTTGGGTCTCAGCACTCGCAATGCCAAGTGGACTTCCAGCTCTAATAGAGCCGGAAGTCCACTACTGACATCACGAGTGATGTCAGCAAGGCCGCCACAAACGGCAGGCGTTCCTTCGGGAACGCCTCCGTTTGTTCAGCCACCCCCCCTACAAAACGGGGCGAGCTGTCGTTCAACATCGACAGCCGCCCCGTTTTGCTGCGAGCTCCGGAGCGAGTGAAGGGCTCACTCGCTCCGGGGCTCGCGCACGCCGTGTTGTTAATCGTTGTTAATGGGTACATAACATTAATATAGTATTTTCTGGATAGAGTCTTTAATGTAAAGTTTTCCTTTCTTTGAGTTGATTAATTTTTTTCTATCTTTTGGAAACCATTTAAGAAGCTTAATTGTCATTTTCTTTCAAGATCAAATTAATATTATTTTGTCACAGGGCTCCTAAAAGGCGCGCAGCCCATAGGCCTGTTCTTACTCTGCCTATT
Source organism: Taudactylus pleione (assembly GCA_031769625.1). Classification (NCBI taxonomy): domain Eukaryota; kingdom Metazoa; phylum Chordata; class Amphibia; order Anura; family Myobatrachidae; genus Taudactylus; species Taudactylus pleione. Next base: position 2,347,404 of record JAUIMM010000450.1, read on the forward strand.
TGGTAATCCGGCACTGCCCCAGGGCTAAGGGAGATCTGGTAATGCCGTTTGCCCACCCTACCCCCCTTAGGTGCTTACCAAGGCCCATTAGACTAGAGCAGACTCTTGTCCAAACTTTGCTATGGGATTTGGCGATGCACAGTTCTGTTGCCGATTATTAACCATATAAAGTAGGTGACAATAGATGTCACCGCTACTGGTTGTATGAGAATAGGACAGTTCTATATAAGCTATTTTCCCTAATAATCAAGTCAGTAGGACAGTGTGGAAACGCACATCCTGTGATTTTATCCATGAATAAATACAGAACCAATTTCTCCCTCCCACCTGCCCTCTGACACCCAACTACTGTACCTGTATAACAAAGAATAATGCTCGTCTTCAGAAGCCAGGTATAGATTGCAGCCCTCGATAGTGAGTCACCAGCTGAGATTGAGGTTTCTGTGTCATGTCCTCTCCTGTGTGAGAATGAAAGCAACCATTGTCTGACTGGCCACGTAATGCCGCATTGTCTGGTATAGTAGGTCAGTTTAGGAATGATCCAGCAGACCCCTAAAGGGACATAATCTAGCAGCACCGTCTAGGACACCTATGTATCCTTGTGTTGTGGGATTGTGCATATTGTACTGTATTTATGTTGTGCTGTGAGTTCAGGTTTAGTGTTTGTATGTGCTTCATAGCATATTGTAAAACCTCAAAAAAAATATAAGAATTCTCCATATATTTGTTTTACAGCGATCATTGGGATGGTCTTTGTGTTAGTCTAATAGGAAAAGTACATTTGTATCTGTACCTGGGCTGTGTGTTTCTACCACAGTACCTGTAATCACCAACAGCCCTAAGCCCGGAACTATCGCAGTGCCTGTAATCACCAACAGCCCTAAGCCAGAAACTATCACAGTGCCTGTAATCAACAATAACAGCCCTAAGCCAGGAACTATTGCAGTGCCTGTAATCAACAATAACAGCCCTAAGACAGAAACTAGCACAGTGCCTGTAATCAACAATAACAGCCCTAAGCCAGGAACTATCGCAGTGCCTGTAATCACCAACAGCCCTAAGCCAGAAACTATCACAGTGCCTGTAATCAACAATAACAGCCCTAAGACAGAAACTAGCACAGTGCCTGTAATCACCAACAGCCCTAAGCCAGAAACTATCACAGTGCCTGTAATCACCAACAGCCCTAAGCCAGAAACTATCACAGTGTCTGTAATCAACAATAACAGCCCTAAGCCAGAAACTATCACAGTGCCTGTAATCAACAATAACAGCCCTAAGCCAGAAACTATCACAGTGCCTGTAATCAACAATAACAGCCCTAAGCCCGGAACTATCGCAGTGCCTGTAATCAACAATAACAGCCCAGAGCCAGGAACTATCACAGTGCCTGTAATCACCAACAGCCCTAAGCCAGAAACTATCACAGTGCCTGTAATCAACAATAACAGCCCTAAGACAGAAACTAGCACAGTGCCTGTAATCACCAACAGCCCTAAGCCAGAAACTATCACAGTGCCTGTAATCAACAATAACAGCCCTAAGACAGAAACTAGCACAGTGCCTGTAATCACCAACAGCCCTAAGCCAGAAACTATCACAGTGCCTGTAATCAACAATAACAGCCCTAAGCCAGAAACTATCACAGTGCCTGTAATCACCAACAGCCCTAAGCCAGAAACTATCACAGTGCCTGTAATCACCAACAGCCCTAAGACAGAAACTATCACAGTGCCTGTAATCAACAATAACAGCCCTAAGCCCGGAACTATCGCAGTGCCTGTAATCAACAATAACAGCCCAGAGGCAGGAACTATCACAGTGCCTGTAATCACCAACAGCCCTAAGCCAGAAACTATCACAGTGCCTGTAATCACCAACAGCCCTAAGCCAGAAACTATCACAGTGCCTGTAATCACCAACAGCCCTAAGCCAGAAACTATCACAGTGCCTGTAATCAACAATAACAGCCCTAAGCCAGAAACTATCACAGTGCCTGTAATCAACAATAACAGCCCTAAGCCAGAAACTATCACAGTGCCTGTAATCAACAATAACAGCCCTAAGCCCGGAACTATCGCAGTGCCTGTAATCAACAATAACAGCCCAGAGCGAGGAACTATCACAGTGCCTGTAATCACCAACAGCCCTAAGCCAGAAACTATCACAGTGCCTGTAATCAACAATAACAGCCCTAAGACAGAAACTAGCACAGTGCCTGTAATCACCAACAGCCCTAAGCCAGAAACTATCACAGTGCCTGTAATCAACAATAACAGCCCTAAGACAGAAACTAGCACAGTGCCTGTTATCACCAACAGCCCTAAGCCAGAAACTATCACAGTGCCTGTAATCAACAATAACAGCCCTAAGCCAGAAACTATCACAGTGCCTGTAATCACCAACAGCCCTAAGCCAGAAACTATCACAGTGCCTGTAATCACCAACAGCCCTAAGCCAGAAACTATCACAGTGCCTGTAATCAACAATAACAGCCCTAAGCCCGGAACTATCGCAGTGCCTGTAATCAACAATAACAGCCCAGAGCCAGGAACTAGCACAGTGCCTGTAATCACCAACAGCCCTAAGCCAGAAACTATCACAGTGCCTGTAATCACCAATAACAGCCCTAAGCCAGGAACTATCACAGTGCCTGTAATCAACAATAACAGCCCTAAGCCAGAAACTATCACAGTGCCTGTAATCAACAATAACAGCCCTAAGCCCGGAACTATCGCAGTGCCTGTAATCAACAATAACAGCCCAGAGCCAGGAACTATCACAGTGCCTGTAATCACCAACAGCCCTAAGCCAGAAACTATCACAGTGCCTGTAATCAACAATAACAGCCCTAAGACAGAAACTAGCACAGTGCCTGTAATCACCAACAGCCCTAAGCCAGAAACTATCACAGTGCCTGTAATCAACAATAACAGCCCTAAAACAGAAACTAGCACAGTGCCTGTAATCACCAACAGCCCTAAGCCAGAAACTATCACAGTGCCTGTAATCAACAATAACAGCCCAGAGCCAGGAACTAGCACAGTGCCTGTAATCACCAACAGCCCTAAGCCAGAAACTATCACAGTGCCTGTAATCACCAATAACAGCCCTAAGCCAGGAACTATCACAGTGCCTGTAATCAACAATAACAGCCCTAAGTCAGGAACTATCACAGTGCCTGTAATCACCAACAGCCCTAAGCCAGAAACTATCACAGTGCCTGTAATCACCAACAGCCCTAAGCCAGAAACTATCACAGTGCCTGTAATCAACAATAACAGCCCAGAGCCAGGAACTATCACAGTGCCTGTAATCACCAACAGCCCTAAGCCAGAAACTATCACAGTGCCTGTAATCAACAATAACAGCCCTAAGCCAGAAACTATCACGGTGCCTGTAATCACCAACAGCCCTAAGCCAGAAACTATCACAGTGCCTGTAATCACCAACAGCCCTAAGCCAGAAACTATCACAGTGCCTGTAATCAACAATAACAGCCCTAAGCCCGGAACTATCGCAGTGCCTGTAATCAACAATAACAGCCCAGAGCCAGGAACTAGCACAGTGCCTGTAATCACCAACAGCCCTAAGCCAGAAACTATCACAGTGCCTGTAATCACCAATAACAGCCCTAAGCCAGGAACTATCACAGTGCCTGTAATCAACAATAACAGCCCTAAGTCAGGAACTATCACAGTGCCTGTAATCAACAATAACAGCCCTAAGCAAGGAACTATCACAGTGCCTGTAATCAACAATAACAGCCCTAAGCCAGGAACTAGCACAGTGCTTATAATCACCAACAGCCCTAAGCCAGGAACTATTATAGCCCCCATACACCTACACGATTTGTGGACGATTACACGATTTTCAAGCAATCATAAGATGGATCTTGTGAAAATTGTGTCTTTTTTTAGTAACTTCCGATCCGATGCACGCTCCCGCTGTTCGTACAATCGTGTCTTCTGATCATATGTGCAGCACATCTTGCCCGTCATATCCGTATGAGGATCGTGCCATTTATTTTGTTCATGCGATCCATCGTGTGGCATTTCAAGTCATTTCAATGACTGTTTCCCTGATGAGCCTGTGAGACAAAGGATCGATCTTACGACTGATCCTGTGCTAGAAAAACCACAAACATGCTGCAGGGACTGCCAGGGAGCGCCGGGAGAATCGTAGGGAAAACGTATCATTCATCTGATCTTATGCTGGTCGTTTAGGTGTATAGGCCCTATTACAGTGCCTGTAATCACCAAAAGCCAGGAACTATCACTGTGCCTGTAATCATCAAACAGCCGTAAGACAGGAACTATCAGTGTCTGTTATCACCAACAGCTCTAAGACAGGAACCATTACAGTGCCTGTAATCCCAACAGCCCTAAGCCAGGAACTATTACAGTGCCTGTAATCACCAACAGCCCTAAACCAGGAACTATTACAGTGCCGGTAATCACCAACAGCCCTAAACCAGGAACTATTACAGTGCCGGTAATCACTAACAGCCCTAAGCCAGGAACTATCGGTGTCTGTTATCACCAACAGCTCTAAGACAGAAACTAGCACAGTGCCTGTAATCACCAACAGCCCTAAGCCAGGAACTATTACAGTGCCTGTAATCACTAACAGCCCTAAGCCAGGAACTATCGCTGTCTGTTATCACCAACAGCTGTAAGACAGGAACTAGCACAGTGCCTATAATCACCAACAGCCCTAAGCCAGAAACTAGCACAGTGCCTATAATCACCAACAGCCCTAAGCCAGGAAATAGCACAGTGCCTGTAATCAACAACAACCCAGAGCCAGGAACTAGCACAGTGCCTGTAACCACCAACAGCCCAGAGCCGGGAAATAGCACAGTGCCTGTAATCACCAACAGCCCTAAGGCAGGAACCATTACAGTGCCAGCAATCACCAACAGCCCTAAGCCAGGAAATAGCACAGTGCCTGTAATCACTAACAGCCCTAAGCCAGGAACTATCGCTGTCTGTTATCACCAACAGCTCTAAGATAGGAACTAGCACAGTGCCTGTAATCACCAACAGCCCTAAGCCAGAAACTAGCACAGTGCCTGTAATCACCAACAGCCCTAAGCCAGGAAATAGCACAGTACCTGTAATCACCAACAGCCCTAAGCCAGGAACTAGTACAGTGCCTGTAATCACCAACAGCCCTAAGCCAGGAAATAGCACAGTGCCTGTAATCACCAACAGCCCTAAGACAGGAACTAGTACAGTGCCTGTAATCACCAACAGCCCTAAGCCAGGAAATAGCACAGTGCCTGTAATCAACAACAACCCAGAGCCAGGAACTAGCACAGTGCCTGTAATCACTAACATTCCAGAGCCAGGAACTATCCTAGTGTCTGTAATCACAAACAGCCCATAGCTAGGAACTAGTACAGTACTTGTAATCAACAATGGGATCTAGTTATGAGACTGGCCGCCATGCAATGCCGCCAGTCTCAGTCCCGACAAGGGACTTAAAATAGGTGTCGAAATACCAACGCCTATCTTAATCCTGATGCCGGAACACAGAAGGACGACAACCCGAAAGAGGTAAGACCGGGGCGTCCTTATTGTTAGCCTTGGGGGTGGCAGGTTAGATTTAAGTTGTGTAGCGGGGTTAGGTTTTGGGTGGAGGGGTTAGGGTTAGGCACCCCTAGGGAGGAAGGTTAGGGTTAGGCACCACTGGGGGGAGTTAGGTTTAGGCATGATTGGAGGAGACTTAGGTTTAGGCACTAACCGGGAGGGTTAGGGTGCAGGGTGGGGAGGGTTAGGTTACAAGAAGGGAGGGTTACGTGGAGAAGGGGGAGGGTAAGTATACTTACCCGACCCCAGTCGGGATACCAACTATCGGGATGCCGCTGTCTGTATTCTGACAGGAGGCATCCCGACAGCGGCAATACATAGCCATTCCAACAACAACAACCCAGAGCCAGAACTATTGCAGTACCTGTAATCGCCAACAGTCCAGAACCAGGAATTATGGTAGAGACTGTAATTACCAATCACCTAGAGCCAGGAACTAGCATAGGGCCTGTAGTTACCAATCACCCAGAGCCAGGAACTAGCATAGGGCCTGTAGTCACCAACTGTCCACAGCCTTGATTTAACACAATGGGCCTTATTATGAGTCAGTCGCAAGTGTAAGTTGAGCCTTTTTTTTTTTTTTTTAATGTCTTAAGGCTGACTTGCATCTCTCTGGCTGCGATTCAATTCAATGTGATGATGAATAGCCTCGGGAGGGATCTCCCGAAGCTATTCAATTCAGCGCGTGTTTGGTCTGGCTAAAAAAATTTTTCTCGCACCCCCTGGGGATGCGAGGAGAAATCCGACAAAAGTTCCAGCCGCGCGGCTGTTTACCGGCTTAGCGTGGAGCTAACGGCCTCACGGCCGGCACTTTAGTCGGCGAATGCCAGTTCTCGCGACTAAACACCCAGGTTCTGGTTATGTAGTCTCAAGTTAAGACAGACCAGAGGGTAAATGTAATAGCCTGCGAACTGCAGACATCAGGCAAGTTCTGTGTGAGACTGACAGATGTTTTAAAGTAGCAGACATTTAAAAGGCAAAATCAACTTGGTTTTACCTTTTAAATGACTGTTACTTTAAAACATCTGTCAGTCTCACACAGAACTTGCCTGATGTCTGCAGTCCGCAGGCTATTACATTTACCCCCTGGTCTGGAACGCAGCCTCCTGAAGGGGTCTGACTTGCATCAGCTCTGACGCTGGTGCAAGTGTAAAGTTGATGGTAATGACTTGCAAATCTGCTAAAAAAAATGTAACTTTATATTGCATGGAACCCTCATTTTTCAGAAATAAAGACAGATTCATGCACAATTGGGGAAAAGGAGGCCTGCATATTTATGTATGTGATGAAATTAAATAAATAAATTAAATGTACTATTTGTATCTGCTCTGCAGAGCAATTCTGATGCTCCAAGTCACCTGCGTCATTACTAGCTGCACGTGGCGGCCATTAACGTCATTATGTCATCATTGCCTGCTGTGATTTTTAGCATTTTCTGTACTGTCAATGAAACCACTCCTTCAGTCTCCTCTCAGCCAGGTACCACAAGGGGAGGGACTCACAGCTGGAGATATGACTGACTGCGACTATTAATGGACATGTATCCCCACCAACAGCTACTACTGTTATCTGCCACTCCCCTCCGATTACAAGAAACAACAAAAAGTAATCCCCCAGCACTAAAAAAAAACTGAACTCAGCAATAAGATTTGAAAAACTACATGGTGGGAGATAATTAGAGATCTCAGTTGCATATAGTTGCAAAAATATGGCTAAGCCTCCAGGTCACGTCACGGCTTCTCTGATACTGGAGGTCCCTATTACTTGGTCAGAGTCTGGGTTGCAGAACTCCAAAAAGCTGGTGAAGGCCAACTACCCCAGGGAAGCACACCAGTGAAAGACTACCCTCCGATTGTACATACAGTGCCGCCTTTACCATCTCTTTGGTGTCATTGTATATCTCCTCAATGTACAGCACTACTTAACATGTTGCCGAATTATAAATCAACAAAAGTATATTTTGATCCAAATGTTTTTCTATGCTATGCCGATGTTTTCGCAGTCAAGCTATTATTGGCTATCCGAGTCGCACTGCGCTTGCTTCAAAGTCCATTACTTTGGTTGCAAGTAGCGACTTCACTCGCAGAATGATTGACAGGTAAGGCCTGTTTGGGGGAGGTTACGGGGCGTGCCGTCAGAAACGCAGGCGTGTCGCGACCGTTTTCAGGGCGTGATGCTCCCAAAACATGACTACAGCGTCTCCGTTCCAGGCGGCCATTCTGCTCGACTACAGAATTACGTGCGACTTCTAACGCCGAATGATCTGCAAGCGATGCTGCACCTTTGTGCGCAGATGCCTGGATTCGCAAAGTCGCAGGTGGGCGTTTCAGTACATCTCTCGGCCGCTGCTATATTTGCGCATCGCAGTAGCATACACATTCGCAGCAGCTGCATTAGCGCACATCTCTGGTCCATAATAGGTTATTTTTACTTGTAGTATTTCCTATGAAAGCAAACATACATAACAAAAACAGCTTGAAAATGATAAAAATCGATAATCTACCCTTGGCTACCGTAACGCCTTCTGTTCCACCCAAGAGAACAAGGTTACTGTGCCGCTCGCGACGGGTTTCTGTGCTGCTTGCTTTGTTCGTAAAGATTTCTTTGTTATGTTTTCTACTTTCTGACAGAAACAATAAATCACAGCTTAGGGCTCTACCACCTGCATGTTAGTCCACATTGCCCTCCCGCTTGTTTCTTTAACAGTCAGACCTTGCCCTCAGAGATGGCCTTGGTATTTTTTGCTTTGTATTCTTCATCTGTCTCTTCCACTGACGTGGGTGATTTGGCAAATGCGTACATCTCAAGCTCCCGTTCCTCACTTTTCCGAGTCAGAACTGCAGGAGTTACAGTGGATCTTTTAACTCAATGAAAAACAATTTCCCATCGGCTTATGGAAAGAATACATTTCTATAGTTTAGATTTAATCTTTTAGATGATTATTTTTTTTTATGTAAGGAAGTTATGCTGGGACAAGCGCCAATGTTTCACGGTGCTGTCTATCCACCGATGATGACCCCAAGCTAGATGGTGATGTTGCACGGTACCACTTACTATGTGAAAGGTGCAAATTGTTCTGATGTTCTTGGGAGGTCAACTAAAATGTGGCAAAATTTCTATAGGGGTGGAACATGGGTATCAGCAGGTTCCATAGTAAAATTGGGTGAGGGCCCAAATTAGGTATTAGGGAGGTTGGCATCTGGGGCGTGGCAGGTACAGATTAGCTTGGACTATCTGGAGGTCTCTTGGCAGAGGCCTGGGTCAGATTGGGAGGTAGGGCAATAGAGTATTTATGCAGAGGGGAGTGTTGCCACGCCCCCACATATGGCTACGCAGCTCTGCCCGCCTGCGGCACTGTTTGCAGGCTGACCTTGTTAAAATGTGCATATATAATCGTCATTAGGGCCCCACCTCTGCTATACAATTCCACGATTACCGGTATTGAGAAGCAGTGAGCGGAGCCACAATGACGTGAATAAATGCGAATCGCGTCATTGGCTGTCTGTACCGCTCATTTCACTACGGGGCCTCCCAGACGAGCCAGGAGAGTTGGTAAGTATGCTCTGTGCTGCTGGCGGACCCTGCTCCACCCCATATATAACTCTGTCTGTGGTCACTGCCCCTGTCACATGCTGCCCTGTCCTCACTGACACATCACTCATCTCCTGATATACTCTGTGCTGCTGAGGACCCTGCTCCATCCACTGTATAACTCTCAGTATGTGGCTTCCTGCTGTCTCCATTCCCCTTGTCACATCATGTCACTGCCCCTGTCACATGCTGCCCTGTCCTCACTGACACATCACTCATCTCCTGATATACTTTGTGCTGCTGAGTACCCTGCTCCATCCACTGTATAACTCTCAGTATGTGGCTTCCTGCTGCCTCCATTCCCCTCCTCACATCATGTCACTGCCCCTGTCACATGCAGCCCTGTCCTCACTGATCACTCATCTCCTGATATACTCTGTGCACATCACATCATCTCCTGATATACTCTGTGCTGCTATGGAACCCTGTTCCTGCCACTCAGTGACTTCCTGCTGTCTCTAAACCCCTCCTCACATGATGATACTGCCTCTATCACATAAATCCCAAGTGGACTAGTCATTGCCCCCGCAAATTCAGCTCACTCTTCTGAAATCCTTTGTGCTGCTGTTATTCTAAAGCTCTGCTTGGCCACAGGTTGTTTTTATCCCTGCACACTTCAACACTGGGTAAACTGCGCAACAAAAAAGCTGCAGAATGACAACAAAAACACGCCCTGGCTCACTCCCTAAAATGACAGCAGGATGCAGTGATCAGCAGCCGATTGTGTCTGGAATTGACTGGTTTTTAGAAATAGCCCTCGGGTCTTGCTCTTTACTATGATGTTACTTCTCTCTCCTCATGCTACCATTCACTTTCATCTTTTAATGCAAGGTGATATTTTTATTAAAACCAAAGGAGGCATAAGTTATGCAGGTCAGCAACACAGATGTGGAGATGACTGGTGCATGTGATAAGCAGACCGGTGACGAACGGAACAGTGGGAGCCTTTTTGGAAATGTTTTTGTCAATCCCCTGGTGAGAGGAAAATGAGGGAATTTTAATATTTGTTAGACTTTATTTAGTACAAGGTTAAACAATCATAAAGTAATAATTAAACACAATGAAAATGGGGGGGGGGGGGAACTAAATGGATTTAGTAAGAACATACAGAAAAGTGGAATAATGTATTTTATAAACTATAAAGCTGTATATACACACAACGATTTTGTTGCCAGCGGTTTTCTGAACGATTTTCTGAACGATTTTCTGTCAGATTAGCTGTCATATTTTTTAAAGTGTAATGAACGATTTTTTTCAACTACAGACTATTTTTGCATATTCCCTTAATGAAAATCGTTGAGTTGACAAGTCTGACTGAACTACAAACGTGAACGCGCATGAACGATAATCATTCATCGCTTGACTCAGAAAGCGAACGATTTTTTTAAATGATATCGTTTAACGATAATCGTTAAAAAAATCGTGTGTGTATGCAGCTTTAGACATGAAGTAAGAAAACATAAGCATGTGTCTCTGTCATTTCCTGTGCGGATGGATAAAGAGGATTGCGTAATTGTTGCAAATTTTCATGTCAGGTAACATGGCTGTTCCTGAGGAACTTTGCTATATAATGGAGTCTCCTTGACAATTGTAGAAACGTGAATAGGTACAAAATAAAATAAGAGATGTGCTGATTGATAAAATTATTAAATGAGGATACGGCCATTTCGAAAAAAAAAAAAAACTTTGGATAAATTACGGTGCAACAAGTAGAACCAGTGCCGATCAGGGAATTTATGGCAATATAGCCGCTGACAAGTTGTTGTTTCAAATCTGGAGGTTTTCCTCTAAACCGCTTGGACAGGGAAGGATGTATTCTGGAGGGTGCAGTTCCTTAAAATGTCCTTGTTAAGATGGGAATTGCAATTGCAGGATGACTGATCTTGTACTGAAGGGCCTGGTTCAGAGTCAAGCGCAAAGTGCCGGCATATACGGACCTTCGTGGCTGCCAGATCTGCTACCTTATACTAATGTAATTACACTGTACAACAAATTAATACTTTTAATTTGTTTCCTTTCTAAAAATAGTCAGAGGTCAAGAAAAACTAAAATGATTTCAGAATGTTTTTACTAGCTCTATTTTTTGAGCTACACGACTTGCACTATACTGTATGTACATTAGTAATATAGTCATAGTGAAAAGCTATTTTAAAATAATTCAATCAATCACAAATAAGAACACAAAACGAAACAAACATACAGCATACGAAACAAACATACAGCATAGGAAAAAAACATGCAGCATAGGAAAAAAACATACAGCATAGGAAACAAACATACAGCATAGGAAAGTACTATGTAATATAGCGGCCTATTCATGGGGGTGCTTTCTCTCTGCTTGTCGCTTGTACTCCTCTTCTGGGGCATCTCTTGTCACTGTCCAACAGTAGTGATCACCTACCCTGATATCTTTGTTTCATTGCTGAAATGTCTTGGTGGAGTCGCTCACTATGCTTGTCACTCAGTGCACCACAGTTATCTTGTGTGGGTAATCCCGTGAATCGCATATATTTGAATAGGGGAGGGGAAAAATAACTGATTCATTTAATTGGGTCATTAGGCCCCGCCCCCTCTGCGCGGAACGCAGATTGCTGGTAAGATTCTCTCCATTCTGCCCACGTCACTAGGAATACCCCTACATCGTCATAAATGGGCTATATCTTGGAACTCAGAGCTAACTGAGAGTTTTACATGTCATATTCATTCTTTGCATGCTGAAATCAATTAGAAGTAACTATTTTCACTTCGGAAACATTTTCATTGTTGTGCAGTGTAAATCAGTCTGTCTATGTGAATAACTGGCCATCTTAATGCATATGCATCGTTCCGCCCACTGTTTTCCAGGCCACAGCTGTAGCCATTAGGTTCCGATCACATGGTCAACATTTACAATGTTGGTATCATTATGTCAACACCACAATGTCGCCATTAGAATGTTGACAGGGTTCAATGCATCAGCATCATCAGAATGTCGACATCTGAAATGTCATGCACAGAATGCCAACAGTTAGGGTTAGGCACCACTAAGGGGGTTTAGGGTTAGGCTGTGGGGGGAAAGGGGTGTTACGGTTAGGCACTAGGGAGAGGGTTAGGGACAAAATGCTCTCCCTAAATTGATGCTCCGCCAGAGGTCTCTGCCTAAAGTGCTGGTCACGTGGCTGCTGGGAAGCTGGAAGACAATGCTGGGACCAGGGAAATGATTGCTGGGACACCAGGGGTCTTAGGTCGACATTCTGTCATGTTGGTATGTCATCTGTGTAGACATGATGAATGTAGATATGCTAAGCATTTTGATCATGTTGACTTCTCAGATTGACCTCATGCATGTCGACATGAAGACTGTCAACCTAACCTACCACATCCGTAACCATCATGGTGCTGGGTCCAAAAGAAATGTCCGAAAAGGCCCCCCTTTTTTCGTATGCACGCCTCAACCTTGCACAGAAGTCTCGCTACACGCCCATGGCACGGATCTTTTCCGTGCGCGCTTTGTGTAGCCATCCAGAAACGCATGTTGCAAACTCTCGTATCCTCTGCGAGGGTGTGTAAGGAGGGATGTAGTCAGCATCCCGGCGTGTGGGATGCCGACAGACGAAATACCGGCGCAAAATCCTGACCGCCGGCATCCCGAAGGTAAGTACCGGATGTTAGGGGAAAGATTATGGTGCGAGGTGGGCGCACCATTTCCTCGGCGATTTGCACATACGCTGTATACTTTGGGCGCACTTTAGTCCCAGAGTATACCGATGATGTAGTGGCCGGCCAGCCGCGTCAGTCGGCCTCCCGGGTGAGAGGAGGGGGGGCCCCTGGCAGGGAATGCACACGTTCCACCTCCTCTCTTAAAGATGCCCTTGGTGTGGCGCGTGCACAGCCTGCTTTTATTTGCGAGAAGCGTCTGCTTATCATTTGAGTCTGGGTTCGGAATCAATCCCTAAATGTAAAATGTGGCTCTTGTTTTTGATTATACCCTAGCGGTGCCCATGTGGGTAGATTTCATGGCAAGAGTGGCACACAATCAAGTATTAGGAATCCATTGGACAGAAAATAAAGAAAAATATTTTCTGCGTTTGCGCTGATGATGGCCGGCTGGATTTTAAAACCATAAAAAATTAATGTTTCCCCCCCTTTTGTGTTTTCCTAAGTATGACCCCTTTTATGTTGGTTTTATTTCTGTTTTATTATTCCTGTTTTATTATTTATCAAAAGAATATATGTTTTTGATGTTGCATTTTCATGTAACCAATATACATTCAAGTTCTGACAAATTTGTGTAAAATGTATCATTCTATATTTGCAAAATTTTTCTTTGAACATTTTTTATAAAGTTTAAAAAAAAAAAATGAAAAAAAATTAAGTTTTATTTTTAGCTTAATGTTTAAAACGATGGTTGGTGCAAGACCACCGGTTTGTTCATATCTTGCCAAAAATTGTGTGCCATGCTTGAAGCTAATTTGTCCTGGCAGACACCAAACCAATATGGGCACTGGGCAGATTTTCTTTCATCATGGATGAAACCACTGATCTATCAGTGTCTCTAGCTTTGGCTCCACAGTCTTCCCTTAGCTGTGACCAGCGCTGCCACACGCTGTGATGATTGGCCGAGCAACAATGACTGTTCCAGCAAGTGACCTTTCAAATTTAATGCCGCATTCAATGAACGCTGCAACTCATAATCGCCTTGTAACAGCTGTCAATACCATGTCATAGTGATGATGAAGATTCAGTGACACTCTGTTATGGTTGGCACGTAGGCAGTTCTCCAAGACGGTTGGCAAGAAGGCGGCAATCACTTGGTGTGGTCGTGACTGAGTCTGTTCAGAACCTTTTTTGCAAAACAGAATCTTCCATTTATTAATGCCATTAATCGCAGCATTTGTCCCAGACAAAATATTATCACAGTGCGTCAGGCGCGGTAACAATCACTTGCATTTGTTTTTCTTTTGTTCTTATATAGACTCACAAAGTCTTTTATTTAGTTACAACCGGATTATCACAATGAGCCTCCGGGCTTTATGGAAACATTTTCACCGCAGTAGTAACATAAACACAATAAAAGTGATTTGGTTTCTGCCATTGCTCCCTATACAGAGGCAGAGCTCTTTGTGATCTTACGCGCCCAACCGCATAGGTTTATTTATTGCTGCTGTGATAATTGTGCATTGTGTTTGTAAGCGCTTCCTGTATATCCTGTTTGTGACCCAATGCTTGTAGTAAAAGCATTTAAAGCGAAATGTATACTCTTTCTAGCTGGATTTTTGTTATGTAAAATATAGGTACTCCTAGGGCAGAGCGTTGCTCTGTTTGCTAAGTTAATGACTGTACCAATTTCTCTGGTCATTCGGAGCAGTTATCTATAAGAAGGACACAGCGCTGCATATACAAATATATTATTATATTGTTAATAAACATTTTGTGAGTAAACTTGCCGTAGGTAACCGTTTGGGTTGAGCATTAAATGTGTACGTCTTCCACTGCCTGACACATGCACTATCTGCCATATATAGACAAAGAAAATCAGTTCCCTAATCCCCCATAGTGTCACAGGAACATGAAAACAGAAAAGTGACCTAGAAATAAAAGGAAAACAACGGTTAAAGATCTGTCAAGCTACACACACAGGGCCTGCTCCATAAGTGGGCGCAGGAGAACGCGCAGTGGGCGCAGGAGAACACGCAGCCGCCACGTCTATTGGCGGTCACCTGTCTGCGACTTTCCGCTACAAACTCCTTCCCCGGTGTACATCCGTGCGGCCAAATGTGCAAGGACTGAGACGCCCACTGTCACTGTCTGTAAGCTCTGTAATGCCGATTGCTCGCACCATCCAAACGTGCACTGAGCCCTATGGCAGGGGCAGTTTCTCAGTCTGACCGCAGCCTCCTATGGCTGTGGTTGTGCATCTGTGTACGCAGCTGATTTTACTCACACGCCCCAGACACTCCCATAACACGCCCGCTGAGCAAACTATTTTTATGTGCATTGCTAGCCACCACCCCGCGCCGCCCAACGCTTTTCCAAGACATCTCTGATGCAGTGCGCCTCCATCAGAACAGCGCCTTTGTGCGTACTCTCTGTAATGCAAGCGGCAGAGGAGTTTTTAGGAATTTTCATGCACGCGCAGTTGCACAATTATGTGAACATCGGCGTTGGGTGCGGATTGCGTCAAGCTCAGACTGGCTCACCGTTTTGCAGTGATAGAGGCGTCATATGTTTCTGACTAGATGGCATAAAAGCCCCGGTGTCTTGCATAAGATGATCCCGACTCTTCTGAATTTATGCTGGAGATCAAAATCCAGACACCCCTGCCCACATCTGGTGTGAGTGCCCCAAAATCATAACTTTTTGAAAACCTATCAAGTAATATTATTAAGGAAATAATAGTGGACAAAGGGCCTGATTCAGCTTGGATCGCAATTGCAAACATCAACGCAGCTGAGCGATTTCTATCCTGTGCGCAAGTGCGTATGCAGATTAGCGCGTGTGATCGCATTGCGATGGCACTTGCAAGCCAGGGAACACACAGAAATGATTGACAGCAAGCGTTTTTTCATAAGCATGTTGACATTTGGATCACGTTTGCCTCATGCATGTCGACATGAAAACTTTGAACCTAACATACCACATCCGTAACCATCTGGGTCCAAAAGATCTGTTGGAAAAGGCCCCCCTTCCCCGTCTGCACCCCTCAACCTTGCACGGGAGTCTCGCTACACGTCCATGGCA
Organism: Taudactylus pleione; assembly: GCA_031769625.1. Taxonomy (NCBI): domain Eukaryota; kingdom Metazoa; phylum Chordata; class Amphibia; order Anura; family Myobatrachidae; genus Taudactylus; species Taudactylus pleione. The sequence continues at coordinate 2,363,309 of JAUIMM010000450.1, forward strand.
CTCATATGACATTGATCTATTCCATGCGTGCTTGCGGTAGCCATCCAGATATGCCAATTTCATGGAGTGATTCAGCCTCGCACAGAGCATACTCTCTGCTCTCATATCCTCTGTGAAGGTGTGTAAGCATAGTGAGGAGTACGCGCTGCCTGCCGATATTCGCGACAAGCGTCTGCTTTTGCATTTGAGTCCGGCTGTCCCTAAGTGTGAAAGTTGGGCAGCACAGACAGTGTAATGGTTAGCATTACTGCCTCACAGCACTGAGGTCGTGGGTTCAATTCCCACCAAGGCCCTACCTGTGCAGAGTTTGTATATTCTCCCTGTGCTTGCGTGGGTTTCCTCCAGGTGCTCCGGGTTCCTCCCACAATCCAAAAATATACTGGTAGGTTAATTGGCTCCCAACAAAAATTAACCCTAGTGTGTATGTGTGTGCGCATGTGATAGGGAATATAGATTGTAAGCTCCACTGGGGCAGGGACTGATGTGAATGGCCAACTATTCTCTATAAAGCGCTGCGGAATGTGTGCACTATATAAATAACTGGTAATAAAATAATAAAAGTGCCTCTGGTTTTAGATGATACCCTAGCGGTGCCCATGTGGGTAGATTTCATAGCAAAACTGTTTGTGGCCGTCTTCAGCTGTATAATGTGTTGTGTGTGTCCCTATTTGCATGCTATGTGTGTGTGTGTAATACACCGCATCAGTAACATCATGTTTGTATAGAATGGCGATAAAACGTCCCTTGTGGTCTAGCGTTGCCATACCGGGTATGACAAATCAGGCGGCTCCAGCAAAGTCTTCAGGATTTGCCGGTCAACTGATGATGACATTGGCATATCCAGCGGCACTGTAAATATGTCAACATTCTGCACATGTGATGTCAACATTAAGTATGTCGACATGTTGACTACATCCCGTTCTGTGTGTTTTCCCCCGGCGGTCACAGATCTCTCTGTTGGTTCCTTCTCCTGCTATAGGAAGGATTCGGTGCAGAGAATGGACATATTTTGTTTCCCTTCCCTAAATGAACCTGCGCTGCAGCTTATGCCCTATGCACGGTGCCAGCCAATAAGTGTCTGTGAATAAATCCTTATTATACATCTGTAAGTGTTCAGGGATAATGCACGACTACACCGAGCACTCCTGCCAATGTGTCGTGTCGTGTCTTACTTAGATTTATTCTCTTACATTCCCTGGGCCCCCTCGCTGTCCTCAAGAGCTATTCTAATATGTATTACACTGTAATGCATCTGGCTTTATTACACTCGTATTGCTGGGAATGGCAGGCAGGTGTAAGTGCAAGCTTCTGAAGACGGAGTAAGTGGCATCTGGCTGATGTCATTTATATAATGAGCTTTCTCTATATCTTCATGGACAATATTATCCCCTGTAATGTTCCTAAATCTGTGTGAGCGTGCATGGCTTTTCCATCATGTTTTACATTAGTATTATGAAGGGATTTTGTTCTAATCTTTCTTATAATTGTACATTAGATACTTGTTATTTATTATATATATATATATATATACACACACACATATATGTAGAAAGGGAAAGGCGGCACTCACAGGTCTGATGAAATGAAAGAATCAAACTTGACAACTGTGTTCTTGATAAGTCATGTGAGACTGAAACGTTGAACAAGGCAGACACAGTTGTCAAGTTTGATTCTTTCATTTCATCAGACCTGTGAGTGCCGCCTTTCCCTTTCTACATATGTAACTGGGTGTTCAATTGAACTTCCAGGAAGGCACCAAGGCAAGTAATTTATTTTGCATTTATGTGGAGTGCCAGCCATTTGACTATATATATATTATGAGGACACTTCCCTGACATGCTATTTGCGCTCTCTCTCTCTCTCTCTCTCTCTCTCTCTCTCTCTCTATATATCTATATATATATATGTATATATATATATATGTGTTTTTTATTTCGTTACCAGTAGGTAGGTGTACCACTTGTGCATTTTCATATTCCCAGACAAGGGGATCTGGCCAAAATCACAGTAGGGTTATAACCATTTTATTTCTCTTAGGGTTAGGTTAGGAATGTGAAGGAGTGTGGGGTGGGGTGTGGTGGGTTTCATTTGTTGTTGTTGTGTGGGTGTAGTAAGGGAGGTAGGGTGTGAGGTGACATGTTATGGTGCATACACACGGTCAGATTTTCTGTCAGATCGGAACGGTAACAATTTTCAAAATCGTTCATATCTGAAAGAAAATCTGACATGTTAGCCTGCAACGATGAGCGATGCGCGTTCCCGCATGTCAGATAACGATATCTGACATCTGATGTGTTTGTACTAAGATTTGGTCGATTTCATTCATTTTAATACTGTCTGAAATCGTTCAAATCATCATTCATCTGACAGATGTGACCGTGTGTATGCACCATATGGATATATGAAGTTATGAATTATTCTTTATTATGCAACAATGTGCAATGTATATATGTATTATATTTTATATTTACGTAATATTGTTGCAATCTGCTTTTAATAAACAAAACCATTTCTCAGATTTCAGACCCCCTCAGGCCCCTTTATAAGCTATCTACTCTCCATATGCATTGTATATGTCATCAGAGCCCCCTCATTTCCCTTTATATGAGGTGGCTCATTCTTCTGTATGCACCTCTGAACCCCCTCACGCCCCTTTACATGTTTTACAAATCTTTTATATCCCTTTATATGCTTCAGAGCCCCTTCATGCCCCTTTATATGCTCTAGAGCACCTCATACCGGGGTTATTTACACAGAAGTTAGTTTGCAAACCAACAATCTACACTAGATCGATTCCTAGGTGTCCAAAAATAAAGCTCAAGGTCAGCAGAGGTCCAGAACCAGCTGAGAACCAGCTTTGGCCACTTTATTAACAGTGGCGTGACTAATGTGTCTTGTAACGTATTAATTAGCCTGTGTTAACTGTGACTAATATGTCTTCTGCTGCGTTCCTATACATTAACATATAGATTACAACTTTATATTGCAAGCTACCAGAACCAGCAATTCTCTGTAGAGTTATTCCCCGTATTGTAATTGCGGGAGAAAAGAAGAATTCTTTGCCGTATAATGTCATGGAATACAATGCAAGCGAGGCTTCGGGGAAAAGGATGATTGCAGCCTATCTGCCATAAGTGTTTGCCTGCCCCTTCCCCAGTAAAGCCTGGATAACGGTTCTGTGGCCCATGTTTGGTATGCTGTCATTACCATGGAGAGGAGAGGATTCCTCGGGGAGATGAGAAAATTACACAGGAGAATCAAATACTCGTTGATATCACAGACCTGTGTCACACTCCGCATTGCTGTGCAGTAATGCTCATCTGCCTTTGAAATTCAAAGTGAGAGCCGTTTGAGTAAATGGGAAGGTGGCAGGTTAATGGGGAAGCTTTTATGTGTTGTGTTTAATGGCGGAGCCTAGTGACGCGCTGTTCTCCTCTTCTAAGAATCGCTGTTATTCCAGCAGTAGATACACCGGTTAGCAGTAGCTGTGGAGCCCCCAGTGTAAGTGAATCATCTTTCTGAGATTCCCAAAAGCAGGCGTCTAGAACGTATTTCATATGCGACAGTCAGGGGACCCCAAAAGCAGATTCTAAGACCCCAGTTCGGGTCCTGACGCTCAGCCTGCTCCCATCTGTTCTGTAGGGTGATCTGTACGCCTGGAAGTTGCCCTAGAATTTCTTTACAGTAGGTCAGTGATAGATTGCCGTTCTGGGGGGTAAATTTACAAGCATCAGTTTTTCATGGCCTTGCAAACCAGCATCCAGTCAACTTGACAACATTCTGAATTACCATAGGTTCTGGATGTCGACAGAAGGTCTACATGGTCGTTAGGTCGACAACCAATATGTTGACATGCATTTAGGTTGCCATGGTTACAAAGGACACATTCAGAATGTTGACATTTATCATGATTGTAAGGGTTAGGCTAACATAAGCAAAAACCCATGCTGACATTCTGGCGTCAACATGTTAAATGTCGACAATCAGAATGTGTAAACATTTTAACCATGTTGACCTATTGGCCATGTCCACATGACTCTGTCGACTTCCTGACTTCCAACCTTTGGAATGTTAACAAGGCATACCACACCCTGCAAACCAATGGGCATCGCCGAGGGTGCTATGTCCAAAATACAGCATTTACCAAAGGTTTGTTTTGACCTTTTTAGAAAGGACCCTCTGTTGAACCTCATTGTTTTTTTTTTTTAAAAAAAGCTCTGTCTTGCTGTTCTCCTGCCACGGTTTACAAGCACTACACAGGTCCGTAGGATCAGTACAGGCTTCTTTAAAAAAAAAAAATAATTTGCAAAAATAAATAAAAACAGCTGGGATCCTCAAAATTAATAACCAGCCCTTGGCCTTACGCCTAGGCTGGTAACTAATTTTATAGACCACTCTCCCCAAAATATCCATTCGGTCCAAAGTAGGCATCCTCGTATTTGGCAAAAAGTACCTTGTGAAATATCGCACTACCTGTCCCACAGGAAGCACGTGGTAAATGACAATTCACTAGCCACCACATAGGAATTATTATTACAATTTATTATAAGGTGCCACAAGTGTTCCGCAGCGCCGTACAGAGAGCAAAACAATAAGACAATACAGGGTAAAACAGTACAGTACAAATAGTGCTACAAAGCTCGACGCAGCCACTGATGTAATGTGAGCAATTGAAAAATTCAGCGTCAGCTAAAACCTGTAGCTGTCAGCATGGGTGCAAATGACAGGTCTAGTTCGCCTGAAAAAAACAAAACAGATGATTGGGGTCCAGGGGCAGAGAGAGCCCAAGGAGGATGTGCAGCATGTGTGCAAGAGAAGTAGGTGATGAGAACAGGAGGGTGGAGGGCCCTGCTCATGGAGCTTACGTTCTATAGGGAAGGGGGAGACAAATGGAAGACATAAGGAGTGAGCCACTGTAAGGGGAGTTAAGAGGTTGACTACCTGGTGACATGGTTAAGTGGAGGAGTGAATGGGAGCACTATGATTGGTCAGACCCTGCCCTAATATCCCGTGTAGGGGTTGGGTATGAATAGCCGGCGGCTGAATTGCTGCCGGTTCAAATACGGATGCCGGAAGCCCGAAGGTGCAGAATCCGGTCAGGGGCGGTAAGTGCCCTAACCCTCCCTTGGTGGTGCCTAACCCTAACCTCCCACTGGGGTCCCTAAACCTAACCCCCCATCCTCGGGCTAAGTATACTACTTACCCGTATACTTACCTTCAGGAGGACGCGGGTCTGGGTGCCGACAGCTGTATCCCGATGTTTTCAGGATAGCGGCGTCGACATTTTACCGGGTGTCTGAATTCCGGCGTCGGTAGGTATATCAACGCCCGGGATCCCGTCCGCTGGCATATTAAACGTATCCCCCCGTGTAGTATTGTCACATTAGAACCTCATGACTAAGTCTGTCCCGTAAATTGTGCTTGTCCCCTATACACCAGGCAACCATATTGTCGGCTAAACCAATATCCTTGAGAATGCAGCCTATCGATAAACTGGAAACTAGGGACATCACTGAGCGATGAATAACAAGGTAAAGCTGAATATTGGTTCAGCCCACAAAATGGCTGTCTCCGCTATTTATAGGTAACAGGGACACGTTACCTGCTGCCAGGAAAGAGCTGGTCAAATACATTAGGTGTTTAAATGAAGATATCCCGTGTTTTTCTAAACATTTTCAGGAAGGCCGCTTATATGTGGGAGCTGTGCAGTCAAGGGCATTGCTGTAATAACAATGATGGGAAATGTTCATATGTTTAGATTTCTCCCGTTTAAGTGATGTGAGTGTGGAAAATGGCAGCTTTGCGTGAATGTTAAAATCTTGCATAATTCAGATGTTTGCTCGGTCACACTGTACATATCTGTAAGATAAATGATTTGCCTGTGTGAGTGACGTGACCGATTTACGGGAATACTGCAAACAAATTTGCTTCCGTAGATGTGTTTTTTTTTTTTTTTTTCCAGAGACCGAAAATAACCGTGCTCTGTATTTGACAAATCTATTAGTATGCACATTTCCTCGGCGGCGCCTAACTGATTGTACAATAACGCAGCTGACGGTAAAGCTTTCTGGTAATTTATCAAGTGACAAAGAGCTCAGCTTCTCCTCGCTTATGGCAAAAGCATAATGCCGTCTGTGGATGGCGTCATGCTCACCTGCAGTGCCTCTTTGTTGCTTAACCTTTGTTGAACAACCTTCTGATGCTTCTAATTCATTTAGGGGCATATTTATCACCTTCCGCATGTGATAAATATTTGTTGCATTAATTCGCAAATTTAACACGCAAATTTACCAGTGTTCTCTTGCCAGGAGACGGGCTCCGATAAGAGCTCGTGCAGGCGAAGAGCTGAAAGCAGTATGATAGCATGACACTATCATCTTCTTCCTGGTTCACCCCAAACACCCCCCTCCCACTGGGCATTCCCTGAAAACAGATTACCCTGCAAATATTATTTGATACATAGGCCCCTTAGACTTTTATAGAATTCTCCTAACATTCTGACTTGTTCTAGCCTCAGTTTATGTGAAAAATGAATCACCGTCTTTTGCATAAATTAATATGCTGTGTGCTCGCCGCAATAAGCGTCAGCTTCTGCTTAGGGCTGCTTGTGGGTAGATCGGGAGTCTCTAATTGGATCGGGGGTCTCTAATTGAGTAGCTCCCAGCATTTACCTGGGAGAACAGGCAGAGAGGACTGACCATTGCAGGAACAGCTTTACTGTATTATTCCCCAAGGCTGGGTTGTAAAGTCTGCACTGGGATTATACTGTAATATGGGCAGACGGGGAATGCACTGGCAGGATTCACCATGCTTGTAAATGATCTTTATTGCAAAACCTTTCAGTGCCACTAGGTGGCCATTTTCAAGTGCACAGAGCAAAGGTAGTATTTGTGTCTGGTGTACACCAGGAGACGTGGCTTCACAGAGTTAGTAGTACAGATGTGTCCTTATACAGTTAGCTTTAATAAGCCATATAGCGAGAGACGGCCAGTGCGACTAAGCAACTCCGAAAAGTGTACTGTGCGTCTTAATCGCATTTGAAGCACCACAGAACGCAGCATCAAATCTGCGGGATCCTCTGCCGGCTGAGTGACCACGGGGGGGGGGGGTCACTAGCCATCTGACGCAGATGCCCCCAGAAACGGCAGCAGACTGGCAATCACTGACAGTCTGCTGCCTCCCTGCGTACAGAATCGTGTACATGTGTAGTACAGGCCATACGCCTGCGCAGAGGAGGCACAATCGGATGGTTAGCGCACATCTTTGAATCAGCCCCAGTGTTATTGATTAATAATAATAATGTCACATTTACTGACTGAAACACAAATACAGAAGCAAACCCTAAATAAAAGTATTAAATGAGTTCACATGAACACACACATCCCTCGTCTTCCCCTTTTAAAAGATGAAATGTACTTTATTTTGTGCCGCACACCGACTGTAGTTATCAATTATATAATGCAGATAGCTTGCAGCAGCCACATTGGTAATTGAAGGTATCAGCTGGAGGGATCAACGTGCTCTCAGCAGAACAGAAGCGTCTGCCAATCACAATGATCATTGCTACGCATTTCGCACCATGGGTGGAGCATGATATTCTCCTCCTGATAATTATGCATCTTTGTTTGTTCCGCCTCTCTAAACGCAAGGAGTCTTTTAGGGGGCAATTCAATTATTTCCTGTGGTGTCTTAGCTCTGGGGTTACACAGTAATACCACAACCAGCCCCTGAAACACTAGTTAATGTGGATTTATATTTGCACCTCAGGAGATGGCAAGCAGAAATCCTCATTAAGTGCACACTTGGGGCTAGTCGCAGGTGGTAATTGCATAGGTCCGGGGACTTAACCCGGCAGCTATGGCTTACCATGGCCTTAGTCACATGCAGTTATTCAATAGCTCCGATGATATAATCAAACTGGCTGAAATACTAACAAGTCACCTGGGCTTAAACATGGAGCTTCTTAAAACCTGGACTGTTAGGGTGCCTTGAGGACCGAGTTTGGGAACCACTGAGTTATCTTGTTCAAGAACAAACTATAACATTTCAACAGCTCTGTGCTGTGTCGAGGCCCAGAAAAAAACAACTAACTTTACTCAAGCAGCAGCATTACTCAAGCAGCTGCGTTACCAGGGCAATTTAATGAGCGACAGTTTGCTGCTTTTAATCTATTATTGCAGAACAGCTGACTTCATAGAACAGACAGTATGGCGTATGAAAGTAGATTGCACAGCAGAATGCATTATACTGTACATTGGGCAAAGAAATAACCATTGTACTCCTGGAGATTTTTCCATCTATCTAGTTACTAACACGTATCACTTTGTCACAGGCACGAGCAGCAGGATATTGACTAGTTGATTAGAGTAGAGGTTTGCAGGGGTACTCATTACCATTTCAACACAATAGTGTGTATATTTAGCCCAGTGAAATTTTCTCATTTTATGCAAATATATATGTATGTATGTGTGTGTATATATATATATATAACAGTCAGGTGCATAAATATTGGGACATTGACAGAATTTTCATATTTTGGCCTCTATTCACCACCACAGTGGCTTTGAAATGAAACAAACAAGATGTGCTTTAACTGCAGACTTTCAGATTTAATTTGAGGGTAATTACATCCAAATCAGGTGAACGGTGTAGGAATTACAACGGGTTCTATATGTGCCTCCCACTTTTTAAGGGGCCAAAAGTAATGGGACTATCAACTCAAAAGCTATTTCATGGACAGTTGTGGGCTATTCCCTCGTTATTTCATTATCAATTAAGCAGGTAAAAGGTCTGGAGTTGATTCTAGGTGTGACATTTGCATTTGGAATCAGTTACTGTCGACTCTCAATATGAGATCCAAAGAGCTGTCACTATCAGTGAAGCAAGCCATCATTAGTGTGAAAAATCAAAACAAACCCATTAGAGAGATAGCGAGAACATTAGGTGTGGCCAAATCAACTGTTTGGAACATTCTTAAAAAGAAAGAATGCATCGGAGAGCTCAGCAACACCAAAAGACCCGGAAGACCACGGAAAACAACTGTGGTGGATGATAGAAGAATTATTTCCCTGGTGAAAAAAAACACCCTTCACAACAGTTGGCCAAACTCTCCAGGAGGTAGGTGTATATGTGTCAAAGTCAACAATCAAGAGAAGACTTCACAAGAGTGAATATAGAGGGTTCACCACAAGATGTAAACCATTGGTGAGCCTCAAAAACAGGAAGACCAGATTAGAGTTTGCCAAACAACATCTAAAAAAGCCATTACAGTTCTGGAACAACATCCTATGGACAGATGAGACAAAGATCAACTTGTACAAGAGTGATGGGAAGAGAAGAGTATGGAGAAGGAAAAGAACTGCTCATGATCTGTCGAAGCTGGATTATTGGCTGAGACAAGATTAGTTTAAAATTGAACCGCAGCGACACCATCTTGCGACTGGCCGCAAGACGCCATTTTGCGAATGGCCACCAAAGCGCCATTTTAGATAAACTCACTCTTTAGTACATGTGGCGATATTACTATTCGCATCATGCGATTGCATCTGTGACCATCGCCATAAGTTACGGCGATTCACCAAAAGCCCATTTCATGACTTTACGTAGTTTGGGTGCTCTGGATAAAGTGTATATTATTATAATTACCCTAAAGGATATATTGCATTAGCTAAACAGAGCAAATGGCCACGTGACAACTAGCCTGTGTAAACAAGCTTTCTGGATATAACGTCTGCTCTCACTCCAGGTGGCCCTGCTCGAATACACACCTTACATTAGCAGGCTTCCTGAAATAAAACACCTTCAAAGCCAAGAGTGTTATCTTAGGTTTGGGTCTTGTAGCTGTGCTAATTTGCATATACACAAGAGCCTGGGAGAACAAAGGACTTTACTTTTGAGCCTGGGAAGGGTGGGGGCTGCTGAGAGAGGGGGGCGTGTGGAACTATAAGGTTCAGCATTCCACACTGCTAGGTGTTCACTTAGCTTAAGTGAGATTTAAGTGCACCATTTCTCATACACACATTAATACGCACAATTGCGCTGGTAACTAATCGCATATTAGCGAATGCATAAGATCCTATATGAAAACACTGTTCATTAGCTTAATGCGCACGCATCTGCTCCAAGTTAACTAGCGTCTTTATATCAAACCCCGCATACTCACACATTACATATTCACATACAAGGTTCCATAAGCTTTAAGGTATAAGATTTAAGTTTGTTCATTTAGTATAAATGCTGTGAAATAAAGATTATTTGGTAAATAAGGTTTTATACATGCTAAGTAAGCCGTGTTTGGTCTTGTACTGATGCGTACTCTTTCAACAGAATTCCGGTATTTTCGGTGTGGAGATCGCATCATGCATTCTCAACTTATGGACCGCAGAGACTTCAAGCAACAAAATGTATATTATATGAACAACTGTTAGGATGTTGCATGGGGCGGGAACCAGAGACCCTCAGTTGTTGGAGGCTGGGTTGTGTCTATTTGAATCAGCCTGTTAAATGCTCTATAACAGAAGCATCCCCCTTGAGGACCAATGGCATCAGCAACAAACTTCTCTATTGTGTTATCTATTTCTGGGGGGTATAAATATGTGTGCTCCAACACTGGGTCTTAGTCTTCTTGCTGAATGCTGACTGACGAGGGGTTTCTTGCTGATGCCTAACATCTGGACCAGAGAGCGCTGCATATGTATACTGTACTTGGGTCTGTATAATTCCTTTGCGCCTACTTGTGTATGGATCAATAGTGTGTAACTGACTGACTGTACTTTTACTTGAATAATACTTGTGCTTTGGAACCACAGATTCCAGGTCTAAAGTCTTTATTTACTGTATGACTGCGTGCGCAAAATAGCGTCATCCTTAGAGGTTTATAGGTAGGATATTAGAAGGTATAGGCAGGGGTATATAGAGGTTCAAATATAGATTCCTTAGATCCATAACGTACCACCTCATTAGTGAAGCATGGTGGTGGTAGTGTCATGGCATGGGCATGTATGGCTGCCAATGGAATCGGTTCCCTTGTATTTATTGATGATCTGACTGCTGACAAAAGCAGCAGAATGAATTCTGAAGTGTCTCGGGCACTATATGCTCATATTCAGTCAAATGCTTCAGAACTCATTGGACGGCGCTTCACAGTGCAGATGGACAATGACCCGAAGCATACTGCAAAAACAACCAAGGAGTTTTTTAAGGCTAAAAAGTGGAATGTTATGCAATGGCCAAGTCAGTCCCCTGACCTGAATCTGATTGAGCATGCATTTCACTTGATGAAGACAAAACTGAAGGGAAAATGCCCCAAGAACAAGCTGGAATTGAAGACATTTGCAGTAGAGGCCTGGCAGAGCATCACCAGGGATGAAACCCAGCGTCTGGTGATGTCTATGCGTTCCAGACTTCAGGCTGTAATTGCCTGCAAAGGATTTGCAACAAAGTATTAAAAAGTGAAAGTTTGATTTAGGATTGTTTAGCTTGTCCCATTACTTTTGGCCCCTTAAAAAGTGGGTGGCATATATAGAAACTGTTGTAATTCCTACACCGTTCACCTGATTTGGATGTAATTACCCTCAAATTAAATCTGAAAGTCTGCAGTTAAAGCACATCTTGTTTGTTTCATTTCAAAGCCATTGTGGTGGTGAACAGAGGCCAAAATATGAAAATTCTGTCAATGTCCCAATATTTATGTACCTGACTGTGTGTGTGTGTGTGTGTGTGTGTGTGTGTGTGTGTGTGTGTGTGTGTGTGTGTGTGTGTGTGTTTTTAAAGCAATTTATTTTTCTCACAGATAATTTATCTGCTGCCATCTGACACCATGAGACTAAAAGAATAATTTTGTGCTCTAAAGAGCAAATATCCTTTGTATCATTCACAGACAACCTTCCTGTTTAATGTTACATAATAATTATTTTTATTTGATTGAAAGTGGAACCGCCCCACACACAAAGTTGAAGGTGAATCAATTTTCAATGTGCCTCAGCATAGATCTATTGGCTTTGGAAAACAACATGGCCGACCCCTCTGTGTCTAGGTGACAGATCTGCTTTTATACTTAGCAGAGGTTAAATTAAATCTTAAAACGTACGCAGTGATTCAATGGTACTTTTTCACTATTTTGTAAATGCCATTTGGGTTCCCCTGATATTCAGATTTGCAATCCTGTTGTGAACCACATGTATTTGTGTCCCAGGAAAATGGCACACAATCACAGGGCTAGATTTCCTAAGCGGTGACTTGGACCTGGCTGCTTATACACTGTGTATACCAGTATAGCCAGTATACAAAACAAAATGGCCGACTTCACAGATCATTACGTTGTTGCCATGCATTTAAAATCTGTCTCTCAGACATTTTTCTTTCTCTGAATCCAGGAGATTACTTTGGAATCCTGATGGAAAAGAAAGTGACTGGCTTCCCGTTTAATATAATGGAGAATCCTATGTACTGGGGAAGTACTGCCAATTACCTGGGACTGGCCCTCCTGTAAGTACAGCATCATTCAAAATATTACCTAGCCAGCAGGTGGCTGCTTTTTTCCCGCCAGTTTTCTGCTGCTGAATTCCAGCATGTGCACCATAGTTACCTTCTAATTAAAGCAGCAGAGAGCTGTTGAGTGCAAACCCTTTTTTTATGGCGCAGCAAGCAGGATAATGCAGAGATGAGGAAAAACACGCAGACATGATTACAAATAGCGCAAGTTTTAAAAAAAAAAAGCATTTCTCTGAGCTGGTTTTATTGTTGTCGCTCATTGGGCCTTAATCAAATGTGGTCGCTATTTCACTATTCACACAGTTGAGCAATTATTGGTGGGCAGCGCATGCATCTTAGCCACAATACGCACGTGCGCCGATTGAATCGCTATCAAATGCGATTATAGTGAGGATTTATTCGCTAATGATTGACAGACAGGTGCCGTTTTGTGGGAGGTAATGGAGTTGCGTCAAAAACGCGGGCGTGTCATGATCGTTTTCGGGGTGTGTAACTGCCTACAACTGCGATCCCATACGCAGAAAATGTGGCGCCATCGTCTCAGTTCCCTAGGCCATAGGATTACTCAGATGGTCGATTATTGAAGGATCGGCGACCACCACTGCACATATCTACGCATTTACTTGGACCTGTGAGGCCGCCGGTGGGGTATTATCTCCAGGTGGCTGCATGCATTAGCATATTCTCGCCACGGCAGCTGCGTACAAAATGGCAGCTGCTCATGTATTACCATTTGCTTCTGAATCAGTCCCGATGATATGTGCAGATACTTTTAAAAGGCAGCTTGTTATTTATATAGCGTCTACATATTACACAACACAGCTAATGGAGGACATTTAATCCTTCACATCAGTCCTTGCCCCAGTACAATGTATAACCTATATTCCCTACCTCACACAATGGGGTTTATTTTGTCAGCAGCCAATGAACCTACCATTATGTCTGTGGATTGTGGGAGGAAACTACCCGAACTCCGGGAGAACATTCAAAACGCACAAAGAGCTGGAATTGAACCCATAGCCCCAGCGATGTGAAGCAGCAATGCGAACCACTTTGCCACTGTGTTGTGCATACAGTCTCTGCAGCAATGTAACTCGAGCATTCATTTAGCAGACTGAGGTTACTGAAGTGTGACAAAGGGACAGTACAGATGTGTCCACATACACCTAGCCTCAGTACTACATGTTGCGTGAGACGCCTGGCGCGAGTGAACCCCGCCGAGCGGTGTAGCGTAGCTAATTTTTTCTTTCAATCTGCATCTTATTCTCACCGTAGCTGCAGCAAAACACCACACAGTCTGTACCAGAGACGCCGGGCTGCGACTTTAACCGCACAGAATTTAGTTTTAAATAGTACAAAGTCGGAGATGAAGCACAACAGGCGAGAAAAAAAGACGCGGCCGCTGCACGGTAGCACTATGTATACAGATTTAGACTCATTCACCCACAGATGTACAAATGTCACATATCAAATGAATCCGTGCAGTCTCATTAAGCAATTTTGTTTCATCGCATTGCGAATAAGACGCATATTCGAGCAAAAACGACGCTCTTCGCAAGCCGAGTCGCACCGGACCTGGTGCGTCGAGAGGGGCTGTTTGGTGTGACTGCGGCAATAGTGTATGAGGTCACATCTGTACTTGAGCTTGCAGAGATCGGGTGCCATCATTCACTGTTAATTTATTTTGGACTTATGTTGCACTTTGGTATGTAAGCACAAAAAACCAGTGTCACTTACTTTCATCATTATTATGAGCCATAATTGAGATTAAACACAGTAGTATTTTAGGGAGGGGGAATGGGCGAGCAGATTGGACTTATCGTGACATTTACGCTTTTGCTCAGTGCGCCTCTTTGCAGACGTCGGCACATTACTAGCTCGAAGAGTCCTCTCGTGGAAAGGGTTCATCTGTACAAGGCGTTTGCACTGCACATTTTGTTCATTTTTTAAATTAGCTCCAAATGTTTTTCTGCGCTGTCTCCTTGAAGAAGCCTAAAAATACTCAAAGAACCCCCTTACATGAAAGAACGTTCATTGTATCAATATTGTCTAAATATTGTTTTTTTCATTGTGAGTGTGGTGGGGGGGGGGGGACTAGAATATTTTTAACACACCCATGGTGGTGAGCGTAAATCGAGCGGGTTCTACTCATAGGCCGTGAGTTAGAGTAGCACGCAATTTTCGGAAACAGAGTGATCTTGCAATAGTTTAAGCAAACTGTCGGTCGCAAGAATGTGCGGAAAGGGCGTGATCACTTGTAGGAAAAGGGTCCTTGTGGGCGTGTAGACAGAATTGCAGGCTCTTCTGAGCTTTGCATATGCGTTTGCGTTTCCACGCCTCTCAGAATCTGTCCCGTAGGCAGCGTTAAATAATATTGAACTCCTATAGATTGTTTCAGTATCTCAGAGAACATATCTGATCAATAACTAACGTGAAACTTCTAGAACCGATTTAACTTTCCCCAGGCGCTAAATAGTCTGTTAATAGAATTGTTCTAAGCACAGATGGTGTGTAAGGCCGCTAATTGAGCAAAGTACATTGTCTAATTACTGTTCTCATTAGCTGATTATGAACTGATTTAATGTATATCACCATCCAGTTACAGTAACGAGTACTTCGTAGCATGGGGAAAACGCCAGTGTTTCGCGGATGGGCTGTAATGAATTAATGCCTTCTAACCAAACCAAACTCGGCCTTCGGGGACTCGGCACAGTTAGTCAATTAGAGCAATCAGCAGGCATGTAAATTTGTTCTTGTTTGCATCAATAAATCAGGGACCTGATAGGGATATGTATTAGCTGAAACGAGAATTGCTGACAGCTGCCCGTATAAGAACGAGCTGTAATGGAAATCAGACTGTGTCCCAATAACGCTGTATGAAGTCTGTTCTGTGGAAGCGGTTGTACCTGTTAATCGGAAATTTTATTTTATGCGAATGTAAGGCTGATTATGATTTGACGTTGCTCCCAACGCCAGTGGCGCTGCTTGTCATATGCACTTGTGTTTGACATATGGTGATTAACTTACTGTCGGGGAGGGAGTTCTTTGGAGGACAGCAAATCAGTGGAACAGCGGCATTTAGAAAATGGCGTCGCAATGCCGACCACAAATGGGATAAGATTATTGGAAGCATGATGGGATAAGCTTGTATATTCTATGCATATTATGACGGAGATCAGCATAGTTGTGTTTTTCCACTAAAACTTAAATATACATGGATAATTATTTTAAAAAATAAAATAAATCTATCGTATATATAAAATTAATTGGTCTGTTTGTTTGTCCGGCTATGCATTCGGACACTCCTGCACAGATTGGGATGAAACCGAGGGGAGGTGGTCCAGTTGGATCCTGGACGGGTTTTACGGGGGTTAGGGTCCTGGTCGGACCTCCCGTTGGTGTGTTCGCTGGGGAGAACTTTGATCCGAGGAGCCTGTTCTGAGCCTTCCACTGGATGGATTTGGATGAAAACTTCAGAGTGGTAACATTGGATCCCAGAAGACATACTAGTAGGTTCAGGTCCCGGTCGGACCTCCCGTTGGTGTACGCTGGGCAGAACTGTGACCCAGGGAGCCTGTTCTGAGCCTTCTACTGGATGGATTTGGATGAAAACTTCACAATGGGGTGGCAATTGGTCTGGGGTGCCTAATGGAATGGTTGGGGTCCCGGTCGGACCTCACGGCTTCGTGCGCCAGTCAGAACTTTCCTCATGGGTGTGTTGGAAGAGCTGCTAATTATTTTTAAAATGTTGACCGTTACATTCAACTCATTGATAACTTAATAACTTGAAGATTTAAACCCGGGTACGTCAGCTAGTCTATTATAAGCAGCCATTCTAGCAGAAGAGAACAGAAATCCATAAGATATCCATTGTCTAGAACCATGCCTTTCTTCTTGTCTCTGATAATAAGCAAAGATATAACCCAGGCGCTGGAGAGTTAGAAAATCCTTCCAGTCTCAATATGGTGCAGCGAGGTAATCACCCTCATAAATCGCAGAACAAATGTATAAAAGAAACCACCATAGAGTTTGGAAGTACCAATAAATCACACTCAAATCAATTGAAATAAAATGAATATTTAATAAAAAAATATTTAAACCTATAACATTAGCAGCTGACATTAGACATACATATAGGAATAATAGTAATTATAATAATAAAAGCACTCATCAGATAGTCCCGGGGTATGAACCACTGCAGTGATTAATGACTTGGTTATTTCTACAGAGAGAAAGTTGCGGTCTCTATTACAAATATATATTTTTTTATTACTGACTGTAATAGAGACTGCAACTTACTCTCTCTAGAAATAAGCAAGTCATTAATCACTGTAGTGGTTCATACCCTGGGACTATCTTATGAGTATTATAATTACTATTATTCCGACATGTATGTCTGTGTCAGCTTCTTGTCTCTGATACAGAGACACCGCAATAGACCCACAAATGCCATTCGCACATTTTGCGCAATTGTGGACCGGGCTCCTAGATACATAAGGCGGCATATGGACAGGTCTGTCTTAACAGCAGTGCTGGCCCCTGGGCAAAGCAATGCACTGGGGCCCCTATTAAAAAATCCTCTGCCGTGGATGGGATGCTATCGGTGGAGGCTGTGCCAGGGCAAGGGGGTGGGGTGTGTTGGCTATCGGCAGAAAAACAAGTAATTTACAGGAAAAAACACAAGTCACAGTCTGCCCCCAGTAGTGGCCCCCCCTGTGCATTTCCCCCAGCAGTAATCCCCCCTATGCAGTGTCCCCAGTAGTAGTCCATCCTATGCAGTGTCCCCAGTAGTAGTCCCCCCTATGCATTGCCCCCAGTAGTAGTCCCCCCTATGCATTGCCCCCAGTAGTAGTCCACCCTATGCAGTGCCCCAAGTAGTAATCCCCCTATGCAGTGCCCCAGTAGTAATCCCCCCATACAGTGCCCCTAGTAACAACCCCCCATATAGTGCCCTTAGTAGCGCCTCCAAATATACAATGCCCCCTTTAGCGGCCACCATCCCCATACAGTGCCCCCAGTAGCGCCCCACCCTATATAATGCCCCCCGTAGCACCCCCCCATGCTCTGCGAGTCCCCGTGCCACCTTACACACACTAAAAATAAAGCAACTTACCAGATCCCCAGTCCTGCTGACGACCGCCGCTGTCCACTCCTCCGGGCCCACTCTCGCTCTGCACTATGGGATGGGAGAAACGTCATGACGTCTCTCCCATCACCCGCTGCAGGGGGAGCCGGAAGGCGAAGCTCATGAGTGAGCTCCAGCCGGTTCCCTCCGTGGACGACGCAGCAGCCAATGAGTCTGTCTGGCGATCTCTCACTGCGATCTGCCCTACACTTTGGGCTCGGGGGACACTAGCAGAGGTGCAGCAGCGGCTATGGGCTCCTGCACCACAGCGGGCCCTGGTGCAATGCACCGGCTGCACCCCTGGTAGTTCCCTCCTCCCCCTGAGCTGGTACAGCCTCTGCCTCCTCCCCATGCAGGACTATCAGCTGTGGCAGCTATGCGATGGGGGAGGGGGGGGTTTGGTAGGGGTGCTATCGGCCATGGGCCCTTGGAATCCTGGGGCCATTGGGCAACTGCCCATTTAGCCTATAGGTAGAGATGGCTCTGCATATGGGTCTACAAGCCAAGCTGATGGCAATTATTGATTGTGGTCTATAAAACACATGCAGCTGCACTCTTTTGCGGGAGGTTTGTATGTTTGATACATAAGTGTGTAATTACTTGCATGAATAAATAAATAAAAGTAGATAATGTTGCAAATGCAGTACATACCATAAGGTTTGCTGCTCACAAATAACCCCTATATACTTTCTGCTCTGTACAACCTGATTATGATCAACGCAAAATCATGAGACCCCTAACCATTTAACAACAACAATACACTTAGGGGAGATGTCCATTTTTTAGAAGTCTCGATACAAGTGGAGATGTTACCCATAGCAACCAATCAGCTTCTGCCTATCAGTTTGTAGAGTGTACTTGATAACTGCTGGATAGAAGCTGATTGGTTGCACTTCTAAGCTCTTTAGAAGGCATGAAACATCCTTCCCATAAGGTTTAAACAGATCCTCTCATGTACATATGGAATTACATTATCAGGGTGTTTGCCTCTCCTATGACCCTAGAAATGTAGATTAAGGAAATGTAGCGCAAATAAGGAGGGAGGTGCTGCAAGGTAAATGCACAGGAGTATACACCCGAATATAATACTCAATTAGCATACATGAAACAAAAAGTGGTACATTAAAACCAAAAAGCGCTCCCCACTCAACATGTATAGCAAATAGGACACCTCTGTGTTTCCACAATCACGAGAAGTATAAAAAGCATGTAACAAATGTAAGACTGCATCCAGCCCCCGTCCACGTGTCGACATCCACACCCAGATGTATCATGGAAACAGAGGAAGGACCAATTGATGTCCGAAACGCGTTAAGCGGCTCTCACCCTCTGAACTGATTGCATTGTTTACAGCCTCCTCTTGTGGACTTCATCCTTAGAGGATCTCTATATCCGGAGTAGCGGTTCCACTGTTTCCATGATACATCTGGGTGTGGATGTCGACACGTGGACGGGGGCTGGATGTAGTCTTACATTTGTTACATGCTTTTTATACTTCTCGTGATTGTAAGTGCAAATTTGTCATTAAAAGCTTATATTGTTTGAGACATACTGCACTATTATTCCACTTTTTTTATTCCTCCATGCATATGGAATTACCTTAAGGGAAAATTAACCAACACCTCAATAGAGAAGCTTAATAGTGGATATCCAGAACTTGGGATTACTAAATACCATTCATATTGGTGACTATTGCCCCCTTTTTTTGTGTGAAAACACAGTGGTGTCCTATTTGCTATACATGTTGAGTGGGGAGCGCTTTTTGGTTTTAATGTACCACTTTTTGTTCTTCCATGACCCTGACACCCTCATTAAGCCCAGGTAACATCTACCACAATGCTGTCAGCTTCAATGTAACTACTCAGCCAGCTCCATAGAGGAAGCCCTCATCATATTGCATCTGTGCCTATGAGGTTGAACGAGCATCATACACGTTAACGAGCATCCTTATAAGTATGAGAAGTGGATCAGATCAGCGTCTTGGGCACAAGATTTCACAGACGTCTTATCCAGTCACATCTGCAGAAGATTATTGGGGACGTGACGATTGTCCAGTGATAATGACCAGGAACCATTGTTTTATAAAGCGTCAGTACGACGTCGTTTTGCATTGAAATTGTAAGAGAGAGACGCCTTATGTGTCCTTTTTTCCCATTGCTTCCTAATTAGCTGAAGATTTTTGTTGATTTGCTATATAACTGTTACGTCATGTTGTTATATAAATCAGCAGCCGACGTTACTGAAGTGGTGATTATATTTATTTATAGCTGGGTGACCTGTGAAACAATATAACAATCTCACTGATCTTCTTCTGAGTGTTTGATGGTTCATACCCATCCAAAAGTCCCGAAATACAATGGCCGTCGTTTACAAAGAACACTTTGTTGTCCACCATTTTGTCTGAATGGGCCGCCCAGTGCGCATGTTCTTCTCCTCTCAGGAGGTGCCTAAGAAGAAGCCTAGGCGCCTGACTCAAGCGCAGTTGGCCGATGTTTTAAGTACCGCGCACGCGTCCTGGTTGTTACCGCACCAATACACCGAACAAATTTGGACACAGGGATTGTGGATTTTAGTGGGCGTTCCTGGAAGGTAATGGGGGTGTGGCTAGGCAGATGTGGGAGTGTCTCTGACAGCGGCTGCATCTGAAGACATACAACCACTCACACAGTACGCCATACTCATACGGAGAAACAGTACCTGCCTTAGAGCTGGTGCAAGTTCCCATGGTGCATCTAAAGACGCACCAAGATGGATTTGCACCGCCGCAAGACGCTTCAAGTGGAGCTCAGCTTTGTAGAAATGTGTAGTGGCATTTGCATAAAGACGCAGCTACGCGCGATTTAAAATCAGGCGCCAGGCATGCGGAGAGGTGGAAAAATCGGAAGCGACGCACTCTGCAACAGATCATCAGCGCCCGGCCTCCTTTTACTAGCACCAGTTTTATTCTATATAAACTTTTCCTTTTTCCTCCTAAAATACTACCGGTTTTTGTTACTTCATTTTACGATGAGAGCGAGTTGTGTGTATTATACTGCCCATTGCGCACCTGGAAAAGCGCTTCACCGCCGAAGCACAACATAAAGTATTCTCCATGCATATAAATATATATATTGGTCATAAACCAGCTCCATTATGTCAACAGTGCGTGTTTCAGCCCCTTTCAATTATTTAGGGGAGTTTGGATTCAATAGCAAGACACATCCCACACAACAAGCGGTTACTGTATAACCCGCCCTCCCCACACGTCAGTCACCCACCAGTTACCCCACCCACTTCCCTCCATGCTACATGGGGTACAGAAATACTTCTGGAGTTTGACCTTGTAATATCCATCGGACACAGGGTGGGCATCAAAATTATGGATAGACATTTTTAATATGGGACTGGGAGACTGTGACATAGTGTAGCCCTAAAGGTTTCCTGCACTACATGCTGACCATTGCCTCAAAATCATTTAGGGAAGCCTCAACAATAATTACTGAGATTTTACTCATTACCAGACAATTTGGGTACATATAGCGTCCGTGCAGTCTCTTCCCAGAAGGCTAGATGAGTGATTTGAGAGAGCTACGTAGATTTTGCACTGAGGGTGATGGATATAACCAGGATCTACAGATAGGGCCATGTCTGTTCATGATAGGGAACAGAAGGAGATGGAGTGACAGGAGTGCACTGATTAGGATCTAAAGCCTCCAGGTCTTCCTCATGTCCAACTTTCTAAGCTTCAGTTCTAGTAGGGAGATCTCATTAAGGGTGATTCGGTAGCTTTTGCTGCTCCGCCACGTCATCAAATATCACTGAAATAAGTTTAAATAACTTTGTAAGTGTACCGACCAGTATGGAGGCATCCTAATAGAAAATGGGGAGCGGTGACTATAGCCAATCTCAGGCTCTTTAAACAATTTTGGACCTGTGATGTTTCCTGTAATAAAATAAATGATCCCTATGGACTTTTTGCTCTGTACTAGCCCATTATAATCCAGCATAAGAACATCTGATGGCTGACAATTTACCGACAACCGGGGCAGCAACAGATCCTCTCTTGCACATATGGAGTTACATTATCAGGATGTTTTTCCTCTCCTTTGACCTTACATGACCCTGACACCCTCATCGAACTCAATTAAGCCCAGGTAACATCTACCACAGAGCTGCCAACTTCAATCTAACTGCTCAGCAAGCTCCATAATGGAAGCCCTCATCGTACTGCCGCTCTGCCTGTAAGGGTAAGCGAAAACCATACACGTTATACACGTTAACAAGCAGCATTATAAGTATGAGAAGTGGATGAGATGAGGACACGCAGTGTCTTGGGCACAAGAGTTCAGAGAAGGCTCGTGCAGTCACATCTGCGGAAGAGTACTGGAGATATTCCAATTTTATAGGATTACTTCCCAGAAACCATTGAAGCATCAGTTCGAGGTCGTTCATATTGAAGTTTTAAGAGGAAGCAGTAGAGCACCGGGGTACATTATCTCATTCCTTTGTTCCTAGATTTATTTATAAAATAATAGGCTTTATGCAAGATGACGCTCACAGTGTAACTTTGCTGTGACAGTCGGCTGTGTTTGTCAGGATGGCAGACAGCTGTTCCAAAGTTTCTTTAAAGCGAACACAGGGCCTGATTCAAATAGGTACGCAATGCTGATAATTGCGCTGTTGAGCGATTATTGGCTGACTGCGCAGGTGTCACAGTCGCACTGCGAACGCGTAAAGGTACCTTAGCGAGGCCGCTCACAGTGAGGTTTTCTTTGCAAAGCGATTGACATTCAGGGACCGTTTGGGGACGATTACGGGGAGTGGTTGTAAGATCGCAGGTTAGGTGTGTGTTTTAACCTACAACCGTGTAGCGTGTTTGTCCCCTGTAGATGCTGGACGTAAGCTCTCTGGTTTGTGCAGGGTCCCAAAATTAGAGAATCCCAACAGGAGCAAAGTAAATTTACATAAGCTCCAAATAGCACCAGTGGTGTACCGGCTAACGCGTTTCTCTGTCATGAGACAGCTTCCTCAGAGGCAAACCTCTTCCAGCATCTACAGGGGACAAACACCCTACAGCAGTGATTCCCAACCTCGGTCCTCAAGGCACACTAACAGTCCTGGTTTTAGTGATATCCATGCTTAAGCACAGGTGGTTAAATCAAAATAATTAAGGTACTGATTAAGTCACCTGTGCTCAACTATGGCTATCCTTAAAACCTGGACTGTTAGTGTGCCTTGAGGACCGTGGTTGGGAACCCCTGCCCTACAGCCTAGGTCCATACAGGCTGCAACCAAGTTATAGCTATTGTGAAAACCCCTAATCTGGGACTGGATCCTAGGAATTCTGTGACTAACATATATTATATATCAAGCAGTAATAATGAAATAGAACACAACCAGGTGTTGAATCACTATATCTCACAACATTTCTTTACAACAGCTATTATTGCATTGTATTTTATTGTTCGTTTAGAGCATGGCTTAAGTGTATTGTATGTTTATGTGTCAAACGCATATTGAATGTTTTGGGGCATATTTGATTGGTTGCGAGAACAGCAAAAATCCCGCACCCGCTGGGTTTTGCCTGCAGGTGTGGGATTTTTGATATTTAATCAGGAGCGGGGTTTTCGATTTTTTGAGTGCCGGGAGGTTTTTTTTTTTGCGCACCTCCAGAGCACGACCAATTTTTCCTAAAATCCATAATTGTAGGAAAAATGGTCGGGAAATGCTCTGGGACCCCGGTGGCATCCCTCCTAATGACTGATTAAGCAATGGAAGTTTCCAATTAGCTTAACTAGTCAGTCATTACTCACCTTCCGAAGAGCTGTCTTCTCCCTCCAGCTTCGGGACTCGGTCTCCTGCAGCAGCGGTGAGTATGTCAAGTATGTGGCCCCCGGTCTGTGTGTCCTAAGTTTAAGCATGTCCTCCCTGTAATGGGTGCTGGGAGAACTACATCTCCCAGCAGTCCTTGTGCCTCCCTGCAGACCCTGGAGCCTCCCAGCAGCCCCCTCCCCAGTGAAATGATGGAGAGGAGGGCATCGGGAGTCGTGGAGACCACCGGGCAGGTAAGTAATTTTTTTTGTTTGTTTACGCGGCGCAGGGTTTTCAGCCCTGAAAACTTTGTGACCCCTTATTTTTATAATCGGATAATGCGAGTATCTGGAGCGCACATACCGGCAGTAATTCAAAATTGGGCGTGAGGGGCACATGGTTTTTTCCTCGCTAAGCCTCGCCCCCAATTAAATATGCCCCGCAATGAGGAAAATAAACATGCTAAACTTTTAACCTTTGAAACCAACACACGGCTCTGTGGTACTTTATTAATGTTGTTAACATTTTTAGTGTAGTTATAGATCTATATAATGTAATACTCTACAGCGCCCTTTTATTGCTCTTTTTTAATTGAGGGCAAGTCAACAGAACTGTGGACTTAAATATACAGTACCTTAAAATGTGTACCGAATATAAGGCTGACCTACGTGTGCAGTGATGATACAGGCGGAGATATACATTTTCTCAGTGCATGCCGTTTTAGAGCAAAATACTCACCATTTACATGCCGCTCTGCCCAGTATGTATAGTGGGATCGTATGGATGGCAGTGACGAGGACATCATCACCCAGCTTTAGTTTGGCACCATTTCTGGAGAGCGGGCTTTGGTACAGGCGTTACAGCGACATGGAAGGACCCAACCTGACCCATATAATCTGTACGCTGGGTCTGAACTCGGACACCGTGAATCTGTCACTTTCCTGTCCCCATTGTTCATAGGAAATGGAAACATTTAATAAGAAATGGGTCAAGGACTTTAACCGTATTCTCTTTGGTAGGGTAACAGGAAACGAGGGCGGCTGGCAGGCTCCCCTGCGTTCAGTCTTGGCTCTCTGCAGATGGATATAGATTTGAAATGTTCTCATGAAGGAAAACTGTAACTTCACTGCAGATATAAGCGCATTCCAGGCTACACTTCCAGGGGGGCTGAACCAGTGGTTCCCGAACTTTCTGAGATCATGGAGCCCAAAAGTCACCAAAAATGATGAAATGAAGTAAATCGTGCTTACCAGTCATCCGTAGTAGGGTCCGTTATGTGGTGGCGGGCAGGGTGGTGCTTCATCTCATTCACATATTTAATGGTTGGCAGCCACCAGCACTGGTTTTGCCTCTCACATGGACATAAATCATTTAATTTGGTCCTGGACCAACATCCCATGGCAGCCTTGTAAGTGCCCTGTGGCACCCCAGTTTGGGAGCCTTTGGCTTAACCAATATTCGGCCTCTCAGTTTCCAAAGTACTAGAGAGAAAACCTAGGTGTGAGGTACAGAGTGCTGTCCCTAGCTTGTAGTTAATTGAGATGCTACATTCTGATGCACAAATATTGATTAAGGTTTAAGGGGAGATGTGCTATCAAGCCTCGGGGGTCTATGTACTAAGCCTTGGAGAGAGTTAAAGTCAACGGAGATAAATTACCAACCAATCGGCTCCTAACTGTCATTTTTTAAACACGGGGGATATGGATGTCCCGGCGATTTGGGGGAGGAGCGGTTGATACCGCTCCCCCCCAATGTATTAATGTGGGCTTGGGTGGTAAATAACAGGGGCGCACGGCAGCTGTCGTTCCCCTATCACCACAGCAGGGACAGCACAGTCCCTGCTGCCGGGCTCCACATGAGATCTTGCGCATGCCCATTGGAGCTGGGGCGGGGATCGCCGGCGGAGGGAGTTTTCACCTTTTCTCTGTAAAGAGGCGAAGCAGGAAGAGTTATAGTGGCACGATGCATGCCGCTATAATGCATCCTCCCCACAGCCTGTAAAGTGACAGTTAGGAGCTGATTGGTTGGTACTTTATCTCCATCCACTTTATCTCTCTCCAAGGCTTAGTATATAGACTCCTTGGAAAGAGATACAATGGAGAAGTTGCCCAAAGCAACCAATCAGCTTCTAACTGTCATTTTATCTAGCACAGTCTATGAAATGACAGTTTGAAGCTGATTGGTTGCTATGGGCAACTTTTTTATCTCAGGGGTTTATTTATCAAGCAGTGAAAAACTTAGTGAAGCGGACCAGTGGAGGAGTTGCCGCTGACAACCAACAGCTTTGAAGTAACATTTATTAAGTACAGTACAGTACAGTCTATAAAATAATAGGTAGGAGCTGATTGGTTGCCGTGGGCAACTTTTCCACTGGTCTGCATCACTAAGTTTTTCACTGCTTGATAAATTAACCCCTTCAGGGCCTCATTTATCTACGAGTTTTATCATTCAAAACTCGCTGCGTATGATATTTGGTGCTCTAGCCAATCAGCTCCCAACTGTCATTTTTCATACAGGTGACAGTTGGGAGCTGATTGGCTGGAGCACCATTTATCATACACAACAAGTTTGATAAATCTCCCAAATCTGAAATTGCTGATGTCTACATTTTTGCTGCAGCGCAGAGGTTTGTAGAGCAATATTCACAGGGGAGCAGAGGTTTGCAGGGCAATATTCACAGGGGAGCAGAAGTTTGCAGAGCAATATTCACAGGGGAGCAGAGGTTTGCAGAGCAATATTCACAGGGGAGCAGAGGTTTGCAGATACAGAAAGGAGAAGTGCAGGCATGCCCACTGAAATACGGAAACACTGATTATTACATAGAGCGGTGAAAAAAATAAAATGTCATTTTGCAAAGCCAGGTAATTATAATGAGATAAAAGTTCTGAGAGCGGGTGCATCTTCAGCTGTGCCCCCTCTACCAAAGGACCAGTTCTGTACCAGCCCACAGTTGTCGGAGACGGAGTCTTGTCCTATACTTGCAATGAGACGGAACACTTCCTTTAGACAAAGTACTCTTAATTAAAAATAATAATAATAATAAATTGTCAGCAACCTTTATACTGCCCATTATGCGGGGACTATCGGGGAAGAGCAAAGTTGCTCTGGTTAGTGCCATCTGGAAGGAGCGGGGTGTGGTGGTTTCGGCGCTCCTTCCTCCTCCTAGAGGCACTAGCCTCGAGCTAACCAGTCATAGGCTGGTTCTCAGTATAGGAGTAGCACCCCATTCTTTGTAGTCTTCCTGTTATAGCACGGAGGCTGTTTGAGGACTTTGGTAAGGAGAGGGGTGACCTGATTCAGACCCGGTTGCAAGCGCTGAGCGCTCGCAACCAGGTCGATGGTGGCCCAGAGCGCATGCGCACGACGGAGCCGGCTATGTCGTGCGCATGCGCGAGACCCCGGATAGCGACGGGCAAGCCATCGCTCCGGGTCTCGCACCAAAGGGGGCGTGCTGTCGATGTTGGGTGACAGCAGGCCCCCTTTGGTGGGCGGGCCGGGGGGGTGGCTGCCCAGACGGAGGCGTTCCCATGAGAACGCCTACCGTCTGGGGGCGGCCCCACTGACATCACAAGTGATGTTAGTGGGAGTGCTTTCGGCTCTGTTAGAGCCGAAAGCTCTCTGGGGCTTGCGGCAACGAGACCCTACCACAGGGGTCTCATCGCAAGCCCGATGGTCGCGATGGTCTTTCTGGCCACTCGCTATAGCTGTGAGTGGTCACCCACAGCTATGCGAGCTGCCAGGATGCTGTTCTAAAAAAAAAAAAGACCGGCCCTGATTCAGAGCGAGCGCTCTGTCAGAGTGACCAGCTCTGAATCAGGGCCGGTGTTTTAAATTTTTTACATAATTCAGGATACAGAACATGGGATCAGTATTTTAGGACAAAAAGTGAAATGTTTATTCAGTTGAAAGGTGGTGCTAAATGGCTGGCAGGTTGTACATTGACATGACGTTTACAATGCTCCCACCTAAAGGTGCCTCTGACTACAGGAGAGCTTTCATTTTGCAGAGGCTATTCCTGAGGGAAAAGAATGGACCTGCTCCTTTATCTGCCCTCGGAGGTGGACTGAGGCACACTGGGGCAAGCTGATTTGCAGTGCACATTTATTGCACTTTGCAAACGAGCTCCTGTGGGTTTCTTATTTTGTAAATCCTTTGTTTCAAGCACAAGTCTTATTTTAAGTATCAGGAATGATTCCAGTAAGATCTAGTACCCAACAAAAGGGTTTAAAGAAAAACTATTTCCTTTAATTACTACTTAAGCTTGTGGAATTTTCATTAGATTCAGCGCAGTCTGGGAGATGAATATTAATCTGCTGAAAGTACTCTCGGATTATTATGGAGAAGTGTGATAAACATGCAGTTTATAAATAGAAATGATTCTGTCATCACACATCTCTCCTTGCCGGGCGCGTTTCGTCTAAACTGGCGCATTTCTCGCCATAATTCTGTCATAGGATTTGCATTTCACTTTTTGCACACAGACGGTGGAGTGCTACTCAGTATATCCATTCCCCCCAGAACGAGCAATGAGCCACAATACTTAAGGTGCCCACACACATACCGATATACTTACGATCCGACGATGTGTCCGATTTCCCTTGAAACTCTCCCCGGCAGCTCAGCACACGATATGCTGTCCAGACTTTTTTTAGTGCATTGTGTCCTAGATTGTCAGATCTGCCGTACAGCACGGCAGATCTGAAGATGCGATGTGCGACCACGATTTGGGCATTTTTTACCCGGTCTGTCGTTCCGATGTGTCGGATCAGCCAGATCGGGGAAAAAATCGGTGTGTGTGTGTGTGGGCAGCTTTAGTGCTGCGAATCACACAAACATTCAGTTGGCTAGGGGCTTCTTTTAGGTTAATGTGGTCGGGCCGTTTTGTGAGTTGAGTCTGGCCCTGCATCCATCCCTCACTAGATTGCTGAGCTCTACTAAATAAGTCACGTGCTTTATAAATTGCATCGCAGCCTCCCATGTGTACCACGAGGCTACTTGGCTTTACATCTGTGTGCCTGGATGTTCTGCCCTGAGTACAACAAATCGCTGGCCTATCCTCCACCCTCAAGAAACCTGTGGGCACTGGTGGACAGTGCAAAACCTTACTGGTCAAATCTAAAGCTGTGTACACACTAGACGATATTTTGAACAATTTATTTGACCAATACCAACGCATTGGAACGACAAATCATTCAAATCGTCCGGTGTGTACATGCTATCACAGGGGCGTATCTATAATGGGTGCAGGGTGTGCGGGGGCCCATAGAATTACTTACCTCTCCGGAGTCCCACGTCTGCGTGGGGGTCCGGCCCTGTAAAAACGACTGGAAAATGCCCGCTGCGGCCATTTTCACGTTGTTTGCTCATGCGCAGTACAGGGAAAGTGCCCGTCACGCCCATTTTCCCAGTGACCAGCGCATCCTCCATAGACTCTGGGCGCACTCTAGTGCCCAGTCTTTAACTATGGCGCTGGCCGCGCACAGCTCAGTGCGCTGCTGGCCGCCGGACAGAGAGGAGGGGGCCCGTGTTGGAGACTGCACACGGGCCCCCCTCCTCTCTAGAAACGCCCCTGCTCTATCACGATGCCGATGCACGGTCCCGCGGGTCGCTGAACGCATCTTCAGATCTTTTGTACATGCAGGAAGATTTGTCAATCTTGTTCATGATTCCCCTCAGATTGTGCAGTGTGTACGCACTACCGAACGATCAGGCGATATGATTACATTATATAGTTAACAGTCTAACCACCAAATGATGCATGATATATATCGTTTGGTCATTGGTAAGATTGCCCGGTGTGTATGCACTATATCGTTTGCCCGGGAGTTCAAGGGAAATCGTTGACGACATTGCATCGTTTGCAAGTCGGCTAATGTGTACCCAGATATAGTGCAACCCCCTACCACTTCCAAACTAGCCTTTTTTGGGGGGTTTTGGGGGTTTTTTTAGATACGTCTTCAATTTTTTTCATTTTTGTCTTCGTTTGGCCACGCGTTACTCATGAGATTGAGGGAACGTTGTGACTGTTCTTCATAAATCTTTCTCTGGAACCATATCTGGAGTTACCGGTTCAGGAGAACTCTGCAACATTTTCATCTGAGCTTCAACTAAATTTAAACTTTTAGGTGGCATTCTGTAAGAGATATACGTTTATGATGCCAGCGGTCATAATGCCGGCCGCCGGCATCTAGACTACAGAATCCCGGCGAGGGTTAACTAACCTACGCCGGGAGACCGGCGCTCGGCATCCCGATCGAAGGGATGCCGTGCACCGAGCGCGGACAGCCGCGGGGGGGAAGGATTAGGTTTAGGGTTCCCGGGCGGTACTTACAGTTATGCACCCCCCCCTGGAGGTTAGGGTTAGGCATCCCCCCGGGGGACTTAGGTTTAGGCGGCGGGGAAAGGGGAGGGTTAGGTTTAGGCACTTACAGGGGGATTTAGGTTTAGGCGGCGGGGAAAGGGGGGGTTAGGTTTGGGCACTTACAGGGGGGATTAGGTTTAGGCGGCGGGGAAAGGGGGGGGTTGGGTTTGGGCACTTACAGGGGGGATTAGGTTTAGGCACGGTGGGGGAGGTTAGGGTTAGGCACCCTAAAGGAGGGTTAGGTGATGAGTTAGGTTAGTTTATACTTACCTTCTAGACGATCGGGATTTCCTTCCATGTCTGGTTGGCGCTGCTGGGATTTGAACCGTGCGGCCAGTGGTGTTTCATACCGAATCCCTGTAAGAAACGTTGTTTGTCAGCACAATGTGTGGAGCTTACGAGGGAATCTGGATGCCATAAAATGAGATTAGAACAGATAGACAACCGGAAAAGGTATGAAGGGAGAAGATCCCGGCGGCCCAAAGGGAGAAGATCCCGACAGGGTAGGTAAGTACCCTACCCCTCTCCCCCTCCTAACCTTCCCTTAGTGGTGCCTAACCCTAACCTACCCCTGAGGGTGCCTAACCCCCCCCCCTCCCAAAACCTAACTTTAACCCCGCTACGCTCTCTAAACCTAACCCCCCCATCCCTCGCGGTTAACGCTAAGGGCACCCCGGACTAACCTTGCTCGGGCTGGTGTCCGTCGGTATTTCAACGCCTATCTTAAGTTCCTTGTCGGCATTGAGACCGGCGGCATCGCGGCCGCCGGTCTCATAACTACATCCTGGACAACCCTGACGTTGGTGACTGGTATAGTTTGGGTCTGACCACTAATAATTTATCAGTGTGAAGCTTAAAGTGAGAGCGATGTAAAGCCAAAAATAGCTTCAATCTGTCACTATTACTACACAGCGATAGACTGTTCTCACCCAGCTTGGCACCGCAGCCGCTAACGATGGTCGGTAACCAGTGCGCGGTTGTCTAGGCGGAGTTGAAAAGAGCAGAAATGTGTCTCCTAATATTTGTTTAAATCACAGACCCCTGTGTCTGTGCACTCCAGACACCTTTTGTAGGTGTCACACAAAGGAATGAAAGCCTTAGCCGTACGTGGGTGTGTGCAGCATTTATTGAAGTAAATTTGTTCAGCCGCTACATTCCCAGAGTGCTTTTGAATTACAGGAGCTATTCCTTATGCCCTGTATTGGGTCACAGATGAAAGTTTGATTCTTCAGAACTGTGTGATGTGAGGAAGAAATGACCGACGTCCATCATGGATTTTTCAGAGAAAAGATTATCCCCCTGAGGCAGCGTAAACCAGAAAACCAGCGGGCTCTTTGCCGTTTGATTCATAGCCCCATTACATACAAGGGAACATATAAATTTTTCGGTTATACATCTGGTGAAAGGCTTCATCTTTCCTCAGAAAACTGGGGCTCTAAAAATAGTTGAAATGCTATTGCTATTTTCAGTTTCTGGTTTCTTTTTTTCTGAGAAGCCATTAGACCAAAAGAGCAATGTGAAAACACATACTTGCATTTGCAGCGTCACGGATGAGACCATGACGGTTATACGACGCAGCTCAACACCCCTGGATTAAAGGGAACTCGTGGAATGATGATGTTGGATTTTATACAGCTCTCTGTGCACCCATAATTTGAATTTGACAGAAAGTAAGCCGTTCAGAGGCTGCCAATAGCCTATAATTGTGCCGTAAATAGAGTACACAACTGTTTGGATTGTTTTAAGACGGGGCGAGACAGCCATGTTGTTAACGACAAAGCCTAACATGCCCTTCAAGCTTTATATACAACAGCGTATACTGTACAAGTGCGTCCTCAAACACTATTGCTGCAGTTGCGCCAAAGAGTCCATTGCAACGTGCCAGGTCCCGTGCAATTCGTCCTGCGTCTTTTTTTGACGGAAAATGCGTCTTAGGGCCGTATTCAATTCGAAGCGAAAAGTCCATTTTGGCGATACTTTTTCGTCGATGACGTCATTTTCGCCGATTTCATTTATCCCCGTATTCAATTAGCCCGACTTTTCGCCAGTGCAAAAAGTCAGTGCATCAGACCCGGCGAAAAAGTATCCCCATTGAATAGGTGGCGAGAAAAAGTGCAGAATCCACCCTGCACACCTTGGACAGCCCCCCCCCATAAAATTAAAAAGTACCTTAGGACACCCCAAAAAAGTACTTTCGTTTTGGGGGCGAAAAAAGACAAAGTTGGGGGACAAACTACTAAACTAGCAAAATAGTCGGGGGGGGTCCCCAAGTATGCCCCAGTGTTTTTTTGATTGCAGGTGAATTTTTCAAGTTTTTAAAAACTTCATATTAGCAACTTTAAAATATGCTAGTACCCATTTTATTGTACCCCAAATTTGATGGGAATACTTATTTTTCACCACTTTACCAAAGACGCTATATACTGTAGACAGTTATATACCGCTATATACTGTAGTCTGTATTGAGACCGTTTAAAGACCCCACATACCTGTAGCAGGGCTTTTCGGGGCTACCCATAGTGATCTCCCATGTCAGTGCACCTTTTGGGGGGTGTCAGGCTGATTTCCCCAAAACTGGCTGAACTTTTCGACGATTTCAGTTTCGCCGGGTCCCGTTTTGGCCGATTTGTAATTGAATACTGGGATAAGTGGGGACGAACGCGATAATTTTTCGCACCCAAAACCAACGATGACGGCGAAAAGTCCGGCAGCGGACTTTTCGCTACAAATTGAATATGCCCCTTAGTCATAATTGGATGCGTCAAACCGCCTCACAAGACTGCAAATCTAATTAATCAGTCTCTTGAAGCGGTTTGTCGTATCCGATTGCAACTAAGACACATTTGCGAGTAAAAAAGATGCTCTGGTTACTTTAGTAGGACCCTGCTCAGGTGCCCATATTGTTTCTTTGAGCAGAGCTTTCCTGAATCTGGTGGTTTACATAGATGATACAAAATCTTATCTGGTAATTTTTGTGGCCCTCCTGCCAGACATCAATGGATCGGCCAGATAATAATGTATTTGCGTAACTGACCACAAATTATCGATGTGTCAGGCATGATGAGTCGCCCGGCATGTCCGATAGATCCGATATTCTGTGAGCTGTAAGTCAGCCGCTCCGGGCAGTGTATGCTTCCCCAGGCCGAGCTGCTGATATTTCCGCTGTTACTTCACAGGGGAGGAACAGGGGTAATGTTTCTTCTCCAGGGGAGGAACACAGATTTTGTGTTGCCACACACTGTGCAATATCTGCTGGTTTCAGACTGTCAGATACAATGTCTGTCGGTCTGACGGGTATTTTATCTGCCAATGTATGCCTGATTCAGCGGCCCTGTTGGACGCAGTGGAGCGATGTTTTCTGTCGGCGCATACATCTGAGTCGCACCGCACATGGGTCCCGATTTTATATGTCAGGGTCGCAGCTCAGATTTCGATGCATAGTAGTAGAAATGTGAGTGACGTTCCTGGACGATGAGGGGGAGGCGGCTAACAAGTCGCACGGAGATGTTACATCTTATGAGAAGTGTCAGGGATAAAGCTGTTCAGTACAAAGACTCTGAACCGCTCATAGGCCCTCATTCAGACCCACTCGCAAGCAGCTGTCCGCTCGCAAGTGGGTCGATGGTCCGCACTGCGCATGCGCACGACGGAGGGAGCTCCGTCGTGCGCATGCGCGAGACCCGATGAGCGAAGGACTTTCCTTCGCTCGGAGTGTCTCATCAAAGGGGGCGTGCTGTCGATGGTGACTGACAGCACGCCCCCTTTGGTGGGCGTGTCGGGGGCGTGCCTGTCAGACGGAGGCGTTCCCAAAGGAACGCCTACCGTCTGAAGCCGGCCCCACTGACATCACTAGTGATGTCAGTGGGAGTGATTTTGGCTCTGATAGAGCCAAAATCACTCCTGGCCTTGCGGTTGAAAAACTCAACCGCAGGCTTTTGCTCACAGTCAAGACCATCGCGACCATCATCC
Source organism: Taudactylus pleione (assembly GCA_031769625.1). Taxonomy (NCBI): domain Eukaryota; kingdom Metazoa; phylum Chordata; class Amphibia; order Anura; family Myobatrachidae; genus Taudactylus; species Taudactylus pleione. Next base: position 2,397,046 of record JAUIMM010000450.1, read on the forward strand.
TGCACGCTCGTATATGCTGTGGGTGGTGACCCACAGCTATACGAGCGTCCAGGAGGACGCTCCATATTAATGGAGGTGGGCCCTGATTCAGAGCGAGCGCTCTGGTCAGAGAGTCCGGCTCTGAATCAGGGCCATAATGTATTCTCACAGAACATGTCTTTTTTTTTTTTTTTCTATTGTTTGCCTTTGTGGTTTGTCTAACAATGCGATGTACTCCTTGTTTTTTCTTAATGCAACATGCTTTAATACAAACACTTAAAAAAAAAGTGTAATATAACATAAAACAATAAAAATAAAAAAGTATAAAAGTAAAAATGAAGGTAGAGTGTTTCACTTTAATATGGCTGCGACGCGTTTCATGGAAACCATCAGCTTCTTCAGGCAGCGGATGGTTTCTGTGAGTCATCAACAAAGCGTTATCGCAAGTACGGTATTTACATACAAAACAATCTGTCAGTATTAAGGCACTGATCAGGGACCACCACTGCAGATCTTGGGGCCCCGTATTGCCAAATGCAGGCAAATCCAAGCAGCAAGCAATCTGTCTCTCAACTCTTGTAATCTAATTTTCCTATGCGTGTATATTTAGGAGAGATATGACTAATATATTGAAGACTTATTCATTTAAGAATAGTGAAGACCTTTTACAGAAAAAAAAAACTGCCGGTGAGCAAATTAAATTTTTTTTTAAGTTAAAGTGATTGTACAGGGGATTTTGTAGGTTAAGGTTTTGTGCTATCTAGCCTATTCACTTAATTTTCAGTTTAATAAACAAGTGCTAAATGTATTTGACAAGCATGGAAGTGAATGACAGCCTCTGTGCATGTCATCTTGCAAATGACAACTAATTTGTTAATCATCCATTACTTGCATAATATTGGAGACAAGTAGATGTAGTGTACCCCACACTATGGATTCAAAGACACATAGGTTCTAAGAATACACAACCCGCTGCATTTTGGCAAGTTTCCTGCTAAATTTAAAGCGGCAATCCGTTCTAATGCAAACCCAGCGTTATGACTAATTGCCGCTTTAAATTTTAGCGGCAAACTACACAAAATTCCGCTAGTTCCGTAATCTCGGAACCTATTACATAGCTCCCCGCAGTGTAATTTATTAGATATATAGGAATTGTTCTATCAAGACCATAACAAGAATATTCCAGCCTTTTATTTTTTTTATTGTCAGTTGTTCACATACTGTACATGCTGAGACTTGTAGTTCAACAACCACAGGAGATGTTTCCCTGCCACAGCCGACAATGTGAATCATGTTTTATCCTATTCTTATAGTCTGTAAATGGGCTACTAGAGCATTCTGATGTCATACAATGGTGTGACACCTGGGGCTAGTAATACGCACTTTCTGATGGTAATAACCCATCGTGTCACACACAAAACAGTCTTGGCTCCAGCAGCATGCATGGAAATAAAGTAAGTGCTTGCTGCCAGTCTGTGGTAATAAATATCAAGGGCATACAGTAGATTCAGCTGAATAAGACAGCTTTTACTTTTAATTTAGAACACGTCACTTGCCAAGGCCGGTTTAGTGAATAAGCCTAGCTGGGCTCTGTGCATCGTGTCGTGGTTTGCAGACTTACAACAGAGGTCTCACAAAGGCTTTGTGTTGTCGGCTGTGTAAATGCCTCTATGCTTTGCTCTGTATGGATAAGCCAGAATATAAAACTCGATTATTCTCTGATACAAAATTAGAGAGATTTATTTTTTGTTTCATCTGAGGCCTCGATCGGGTCTGTAGGCTAGCATACCCCTGGAGTGCTCCTTTCAACATAGCCTGCCGTCCATCCTTCTACAAAAACCAGATAGTGTTTCTGTGAGAGGTGTCAGGGCATATAGACTGCAGCCCCATTAGACAGCACAATCCCAGCCTCTTCTGGCCTCATCTGCTTCCAGTGCAGTGTAAACACTGTCATCAGGTAATTTTATAACCGCACAGATGTGTGTTCTATTATCCAGGAATTTGTCATGTGTATTATGGTTTGATAATAGCTGCTCTTCACCGCACCGGCTAATGTATTTGTACTGTATGTTTTTCCTCACCTCAGAAACTCCAGCCCAGCCGGTCTCGTCCTCACAGCGGTGGTGGCTCTCTGCTACAAGGTGGCCATCTTGTTTGAAGGGTACGTCACTTTCCAGCCTTTGTCTATAAAAACACACCACACGGTGCATTTAGTTTTGCCGAAATCTCAGCCGAATTAGGGCCGTATTCAATTAGGTGCAAAAAGCCGGTTTCGGCGATAAAGTATCGTGAGTGATGTCATTTTGCCATGCCAAAAATGTTTCCTCCGTATTCAGTTCCGGAGACTTTTCGCCGGTGCGGAAACTCAATGCATTGGAACCTGCGAAAACGTTTCAGCTATGAATAGGTGTCGAAAAAAAAGTGCAGAAATGGGGTTTTGGGGTGCAAACCTCGGAAAACCCCCCTGAACCCTTGGGACAGTCCCCCAAAGGTAAACTGCATAAAAAAAAAGTTGAAACAATACTTTAGATCACCCCAAAAAAGTACTTTCATTATAGGGGCGAAAAAGTCCAAAGTTGGGGGACAAACTTAAAAACTAGCAAAATAGACTCTATGGGGGCCCCCATGTATGCCCCAGGTGTTTTTGAGTTTGCAGATGGTTGCGGCAGGTGGATTTTTTACGTTTTTTAAAAGTTCACTTTAGCAACTTTAAAATGTACCCCAAATTTGCTGGGACAACTTATTTTCACCAAAAAAACCTGCTAAATGCCATTCTTCACCACTTCTGCAAAGACTCTAAATAGCAGCTATTGAGATCATTTAAGTACCCCACATACCTTCAGCAGGCCTATTCGGGGGTATCTATAGTGATCCCCAATGTCAATGCATCTTTTGGGGGATGTCAGGCTGATTTCCCCAAAATCTGACAGTACTTTTCGCATGTTACAGTTTCGCTGAGTCCCATTTTCGCTGATCTCTTAATTGAATACAGGAACGAACGCGATACTTTTTTGCACTGAAAACCAGCGATATAGGCGAAAAGTCCGGGACGTTTTGTGGCTAATTGAATATGCCCCTGAGCATCTTTGCAGAAGTGGTGAAGAACAGCATTTAGTAGGGTTTTTTTGGTGAAAATAAGTTTTCCCAGCAAATTTGGTGTACATGAAAATGGGTGCTAGCATATTTTAAAATTGCTAAAGTGAAAAAAATCCACCTTCCGCAACCACCTGCAAACTTAAAAACACCTGGGGCATACTTGGGGACCCCCCTGGAGTCTATTTAGCTAGTTTTTAAGTTTGTCCCCCAACTTTGGACTTTTTCACCCCCAAAATGAAAGTACCTTTTTGGGGTGATCTAAAGTATTCTTTAAACTTTTTTTGATGCAGTTTACCTTTTGGGGGACTGTCCAAAGGGTGCAGGGGGGTTTTCCGAGGTTTGCACCCCAAAACCCCAATTCTGCTCTTTTTTTCGAGACCTATTCATAGGCTAAACTTTTTTGCAGGTTCCAAAGCCATTGTATCATCTACACAGTGTTATTTTGTTGTTGCTGTTGTTGTTGTGGGGTCTATGTACTAAGCCTTGGATAGAGAGAAAGTGGCCCGAGATAAAATACCAACCAATCAGCTTGTAACTGTCATTTTTCAAACACAGCGTGTAACATGACAATTAGGAGCGGATTGGCTGGTACTTTATCTCCATTCACTGCTTAGTAGATAGAGCCCTAAATTATCTACAGAGTTGTTTGGTTTTGTTGGCCTCGAGTACAAAACCTGACTGACCGTTGGATGCAGTTCTCTCTATCACAGAGGGAGGAGCTGCTGAGACCAACATAAAATAACTGCCCAGATGATATAGCGCCTTTGGTGAAAAATCCAGAAATGAGCTAGAATGCCAAGGATTCAGGAGGGCTTGTACAATAGACAAAGTTGTACTTTGCCATTTGCCTCAGTGATGTCACAGCTTCCTAATGAATAGGCCCCATTATCAAGCAAAGGTCTAGCCCACACAGTTGGTGCCAACACTGCGCCTAGTTGTTCGAATACACTTTTTGGGGCTGATTGAATTACACGCGAGCTGCCACCGGTACAGCTTCCGGCGGCCTCACGGGATGCGTCTCTAGTTAATTTTCTGCTTGCAGTTCATGGAGCTACCGTAATTGCGCAGCACGAGGTACCGGCAGCAGCCCATGGGTAATTGAATCTCCCCCTTTTATTTACATTTGTAAAAGTGACCCAATCATTAACTGTATGAATTTATCATCCTAAGAGTAAACCGTGACGGCCAATAGTGTCCAGCATTTGGATCTTACATATGTGTTGGTATATTTTGCTCATTATTATTATTATTACATTTTATTTATAGGGCGCCACAAGTGGGCCGCAGCGCCGTACATACAGTAACGGTTACACAGAACATTACATTACAATACAGTAAAGAACTTATAAACAGAGCACAAGTAACAATTAGCAACACAATTCTCCACACACAATACAGCTGGGAAGGTGAAGGCTGTCATAGAAGTGCTAGAGAAGAAGGCTGTGAGACAGTAGGGAGGATCCTGCTCCTAGGAGCTTACAATCTAGGGGAGAGGGGAGACTGACAGATGTCATGAGGCATGAGTGTGTAGAGGAGGACCTGCGTGCAGGAAGTAGGCGAGGTAGAGATGGCTGAGGTGGGAGGGACAGAGACCTGGTGACATGGTTATGTGGTGGAAGGGTATGCTTTGGTGAACAGGTGGGTTTTCAGTGCTCATTAACACATATGCTCTTGGAAAATGGGTAAAAAAAACGCTCCTGATGCACCTTGCACCTAACGCAGAACTCTTATCAATATATTTTCCAAGTAGTGCACAATACTACTGTCTGGTGGAAGGAGCCGTACAGGGGCGGAGGGATCCGAAAGGGTTGCGAGCTACGAGCCGGAGCAAATGCCATCTGAAGACGGCGAATGCTCCTGCAGTCAAGCTCCGAAAATATTGTATTTTCGGAGCTTGATGAATTCTGTCCCCATATTAGTGTATGGGGACAGCAGGCCATTCTTGATGAATGGCCCGGACACTTAATTACTACAATTACAGGTGAAAATGTTCATTTTCATCTGCTTTTGTAGAAATTACGTGATGATGAATAGACACCATAGTGTTTATTTATGCCGAGTACTAAATATAGAAATTGCTGTGTAATTAATGATATCTGCTATCTACTCTATAAAACCTGCATACAGATGTGTCCACATACGTCTATCCTCCGTGCGCTACAAGTCACATTACACATAACGCGTGAGCGCCGTGTGACTCAGTAGCACAGAGCGTCTTTTCGTGCGACTTTTTACCTTCAGATACGTCATATTCGCACAGCGATTCGAATAGGACGCACAAACAGCTTCTGATTAAACTGATATGCGGCATACCGATATTCTGTGTATGGCTGTGGGTGTATCTGTATGCGAAATGCTATGTTATAGCGTTAGCAGCTGTGACACTGTAACGTAGCGTTTCACATACAGATACAGCATCGCTGGGCGAGTAAGACGCATCTAAAAGGTAATAAGTCGCACAAAAAGACGCTCTGCGCTTCCGAGTCACATCACGGCATGGCGCGACTAACATGCAAGGAGGCTAGATGTATGAGGACACATCTGCACATCTGACATGTACCTGCACACATGCCTTTAGCACGGACACTTCCGCACCTGGCAATACAGGAACATGCCTGTACCTGACTGGCAGCAAGATGAGCGTATCAAGCATCTATACCCAAAGTCTGCAGACTCAGCTCATTAATGGGCACTACAGCTAAGCCTGCCCACGCTGCAGACACACAAACGCTGAGACTTGGCCGAGCTTCTTCTAGCTGTGGCCCTGTAAGGTTACATCTAATGAGGAATAATAACTCATCCACCTGCGCCCGGCTCCAGCCTGCCAGAGGGACAAACAGAGACCTGAACCTGTCCTCACAAGTCCTGTGTTTGTTGCCGCTCCGCCAATGTCGTTCCACACCAGTACGCCCAGCCTGGCTGTTAATAAACAAGTGGAAACCAGTTAGCCGCACATTAGCCCGAGCTGTGTTAATTAAAATGCACTTCAGTACCTAATGCCATTTGATGTATTAGATCACTAACCCTGCTGATCCTTTCCAGATGTAGCACGATTAGTTCAGGAAACAGGTAGGGGGGGGGGGGGGGGGGTACTTACTGTACTAACACAGAGTACAGTAGGCTGTAACCCGTCACCTTTAATGCTGATTGTGGGGAATGGGTGACGACACTTTTAGTAGAGTGCCCGGGCTACCATAAAGCTAGGTCAGGGGGCAGGAGGGAATAGCAAAGATAAGCCACCAGTCATTGTAAGATTTTATTAAAATACCTCTAGGATTAGATCAACTTTATTGTGAATTTATTAATTGCTGCAGTGGTTTTACTAAAAATACATTGTTTGCGGTGTCAAATATTTGCTATATATCCCTAATTCATTTTGATTAGCACAAATATCCTGTTGTAGATTTGGGGGTAGACGGTTTTAAACTGGGAAGCATCCCCTGTACTGGCCATCCATCACCCTGAGTGCAGGAGGGGCCGGGGATATGCTAAATCGCCAATACGGCCTCACCCCACCGCCTAGCGCCCCCTCTGGATTTTCCAATGCAGATAGCTTGACAGGCATCTTAAAGCTGTGATGGGTTAGACGGCCGCCCATGCCGCCCTAGAAGTTTGTGAAGTTGCCCAGTGGCATTTAGCCCAAAAGTATATCAGTCGCATTTAACCAACAGAGGCAGCCGTGACGTGGGCAGAACCAGTAATAATGAAATTGCAATCTGTTAAGTCCCTAGGAACTAGTGACATCACTGAGGCATGAGGCATCATTTTCAGACATTCATTCAACAATTTCAAGACAGTTTATGGCGTATCTCGGCGGGTGTTTCTGGGTAACAAGTGGGCAGTGACTGGGCTTAAGTGGAGAACTATCTTGTGGGTGTGTAGCCAGAGGCGATTCCTGTTCTGAGTAGTGCGTATGCCGTGTCGAAGCCTATTTTAGACGTGTGTCTCGCACCCAGCATGGGGTAGGTGTAAGTGCTGATACTTCCGATGACCGTGGCGTGCAGAAATACAGTTGGCGGCAAATTACACACATCTGAAGACATCCGTCTAGTCGCAGTAACATTAACGTAAGCATCCATATTAAGAATGCGGCAGCATGCGAAGCTGCACGCCACTCAGAATCAGACTCGCGGTCTTCAGGGTTGGAGCCACAGTGAGCGCCATTTTTCACACACAAATACATGCTCTATCCTATAACAAAATAGCCCACAAATAGAATTTCGTGATGTCATACACTGTGCTGCAGGTATACAAGCGCCCCACTCCTCTGTGCTAAGAATACACCACTAACAAATGATTCGCATGGGATATATGGGTCAATCACAGACCTTTCACTTCAGCCGCCACACAATACCCTACGTCTGCTCATCTCAAAAGTAATCCGGGAGGAATTAATGAGTTTGTTAAACAAAAAATAAATAAATAAAAAGCTCACAAATCCGTTCATTGATTCAACCGAGAGTACTGATGTGGAAGTAGCTGGTAGCGGTACTTTTATTGGGGGATAACATGAGTTATTTTTGATGACCTTCATTTCAGATTTATCTCCTGTCAACATTGTATGTTTCCATGTTTCTGATTTACCTCATTATTCTTTTTTTTATTTTTTTTTTAAAGCCCCTTTACTGAGGAAATCTACCTGAAGAGAGAGAAATCAAAGAGGAGTAAATAAATGAACAGTGATTTTAATGCTTTATGTCAGAATTCAGCCAATGTTGGGGGGGGGGGGGGGGATGTTCTGAATGTACGGCCTACTGTATATGCATGTGCTATATATTCCCTACCCCAACATCTCTTATCTGATTGGTTACTACATGCTACAATGCTGATTGCCCTATATTATCGATAAATAAGTCCCAATTGTAGGTGGCCATTTTGTGGACTGAACCAATATTAAAGGCAAAATAGTGCCCCATGCCTCTGTGTTGTCACTGTTTCTTGGTGTTTGTCTAGGCCGAATTGCCATGACTCTTGGACCAGGCACAAGATGGCTGCCTCCACTGTGTGGAAGCAACAGGTGCAGAATAAGTTGTATAATATGAAGTAATTGCCACTTTCATTGGCTACCAAACATGAATCTCAGGAACATTATTATTTTTTTATTTTCTCGCTTGTTGCCTGTTCTAGACTTTTGGAAGAACATTGTCTAATTTTATGTATTTGGAAATGACACAAATAAAAAAAAAAAAAATGAAAGAAAAAAACATCCTGCGAGGTCTTTGATGAGAGGAGTTGGAAATTTAATTCTGCCTCCTGATTGCCTAATTTCACATTTAGACATTCCTGGTTAATTAGGCTAATGTTCCCCCTATGAGCACATTGTGTTAGTTAATTATACGGCACGGTCTTTTAGCAAGCTGACAATGCTCCCGGCAAACGTTTAATTGCCTTGCGCGATTGCAGCACACTGTGATACATGGCACAATGCCCGCTGTTCTCAGTCAACGCTCTGCCCTTTACTTCACAGTGACTGCAACCAGGCCGCAGCCTGGATTAATGCCCTCTCCTTTGTGTTCCATAACTATACCTTAAATCAGTTCTGGCAAAATGAACGTACAGAAATCATTGTAGGAAAATTGAGTGGAACATGCAAATAATCAAAATGGCTGCTCACATACAGACATGGCTTCATTGTCCCTTTATGAAGTTGCATAATATGAAGTAAAATATTTTGTTTCATACTATTGTTTTTGTAAATTTAATGCTCCAAACTGGATTTGACCTGTAGGTATTACTATGCCACAATATGAAAGTGACATTGTTGTGAGCCTCTACCAGGGACTGTTTGCTGTAAGCACAAGGCTGGATCATTGATAGTTCAAAGCAAAACATTGTGGTACATCTATCTTGGACAAGTGATTAACACACTTACTCATGTGAGAAATTAAATACATCATTCAGTGCACAAGTACAGGCAGTCTATGACCTATGCATATTACAAAGTGACACTCCTCTATTCACAGAGAAGGCAGCCATTTTGCAGTCATAACAGATAATTGGGCTAATGATTCACTAGAACCATAACTGGCAAATGAGGTGCTTTGTTAGCCTGAGTATTGGTTCGTCGTAGAAAATGGCTGCCTGCACTGGTTGTAGGCGATGCTATAAAAGGACACTGAACGTATATTTTCAGTCAAACTCTACTCGTATTAAACAGGCACAATACAATGAATTATATGTAATACATGATGAGGTATATAAGCAGTTATTTCCTTGTAAGTATAACAGGCTAAATAATTAATAGTTCCAGATTTGCAGCAGAAAACAAACCTCTACATCTTAAGGTGCATACACACGCAACGATTTTTTGAACGATTATCGTTAAACAATATCGTTTAACGATAATCGTTTGAAAAAATTGTTCACTTTCTGAGTCAAACGATGAACGATTATCGTTCATGCGCGTTCACGTTTGTAGTTTGTCATTTGTAGTTCAGTCAGACTTGTCAACTGAACGATTTTCAGTAAGTTAATATGCAAAAATCGTTTGTAGTTCTAAAAAATCGTTCATTACATTTAGTAAATGAACAACTTTAGTAAACGATTTTAGTAAATTTTTTCAAGGGAAAAAATCGTTTACTTAAATCGTTCATTAACTAAATCGTTGTGTGTGTATGTAGCTTAAGACCTATTTACCACCAGTTTGTTTTTTTCCCCCAATAGAAAAGTTTACAATTGTTTTTTGTTTAAGTATATAGCATGCTTTAGAAAAATTATTTAAATAGCATTGGGCTCATGTCCCCGTGTACAGGTTTTCATTACTTTTGAAGTTTCATTAAGCTAATTAAAGTGTACCTACAGGAGGTAGCCTGTTAATGGGCTGAATTAATATTCATGAGTATGCAGCCTATCAGCTTACAAAGAACCAGAGACATCACTTGGGTGCATTCGAAGAGGATTGAGGTGAACAAGTCCTGTTAGTCATTAACAAACATGATAATTATTGGAGGACCACTCACCCCCCTCCGATATCAGCTTGGTTTCATAGAATAGATATGTATATGAATATGGAAGATCTATCTCTTTCCTACTGGGATAGACAATTGGAGTTTACCACTACGTGGTTTGTCTGGCTGTAGTATAAGGTATCTACTGAATGTCGGGACCATTTGTCCAGGTAGACCGGGCAGATAAGGGTATGCCACCTTTTTCTTTTATTTTGGTACAATATTTTATGTTTTAACAGTTTATATAAATTGGCTATCCATTCTGACCTCTTTAAATTCACCCCTTGACCCTTTTTACCTTGATGTGTTTTCCTACATCCCTTTTTTCATTTTCCCCTTCTTGATTTATTTTTGTTATTTTCGAACAATGTATTCACAATGTGTTTGATTTTTATATTATTTTTTATATAACAATTATTTGATTGTCTTTGTGATTACCAATAAACATTAAATATACAAAAAAAATAAACATAAAATAACAAAAACATATAAAAAATAGGACAGATAGCAATCAATGGTGTAATTCTCACCATTGTACTCTAAAATCTGTAAGTGTTTGGCAACAGCTACAGGCTCAGTAATGCTTGTGAAGCTACACTGGAGGAACAGTAGGTGGTGCTGTTTCTTAGGGGTCTATTCACTAAGCTGTGGAGAGAAATAAAGTACAGACCAATCAGCTCTGGCTTATATATAGGGCTGCCGTTACACTGTACACAGGGCCTGATTCAGCAAGAAACGCTACTGCTAAAGCGTATGCAGAGGGTCGATTGTGGCGTAATGCACGTTCGCCTCACTGCGATCGGGACTGCGTTCGCAGTAAGTATGCAGACCCATTGCAGAGTGATTGACAGGAAGTACCGTTTGGGGGTTGGTGACGGGAAGGGTTGCCAGAGAAACGCTGACGTGCTAGTGCGTTTAAACGCCATTGCAGGGGCGTGCATAAATTAGCCACTGTGATGGCATACGTAGCTTGAGCTCTCACTGAGTGCAGGAAAGTTAGCAATTTAGTGGTAGGGTCAGAGCTGCCTTAAATGTGCTAGTGGCTCCGATGTACTTCGATGTTACCGATGTTTTGCCTGGATTGCAAGGTGTTATGTAAGAGGGTTGTCCAAAAAGTAATGCGTAAATGCTCATAACTCTAAAATAATATGCAACATTTATTTGAAACTTTGTCAGTTTGTAGTTTAATATGTCTGCTAGCTATATATGTATTTTTGTTTAGGTAGTCCAAGAAATACCATGGAATCCAGGATGAAACAAAGAGCCATCATTGAATTTCTGGAAAAAAAAGCCTGCAGTGCTACAGAAATCCACAGAAGACTGAAAAAAGTGTATGGTGAGCGTACAATTGACTATAGCAATGTCAGAAGGTGGATGAAGTTTTTTCAATCGGGAGAATCGTTCATGTGCGACAAACCTCATGGTGGCAGACCATCAACTGCAGTGACAGCAGAGAACCAACACAAAGTCGATGCCGTGATTCAGAATGACCGTTGTGTGACCATCAGACCATCAGAGAGATCAGTGATGAACTTGAATGCAGCCATGGCACTGTAAAAACACTAATCAATGAATTGGGATATCGTAGATTGTGTGCTAAATGGATTCCAAAGCAATTAACCAGGGATCATAAGGCCCAGAGGGTGGAATTGTGCAATGACCTTTTGATCAACTTTGAAGCCAACCCTAAGACGTTTTTTGGAAAATGTCATTACAGGAGATGAGACCTGGGTATTCCTTTATGACCCAGAAACAAAGGCCTAATCAAAACAATGGAAACACCAAAGTTCACCTAGGCCAAAAAAGTTTAAATCACAGCGATCCGTAAACAAAGTTATGGCCACATTCTTCTGGGATTGCCGAGGTGTTATTCTCATTGATTACTTGGAACCAAACCAACTAATCAACAATGATCGATACATTATTACACTTAAGCTGAAAGAAGCCATCCACAAAAAAAGGTCAACAATTCCACTGTCAAATGTTATCTTACACAATGACAATGCCAGACCTCACACTTCGATGGCAACATCTGTGGCCATTGCCAAAATGGGGTGGGCAATAATGCCACATCCACCATAGAGTCATGATTTGGCCCCTTCTGACTTTCATCTGTTTGACCCTCTCAAAAACTGTCTTCAGGGTCAACATTTTGAAGACATAGAGGTTGTTAAAATCGTCATACATTCCTCAGTCAAACACCAACCACTGGAATTTTTCCAAAGTGGATTCATAGCTTGGGATGAGAGGTGGCGAAAATGTTTGAGGGCAGATGGTGAATACTTTGAGTAGAGTCATTCTGTTACTAAGTCTTCAAAGTATTTTACTGCAAATTTTCAAATCTGTATCTATAATAAAATTTGAGTTGTGAGCATTTAGACATTACTTTTTGAACAACCCTCGTATGTACGAGAGGGGAAGTGGGTGTCTGCATGTTGTCCTCCGTGCGGATGCTTTGTGATTGCAATTATTAGCTTACTTTCGCAGCAGAAATGCGCGCGCGATTCCAGCCCTGATCACATCAGCGATCCTTGATGAATCAGGCCCACAGTGCAATGCCCTCTCCACTCAGATAAGTTCAGAATAGGGGAAATGGAGACTGACTTCTATATAAAATGGCTGTGCATTGCGGTGCTTCATAGTAAGATAAACGTGGTGGTAGAATGAATGGGAAGGATGGAGAGGTGAACAATTTAAGGGTGTAGAGAATGTTGGGGTACAGGGTATACATGTGTGGGCATGAAAAATGAAGATGGATAGGTGTGGAATAGAAAAGCCAGTTTTTTAAAACAACGAAAACTTAGTGGAGGGAACGACATGGCTCTCGCAGAAAGCTGATCGCTGTCCAGTAACGTTAATAATCAGCCACATGGATTCACAATTCCTAGTTATATGCCACAATAAGCAAAGCAGTTAATGACTGAATTAAATATTCCTATTCCCAAGGAGAAAATACTCCACAAACTAAATGGGTTCACACCTCGGAGTGCAGTCACTGCAGTATGTTGAAACCACATTGTTGAAATGCTGACATACAGTGGTGGAACTCCCGGAGACAATGGAGTCATTTGCCGCCGGGCGTCAGCCCTGAAGGGGGCACCTGGCTCCATTGTCCCCGGGAGCTGCATGGAGAAGGAGCGCCGCTGATCGGCGCTCCACCTCCATTGGCATAACTACGGAGGGTGCAAGGGGTGCGGTCGCACCTCCTGCACCCTCCATATGCCGGGCGCCCAGCTCCTATCCTCCTGGCATAGGTGCTGGGGGGTGGTACATTTTAGTTTGGGGGGGAGGCACCAACATTTATCTTGCCTCCGGGCACCTGGGATGAAGTTACGCCACTGCTGACATAGAACATAGGTTCTCAAACTCGGTCCTCAGGACCCCCACACAGTTCATGTTTTCCAGGTCTCTTCACAGAATCAAAAGTGAAATAATTATAACCACTTGTGGATCTTTTAAAATGTGTCAGTGAGTAATGAGTACACCTGTGCACCTGCTGGGTGACCTGGAAAATGTGACCTGTGTGGGGTCCTGAGGACCGAGTTTGAGAACCACTGGTATAAACTGTTTATAGCTAGTTTGTTTTTATCCTGTTTACCTACCGGTTTATAATCCAGCAGCCTGTATTTCCCTATTTCTGGTATGTTATCACCATCATGTTTAGTGTGTGGTTATTGTTATGTTTACCCGGCATCAGTACGGTAGAAAATTGTTACATCGGCAGTCAGGTGGGTTAAAATTACCCTGAAATATTTAACCCCACATTTCTAATTTTTTTGCAAAGATTTGTAAATCCATCGGTATATTTTAGTTAAATGACTCCTAATAAAAGTTATTTATGTGAAATAAAAGACCTTAGAAGTCATCTTAGGAACTGTATTTTACTATTATGAAAAACTATTAAATTAATTAACAAAAATTGACATCCGCAGACTGGGTACACCCCTAAAGATTTTCTGTCCAACCAGCCAACTAGTTGGTTGGAATGAAAATCTGGTAAGGTATGAAAGCAAATGACCATCAGCAATTTGCTCCCAAACGCTGGAAAATGAACAAAAACTGTTGTTTGAACAAATTGTTTAGATCAGTGGTTTTCAAACTCTGTCCTCAGGACCCCACACAGGTCACATTTTCCAGGTCACCAAGCAGGTGCACAGGTGTCCTAGGCAAATGCAGGGGGGGTTCCGTCTGCCTGGAAACCCCCCTCCCCAGCCCACACCATGAATAGTAATATAATGAAATTTTACTAGCGCTACATGTTCTTCTCAGTAATAAATAGCACCACCTATGGATCTTTTAACATGTATCAACCAGTAATAAATATAGCTGTGCACCAATTAGGGGATTTGGAAAACATGCACTGTTAGGAATACACTGCTATAGAGTCCAATATTTACATATATGTCCAGGGCAGTGCTAGGTTCTTCTGTTGCTCACCCTGACTCCCGGACTTGCTCCCATGCCCTGGAATGGTGCCCACATCTAAAATAAAAGCATTCAGCTCAGGCAGGATGGCCCTACTGCCGCATTTAATGGCTTATTGTGATCTCTGGTCCTGTATATGCTGGAATTATGACACACAATACACTTTGTATGACGCATATTAAAGCTGGATAAGTGGTAATTATGTCCTCTTCATGGACTGGCCACACTCACTCTAAAATCAAGCATTTGGAAACCCCCCTCTAGAAATCCTGCGTTTGCCACTGGGTGTTCTCATTGCTCACTGACACATTTTAAAAGATCCACAGGTGGAGCTAATGATTTAACTTGTGATTCTGTGAGGAGACCTGGAAAACATGCACTGTTTGGGGTCCTGAGGACCGAGTTTGAGAACCTGTGGCTTAGATCAAACATTTAACAAACTTGTCTGAACGTCCATTTTCATCTGTTTTCTGGTATTTAGGAGCAAATTGCTGATCATCAGTTACTCCCATACGTTACCAGATTTTCATTCCAACCAATCAACTAGTTGGATGGTTGGACAGAAAATCTTTAGGTGTGTACCCAGCCTTAAATAGTCTCACTGTTATTAAACTAGATAAAAGTTAACTATTTTACATTTTGGTGTAAGTGAATACGAGATAATACTAATCACGTTCTTGCAGCAGATCACCACACTTGCTGCATTACGGAACAATATGTTCGGGGCAAGTAAACTTGTTACAGTTTGTGCATGTGTGGGTGGTCTTGCGATCTTTTTTAGCAGGACAAACTTGACATCTTTTCCGTACACCTTGAACTTTTGCTGGTGGCTCCTCAGAAGCCTCCTGCTCTGTGTCATTCTGCTGGCTGCGTATACTAACGTGCCTTTCACGTTCCTCTTTGAAAAAAAAAAAACTATAAATAACAAAAAACATAAAACATTAAACACTACACTAATTTGGCACAAAATTGTAACATGGACTGTAAGGTTGGGTCATATTTACCTTTTTGACGTTTGCACACCTCTATCTCCCTGAGCAGTCACATCTCAACTAAGCTGTGTCGAAAAACAAGAAGCGAGGGGTCTTAACTCCAGTTACTGAGAAGTTTGGCAACGTCGCATTACATTACACAAATATACACACAAGTGAAAACTGCCCGGGTCATAATGACCCAACCTGACTGACGCCGGGTTACTAATAGTATTGTACAGTTGATATAACTTTTGTGTAGGCGCAGTCCTATTTACTTGCAGAATATTCTCAGGGTGAGCTTGTCATATTAAAGAAGGATAATAATTAGTCCATAAGATGCATCTCAATAAATACTTGAAGGCTTAAACTCTCCACATATAATACACACTATGGACAGAATGCATGGTAAGAAGAGGGGGGAACTATAAATGCCCAGGAGACACATTTTGAATTAGGACAGGAAGAAAAGACAAGTAATAAGGATTTCCCACATGTTTCTCATAGTCCAGATAAAAAGAAAGCGACTGATATATAAGCACCTTCCATTCATTGTAGAACAAGCGCAGAGACAAATATATAAAGGTATGTTTTATTAACCCTTCAATGGGTATGCGGGTACAAATCACAGAAGTAATTTACGTAGGTTGGGTGCCAGGGCTGTCTTAACAGCAGTGTGGGCCCTGGGCAAAGCAATGCACTGTGGCCCCTGCCCACCCATTCATGGGAAAAAAATGTACAGTAAATGGTTAATAAAATTAAACCTTCAGATTTAGTAGTACTTTCAACAAAATCAGTTTAAATATAAAAAAATAAATTTAAAATATGACACAGCTGCCCGTATTGGTGCCATCTATTCTTTCTACCCTGGTATTTATTGCAATTTTTTTTCTTTTTCTTTCTTTTTTCAGTGGGAGTGGAGAATGTAACATCCATTCCCAAATCCAAAACTTAATGAAGGGCGCAATGCGCATTGTCCAAAACAGGGCCAGGCTCTCACCTGCTGGGTCACCCGGTCGGGACGCAGTGGCTCGCCTGGCAGAGGAGAGGAGTCTCCTGTCCTGACTCCTGAGGAGGCTGAGAGACCGGGGCGACAACGGACCGCACGGGTCCTCGAGTGACCAGTCCGGCAGCAGACACTGCGCTGCAGGCGGTCGGCGGCACACTAGAAGGAGCCAGCAGCAGCAGGCCTGGGCAGAGCTGCTGCAGCTCGCGCATCAAGGCAACCAGTCAGCAGTCGTCTCTCAGACTCTGACTGGAGCAGAATATAGCGGACAGGACAGTGTAGTAATGGTGGACGGCAGTGGGTGACCGTTCTTGTCAACCGCGGGGGTGGGTGGGGGGGGACTGCTCGTCAGAGGGGGGGACTGGCAGATCAGAACACAGGGGTGCTTTAAAAAAATAAAAACACTGGCCACGGCTGCAGGGCACTGGCAGAATATCTGACTGCCAGTCTCTCAATGAACAGTTCTCCAGAGTAACAGATCACCCCCCTGGGCTCAGCTAACTGTACAGACCCTTACTCAGTGGTTTCGGTCAGGACTGCTTTTATTTCCGCATAAACCTCTGTTCGGCAGGCTGAGAGCACAGCGTTGGCTGACATCCGCTATGGGGGCAATTTATCAAGCTATACATATGACAAATGGAGGTGTGCCCCTATCATCCAATCAATCTAGCTGTCATTTATAGAATGTACAAGATAAATGATAGCTAGTATTTGATTGGTTGCTATGGGCGACATCTTCACTTGTCCTCTTTTAGAAGGTTTGACAAATCCCCCCTTATATGTATAGCATACCAGCCAATATTTTGTTATATCCTGTTGGGACATAGAGGGTGTGCTGCTGAAGAGGGGACTGGTCACTATATGTTATGGGAATGCAGAGTCATGTGACACAACAAGAATATCACTGATCTACAAATATCATTGTATATTTACAGCATATTTTATATTCATTCAGCTTGTGCATGATACACTCTATACTGTAGGTCAGTAATTATAGCCTTTATAAACACATTTGGTCATTAATCTATTTCTCCAATAAGTAGGAAACATTTGCCTCCAATTGAAGGTTTTTAGTCCTTCAATGCATAATGCAGTTATATTTTAGGCTCTTTCCTGAAGAGCTTACAATTAGTTTGACTAATCTATGACCTAGTGTCATATGCTCATGAGACGCTAAATACCTCACATCAAAGACAATTATACATACACTGGACTCATCTGTATGTGAGATTTTCCTGCAGACCAGCACAGTAGAGCCATACACATTACCCACAGCTAGGTGAGGAGATTCACAGAGAGACGACACATGGACGGGCGATCCCAGGGGACTTTGGCTCAGGTTCACGGTAATGTTTACATGCAGCCTCTTGAGATTTAATTTCAAAGGATAGACCAAAGGATCCTGGAGCTGGAGAGCTGTCTGTGCTTCCAAAATAGGAGATCAAAAGGTGCAAACGTGCAAAACGAGAGTTCTTCCAAAGAGTGGATGGGGGGGTGAGGGATTGTATTAGTGGTGAGGGAGAGAGTCATCTTGTTTACAGCCCACTAACATGCAGTGGCCAAAGCTGAAGCCATTGAGATGCTGATTCTGAGCTGGGAGCAATGCAAAGCATACTTGACTACGCAACCGGAACGCCCGGGAGGCCCCCAAAAATAATGTGGCATTCCAGGGCACTCAGAAGAGTGAGCAAGTCTCCCGCCCGCACCCCTCTGCCAGCGTGGGTGGTCCGGGGGGAGCCGATGATGCGATTCGCACTGAATCACGTTACCGTGGCCCTGCTGCACAGTGCTGGTAATATCTGCGTTGTGTAGCGGGGCTGCGATGATGCAAACGCGCAGTCACGCCCTCGTTCTGCAGCCATAAGTGCGTTACGCCCCGGCTGTGCCTACCTGGCTGTCTCCTCTCGGAGGGGGGCAGCCAGATTGTCATCAACTATCATGCAAAGAAAGGAGAAAATTTGGACCTTGGCAAAAGCATTTTGTGCTGCAGGTGGAGCAGATTTTACATGTTCAGATATGTAGATTTGAGAGGGGCGTGTCCTAGCTGAATTCTTAATTAGCATGTACAAAAAAAAAATATTCCAGTATCTGTGGGCTGCATGGAAAAGCAGCCAGTGTTTAGCCTGCATGCAAAAAAATAAATCAATGTATTTGCTCCTTTTTTTTTTTCTTTGCTAAATTTTGTGCAGAATTTACTTACAATAATGTATTTAAAATAATGTACTTACCTTGTTCCATGATTGATAGATTTAGGCATACTTGTCCACTCTCCCATAAGTTGCTGCTCCCAGTAAAGTAGGCAAATCACCCGTATTCTGACAGCTGACCGCAAAGTGGGCGGGACACGGGTCTTGTGACTTGATTTACTATGAATTGCATGATCATGCAAAGTGTCACAGGGGACAGTTCTGCCCACCGGTCTCCTTTCCTCTGGGCTCCTGGACCAGGACTTGCTAAAGTTGGCAAATATTGATTTAGGTCTATATAAATTAATGAAAGAAAGTCGTATCTGGTGGGAAGTGAGCACTCTGGAAAGATATGTGGCCCATCAATTAATTCCTAGAGGACTTCAAATTAATAAAGTTTCCTCATTTCATACAGCATCAGAGATCTTTAAAAAAGAATGGACTGGAATTATAGAAGGGTGTTCATTCCAATTAATGAATTTAATAATTAAAGAACGACGTTTGGAATTATTAACTCTAGAGGAAGAAATTTGTGTATTAAAAACTCTGATTGCACCTTTTTCCAAATCAACAAATTTTAAAGAGATGGAAAAGGATATAGAGTTTAGATTAAGAAAAAATGAAAGAGAATTGATTAATAGAAAGATAAAAATTTTTTATAGAGATAAACAGGAAGTTTTAGAAATTAATACCCCAGAGTAAATGGAGGGAGGATCGAGAAAGATAAGAGGAAATCTGTCAGTAAGCCAACCAGAGGAGATAGGAGATTTGGACAGATGGAGGAATGTAAGAAGGAGAAAAAACCCCAGCAATAGAAGTTCCCGTTTTAAAAAAACTTATAGCAATAATCGGAAACAGTATACTTTCAACCAATATAATAGTGAACCAGTAATAGAACATTGGGATTATAATGATAGAAAATTGAAATACGACAGTTCACCATCACACAGAGGAGATGATAATTATAGGATTGGAAAAAGATGGGAGAATGATAGATCAGATCAAAGATTCTCCCCTCTGATATCAAACAGATTTCAACCTTTAGAAAACATGAGAAGTGATTATTTTTTAGAGAGGGAGAGGCAAGGCTTCAGAAAAAGATAACCAATAAAACACATAGAGGTAAAAGGGCAGGTACTAACCTCAATAGAAAACATAACCCAAAGAAAAAAAGAAAACGTGATGATAATGTATCGAATAGCAATGCACAGGTAGAAGAAAAAAGCAGTAAAGATTTTTAACCTTAGTCAACATGTACTAAATCCTTATGAAGTTTCTCTTTTGGAGAAGGGCTTGAAATTTGCCCCCACGTGCCACATGAATAAATTTAGAGTATATGTTGACTTACAAAAATATACACGTAAACTTTCAATAAAAAGGTTTTTCACTCTTAAAACCGATGAGGACCCCACCACAGTTGAGGAACCTACCAGTTCCACTATGTTTAGGCCACGTTCGGTATTTTGCCCCACATATATGAGGGGCAATTTTGTTGAAACTTTTAGCCAATTAGTTCAAAAGGATTTAGAAGAACTACGTAGAAGCAAAATAAAATATAATTTGACTAGAAAAGAAAACAAAGCACTGAAACAATTGAAGGAAAATAAAAATATAATTGTGAAACCGGCAGACAAGGGGGGAGGGGTGGTACTGATGGACCGAATAAAGTATGAAAATGAAGTATTTAGACAATTATTGGATAATACTACTTACAAAAAATTAAAAGGAAACCTTACAAACAAGATTCTAACGAACTTCATTAATTTTATTAAAGAATATGTGGAAAAATTAGCCATAACAGATATAGAATCAAAGTTTATAATTAACGAGGAACCAGTAATACCGGTATTGTACATCCTACCAAAAATCCACAAGGATCCAAATAATCCGCCTGGCCGCCCCATCGTGTCAGGAGTTAATTCGGTCACAGCTAACCTTTCAGAGTATATAGATTATTTTTTACAAAGTCTTGTTTTAAAAAATAGGTCTCACCTTAAAGACACCCTTGACATTTTGAATTTATTAAAAACGATTAAATGGGAGGAAGATTTTTTACTTATTACTGCCGATGTGTGTTCACTTTACACCATTATTCAACACCAATTGGGCTTAGAAGCAGTATCCTTATATCTAGAAGAAAGTGAATATGCCACAGTTTTAAAATAATTTTTATTAAAAGGGATAGCTTTTATTTTGGAAAATAATTACTTTCATTTTAAGGATAGTTTTTACCTACAAAAAGTTGGGACAGCCATGGGCACCAGATTCGCCCCAAGTTATGCCAATATTTTTATGGGCATGTGGGAATCACAGCACGTGTGGAATAACTCTAAATATTGGGCGAATCTGGTGACATGGGCGAGGTATATAGATGATATTATTTTTATCTGGAGTGGAGGTCAAAAAAAATTGGATGAATTTTGTAATTATCTCAATGAGAATACTTTTAACATAAAATTAACTTTTAATATTAGTGACTGTACAATCAATTTTTTAGATCTGACAATTTATATACAGGAGGGCCAAATATTGACACGTAACTATACAAAACCCACGGACTCAGGAACTTTTTTAGATGCTCAGAGCTGCCACCATGAAAATTGGCTGGATTCAATACCTAATAGCCAATTACGAAGATTAAAAAGGAATTGCTCAGAGAATAATATTTTTGAAGAACAAGCAAATAATATGATAATAAAATTCGAAAATAGTGGGTACAGAAAAGAGAAGGTACAGGCAGCTATGGCAAAGTGTATAAATCTCGAAAGAGATACATTATTAACTGAGAAAAGGACACAAATCCAAAATCCCAATGAGGGTTTTAAGTTGGCGTTTATTACAGATTACAATTCACAATATAAGCAAATTGAACGGATTGTGAAAACTCATTGGCCTATCCTGAAAGCAGATCAAGTCCTTAAACCTTTACTTCCGGATAAACCAAGATTCATCTATAGAAGAGCAAAAAACATTAAGGATAAGGTTACTAAAAGTGCACTTTCACCTCCTAGGACTAGTGGTAGAATCACCACTAAGGGCTTCCAGAGCTGTGGTACATGTACAATGTGTCAAACAGTTAAGGGGGTTAGGAAGTGTGTGAGTGTAAAGATTAATGGTATAGAGAAAAAAATAGAAGATTTCTCTACATGTAACTCAAAAAATGTTGTATACTATATAGGATGCAATTGCAATAAATATTACATCGGTAGAACATCCAGACCCCTAAAGATAAGACTTGCGGAACATATCCGTAACATTAAAAAGGGTCTAGAGACCCATGCATTGTCATCCCATTTTAAAGATATCCATAACAAGAATATTGGGGATATTAAAGAATTTAGGGTTTTAAAACAAGTAAAAGTGAATTAGAGAAATAATAATTTACCTCATGAGTTGGCCAAAGCAGAGATGTATTACATTTATTCTCTTAAGACTTTACATCCGGGAGGGATTAACAAGGATTTTGAAATTAAATGGTTTTTAAATTAAATTAAATTGTTTTATATATTTATAAGTACATTATTTATATGAAGATTTTATTATTTATTTATTATGTACATGTGGTCACTTTAATGATTAATATAAGGTTGCTTTATATAATAAACCTTGTACGTTTTGCTATTTTACAGATATATGTTTCCGATAGGCTAATATGGGATAAATGGACTCTCTAAACTATGAACTTTAACTGTTACTAAAGTACTTGCAACGTATTTATTTACATGGAAGGCATGGTTACCGATATGCCACTTTAAGAACTAGTGAGGCATTTCTACTACAAGCCCCAAGCATCCCTACATAGCGTTACGTGAACTTCCGGGATCGACTGGACTTTTTGACTACAAGTCCCAGAATCCTTAGGTCGCGTGACGTGTACTTCCGGCCATTGCACTCAGAGTAACGAAACTCTGTGTCCGTCGTAAGGATACAACGCTCGGACATCACCTATATGGTTATCTGACACCTGGGGAAGGAATTATCTATCCCAAGTGCTGTGTGTCTCGCGTGAGGCACCGGGAAGAGACGCAATAAGACACACGTGGACTTGTTTACTGGAAGTGACATGGATGCCGTTTTTTAAGCTATAAAAAGAAAATATTCTGGGTTGGTGCAATATGGATAATTTATTGATTTTAAACATATAAGTATAGGGGATTTTAATGATTATATATATTGTGATATATGAATTTATGTTTTGAACTGTACAAATATATATTGTAATGAAGATGGCTCCTCCCAGTAATCTAGTTTTTGATTGATAAGGGTATTTAAGGTGGCCCATATTACTAGACCCTCATTGCCTTGACAAAGACCTTAATGGTAGAAACGCGTTGGCAGCAAAGAGGGGCCATAGGATCCATCCAGTGTGGGACAGATGAGGACAAATAGCTGAGGCTGAACCCGGGTTTTTTACATCTTCCCAGTTATTATATGCATCTACTTACCTGGATTCTGGTAGGAGGCCAACTTCACCTGTGATTTTGGTGAATTGATGTTTCAAAGGATGCTCATTATTCATCTAGAAGCTCCTTTTGTGTATTGTACTGCATGTGCTTGTATTAATTTGTGTTTTGAATAAATGTGTATTATATATTAAGGATTTTCCATACAAGCATTTATTCTGCATATAGCATCAGGACTATTTGGAAAAGGTTCCATTTGTATTTTATGAATTTATGGTGAGACCATCTGCACTAGATCTCTTTTCTTTTTCTTTCTTCACATATTACGATGCACATTGGTTATACCTCATTACTATTTGGAGATAAGAAGTCCAAAGATATCCGTGATATATATAAGCTAAGTATTAATTGATTATTCTTTGGAGCAGGCGCTACGGTGGGATACCTAATATACTTTTTTTGTAAGAACAGGGGTTGCCTCATTTGATGCAGTAGGTGTTGAGTTTTCAAAATGGTACACCTTGTTGCTCTACCATATTATTCTTACACATTTTATGCGTTACATTCAAGATTGCGAAAGCTAGCAAAACAAAAAAAAGAAAAAAAAACATTCTGGTACAATTTTTTTTTTTTAATTATTAAAATTTTGCTTTAGGCTGTTTTAGAAAGAAGAATTAACCAAAACAAGAACCACACAGTAATTTTGGTGGTTGTTAGGAAAAAAAATACATTTTCTTTTGCTATTTTTTGTAATGTCTATAAAAAAAAAATTTGAGGCTGTAATACGAAAGGTGCATGCACATGTAACAATTTTTGGAACGATTTTACTATAACGACGTCGTTATCGTTGAAAAAATCGTTCAGTTTCTGAGTTATAACGATGAACGATTATCGTTCATGCGTGTTCCCATTTTTAGTTTGTAGTTTGTAGTTCATTCTGACTGACTAACTGAACGATTTTCATTAAGTTACAAAAATCGTTTGTAGTTCAAAAAATCGTTCATTACACTTTCAGAAAATCGTTGGTAACAAAATCGTTACGTGTGTATGCACCTGAAGACTGTTGGCATCTTCTGAAAATTCTAAGTCTTTTGAAAAAAAAAAAACATTTACGTGGTTAATAAAAATTTACTGATTGATATGACCAGCCCAAAAAGTACCAAAAAGTCTCAGCACAGGGGTTAGAAAGGCCTCTGCAGCAAAGTGGTTAAAATACATTTCAAAATACACAACCAGAAATGTAAGTGGACAGATTTGTGAGCCGCAATTTTACATTTCACTCTAAATCAGACCGCTAAGCTGTATCCATTCACAATGACCTTGCCATAGTGTCTCATTTCTCTCTTTAAGGTCATGTATAAGTATATCTGACTGTATGCCATAGGTGTGATATTTGCTGACCCAATCAATTGGCCTTGACATTTTATGGAAATCCCTTACTACTGGGCCAATTGCATATATCTGAGGAATGAATTGAGGGCCTGGGACCTTGGGTAACGCAAACTCCTGACTTGTAAACTCATAGAAGTATATTTATGAAGAGGTGGCTTTTGAAAGCTGCAACTTCTCAGCGAGTTTGACCTCAAAGTTTAACTCTGAATGAATAGTAAATGCAAAGCCCGGCGTGTATTGTACTTAATATTACTGCAGCTTTAAATATTTAGGCTAAATCCATTGAGAAGCGAAATAGTTACGGAATTTTGCCGGTGGCGGTTTCTGACCACAATGACGCAATCTGCAGAGAATTGCATCATCACGTGCTCTATCCAGCCCATCTCACTAAGGAAATACTGTACCAGCCAAAACCAAAAATTGCCCACTAATGTAAATATTTATAATAAATATAGAACAATTAGGGGCCCATTTATCAAAGTTAATTTGAGGTAAATTCCCCGAAAACACCTGTTTTCGGGGGTTTACCTCAAATATTAAGTATCCCCCGGATGTATGAAGGAGGGACCGCAGCAGATACCTCCATTGCCATCTGCAGCTGCCTCCCCCATAGGTTTCTATGGAGGATGCGATGCTGCTAAATGTATCAATATCGGGAATGCGAAGCATTCCCTATATCGGCCCCAGCAGCTAACGCTATCTGAAGATAGCATTAGCCACTGTAGTCTATGGGGACTTACCCGCATTTCAGCCGGCGGAGGGATCTCCCAGATCCCTCCGCCGGCAATGGGCGCCGCTCATGTGCAGTCCGCGGGACTGCGCATGTGCAGCAGTCCCGCATGCACTCCGGCCACATCGCAGGGATGGGCTTCTTTCACAGCCTGTCTCCCTGCATGTGCCGGATCATACATTCAGCCGGTATGATCGCATTTTGCAATTCGATCATGAGCGGTATTGGATGCCCTGATCGCATTGCAAAATGCGATCATAATAAATGGGCGCCTTACTTACTTAGATTAACTGCAGCTGAGATAAAGGGAAATTGCTGATACCATTAAAGGTAAAAATAGATTGGAATAAATTACAATGAGCGCAGTTAGACAATTACAGTAAATATTTTGTTCAATAAGAACAAATACAATAAAATGTATGAATATCTCATACAAACCAAATACATGCAAAACTGTGCACCCTATACTTTTATCCAATATGAGTCATGGTATTTATCAGGCTTATATCATTGCTTCACACCAGGTAGACAGATATTAATTAGCAGCATTCATTTCAGACCTGACAGATCAAATATAGCAGCAGCCTGTTAGTAAGCTGGACAGCTGTGTGTAACAGCATCAAGTTAGTTTGCAGTATATTCATTTCCATCAGATCTCTAGTGGAGCTGATGTTAAAAATTATGCACATTATTTAAAAGGCAGATTTCCAAGAACAGGTTAGTTGGTAAAAGTCTCCAAGCTGATGGGGGCTTCCGATTGTACCTCTGTCAAAAAGGAAAAGGGTGGTTAGGACGGCTGGTTATCATGCTCCCATGAGATCTATGTAAAATGAGTCCTAAAATAATCAAAATCAATTGTGGAAGATCCCAGCCATCCAAACCATGTGATCTTTGAGTGGTTACCATTAAACAGGCGTCTTAGAGCCTTACAATCGCGCACAAAATGGTTGCATAATAGTTTTTCCCTAGATTTGTGCGTATGTTAAACAGTCGTCATGATCATTGATTGATCCTTATGGTTTTTTTTTTTTTTTATATTTATATATATTTTTATATTTGTAAAATAACTGCCATTTGTCTTATTATATGGTAATGTGCCAAGTATAGTTTTTCGTTGACATCACTTGTGCTGTTAATGGCAATAAAGTATTCTATTCTATATCAGTTTGACATAACGTGCATACCTTGTCCCTGCAACGATTGGTCCAAATATGAGTGCAAAGTCCAAAACTGCTGAGAAGTTGCATAAATACACAGCACCAATAAACCATGGTACTTAACGCGTTTCTCCACCTGTGTGTGTTTGGTGGTTTTATCAGAAGGCTTGCCTGCCTAAAGCTTTGATATAAGCCTGATAAATAGTCATAATTCAGATTGTATAAAATGATAGGGTGCACGGGCTTGGAATTATTTGATTTTATTATGTATTAATTAGGATCTAATTTTATTGTGTTTTTTTCTAATATTATTTAGCATAATAAGTAAATAAAATATTTAGTGTAAATGTCTAACAGCACTCATTATTTTATATTCTCATTTCATTAGGAAGTGGACGGGTTTTGGGAGGGTAATCCACTTTCCAAAAGTCTGTAGACACTTCCCAAAATTTGGGAGACTCCCAGACATACCAGGAAAGTGGGCAAGTATGATAATGTTTACACTTGCTAATGACACTTCTGAGGTATGAGGCATGTTGTGTCTTATAGTGAAGCTCCTAACCCACCTCTCCATGCTGCTCACGTACTGTCCCTCCTCTCTGTGTCACCCCTGTCTGTCTGCCACTCCCTTTAGATTGCAAGCTCTCACGAGCAAGGCTTTCTTCCCTCATGTGCTTATCCTTCCCTTACTTATACCATTATCTCCTCCCCACTGCACACAAACCTTTAGGTTCTGACGCCCTGTTGTGTATTTAGGTATGATGACTGTTGCAGCAATTTTTCTAAACCTCCATGCCCTGCAATATTTTATACCGTAAGTCACTTTTTTCTTGTTTTGTTCACATCATTTCTGTACTTTGTAAGATGCTGTGGACCCCTTGTGGCACCATATAAATAAAGGATAATAATAACACAACCGAATTTTGTTACAACTTGAAAACCACAACTCTCTTCAGAAATGAGGTAACCAGTCAAGTTTGCTGCCTTGATGAGATATAAAGGGAATACAGAATTCCTTCTGTATGGATAGGAGAGAGACAGGTATCTCATAGGCGCAGGTGTGACAGTAGAATTGCTGTAAAAGTTTCTCCGGATATACATAATCCGACACTGTCATAGTTTAATTCTCGTTTATTTCTCTGTAATTGGAGTAGACAATGTTTCATAAAAGCGGTTAGAGTTTCCAATAATTGAAATAAATTACGCGTTTCGCCGGCCGCAGGCACTTCATCAGGTGAGAAAGTTCTAAATATTGTTTCAGGAGTACAAGTGGATGCCCTGGAGGGATCTTAGTATAAATTCACATGCAATCTACTGAGGGATAAATTTAATTAACCTATGTTGTAGTGTTGGGTGATGCTGCAACGGTCCATTCTAGACTCATATTCTGTATAACAAGAGTTACTAATTGTAGCATCACATAGTGGGCTCTATTTACTACAATCTGCATTGGTAATGCAGATTGTAGTGTGATATTACCGAGTGAATTTGCATTGCGAATTCAGGCAATATCACAGGGAATTACTACAAATCCCTTGCAGGGACAGAGCTTGCGATAAAGCTCTGTCCCTGCTAATCACTTTCGGAGCCTTATCATGGTATTTTCGCAAAAAATACTGTGATTAAGTGCCCGCGCATGCGCCGACCGGTCGCCGCTGCTACCCCCCTCCGGCGCTAAGCCCCACCCCTGTGATCGTGGATCCCCCTCCCCCCGCAACCCCCCCCTGTGACCCCCCTCTCCCTTACTTACACTTACTTGCATGCTACAGGCCTCCGTTGATGTTCTCCATTCCTCCAGTCAGGTGATCTCCCATACTGCACTGCTGCCCGATCACCTGATGACGGGCAGCAGTGCACTGTGGGAGACTAGCTGACCAGAGGGGAGTCATCACCGGAGGCCTGTTCACCGGTCCCTGGAGTCAGGTAAGTAAAAAAAAAATTATTTTTCTTTTTTTTTTCCAGTAATCAGCTTGCGGTCTGTTTAGACCACACAGCTGATTACTGTGACCGGCTCCCGGCTCTGCTCTCCCCATTAGAGCAGGGCAGGAGGCCGGTAACCTGGATATTTTTAGTAACTATGGTCAGATCACATTTCCCATTACAGTTATGGGAAATGCGATATGCTTTACTAAAAATAAGTGATACTTAGGGGTTGGAGTAGAATTTTACTAATTCTACTCCAATTGCCCTGTAATAACTATAGGTAATACTAAAATAATGTGAAAAGGGTGTGAAAACACCCTTTTTCACATTATTTTAGTAAAAATAATGTTGATAAATAGAGCCCAGTATAATTTATACAATTCTTATTTTTAAAAAGTATATTAGTGTTAGTGCAATATCTTATACCATTCTCTCCCCCTTCACATATTAAAGTGATGCCAACGGTTATGATTCCTCAGTTCTAGGAGTCTGTCTGCCATATATTTCATAAATATCTCAGAGTGTTTCTTAGGGACTCGGTGTACAAAGTACGAATATCATCACAAAATGTTAGTGTCCCTCTAACATTACTAGATCTTTACTGGATGCAGATGTTTGAACTTGGTGCCCAGAGAGCTGACCAGGCAGTACGTGTAAGTTCGGGAATAACAGGGACGCTCCCGTCATATCTAGGCACCCTGGACACCTGGCCCTGTAATTAGCCTCATTATAGTAGTTAAACATGTATGAGGTTTACAACACTCTGCTCTTTGTCATTTGTTATAGTGTTATAGTGTAGTTACTACTAGTTTGATCTATTTTCTGCCCTATTAACAACAATGCCACTGAGATTTCGTTGTGATTTTTTTGCCAGCTAGGGTGGCATCATTTTGACCAAGGGGTAACGCTAGCAGTAGAACCCGGATGCAGTGTCTTGCCTTGAAGAGGTGTAATCTCTGGCTCAGGTAGATCTTGAGAAAGCAGAGAACCTGCAGGTGTGCACCATCCTATTTGTTATTCTTGGGTATTATTCTGAAAGTCAACTATTATTGTTGGAAATAGACCTCAGCTGGAAGACCGGTGACTGCTCTTTGTACAACACTTTCTTTGTATAGGAAACATAAATAAAGAAAAACACATATAAAGTGCTATGTAGAGATTATCACCTAAGATATTGGCAAGATAAAGCTTATAAGGAGAAATACGTTGCGGGCCTAATGTAGAGGTGCCACGGGTGCAGCCGCAATGAGTGCATGGAAATAAATGCGGATCTTCCGCCATTTCAGAGTTGCAGGCACCTAAGCAGTGACGTCGCCCCCCATCTATCTGCTTGTGACAGGAGCTGGTATAGCTATCCGGCGCATTTGCATCAGCTCTATACCTGGTGCAAGAGATCTGCCCGAAATCTGATGGATGTCTGCATACTCATTACTGTACATAGCCCACACTTCTGCTGATACGCACACAACGCATCCTCAGAACACTTATTCTGTGTACAAACCTTCAGGTGCTACCCAGTAATGTCCAATCAGATGCAAGCTGAGATGTGTATGGACTGAGGGCCTGATTCAGACCCACAGCATAGCACTCGCATGCGGGTCAGTGGCCGGGCAGTGTGTGAATTTTCACTTGCTGCGGGACTCAGTACAAGACGGGGAGGCTGTCGATTGTGATTGACAGCTCGCCCTGTTTTGTAGGCGTGCAGTGGGGATGGCTGGATAAACGGAGGCGTTCCAGAAGGAACGCCTGCCATTTGTGGGCGGCCCTACTGACATCACCAGTGATGTCAGAAGTGAACTTCCTGCTCTAATAGAACAGGAAGTTCACTGGGGCTTGCAGAGGACGAGACCCTATAATCGCGACCGTCACCAGGCTGCCCGCTAAAGCTGTGGGTGGTCTCAAAAAGCGTCCGGCTCTGAATCAGGCCCTGAGTCTCCCATAGTTTCTTATACTTGCATACGCGTGACTCGGACACATGCGCAACGCGGAAAATTGCAACGGACTCTGAAACTGGCTCTGGTTTGCCTCTATGATGTGCTCTAAAGAAAGTAAAAGTATATAGTGGTCACTGTATATAAATTACCAGCCTTCCAGCTCCCGGACATATGCCCTTCATTGTAATCCTTTATACAACTGAGGTCTGAAACACTACCAGCCGGGCAGAGGCACCAAGTTTTCCTACCCGCTTCCCATGAAAATAAGATATTTTTTTTGCTTGTCTTTATAAAACCTAAAAAAAAATGTATATAAATGTTTTTTTTTTCTTTTCAATGAAAGTGGAATTTTACCAATACCGTGTGTACTAAACATACAAATATATGAATTATGCTATTATTATTATTATTATTATTACTATCCTAATATTGTACTCCTTCCTTATATATTTATTACCATGCACCTGTCGCTGACAACCAGTAGAGGCAGCTGTTTTGTGGCTACTTCGGGGCCTGGTTGGTTAGAAGGGCCTGGCGATGTGGATGCATCAGTGTATGAAGGCCCCGGCCATGCTGTACTGAGAATGCGTGAGGGGTGGCGTATGCACAGCCTGTTGGGACTTTCGTTTTCAGAAATTAGACCACCAAAGTTGCGTCAGAGCGGGCGTGCACAGCCTATACATGCGCCATCCCTCATATATACTCAGAAGAGTAGAGCGTGTGCTTTAGGAAAGATGGAAATATATCACTGTGCTGACAGAAATATTTGGGACCCGGCACCTTGGTGTAACACCTCTGGGATGAAACAATATCACACCTCCCAACCATTACGATTTTGCCAAGGAAGTCTCAATTTAATGGTTGTCCCTCCTTCCCCAAATGCCTGGCAGCTGGGGAAATATTTTCTGCTCACTTCTGCTCGCAATAGTAAAACAACAGTGAACCGGCACGGCATTCAAGGGGAAGGGAGCGTCAGAAGCAATAGTCACGCCCCCGTGATGCATAGCCATTCTCCATAGCACATGACCATGCCCCCTTGTCATGGCACTGGTAACGGCAACCATGGGCTGCTCTAATGTCCAATGGTGGGACCGATGTGCGTCCAGTGGTGCAACATTTTACACATAGCAGCAGTGTCTGGTCACTGCAGTGATTAATGCAGGGCGCAGGCATGAAGAGAAAGCCC
The DNA here is from genome assembly GCA_031769625.1 of Taudactylus pleione. NCBI lineage: Eukaryota > Metazoa > Chordata > Amphibia > Anura > Myobatrachidae > Taudactylus > Taudactylus pleione. Next base: position 2,428,381 of record JAUIMM010000450.1, read on the forward strand.
AGCGCTCAGTGTAATTATGGGTTTTTTTGCATCCCATGTGACAGCATGACATCACACTGTGAGCAGAGGAGCCGCAAAGAGGAGAAGCAGAAGACAGACACAGTAAGTGGCGGGCCTGCTCTGGGAAGACAAAGTGGAGGGGTGATTTAGCTGGTGAGACACATGGGGGATATGCTGAAGCAGGAGAGACACGGGTTGGGGGGAATGTATGTGCCTGAGAGATACAGTGGAGGGGAGGGGGGGTGCTTGTGCACAGAGAGCGGGATGAGGCTAAAGATGGATAGACAGGGAAGGGGGGTGAGGCTGGAAATGGAAAGACAAAGAGAGGGATGATGCAGAAGAGACACATGGGGATGGCGCTGAAGACACTGGGTTGGGGCTAGGGAGACACGGGGTGTGAGTATACGGGGTTCTCTCAATAACCCAGACACCGAGCAGATGAAACCAAAGTGATGGTTTATTTTTCACGGCACACGGAAGTAGATAATACGCAATGGCAAGAGGTAAATATAGTGAATAGGCATTCTGCAGGCAGCAGCCCAGACAGAGCCAGTACCTGGAGAGGGTAAGGTACCAGGACAATCCCACACAAGAGCTAACAACACACAGTTTCACACAGGAAAACACAGCAGAGATAGCATATTAATCCACCCAAGCGTTTCTGGGATACCACACAGTACCTTGAAGGAGCACAGGAGCTGCCCTTGGTAACCTATTTTAAAACCTTGCAACTTCCCATGGTTCTCATGACCACCCAGGGGAGTTGCACAGTTTTCTGACTGGTGTGGGTCCCTTATCCTGTCCCTTCCTCCTACCTCCCCCAGATATTCACTGACGAACACATGATGGCTTGGTTCCATGCAGTTTGCCAAAGTCCAGAAAAGAACAAAGGAAGGCAACTAGAATGAACAATGACAGGGTAATTGGTTTAAGTCCCGAGTGTCCCTTGCGGAGATGGAAATTAACCCACGAGGTCCTTTTTCTGTGAGATGTTACATTGCTCTACTGGTTTCTTCCTGTGTGGCTAGGTTAGAATAACAAATGGATAAAACAAGCATATGGACAAGGACTAAACATAAAGGCTTAAAAGTATTAAACATTACTTTTCCTCACATTATTACAGTATATAATATACCTGCTAATGCAAAAGTTTAAGTCCTGTGAATGAACACACATATGGGGACATTTACACCAGCAGATGGATAGGGGAACAAATGGGCTAAAAAGTTCATTAATAGATGCAGAGAATGAGATGCTGCAAATAAATTTTTAACAGACATCTCATTTTCTCACATGGGGGATGAAACATTGGCTGATCAACCTGTTCATACCGGGTAGGGATGATAGGGCACAAAAAAGTAGGGCTGGTAGGTCTCAAAAAAATGAATGTACTAGGCCCCAAGATTTCTGTTGCCACCCCTGACTGGCAGGGGCATGTTCCATGTGCTTCTGAAACACACCCTTATCATGATGGGTATTATGGTCCACCTTTGTCGATCTACACTTAAAGCCATGTGATTTCTTCTAGGTAAACCTCTTTAGTAGAGTTCAAGTGCACCAAGAGGTGGTGCCTAGGTTCAGCTAAAGTTTAGCTGCTAAACCGATCTTGTCTGAGGGGCATGGTGGGACCCTGAGCCTGGTATGGAGACAGAGCAATGACTTCCCTTCGGTGTGTGACAAGCACACATAAGTCATAAGGCCTCATATTCCCATCTTGGTGAAGGCACACCTCCATGCATGGCCCCTCTCTAGCCCCGAACCTACGAGAAGGGGCATTCAATCTGTGGCACCTACTTCTTGAACAGTCTTAAGCTGGCCAACTTACATCCAACTTACATCCAACCATCCAACTAGTTGATTGGTTGGAATGAAAATCTGGTAAGGTATGAAAGCAAATGACAATCAACAATTTGCTCCCAAGCACCGGAAAATGGACAAAAACTGTTGTTTGAACAAATTGTTTAGATCAAACATTTAACATACTTGTCTGACCGACCATTTTCATCTGTTTTCTGGCATTTAGGAGCAAATTGCTGATCATTAGTTACTCCCATACCTTACCAGATTTTCATTCCAACCAATCAACTAGTTGGATGGTTGGATGAAAGTTGGTCTCGTGCGTGGCCAGCTTTAGAGACTGGGCTACAGGTGGTTGGCAGACCTATCTCCTCAGGCTTCGATGGGTGAATATGCAACAAGTGGCAATGAATATGCAGCTTTAATAACCTTAACAAACTAGTATAGCTTATGCAGCAAGTGTAGCGGTGTCCACAGTACAGAGTTGAAAATGAATAGGTACCAGATTACTTCTCTTGATGAAAATAAACAGTTCACTTATACCCCTTTTACACCAAACAAATAACCTGGGTTATTGCCAGGTCGATCCGTGTTGAGGTTCTGTGTGAACGGCTCCCAGAAAAATAACCCGGGTCGATTTACTGGGCAATGTTACTGAGCAGGGTTGAAAATGGGTTATTCCCGTGTCATGCGGCAGTGTGAACGGGTGCTACCTGGATTATTTGACCCGGCTATATTCTGCTATTAGCTGATTGGAGCTTCTGGGGCGCTGGCAGATGATGACATTTGTCTGGGCCCTGCAGAGAGACGCACACGCAGCCATTACTTGCCTGCCTAACCTCCTGCACAGAGCCTGCACCACAGCCTGACCAGCAGCTACAAACGCAGGCTGATACACAGCCATAGCAGCAGCCTTACCCACACCCTGTTCCTACAGCAGCATGTGTGCTGCCACGAACTGGACCGATGCCGATATCAGCTAGCTACTGCTCGTCATGGCGGAGGAAGAAATTAAACGCCAGATGACCGGCACAGTTAAAGATGCAGTAGTGTACCACAATATAGCCCAGATGCTGGAGTCCCGAGGGATAAAACGCACGCAGCAGCAAGTGGTAAATAAATTGAAGGCCTTGCGTAAGCAGTTCACTAAAGTGCACGATCATAACCGCAACAAAAGTGGTGCAGGCCGCAAAGAATGGGTGCATTACCAATTGTGCTACAGCGCTTTTGGAAATACAGGGCTTTCAAACCCCACAGCACTGTCCTCCTCAATTGCGCCATCCTGCTCCAGCCAGCAGGAGGATAGTCAAGAGGTACCGGCTACACAGGTTACCCCGCCGTCCTCGCAAAGCAGACCAACATCACTGCTCCTACTGACCGATGGGGATGGATTCATCTGTGAATGCTGACAGTATCGCTTCCACCATAGATGAGGTAGTTGAGACAAGCTCAGAGACTGCGCCCCCTAAAAAGACCCCTCCGCTACGCGCTAATAGTAAGTATTTTAAAAAATATAAACACCCACATTACACACACACACACTACATTCACTTAAATCCAAATGGTAACTGTTGCAGAGTGCTGCTAGCGTGCAGGTAGATAGAAGGCCACAAGCACATGTACACAAACACCAATGCTATCTTTATGTCGGCTCAGTGCATATTATATATATTTTTTTTTTGTTTCTCCCCTTTGCAGTCTACAATGTGCCACCCAAAAAGAAGAAGCTCAGCAGGTCGGAGCAAGCGGCTAGAGCGATGACTTCTGTGATCGTGGAGCATCTCCGCGAATTGGATGCCGATATTCAGAGGCAGGTGGATGCTAGATTGGATCGGTTTCTAGAGTCCGAAAGGCAAATGCAGCAGTCATTTATGAGGCATTAATGGATATGCAGGACAGACAGATGTCTTTTTTTGAGCGCACATTTGCTCGTGGTTTTCCCAACCAAACACAGGCATTACCACAGGCCCCAGTGTACCCAGAACACAGATTTGGCCAATGCAATATGGGGCCCAATTATTACAACCCTAGCACTAACCCTAACACAACACAAACAAACCAAGAGTCACCACAGTATACAGTGTATAGGCAATTGCCGTAAATATGGCCATTTTAAATATTTTATCGTTGTACCAACCGGAACATTTGCTATTTTAGTTTTGTTTTTTTATATTGTGTGGCTAAAATTATAATATTTATTGTGTGATGGCACTTTTCATTTTTTTATCACTTTTATAGTGTATTGTTTTGACTTTTCTTTTATACTGGGCATACGATGCTTGACATATGTTTTATACTGTTTTTATACTTTTGCAATAATCTGAGATTGTGTTAAAACTGTTCTATCAAAAAACACAATACATGCACATGGTTAAAGTAAAAAAAAAAAAACTTTTCAACCAAATAAACCAAAAACATGTTTGGAATTTGAAATTTTGCTTTTTATTTTAGACCAATAAGGGAAGGTTGTTGCAATGGTGACCCAGATGAGCTCGGCGCTGTCCTCATGCTCCCCCACGTAGCTTACTGCATCACTTGTAATGCCCCCCACCTCAGTGTCCTGCACATTCCACTCGGGAAGGAAGTGGTCCTTTTGAATTTCGCAAATGTTATGCAGTATGCAGCAGGCTGCTACTACATGGGGCATGATTTTTAGGTCCACATCATTCCTCTTCATGAGACAGCGCCAACGTCCTTTTAAATGTCCGAAAGCATTTTCCACAGCCATCTGGGCAGAGCTAAGGGTGTGAGTGTAGGTGACCTTTTCCGGGGACAACTGTACATGTTGTGTATAACCCTTCATTAGCCAATGCTTCAACGGATATGCCGCATCGCCAATGATGTGGACTGGAACCTCCACCCCATCTACGGTGACCGATTTCTGTAAAAAAAAAAAATATGGTCACTATATATGTATTCACATGGTGGTCAAGTAGGTTTCAGAAATTTCATGTATTTTACAGCACAATATGTTGACAAACACTTTGGAATATCATGCATTCCGCACCATTACACACTTAATATTTTGCTAAAGCACATAAGAATAGTGGACATAAAGAGTAAAAGGACCATATATTCTTATGTCTCTAGGGAAATGCCATCCACCCCGCTTTTCCTCTGCTATGCTGTACAAGTCAGAGTTGGCTAGTACTCTGGCGGCATGTGCCCGTCCAGGCCAGCCTATGAAAACATCTGTAAAACTAAAAAAAAAAAAATGTGTATTCTACCAACAAAAAACATAAAATAAAAGTAGATATAAAAGAATAATTCGTACAAATTTACTTACCAGTATCAGTGGTCCACATCAGCTTGAAGAATAATGGAATGCCACCCTTTCCGATTATAATAATCCACAGGGTTTTCATGGGGGGCGATGATGGGAATGTGGGTCCCGTCTATGGCACCAGCACACTGCGGATACTCACGCCTGAGGAAGCCTTGGATGGTTTCATCTAGGCGCTGTCCTTCTGGCAAGGAGATAAAGCGCTGGTACAGGGTATCCACTAATGCCCGCGTCACCTGGTAAATGATCTTGCAGACTGTGCCAATCCCAACACCAAATAGACAGGAGAGTGTGCGGTACTCTCCGGGGGTAGCATACCACCAGAGTGCAATGGCTAATCTCCTGATTGGGGTGATGGGCTTTAGGTAGTTGGTGGTCTGCATCATCAGTGCTGGTGCCAGTAATTCCAATATATAATAAAAAGGTGGCACGCGACATCCGAAAGTGTTCCAGCCACTGCTCCACTTGGAAAGCTTCTACAGTCAGCATGAAATCTTCTCCATGGTGGCGGTCTCTGGCCCACATTTTTCTATTTCTCATGGTGGTCAATCTCATCATGGTGGTGATGTTGGCTGATATCAGTGCTCTCCTCCTGCGCAAATATTGCCGTCGAAATCTGGCCCTCTCAGCCAAGAATTGTGCTCTCCTCCTTGAACCCTGCACAAGGTGCCACATCATAAAAAGCTGCATCCAATTCTCTGTTGCTGAAATCAACAGAAAGCTGAAAACAGTGAGGACATCGGGAATACCCACATGTGCTCCGTCTGCCATCATTGCTGCAATGCTGTAAGCAGTCCCCACCCCTCTCTTTTGTTGCCTTTTGTGACCTCATCTTCGACAGCCCTTAAAAAAAGACCATTTTTAATGACATCTATAGGGAAAAGCAGGGATTACCCGGGTTCAGTGTAAACGGGGCAAACCCGGGAATAACCCGGGTCGAGTTGCAGTGTAAACGGGGTCTGAAGCCGAGTTCGACCCGGGATTGACCAGTGTTCAAATTCCAGGGTCGGATCCGGGATTTTGGTGTAACAGGGGTATTAGTTATATTAGGCAGTATCGGTTTTGGCACAAAAGCTAACATTCTAGCGTAGTGAGACTGTCACTCTAGCTCTCGCTCCCCAATTATGGCAGCTGTAATTTACAGTGTGCATTGATTACACTGGTTCTATGCTCATTCTTCATCCTCAACTACACTTGGGATACTAACAGGAGTGTTCAGTCTCACTCACACAGATTTGTAGTTGACTCAAACTGACTTAATTCTATCGTCATGTTTAATATTAGGATGTGCAGCCCAGCCCCTCCCTTTTCCTATGTGTGTGTATTTAAGGTACATTTGAAGGTGAGACCCTTTCTCTTGGGCTAGCACTCATACTACCTGCCCCAGGTGATTTTAATTGGTATGGGTCCTTGCATTGCAGTACACACATCGAACGGGCCCTATGAAAGGTAAGTCCTAGATAAATTAATTAGTGTGTCAGTATTAGGAATGTTAGAGACCCTCCTGTATAAGGTTCACCATGATGTGGTAGGTGGGCAAACATCTTTGGCCAAACATGTACTAAGAAACCTTACATTTAAAACCTTGTTAATTATTGCAGTTTATTATAAACTTTTTGATCACTAGAATTCTTAGTCCTTATAGTGTGCACCTGCTCCTCCCCCCTTTCTTATCTGCTGTAGAACTACAGGTCTCAGCATGGTAGCACCTATTATCATATTTAATATTAGGATGTGCAGCCCAGCCCCTCCTTTTAATTGGAACCTTAGCCAATGGCCTCGCCCTCTCCTCCTCCCATCCTGGTCATACATGCCTACTCTCCCGATTTGGCCGGGAGCCTCCTGAAAATTGGGCGCCGCTCCCGCCCCCCTGGAAAAGTAGGCAGGCCTCCCGACCCCTCCAGTCGCCCCGCAATGTAGCTCCAAACCCCCGCAGCAGAGGGGCTGATGACGCGATTAGCGCTGAATCGCATCATCATGACCCCACCCCCTCCATCGCAATGCCGGAAATATCGGCATTGTGTAGCGGGGGCGGAGCCTAAATGATGCGATCCCGTGGCTCCGCCCCCAGTCCCACCCCTAAACGGCTTGTAATGTGTCCGGCCACGCACCTCAATACAGGCCCCGTCCCCCTGCTAAGCCGACCTGGCTGCTCCCTCCTGGAGGAAGCAGCCAGGATGTAGGCAAGTATAATTCTGGTGCATCTATGCCTAAAGATTGGGATTTTCTTTTCTGGGTACTTAATAAATCCCCAGGCCCTGTAAAGGCTATCATTCATGGGCCATTCACTCATACATCCTTTAGGGAGCATTACATATAGCTGAATAATCTCAACATATGTGTGTCTATAGTATACATTGCATCAAAACAACATAATAAGTGCTCTTTAATTCAGCACAGATAACTGCAATTGTGAGTTAAGTGTAAAGTTCCAGAATTAAATATACTGTATATATTTAACAGTACACTTTACATATATACAGTAAATTACAGTAAATTGTACTGTTCTTTGGTGCTCCTTAATAAATGACTTGGCAGAACATTGTGTTTCCTTCTAATGTATTAAATGCAATGAGTACACATACATCTCCGTTAATGGTATGTGCGCTATTTATATTATAATAAAGTTCACACCCAGTACAAACATTATGTAATGATGCGAGGAGACGGTACTGTAATCCTGGTACAGTACTGTCAGGGAACTTTTACAGCTTGGGTTCACCTGAACATCACAATTAAAATGTACCTGCCATGCCTTTTTGAATCGTGTATTGTTTAAGCCTCATACATACACGTTAAAGCCTATTAAACAAAGTGTACGCGAATGGACCAGTACATATGCTGTTACAAGCCTATGTTTTGCTTTGCGTAAATTTCCACAATGCCCGCAGCGTTCTCAAGTGCTAAAACTTGGTACAATATATGGGGTTTTAGGGGAGTACTCGTTGAAGTACTCGTTTTTACGTAAAATTGGAGGCATGTGTCTATTTTTGCATAAAATATGCATTTCTATTAGGCGCAGACTCCCTGAAAAGACTTACGCTTACATCTATACGTAGGACTGGTCATATCTTACACTTACGACTCCCTACGCCGGAGTGGCATGCAAACCTTGGCCGAGTACTGTAAGATCGCGTAAATGTGAATAAGGCAGACCAGGGCACAGACACTTATGTGTCTGCCATCAGATCTATGGCGGGTGCATGGTGGTAGTCGAGGCAATATTGACATGTTGTACCAGCTATAGAAAGAATGACATATCTATATTAAAATGTGACAATGCTGCGTACATAGGTTATATCAGGGTTGCCTACCCTCCCGATTCGGGCGGGAGCCTCCCGATAAACGGGTGCAGCTCCCGCCCCCCCGGAAAGGCAGGCAAGCCTCCCGCATGCCGCCGTTCCCCTGTCTCCCCCCCACCAGTACCTGATAAACCCCCTTCAGCGGGGGGCCGCTGACGCAATTCGCGTCATTTTGGCCCCACCCCCTGCTTCACAATGCCTGTATTTCGGCATTGTGTAGCGGGGGCGGGGCCAAAATGACGCGATCGCGTGGCCCCGCCCCCTGTCACACCCGGAAACTGGCTTCAGCCCGGCCACGCCCTCTTTTGCCGGCCACGCCCCCTGTTCTGCCGATCTGGCTGCTCCCTCCCGGAAGGAGCAGCCAGATAGTCGGCAAGTATGGGTTATATATTTATACTATACATACGCTCCAGCATGCGAACTTCGACCAAATCAGAATTATGCCTTGTGTGGAAATCATTGTATGTTGTCAATTTGGTGATCTGCAATCAACTAGCAAAGCGAGTCGCAGGTCATTTGCTCATAGGATTATCTGTTAACTGCAACTTCTTACATTCTAGAGGGCCAATTCAATTAGCCGCACACGCCGCCAGAACTGGTCCTGGTGGCTGCCGCGCGATCACTTCGGAAGGCAGATTCTGCTGGCGCACCCCAGGGAGGTGCGTATACAATATAACTCATATAAAATAGAAAGCTGATTTTTTTATTTTTTTTGGGATGTAGTCAAGTCCATGGTGAACTCAACAGCCTTTTTAAAAATTAATATAATAATGTACAAAACACATGTCCATGCTAAATTTAGGGGTAATGAATTTAACCTTTACGAGCTTTAAAGCTGAAGCTTTTATCATACCTGAGCCTGGATGAAAACAGATGTACCCAATGAACTGAGTCTGAGAGGGTGAAATTGAGCAGGGCAAACCACGAGCCTAGAATCGTATATAGACCGAATTTATTGTGGAACTGAGCTGTCTGGGAGGGATGCGTTCAGAATTCCGGTGCCGGCTTCCCAAAGGTAAGTAGTTGGGTTGGGGGGAGGGTTAGGGGTTAGTATTAGGCACTAGGGAGAGGGTTAAGGTTAGGCACTAGGGGGGGTGGAGGGTTAGATTTAGGGTGTGGGGAGGTTACATTCAGGCACCGGGGAGGGAGGGTTAGGGAGAGGGGGAGAGTTAGTAGGATGCCTACCGACAGGCGTCCATATCCTAAACCGGGGCCTGATTCACTACGGATCGCAATATTGCGTACACACGCAGTTCAAGTGCGATAGTATGCTAATCCACTGCGATCGCAATGCAAACTCAGCGCTACATACGGACACCCACTTTCCCTTACACACATCCATTATAGCCGAATAGCGAAACCATCGGTAATATCGAGTACCATCGCAGCCTCACGCACACTTGCACAAGCCCTGACATCACTCAGAAATTGCTAACCTCATCGCTCGCTATGAGAGCTATCGCAGTGGATAATCTATGCACGCAACTGAAATGGCATTTGAACGCACTGGCACTCCTGCGTTTTCCTGACCACCCCCGTCACCACCCACACACGGCACTTCCTGTCAATCACTCTGCGATGGGTCTGTGTAGCCTATGCGATCGCAGTCCTGGTCGCAGTGGCTAGTTTGCACACGCGTGCAGAACGCAACAATCGTCCGGTTGCGTGCATAATCGCAGTTGCGATTGGTGATGAATCAGGACCCCTGACAGGATACCAGCGTCGGGATTTTGACTACTGGGATCCCGAGCGCCGGCATCCCGTACCCATTCCGTCTGGGAAAACGGGGACTGAAATTCGCTGAAAGACAATAAAATGTAGATTTGGGCAGAATTAGGTGAGCTGAAACAAAATGCAAAAGTTTTACTTAATGTCGCTCGGTGGTCCTGGTAAGTTTGTTGCTCTGCAGCGTGTCTAAGGGAGACATATCAAACCTTGGATAGAGATAAAGTGGGGATAGATAAATTATCAGCCAACCAGCTCCTAACTGTCATTTTTCAAACACTGGGCCTGATTCAGCTTGGATCACTATTGCAACAGCGTACGCAGATCGATCGATGGTGCAGTGGGCTTGCGTGACTTAGCATTGCGATCACTCAAGCAGAATGAAGCCATCGCAGAGTGAGTGACAGACTGTGAGCATTTGGGGGTGGTGACGGGGGGTTGGTCAGGGAAACGCAGGCGAGCCTGTCCGTTTGAACGCCGTTGCATGGGCATGCATAAATTAGCCACTGAGACGGCATACGCAGCTTGAGTACTCACTGCCTGCAACTAGACTTGCAGTTTCTGCGGCAGGTCAGACCTGCTGTAACTGTGCGTGAAGGGCCGATGTTCCCGATGTCTACGCAGGACTGCCAGGTATTACAGATATGAGATAGCGATAGAGGGAGGTAGTGGGCGTCTCTATGCTGGCTGTTCGACGGCTTTGCGATTGCACTCATTAGCATATTTTGGCAGCAGACCTGCGTGCATTATCGTTGCTGCTATTGCAATAGCCATCCATGCTGAATCAGGCCCACTGCCTGTAAAATGACCGTTAGGAGCTGATTGGTTGGTAGTGGTACTTTATCTCTCTCCAGTTTATCTCTGTCTAATTAAGCTTTGATACATCTCCCTAACAGTCTTAAGGGGAGATGTATCAAACATTCAAAAGAGGTCAAATGGAAAAGTTGCCTTAGCAACCAATCAGCTTCTAGCTATCATTTATCAACTTTGTATTGTACTGGTTAGCACAGTTGATATAGGGCGTGATGCAGAGAGGGACGGTAATGCATTCGCAACTGCATTCTCTAACGGATCGCAGTTGCTAAGATATGCTAAAGCACAGCCGTGCATAGGGCCGCCCACTGCTGCCATCTCATATCGGTACAACGACGTGCAACAGCATAAACATCGGTACCATCAATGCACATCGGGCAGGCACGCAGCATGTAAGGCAGGTCTGACCGGCCGCAAACACTGCAGCCTTCCTGACACGCTGAGGGCTCTCATGCTGCACAGGAGATCGCAGTGGCTAATCTATGCACGTCCACAAAACTGCGTTTAAACTGTAAGACACGCCTGCGTTCTTCTAAACACCCCCCCTTCCCCCGTTACCACCCCCAAACGCTGACTACCCGTCAGTCACGGCAAATGGTTCCTCTGTACTAACATAGTCGCAAAACAATCGCTGCACATGCGCGTTACCAAACAATTGCTTGTTCTGTGTAAATATCAGAATTGCGACCATCTCTGAATCAAGCCCGTAGTGGCCAGCATTACTCCCTCACAGCCCTGAGGTCTTGAGTTACATTCTTGACCAAAGCACTATTTGTGTGGAGTCTGTATGTTCTCCAAAATAACATACGGCTAGGTTAATTGACCTCCGGGAAGTGTTTGTCCATGTGGTAGGGAACATAGGGGTCTATGGCCCTCATTCAGAGCCGCTCGCTAGCGGCCGTACGCTCGTTCCGAGCGATGTTTGCACATCTGCGCATGCGTACGGTTTTTAGTACTCATGCGCGAACCAGTCAGTGCGGCCGAATATCGTTTGTACGCTATATAGCGAGTGCCTGCTATTTTGAGTGACAGAATGAGGCATATGTGGGTGGTAACGGGAAGGTGCTTGTAAACGGGGGAGTGGAATTTGAACGCAGGCGTGCTTAAAGGTCAAAATGGGCGTTTTAAGGGAGTGCATAATTAATACAGCAGCGTCATTGACCACGTCACTTGGTTTTTTTTAACTCAGAACTGCTCGCAAAATAGCGGTTGAAAAAACCAACCACAAGCATAGCGAGCAGTTCATACGCTGTACGATGTACTCGATTAATCTAATAAATAGCGGACATGACGTATGGTGCGAGCGGCCAGGGGGCGTTTTTAACAAATAAACGAGCGTATGTTTTGCTCGCTCGTTCAGACTTAGAGGTGTGAACAGACTGCAATTTGCGAACGGATCATTTGAATAGCCACCCCTTGTTTTTGAACGAACGAACGCAAATAGCGAACGGCTCTGAATCAGGCCCTATGTACTAAGCCTTGGAGAGATATAAAGTGGGCGGGGATAAAGTACCAACCAATCAGCTCCTGTCACTTTATAGGCTTTGTTTGAAAAATAACAGTTAGGAGCTGATTGGTTGGTACCTTATCTCTGCCCACTTTATCTCTCTCCAGACCCTATAGATTGCAAGCCCCACTAGGGCAGGGACTGATGTGAATGACTGATGTATTCTCTGGAAAGCGCTGCGTAATATAAGTGCGCTATATAAATAACTGGTAATAAATAAATATTTCAGCACTCCCAATTCCACCCATAATTGTCATTCAGCAAATTTTAGAAACTAATTTATAAACTGCATTATAAGATCTATTTCCCCCGTTGTTCAGAAGTCATAAAAGCAGCCCCGGATCTTCCCCGATGTCTTTGCAGATGGAAAGCCTATTTGGTGCAAGTGTAGTATTGGTGCCAGTTTAGTATATGATAGGTTTAGTTTATACATATAAAAGCTAACATGTGGTAAAGGTTTAATTGTATTATACAGTATGTACAGTATCTTGTTGCAGTCTTCCTGAAGTGACAATTATCTGTACATCAAAGCTACAAGGTCATACAGGTTGAGTCTCCCATATCCAAATAATCATCAGAAATACGGAATATTCCGAAATACAGAATTTTTTTAGCGTGACTGAGATAGTGAAATCTTTGTGTTTCGATGGTTCAATGTACACAAACCTTGTCTAAGGCACAATTTATTACAAATATTTTATAAAATTACCTTCAGGCTCTGTGTATAAGGTAACACCACGATTTTAAAAAGTTCTATATTAATGCGCTTCTTAACTGCAGCTCCTCTGCATTAAAAAGCATATACCCCAAATGCTCCAAACAACACGATAAAATGAATATCAATGCAAAATTGGTGCGCTCTTTATATATGTTTCAGTTCCTTATAGAAAGTTATTATTCAATCCAAAACGGTACAATATATATAAAGGAAAACACTATTATTTTATGTGACTCCTCTTCTATTGATATGATATATTCCTTAGTTTCAATAAAAAGATAAACTTTCTTTTTCCAAAAATAGAAAAGATTTAAAACAAAAAAATAATGTCCATCCTGTATATCCTAGTCAATCCTTTATATAAAAATAATTATCTCCACCTTCCAAAACAAATCGCTTCTATTAGGGATTTCTCTCAAATATCTTATGTCCCAAAGAAAGATACTTGTGTCCAAAATAAACACTTTTATTGTATCCAAAAACAAAGTTCACACTTTAAAACCATAACCGATAATATAAATATAGAGAGTTCTACTCTCTATATTTATATTATTGGTTATGGTTTTAAAGTTTTCCTTTATATATATTGTGCCGTATATTGTGCCTCACAGCTATAGCGAGCGGCCAGGAAGATGGTCAAGACCATCGCGACCACCGGGCTTGCGACGAGACCCTTGTGGTAGGGTCTCGTTGCCGCAAGCCCTGGAGTGCTTTCGGCTCAAACAGAGCCGAAACCACTCCCACTGACATCACATGGGAACGCCTCCGTCTGGGCAGCCACGCCCCCGGCACGCCCACCAAAGGGGGCGTGCTCTCACTGAACATCGACAGCGCGCACCCTTCGGTACGAGACCCGGAGCGACAGCTTGCACGTCGCTATCCGGGTCTCGCGCATGCGCAAGACGGAGCTGGTCCGTCATGCGCAAGACGGAGCTGGTCCGTCGTGCGCATGCGCACTAGGCCACAATCGATTATCATATATCGATACTATATCGATCATCCAGCACACCCGGGAGATCATACAACGATATCGTTATCGATCATCCCGTGTGTACACACCATTACAGTAGGGTCAGGTTGTAGACTTGTTTTGTTTTGTTTTTTTTACTACATTGTCAATGATGAATAAGCTTCCATATTCACTTTACTTCTAGGAATATTCAAGTTTCACTTCCTTTCTGGGAAGTAAAAAACTTTCTAACAAAGATTATTCACCAGAATTTAGAGATTATATTTTTAGCAATGCCATAAAACAATACCATGATTTCATTCTGTCATTAGCTCAGTCCCATGGGTTCTGTGTAATTTGCTAGGAGTTATAAACTTGTTCCTGTTTTTCCAATATTTTTATGTGAATAAACATCCAACTATACAGAATTGTAACATTAAGGGGCCCATTTATCATTAAATATTTGAGGCTTATTCCCCGAAAACACCCATTTTTGGGAGGGTAACCGCAAATATTAGTATCACCCCCATGTACAAAGGAGGGACCACAGCAGATATCTCTGATGGAATCGGTATGATATACCGATGGATGGGATGCCGGCAGTCAAAACACCGTCGCTGGCATCCCGATCATGAAGAATCCCAACAGGGGCCGGTGAGTACCCTAACCCTCCCCATAACCTCCCCCCAGCGGTGCCTAACCCCCCCCTCCACATAGCCTATCCCTAGCCCTCCCCGAGGGGTGCCTAACCCTAATCTCCCTGCAGAGTGCCTAAACCTAATCCTCCCCCCTAATCCTCCCCCCCCTAACAGCGCCCGCTTACCTTCGTTTGGGGTGGCGGCTGTCCGGATTTTGGCGTCAGGATAAAGAGAGCCGTCAGAATTTTGATGCCTATCTTTATTCCTGTGTCAGGCTTCCGTCGTCTGGATTCTAACAACCGGCATTCTGGCCGCCGGTAATGTGACTGCTTCCCATCTCCGATACCTGCTGCCATCCTTCTATTCCCGACTGCAGCCTCAGCCCCTGTAGGTTTCTATGGGGGATGCGGTGCTGCCAGATTTACCAACTTCCAGAATGCGATGCATTCCGGAGAATGGCCCCTGCTGCTAATGCCATCTGAAGATGGCGTTATCCTATTGTAGCCTATGGGCTACACTTTGCAGCTCAGTGTAGGATTCTTTAGCTTCTATGGGATATGAGAGTAAAAGACCCACCTGAGTGCACCTGTTTACACTACAACACCGTATACAACGCCTCATTTGGGCTTGTGACATCACTAATTGGATCCAGGAGGACTGGCAACATGGTGCCTGGTCTGATGAGTCCCGGTTCCAGCTTTGGGCTAATGGTAGGGTTTGGGTGAGGTGCAGAACCCATGAGGCTATGGACACCAGTTGTCAACAGAGCTCGTGGTGGTTCCACAATGGTGTGGGGTGTGTTCACGCGGCTTGAGTTGGGTACACTGGTCCACCTGAACATGTCATTGACCGTAACCCCTACATTGCATTGCTTGATGACCATTTGTTGCTCCACACAACCATGGAATATTCCAGCAAGTTAATGCACCGTGTCATCGGTCCCACGTTGTCCAGAATTGGTTTGAGGAGCATTCTGGACAGTTTAGATGAATGGTGTGGCCTCCACGTTCCCCCAACATGAACCCAATTGAGCATTTATGGGACGTGGTGAAGAAGTCCATTTGCACCCCAGACTTCATGGGTCACCATCTCTCCAGAGGTCTTCCGTCCACTTGTGGAATCAATGCCCATCGTGGTGCTGCACTTCCCCGGGCTAGGAGGGTCCTACATGATACTAAGCAATTATCCCGTGACCTTTGCCACTTCAGTGTACATATGGTATTGAAGAATCCTGTGGAAAGATTCCTGTTTTCCTGGCTGCATCCCTAATTAGTCATCCTCTAAGAAATTCTTGGCGTGGGACTGCTCTCTTTATTAAGCGATTTAACAACCAGAAAGCATTTTTTTTTTACTTTTGTTCTATTTATAACAAATGATTTATTTAT
The DNA here is from genome assembly GCA_031769625.1 of Taudactylus pleione. NCBI lineage: Eukaryota > Metazoa > Chordata > Amphibia > Anura > Myobatrachidae > Taudactylus > Taudactylus pleione. Next base: position 2,444,498 of record JAUIMM010000450.1, read on the forward strand.
TTTGTCCACCAAGCGGAACTGAGGACCTGATTCAGACCCGCTCACTAAGATACATACTCTCGCTGCAGTCGATGGTATGTAGTGTGTATGCATTGTGCGCATACCTTAGCAAAAGTTCACAATGCATTCGCTCGCTGCGCATAGACAGCCCAGCAGAGTGAGTGACAGGAGAAGCCGTTTGTAGGTGGTAACAGGGGCTGGCCATTAAAAATGGGGGAGTGGAGGTGCAAACGCAGGCGTGCCTGAGCATCTCAACGGCGTGTTAGAGGTATGTATAATTATAAGACAGCATCATAGTACACGTCACCTGGCTGGTTTTTACACTGAAGTGCTCGCAGTACTTGCAGCAGGGTATAGTCAACCTCAAGCGCTGCGATAGCATCTGATGTACCAATGGTTGCATACACTTCCTGGACTTGACGTGCACAAGTGGGCGTCTTAAGACAGGCTGGTGGGTGTCTGCATACACAATGTTATCGTTCTCTAAGTCTCTAAGAAATACTAGGCGTGCTAATGCATTGCTGTGCGGCAGCACTGCCTACGCAATTTGTATACACATAGTGCAAGCGATCATATATAGCGAGCGGCTCTGAATCAGGCCGTGAAAGCGAAAGTCTGCATGCACATATGGGCATAGAATGGCCTGGTGAAATGGTTAGTTATCCCTTTGGGTCACTGTCGCTGATGTAGCGGAGCACTGTATTGGTAAATTTCGGTGATAACAGAACATCACGGCGGTTTCATCTTGTTGGATAGTAGATGGATTACACAATTATACAACTGGGATCTCTGGGCCTGATTCAGAGCTGAACGCTATGACCAGAGCGCTCACTCTGAATCAGGGCCCTCCTACCTTTTTTTGGAGCGTCCTCATGGACGCTCGCATAGCTGTGGGTTACCACCCACAGCTATAGCGAGCGTCCATGCTGCCGCAAGCCCTGCAGTAATTTTGGCTCTATCAGAGCCAAAATCACTCCCACTGACATCACTAGTGATGTCAGTGGGGCCGGCTTGAGACGGTAGGCGTTCCCATGGGAACGCCTCCGTCTGGCAGGCACGCCCACCAAAGGGGGCGTGCTGTCAATCAACATCGACAGCACGCCCCCTTTGGTGCGAGACCCGGAACGATGGAGAGCCCGTCGCTCGCCGGGTCTCGCACATGCACACAACGGAGCTCCCTCCATCGTGTGCATGCGCAGTGGGGGTACATCGACCCGCTTGCGAGCATACTGCCGCTCACGAGCGGGTCTGAATGACCCCCTCTGTGTTTAGTATCTTCTCAATTGCAGGTTATAACATTAAGGGCCTGGTTCTGGGCCATATACACTGCTGGTGTTCACGGGGTGTTTTCTAGCTACTGCGCGTGTTGATAAATCCCTAAAAACTTGTACAGCGCGTGCGTCCCGCTGCGTGTAGGCACAAAGGTGCGCTTGCATTTGAGACACACGTTGAATGGGCGGTGGCTATTCAGATGCCCCGAGATAGTCCGCCTTACAGGAGTGTGGCGGGTGTGTTGCTGAATTGGTTGCGAACTCAGGTTCTTATTCAGAGTTGTCCGCAATGTTGATGTTGTATGGAGTTGAGCGATGGCTTCTGTCCATGCGTGAAAAGACCAGGATACCCTTACAGCGCACGAGCGAACCCAAGTGTCTAATGTCATTTGCAATTGCATATGGCATCGCTAACCCCTGGGTTTGCAGTCACTTGGCGTTTCAGGGTGGAGACTGGGAGGGGCCGGTTCATAGGCGTGTCATTGGGTTGTCATAGGCGTGTCTGGGAACGCTGCTGCTTTGCGTATACACGTGAGAGAGTAGTTAGAGTAGACCCTAGGCTACGGCAAATGTCGATGGTATGTCCAATGTTGCGTCGATATTGGAGTGTTTTCAAACTCCATGGCAAATGCACAGACCACGGAGCCTGAAAGTCGCACACTCCATCACACTGAGGAGCACATAAGGGAAGGCAGAGATTAGCATTTGCTTATTCCCACAACCGCTATTGTGAGCGTGGTTACGATCGTGGTTGCGTTACCAACCATCTCTGAATCAGACCCTCAGGCGCTTAATCACACGCATAGGAGGCCATAGTAAGATAAAAAACCTGTACCAAGGGGTATTACAGCGGCTATGGATGCCTAAAGTGGCCGTCTCAGCCCTTGTACATACAGGCGCACAGATGGACACCGGGGGAAGGGCTGATACTAGTATTAGCATAAAGTCACAGATGTGACTACAGTAAAAGACGCTAAAGTGGTCACAGCAGCATGCGAGTCAGAATCAGCCCCTAAGTGACCGGTGTATTAAAATGTCAATAATTATTACAATGATAACTGTACTTTTGATTACAACAATATATTCCTTAAAGCCCGCACTTAGTGTACCAAAAGAGTATCAGCGTCACTCGGCTTTGATGGTGGTTATAGTAACTGTACACTTCCTTGGGCCATCTCTCCGTCATGGCACATATATCTGAGACGCCATTTGCACAAGCATCAAACGTCTGGCGTCACCTAATATTCTGTGGTGGTATCCCGTTTGGCAGATACAGCGATAATGAACTCTACTGGTGTTTTGTCTTCACCCTTTGCTAGATAATAATGGCCAGAGTGTGATTGCTGCAATAAACTACATTAAATTAATAAATGTAAATGACAGTTTAAAGAGCAAGTAAATCACTATTTAACATTGATGTACACCGTGCCCGAAGTGGGGCGGTATACAACAGTATGACATACTGCCACTTTTTCTCCACGGCCACAGCACCACCCGCATGAATAGATGATTTGGGCAGCGCCAGTGTCTGTTGGGCTGTGGCTGCCTACCCATCCTCAGGTCCTGACAGCTACTTGGATAAATGTTTTGCAGTGTGGTGTAGATGACATCATAAAGTGGCACAGCAGTCGCAATGAGGAGTAGGGGCCACCAGATGCTGTGGCCATGACAAGAAGGTACAAGGAGGCTGGAGAGGCGCTTGTGAGGGCACTGGACAGAAACATGGGACATGCACAGCTGTAGAGAAGGGGTGCTGGAGAGACACAGGGTGCTGAGCTGGAGAGAAAGAAGAGAGCCTGAGCTGGCGAGACAGAAGGGGAGCTGGATAGACACATTGGGCTGAGCTAGAGAGACAGAAGAGGGACTGGGGCTGGAGAGCCAGAAGTGGAGCTGGAGTACCTCTGGGGCTGAGCTGGAGAGATAAAAAGGAGGGCCGGAGAGACACGGGAGGCTGAGCTGGAGAGAAAGAAGGGGACTAGAGAGACAAAGGGGGCTGAGCTGGAGACACAGAAGAGGGGCTGTAGCTTGATAGCCAGAAAGTGAGATCGAGAGATGCAGGGGGCTGAGCTGGAGACACAGAAGGGGATCTGGAGAGACGCAGGGGCTAAGCTGGAGAGATGCAGGAGGAAGATGCTAGATATATATATATCACTGATATCTCCTGGTTAAGTCCACCTGCGTTAATTTCCACATTCCTCATACATTAGTACATTAGTATGGGGATGTAGAAATTAGGCCATTCATCAAATTATGAAAATTATGTATTTTTGGAATGTGATGGTGTTACCATACGCTACTCTCATGTGGCGTACAGCGGATTATACTTACCTGCTGTCAGTGTGAGCAGGTCCTCTTCCGGCTCCCTCCATCGCTCCCTGGTCCCTCCTCTGGCTCCTGCACTGACTGTGTTCTCCCAGCAGAACACAGTAAAGTAAAAAAAAAAAATCTTCAGACAGGAAGTCGGGGTCCGCGGCTGCAGCCTGTGACAGGCCGCCAGGTAGATGGGAGAGGGGAGCGCAGGGGAGGAGGGGGTTGGGGGGAACACAGAATTACCGCAGCTGTAATCAGTGCTGCGTATGCGCCACTTTTCTGAACAGATTATTACAGCTGCGGTAAGGTAGTGTAGAGAGGGAAAAGTATCTATTTTCTGAAATGCTGTCATCGCAAAAGTAGCAGCTTTTCGGAATAGATACTGATGGAGAGGAGGAATGATGAATTCCTCCGGTAATTAGGGAGAACTCCATGCGAGTTATAAACCTAATTACCTCCATCGATTTCTAAGTGTTGATGAATAGGCCCCTATAATGTTGTAGTCTTAGCTAATGGCAGGAGTGCTAAAAAAGCATCTAAAATGTATTTCACCCTACTGTATGCCCCCCTAATGCGTCAGGGGGCATACAGTAGGGTGACTCCTGGCCATTCCATTCACATTTCCTTACTCCCACTTCTAAATTCCCACTATAAACACTGGATGTACATATATCAAAGACTGTGTATTACTGCATATTATACATGAAATAAATAACTGATGTGTTAATGAGGATAATACAACCATGTACAGCTCCCTAATAAGTTAGATGTGCTTCTTTGATCCCCTCCGTCTCTCTCTCTTCTTCTCTTTTCTGATAGTGATATCTCTTACCACATTTAAAAACATTAGGGGTTTGTTTCGATTTATAATTGCAAAGCTTAACTGTGTTCGTGTTATCTCTCATATGGCTTGGAATATTATGCCTTCTTGTCTTTTGACCCATCTATGCCATTTTTTTTTCTTTCTATGCAATTGTATTTTGTTTATTGTACTCTCAAAAATCCAATAAACTCTTTTTCAAAAAAAAAAAAATAAGTTAGATGTGCTTAGGCAGTAAACAACACAACGCCATTGATGTACTAATTCATTCTGTGCATTATATAATATTATAGACAATATAAGGTTTGACCTAGGCACCGTAAGAACGAATGGTACAAGACATCATATATTATGACTAAGGGCCTTGTTCAGAGATATACGCTATTCCCACCGCCGCTGCGTCTTTGTTGCAGCTGTGCGAAATGATGCAAATGCCGCAGGAGGTGTTTTGTGTAAAAAGACGCCTCCGTGTTGGCTACTGTGATCCACTGCTGAGTCTGAGGATGGAGCATCGGATCATTTGTGACATCTGATTAACCCTCGGGCCCACACCGCACACCCATATGTTTTAATACTTACCCCTCCGAAGTCCCGCGTCGGCTTTAGCTCTGGACAAAACACCTGAAAAATGGCCGCCACGGAGAGAGGGAGTAGTACCCAGAGTTTACTGCTGCTGTGACGTGGCTGGCCCCCAGGGAGAGAGAGGAGGGGGCCCCTGACGGGGAATGCACACGGCCTCCCTCCTCTCTTAAGATGCCTCTGACCATGTGACAATGAAACCTTCCGCCCCAGCTCCGGTAAATAGTCACTTTCTATTGGAGATCAGCCCAGAGAGCTAACAAGCAATTAACGCTGATGAAACACACACCCTTCCTGAACAGTTAGGCTCTTACAGTACTGAGTGAGGACCAGCAGGTACAGTTACACTCTGGGGTTTATGTATCAAGCAGTGAAAATAATATAGTGGAGAAGTGGACCAGTGGAGAAGTTGCCGATAGCAACCAATCAGCTTTGAGGGAACATTTATCAAGTGCATTCTATAAAATGATAGGTAAACGCTGATTGGTTGCTATGGGAGCTTCTTCCCTGGTCCACTTTTCCACTCTTTTTTTCACTTCTTAATACATCAACCCCAATCCCTATTAGTCCCAGCGACCCAAGGCAGAGCAAAGGCAAAGGTCTAATGAACCTATTATGCAGTAGAAAAAATACTTATATTATGTATCAACACTTCAATAAAACTGTAGCAATGGACACGGAGAGGGGGGTAATTGGATGGGAACCCATTACCCAGGCCCGGGCTTGTCTGTAGGGGCCATGCAGGCCAAGGAGGTAGAGCAACGTCCCTTGAGCAGGTGTAACCATACCCACGTGCTTTCCCATGCCCCCTCTCTGGTAACAGGGCCTGCAAAATATATAAGCACAGTAGGCCTGCTTATAGCTGTCACCTACACAGAGTGAAGGCGGACATTTTGTAGGCTGAACCAATGGTCATGAGGTCGCAGCCATTCCATTAATGCATGACATCAATGAAGCGCAAAGTGAATTGATAGCTGCATTCTTGTAAATATTGCTTCTGCAAGTGTTGGATAGACCCTTACCACTCTGCGGCCTGCTGGTATCATTTTGTAAAATAATAGGGGGTATATTTACTACAAAAAAATCGATCAAAATCGATCAACATGTTTTGTGTCTGGGGCTGAATCACACATTTACTAATACTTAAAAAACTAATTGACTGTTAGTAAATGTGTGATTTAGCCCCAGAAACACAACATCAATTTAAATTGAGTTTAAATCGATTGAAATCGACCTTTAGTAAATATAGTTATACCCCTAAATCTTATTAGCTTCCCAGTCTACAACGCCGGTCACATGATATTGCTCTCAGTGGTGTAAGTTCATCCCAGAGGCCCGGAGGCAAGTTATAATTTGGTGCCCCCCATCACAGCCGCTGACACTGTAATGTAGCATGTCGCAAGCAGATACACCCGCAGTTGCACAGAGAATATAGGCATGCCATGGAGGAGTGAGACAGAGAGTTGTGGGTGAGGGGACGCCTGACGTGTCACCCTGACAAAGGAAGCTGCTGAGGAGAAGCAACACCAATGGGTATAGGCTATAGATAGACAGAGGCGGCATCTGATGGTCTGACACGGAGCTCTCCACTAGTGTATGGTGGCTTCTCAGGTGCCAGGAAGAGGTGCCATGCATTGGGTGGCCGTGACAGTACACTCCGGGCACATAGTTACAGCCCTAAGTGGGATGAATATCTTGTGGGCAATGGAGGAGGTGCCGCTTCAGAGCTGGAGCCCGGCGGCAGGCGCCTCCATCGTCTCCCCTAGTTCTGCCCCTGATTGCTCTTCCAATGTATTAGCTGGCTTTGCACTGGTAACTTGGAGCTGTGGGCCTGATTCAGAGCCGCTCGTAAGCGGCCACTCGTTCGCTCCGAGTGATGTTCGCACAACTGCGCATGCATATGGGTCGTAATGCGCATGCGCCAACCAGTCAGTGCGATCGGAAATCGAGCGCTCGCCAAATAGCGAGTGCCTGCTAATTTGAGTGACAGGATGAGGCGTTTGTGGGTGGTAACAGGGGAAGGTGCTTGAAAAGAGGGAGTGGAGATCCGTACGCAGGCGTGCCAAACGGTCAAAACGGGCGTTTTAAGGGTGTGCATAATTAACAAAGCAGCGTCATTGGCCACGTCACTTGGTTGCCTCTTAGCCTGAACTGTTCGCATGATTGCAGTAGGATAAACCTACCACAAGCACTGCGAGCAGCTCAGATGCCTTTCGATTCGATGTACTCGATTAATCAAATAAATAGCGGAGATGACGTAGGATGCGAGCGGCCAGGGAGTGTCTTTACAAAACAGCGAGCGCATGTTTCGTTCGCTCGCTCAAACATAGAGGCGTCAACAGACCGCAAAGAGCGAGTGCTCAATTTAAATAGCCGGCCCCTTTTTCTGACCGAGCGAGCGCAAATAGCGTCCAGCTCTGAATCAGGCCCTGTGTCTGCAGATGATGAAATCTCTGCCACAGAACGGTAATCTGCACCCATGTGTGAGAGGAAATCGCTTACATTATTATCTCCCTCCAACAGGCCGCAATGTTTGGCTATGTGCGCCTGATTCAGAGCCGCTCGTAAGCGGCCGCTCGTTCGTTCCTACCGATGTTCGCACAACTGCGCATGCGTACGGATTTTAATACGCATGCGCGAACCAGTCAGTGCGGCCGAAAATCGTGTGCTCGCTAAATAGCGAATGCCTGCTATTTTGAGTGACAGAATGAGGCGTTTGTGGGTGGTAACAGGGGAAGGTGCTTGAAAACGGGGAGTGGAGATCCGAACGCAGGCGTGCTTAAAGGTCAAAACGGGCGTTTTAAGGGTGTGCATACTTAACAAAGCAGCGTCATTGACCACGTCACTTGGTTGTTTTATAGTCAGAACTGCTCGCATGATTGTGGTAGGAAAAACCAACCACAAGAATAGCGAGCAGTTCATACGCCTTTCGATGTACTCGATTAATCTAATAAATAGCGGACATGACGTATGATGCGAGCGGCCAGGGGGCGTTTTTTTCAAAATTAAGTTCGCATGTTTTGTTCGCTCATTCAGACATAGAGGCGTGAACAGATCGCAAAGAGCGAGCGCTCAATTTAAATAGCCGGCCCCTTTTTCTGAACGAGCGAGCGCAAATAGCGTCCGGCTCTGAATCAGGCCCTTAGATCTAGCTCCTATCTTCTAGAAGGTGCTAGATAAATGCTAAGTAGAATCTGATTGGTTGCTATGGGCAACATCTCCACTTCTAAAAACCTACACTTTAGAAAATCTACCCCCTAGGAGTTTGGCATAGAGCAATGAGTATTGTGTCTGCTCGTTGCCCCACCTATTTATTCTACATCAATTGTCTTGTCTTTAACACTGCACGTATGCTTTCTACACAAATATACAAATATAGTGTCGTGAATGAGGTTACTAACACACTAAGGGGTCTATGTACTAAGCAGTGATAAGTGACAGAGTGAAAAGTGATAAGTCAGTGATAAGGTGCCAGCCAATCAGCTCCCAACTGTAATTTTTCAAACACAGCTTGTGAGATGACAGTTGGAAGCTGATTGGCTGGCACTTATCACAGACTTATCACTTTTCACTCTGTCACTTATCAGTGTCACTGCTTAGTACATAGACCCCTAATTCGCTCACGTGGCAGATACACAGTTCAACATACAGTAAGTCGCTCCCGACTTCCCAGGAAGGCAGGCAATCCTCCCGGCTCCCGTCCTCCCCTCCTATCCCCCTGCAATTACCTTTGAATCCCCCGCAGCGGGGGGCCGGTGACGCGATTCACGCTGAATGAATCGTGTCATTTTGGCCCCACCCCCTGCTTCACAATGCCTGTGTAGCGGGGGTGGGACCAAAATGACGCGATCGTGTGGCCCTGCCTACAAATACTTGTAGTCTGACCGGCCCCGCCTCTTTGTGATGGCCACGCCCCCTGTCATGCCGACCTGACTGCTCCCTCCCGGAAGGGGCAGCCAGAAAGTTGGCAAGCCTGCAGTAAGTCAACTGTAATTGCTCCTGCATCTGCGCATGGAACTAAAGTCTCTGAGCCCGGTGTGCCCTCACCTGTACACCTGGTTTAGTAGCTGCCATCGATATCCGTGTGCACTTGCACCAGCCCTACTGTATCCTTGGTGCTCCTGAAAACAGGCGTAATTATGTTTATGCACAACTCTGCATAATCCGCAGGTCCATCGACACGTCGCCACTGAACATAGCCTGTGTGCGAATGCCCCATTACCAGTCAGCTACGTCCCTGCAGTCACCAGTGCCCCATTACCAGCCAGCTATGTCCCTGCAGTCACCAGTGCCCCATTACCAGTCAGTGACGTCACTGCAGTCACCGGTGCCCCATTACCAGTCAGCTATTTCCCTGCAGTCACCAGTGCCCCATTACCAGTCAGCTACGTCCCTGCAGTCACCAGTGCCCCATTACCAGTCAGTGACGTCCCTGCAGTCACCAGTGCCCCATTACCAATCAGCTATGTCCCTGCAGTCACCAGTGCCCCATTACCAGTCAGCTATGTCCCTGCAGTCACCAGTGCCCCATTACCAGTCAGTGACGTCCCTGCAGTCACCAGTGCCCCATTACCAGTCAGCTACGTCCCTGCAGTCACCAGTGCCCCATTACCAGTCAGCTACTTCCCTGCAGTCACCAGTACCCCATTACCAGTCAGCGACGTCCCTGCAGTCACCAGTGCCCCATTACCAGTCAGCGACGTCCCTGCAGTGACCAGATACAAATGGAGTTGTACCCAGGCTAGCATCACGCATAGTTGCATATATTCAGCTAGGGAGCATGCACAGCACAAAGACATGCAGATATAGGGGTCTTTGGGTCTGTCTCAGAGTGGTACGCTAATGCAAACACCTTTGGATATTTTGGCGCTCAACAATTGCTAGAATATGCTAATGCATCAGGCGGTAGTTTTTGTATTGAGACGCCCACCGAAGCCCTCGCAGCTGCCTGCAACAAACGAATCAGAGCCAAATCCAGCAAAAGTTGTCCGGCGCACATCTCTAATTGCTATATAATATATATGAATTAAACAATATGTACTGTATATTGAGCACACATTTCGGTCAGACTAATACAGAGGTTATACACTTTTTCATAACCAGCTCAAGTCACTGCCCCTTAACAGTGCAAGTTTTGTTAATGTAGCTGTAATGCTGTAATCTAAATTACCTAGATACACAGCATCTACGCAGAGCCATAGTAGGGCAATAATGTGCCCTGGCCAACCTCGCCCCCCACACATGTGACATGTGACATCATGATGCCACAAAGACGAGGCCTTGCTGCCACATGTAAAACGCTCCTAAGGATGGCTCTCCGAGTGATCTACAAGCTGTGTTTCAGGTACCTTGCATGCCAAATACAGGTGCCACAGCACAGTGCCACGGCTTAGTGATGGTGGTGCCCCCTGGGCTCTGGCACCGCTTGCACACCCCTAGTTACAGCCTTGTGTTTATTTTAGAAATGTTGTTACATAAAATAATTCCAACAGTGGATTCCTAAAACATCATTTACTGATGAGCCCGTCCTGTTCCAGTCCAACCCTTGAGAATAATCCTACAATTTTACTGTACACACAAGCTCATATAATTATCATTTTGTATTGCTTAGCAGAAACTAAACAATACAAAGGGCTCTATTTACTACAATCCTCATTAAAATGCAGATTGTAGTTTGATATTACCGAATGAATTCGCATTGCGAATTCAGGCAATATCACAGGGATTTATTAAAAACTCCTTGCAGGGACAGAGCTTGCCATAAAGCTCTGCCCCTGCGAATCCCCTCCGCAGCCTTATCACTTTATTTTTTGGAAAAAATGCAGTGGCAAGGTGCCCGCGCATGCGTCGCCCGGCTGCCACTACCAGCCACCCCCCTCCCCCCGCAACCCCCCCTCTCGGCCGCCCCTCCTTACTTTTACTTACCTTCGGTCAGGTCATCGCTGCTCCGGTGATGTCCCTCCTCCGGGGCTCCGGTCAGCTGGTCTCCCATCCTGCACTGTGACCATGTCAGTTGTTTAATGCAGCAGTTGACCAGGGTCACAGTGCAGGAGCCGGGAGACCAGCTGACCGGAGGGAGGACATCACCAGAGCACCGATCACCGGCCATGAGGCCTGTTTCAGAGCCGGTCGTCATTAGCGCTCACTCGTTCACAAAAAAGGGGTGGCTATTCACATGAACCGTTCGCTCTTTGCGGTCTGTTGCCGCCTCTATGTCTGAACGAGCAAACAAAACATGCAGTCGTTTTTTTGATAAAAACGCCCCCTGGCCGCTCGCATCATACGTCATGTCCGCTATTTATTAGATTAATCTAGTACATCGACCAGCGTATGAACTGCTCACTATTCTTGTGGTTGGTTTTTCCTACCACAATCTTGCGAGCAGTTCTGACTATAAAATAACCAAGTGACGTGGTCAATGACGCTGCTGTATTAATTATGCACACCCATAAAACGCCCGTTTTGACCTTTAAGCATGCCTGCGTTCTGATCTCCACTCCCCGTTTTCAAGCACCTTCCCCTGTTACCATCCACATACGCCTCCTCCTGTCACTCATATTAGCAGGCATTCGCTATTTAGCAAACAAACGATTTTCGGCCGCACTGACTGGTTCGCGCATGCGTATTACGATCCGTACGCATGCGCAGTTGGGCAAACATCGCTCGGAACGAACGAGCGGCCGCTTACGAGCGGCTTTGAATCAGGCCCTTGGACTCAGGTAAGTTTTTGGTTTTTTTTATTATTATTATTATTATTATTATTATTATTATTATAATTATTATTATTATCATCGTTTATTTATATGGCACCACAAGTGTTCCGCAGCACCTTACAAGGTACATAACCAAAAAAGTGACTTACAGTAAAATACAATACAATGAAGAACAAGGACATGGAAAATATACAATCATACATTGGTGGCCATAACACCCAATTAACCAACAGAGCATAAGCACCAAGTGTTAGGTGTCCTAGTGGTGAGTAAGAAGTTGATGAAAATAAAGTAAGGAGAAGCACAAGAGGTTAGAGGGCCCTGCTCACAAGAGCTTACATTCTCAAGGGGAGGGGCAGACAGACGGGCATGATACAGATGGGTAAGACAAGGAGGAGGGAGCATGTAGTAGCAAGTTAGGATGAGAGCTGGAAAGCATTGATGAAGTAGAGGGTCTTGAGAGCCCGTTTGAAGGATTATAGAGTGGTGGAGAGTCTGATGGGGAAAGGGAGAGAGTTCCAAAGGTGGGGAGCAGCACGGGCAAAATCTTGGAGGCGGGAGTGGGAGGAAGTAATCAGTTGGCATGAGAGGCTGCGTGCATTTGTTGAATGAAGAGGGCGGACAGGAGTTATCAGCTCGCAGCTGATCACTGAGGCCGGCTCCCGCCTCTGCTCTGCCTGTTAGAGCAGATCAGGAGTCCGGTAACCGGGGGAAAGCCAGGTGGCGTTATTATCACAGGGCTTCCCCCGGTATTTTTTCACATTTTATTTTTAGTAAATCTCAGGCAGATCGCATTTCCCATTACAGTTATGGGAAATGCGATCTGTTTACTAAAAATATGTGATAATTAAGGTTTGGAGTAGAATTTTATGAATTCTACTCCAATTGCTTTTTAGTAAATTTAGATGAAACTAAAATAATTTGAAAAGGGTGTGAAACACCCTTTTTCACTTTATTTTAGTAAAAATAATGTTAATAAATAGAGCTCAAAGCACCTTACTCCTGTTTGCTGAATCTTCCCGCAGGGAAATAACTAGATTAAGAAATGACAGGAATTTCACCTTTCAGTCAACAAGTTCGGAATTGCTTTCCCTCTCCATTATGGGATCAGGATGTTTCTGGCGGACCATCCAATTCGGTTCTAATGTGGTTCTTGTTTGCTGACCTTGTATTTATGTATGTATTAGTTATTAGGAATAACTAATGGTGCACAGGTGATCCTTCCCCCATCCCCCACCCCACCTTTCTGCCATCTTACTGTTTCTTCCCTTCCCTTTTCCTTTTTCAATCTTTGTGTTTATGTTGTTTATGCTTTTTTTCCCCCATGCTCTTACTATATACTATATATGTGTATTGCTGTATAGCTCAGATTTCATTACTATTGCAAGTATTACTATAATATGGGGATATATATGTTGTTCCTTTGTTATCATCTCTTGTATCTGAGATTATTTATATCTATATTCTATCTGTTTGTTATATCAGTAAAATTCAATAAAAACATTTCTGAAAAGTAAAAAAGAAATTGCAGGAATTTGTAACAGGTCCTTAGTTACTGTAATCCCTGCACGAGACCTGAAACCATTCCAACAGCGAACGGGATGCTAAACAGGAACCTGGCACGAGAGGGTATATCCGCAGAGGAAATCGGCTGACTACAAGTTCCTACCTGTGACAGTGAGATGTGGAGATGTAGTGTAGTGCTCCCAAATATGGGCATAGAATGCAGGCGCAGTGCATGATGGGATGATGTCAATAGGCCGTTGCTCTCTCTGTACGTGAATTTTGTCATTACATTCTGGTCTCGGAGAAATATCCAAAGCGCTAAAAAAAATATAGCTACAGCTCCAGGCCTCCACATAAAAGTAGGCCCATCATTGGCAGCATGTTGATGACCAGCGCCCAGCTGTCGGCTATACATCAGAAGTACTCAAACTGTGGGCGTAATTCACGCCCGCTCGCGAGCGCTGAGCACTCGCAAGCGGGTCGATGTTGGCCCAGTGCGCATGCGCATGACAGAGGCGGCTCCGTCGTGCGCATGCGCGAGACCCCAGGTCTCGCACCAAAGGGGGCGTGCTGTCGATGTTGAGTGACAGCACACCCCCTTTTATGGGCGTGCTGGGGGCGTGTCTGCCCACACGGAGGCATTCCCATGGGAACTCCTACCGTCTGGGGCCGGCCCCACTGACATCACAAGTGATGTCAGTGGGAGTGCCTTCGGCTCTGATAGAGCCGAAAGCACTCCAGGGCTTGCGGAAACGAGACCCTACCACAAGGGTCTCGTTGCAAGCCCGATGGTCGCGATGGTCTTGACCATCACGACCATCTTCCTGGCCGCTCGCTATAGCTGTGGGTGGTCACCCACAGCTGAACGAGCGGCCAGGAGGCCGCTCTTAAAATGTAGAAGGACGGCCCTGCTTCAGAGCGAGCACTCTGTCAGAGCGTCCGGCTCTGAATCAGGGCATGTATTTCTATTTTCTTCACAACATTATGTAATTTTTACACTTCTATATATTTAGTGAGACTTGGGACTGATATTGCAAGGGATGTACACGTTCACATGCACTGGCCACACCCCATCTGCTTCTCATAATAGACCCTTGAACTAGGGATGGCCATCGGTGGGCAGTCCACCGATGACACAAAACCATATATGGTGAACCATCGATGGTTTGCACCACTCGATGGCCACCACTTAGCGGGCCGTCGGGGGTGGGGCTAATCTCCGTGCCGTGGGTGGGAGGGGGAACCATCGAGTCCTAGTCTGCCATCGATGGCAGAGAACCATCGGATGTCTGCCATCGATGGAAAACAATCATCCATTGTTAGTTAACCACCGTTTATCGTTAACTATCGATGGTCGATGGCCATACCTACCTTGAACATTTTCAGCCCCAGGCCTATGTGGACCTTAATCCTGCCCTGAGGCAAGGTTATTTCTGGGGGATGTCATGTGGGAGGAGTTAGAGATCACATTTCATTTATTTTTAACCTTATATCAGGTTGTTTAATGGGCATACATCAGATGTAATCACTGTGGCTTCATTCTCTGTTTTCAGCTATGTCTTTCTATCATCATGTAGATTTGTTATGTCGGTGGGGAAGATGAGTAATTATAGCATTGGGGATCTAGCACCTGTATTGTTGCAGGAATAGCCGGAGCCTGTGCTCTCCCGACCACCAGTTGCTGACTCTTCAGTCCTCCTCCCTTTAGGGACGGCCATCATGTTTTCAGCAACAATGGCTATGGTTTTGCCATTGGATTACACGTTTGCAATCGTCGCCACCATCGGTTGCTTCATTCCGGTATAGTTGCGCACATTCATCTACGGAGCATGCACAGTGCAAACATGTGCAAGGTGCATCCACAAAACTAAATTCAACTCTACATTCAACCCAATAATTTGCAATACTATTATATTATTCATATGAAATAAACATGATGTACTGTATTGAGATCACATTTCTCGTCAGACTCATACTGGCAGAGGTTATACACAGCCTGTGTCACCCGCTGGCACCTCTAGTTACAGCCTTGTACCTATCTTACAAGATTTGCTACATAAAACATTTCCATCAGTGGATTCCTATAGCTGGATACACACTATACAATCCGTCGTACGATATATCGTTCCGTTGCAGATCGGAAAGCTATATATTATATGGATGGCGCATCGTGTACGCCCGATACGTCTTTCGTTCTGCACATCAGATAGGATGATGCAATGACAACGCCATACTGCTACACGCAGCTTGTGACAATATATCGCGCTGTCGTACAGTGTGTGTACGCCATGCATGATGTATCGTTACATCGTGTTGTGCCGTTGCTGGCTACACACATCGTATAGTGTGTAAGACATCTCAAAACATCATCTACTGATGAACCCCTCATGTTCCAGTCCAACCATTAAGTGTAATCCTACAACTATACCGTATACACAAAATGGTAAAATGATAATGTAATATTGTGTGGCAAAAACTAAACAATACAAAGCACCTTACCCTTGTTTGCTGAATCATCCCACAGGGAAATGACTAGATTAAGAAATTACAGGAATTTGTAACAGGTCCTTAGTTACTGTAATCCCAGCACGAGACCTGAAACCATTCCAACAGCGACCGGGATACTAAACAAGAACCTGGCACGTGTGGTTATCCGCAGAGGAAATCAGCTGACTATCTGTGAAAGTGCCATATTTGTATAACTAATATAGCCCATAGCAGACATTTTACTGCCTGACAGAGAAGATGTAATGTAGCGCTCCCAAATATGGGCTTATAATGCAGGAGCAGTGCATGATGGGAAGATGTCGTTAGGTCGTCTCTGTACGTGAATATTGTCATTACCTTCTGGTTTCAGTGAAACCACAGCTCTAAAAAAACCACGCTCTCACTGAATTGCCTGTGTGAGATCACCTCTCCCCACCCCAGTTCCACCTCTTCAGTCGCAACGGTCAATGCGACCAAATTGTATACGCCTTTGCACGCAGTTATGCGCACAGCGAATTCACTGAAGAGGCGCTACACAAACGGACGTTCATTCAACTGTCATTCAGCCCCGTTTACTTTGACAGGGGCTTTGACGATGTCCTCACGATACGATTTTATGGCCAATTTCCTCATGAACTTTCACGGGAGCTCCCTTGCCGTCGTGATCACGATTTGGAGTTAAAAATGTCCAATCTGACTAAAGATCCATCTTGCAGCCAATGCATTGTATCCCAGATTGGCTAATCTGCCCTACAGCACGGCAGATCAGAAGATGCGATGTACGACGAGCAGGGACGCGCATCGGCATCGTGCTCGTGAGTATAAACTCACGATTTGTACTTTTTTTTACCCGATTCGTCGGCACGATTCGTCGAAATCGGCCAAATCGTGTAAAATATCGCTATGTGTGTGGGCACCTTTAGGGAAATGTATGATACCTTCTAGCAACCAATCAGCTTCTAGCTATCATTTACCAACCACAGACAGGAGAAAAGTGGGCACCTGTCTAGGGCCACCAGTAGTGTCTGCCAATGGCTTTCTTTTAGGTCAGTTTTGTAAATTTTTTCAATGAATGCAAAATAGGGGAGGGTGCAAAATGGATAAAGGAAAACCAGGAGGTAATGAGGATATGGCACACCGTTGTTTTATAGGTGTCCAATCATCTTACAGAGGAGCATTCATTCAGAAAAGAACAAGAATTGTTTCATGCCTTTTAATGCAGTGTTAAGGCAAAGAACTACAGTATCCATTCTGTTCCCACAGATTTCTGGACACTTACCGTGTAGCCCATGTGCTCGTAGCTCCTCCAGCACAGACGAGCTGAGTTTGGAAAATCATGTGATAATTTATGAAAGTGGAGAGCACTAATGCACATACTCCATTGTCTTCATCCAGGGAGGTTTCATACCCTGTTCCAAGAAGGCCACTGCACTTAACTACTGCGCATGCGTGGCAAAATCTTGTCACTGTGTTGAGTGTCACATGGGAGACAGTAGTCTCCCACTTAGCGCCAAGACCCCAGTATTACCCCCACCCACAATGCCTTCCAACATCCCTGTACTGCTACCCAATCACCAGATACATTCACCAGCTGGTGAGTATATCAACCTGCTCCGCTACATCAAACCAGTGTTTAACAGTGAGTACGGCTGTATCTCATATAACACCAATAAAACGACTCCACCGTTTAAGCAATTGTGCTCTTCGTTGTCTCAGGGCGTCCGCTGGTCTGTACTGGAACTCTGCTGCACCAACAAACCTGTAAACACATATTTCCAACAATAACAAGTTGAGACCTGATACCGTTAATATGTTTAATGCAAAAACATATAAAGGTTTTTGCAACGTTTGCCCTGATTCTAGTCCACTCATTTGGGTTGAGAGTCCCAAATGAGGTAAAAGTGGCAAAAATGTAATGTTCATAGGGTTCAATCCAATTACACGCAATGTACTCACCCTTGCGAGTCATCGCGACAACAGGTGCACTTGACGGCAGCACAAATTCGCATGAAAGTGCTCAAACCCCATAGGCCGTGAGGGGTGCGAGATGCGTTGCCCTTGCCGACGTTTTAACACTGTTGCAACAGCAACTCGCACCCTTCACGTGTAATTGGTTTGACCCCAAAGAGGAATCAGATCAGATGTGAAGGGCAGGTTATTTTAGGGGGATGTCTTGTGGGAGGAGTTAGAGTCACATTTAATTTATTTTTAACAACTATACTCTAGACTCGACTTCAACGTTTCCTGTACATGGAAAAGAAAAGGTCAGAGGTTGTTTAATGGGCCAAACAGATGTAATCACTGTGGTTCCATTCTCTGTTTTCAGCTATGTCTTTCTATCATCATGTAGATTTGTTATGTCGGTGGGGAAGATGAATAATTATAGCATTGGGGATCTAGCACCTGTATTGTTGCAGGAATAGCCGGAGCCTGTGCTCTCCCAACCACCAGTTGCTGACTCTTCAGTCCTCCTCCCTTTAGGGATGGCCATCATGTTTTCAGCAACAATGGCTATGGTTTTGCCAATGGATTACACGTGTGCAATCATCGCCACCATCGGTTGCTTCATTCCGGTATAGTTGCGCACATTCAGCTACGGAGCATGCACAGTGCAAACATGTGCAAGGTGCATCCACAAAACTAAATTCAACTCTACATTCAACCCAATAATTTGCAATACTATTATATTATTTATATGAAATAAACATGATGTACTGTATTGGGAGCACATTTCCGTCAGACTCATACTGGCAGAGGTTATACACAGCCTGTGTCACCCGCTGGCACCTCTAGTTACAGCCTTGTACCTATCTTACAAGATTTGCTACATAAAACATTTCCATCAGTGGATTCCTAAAGCTGGGTACACACTATACAATCTGTCGTACGATATATCGTTCCGTTGCAGATCGGAAAGCTATATATTATATGGATCGCGCATCGTGTACGCCCGATACGTCATTCGCGATGGTCGTTCATCGCATCACCCCATCTGCCGTTCTGCACGTCGTACAGTGTGTGTACGCCATGCTTGATTTATCATTACATCGCGTTGTGCCGTTGCTTGTTACACACATCGTATAGTGTGTAGCCATCTTAAAACATCATCTACTGATGAACCCCTCATGTTCCAGTCCAACCATTAAGTGTAATCCTACAGCTATACCGTATACACAAAATGGTAAAATGATAATGTAATATTGTGTGGCAGAAACTAAACAATACAAAGCACCTTACTCCTGTTTGCTGAATCATCCCACAGGGAAATGACTAGATTAAGAAATTACAGGAATTTGTAACAGGTCCTTAGTTACTGTAATCCCAGCACGAGACCTGAAACCATTCCAACAGCGACCGGGATACTAAACAAGAACCTGGCACATGTGGTTATCCGCAGAGGAAACCAGCTGACTACCTGTGAAAGTGCCATATTTGTATCACTAATATAGCCCATAGCAGACATTTTACTGCCTGACAGAGATGTAGTGTAGCGCTCCAAATATGGGCTTATAATGCAGGAGCAGTGCATGATGGGAAGATGTCGTTAGGTCGTCTCTGTACATGAATATTGTCATTACCTTCTGGTTTCAGTGAAACCATAGCTCTAAAAAAACACACTCTCACTGAATTGCCTGTGTGAGATCACCTCTCCCCACCCCAGTTCCACCTCTTCAGTCGCAACGGTCAATGCGACCAAATTGTGTACGCCTTTGCATGCAGTTATGTGCACAGCGAATTCACTCAAGAGGCGCTACACAAACGGACGTTCATTCAACTGTCATTCAGACCCGTTTACTTTGACAGACACTTAGGGAAATCTATGAAACCTTCTAGCAACCAATCAGCTTCTAGCTATCATTTATCAACCACAGGCAGGAGCAAAGTGGGCACCTGTCTAGGGCCACCAGTAGTGTCTGCCAATGGCTTTCTTTTAGGTCAGTTTTGTAAATTTTTTCAATGAATGCAAAATAGGGGAGGGTACAAAATGGATAAAGGAAAACCAGGAGGTAATGAGGATATGGCATACAAATGTTTTATAGGTGTCCCATCATCTTACAGAGGAGCATTTATTCAGAAAAGAACAAGAATTGTTTCATGCCTTTTAATGCAGTGTTAAGGCAAAGAACTACAGTATCCATTCTGTTCCCACAGATTTCTGGACACTTACCGTGTAGCCCATATAGAGGTTTTTGCAATGTTGGCCCTGATTCTAGTCCACTCATTTGGGTTGAGAGTCCCAAATGAGGTAAAGGTGGCAAAAATGTAATGTTCATAGGGTTCAATCCAATTACACGCAATGTACTCACCCTTGCGAGTCATCGCGACAACAGGTGCACTTGACGGCAGCCCAAATTCGCATGAAAGTGCTCAAACCCCATAGGCCGTGAGGGGTGCGAGATGCGTTGCCTTTGCCGACGTTTTAACACTGTTGCAACAACAACTCGCACCCTTCACGTGTAATTGGTTTGACCCCAAAGAGTTAGGAATCAGGTCAGATGTGAAGGGCAGGTTATTTTAGGGGGATGTCTTGTGGGAGGAGTTAGAGTCACATTTAATTTATTTTTAACAACTATACTCTAGACTCGACTTCAACGTTTCCTGTACATGGAAAAGAAAAGGTCAGAGGTTGTTTAATGGGCCAAACAGATGTAATCACTGTGGTTCCATTCTCTGTTTTCAGCTATGTCTTTCTATCATCATGTAGATTTGTTATGTCGGTGGGGAAGATGAGTAATTATAGCATTGGGGATCTAGCACCTGTATTGTTGCAGGAATAGCCGGAGCCTGTGCTATCTCCCGACCACCAGTTGCTGACTCTTCAGTCCTCCTCCCTTTAGGGATGGCCATCATGTTTTCAGCAACAATGGCTATGGTTTTGCCAATGGATTACACGTGTGCAATCATCGCCACCATCGGTTGCTTCATTCCGGTATAGTTGCGCACATTCAGCTACGGAGCATGCACAGTGCAAACATGTGCAAGGTGCATCCTCAAAACTAAATTAAACTCTACATTCAACCCAATAATTTGCAATACTATTATATTATTTATATGAAATAAACATGATGTACTGTATTGGGAGCACATTTCCGTCAGACTCATACTGGCAGAGGTTATATGCAGCCTGTGTCACCCGCTGGCACCTCTAGTTACAGCCTTGTACCTATCTTACAAGATTTGCTACATAAAACATTTCCATCAGTGGATTCCTAAAGCTGGGTACACACTATACAATCAGTCGTACGATATATCGTTCCATTGCAGATTGGAAAGCTATATATTGTATGGATCGCGCATCGTGTACGCCCGATACGTCGTTCGCGTTCACGGCAGATAGGATGATGCAATGAATGATGCCATGCTGCTCCACGCAGCATGTGACGATATATCGCGCCGTCGTACAGTGTGTGTACGCCATGCTTGATGTATCGTTACATTGATTTGTTCAGTTGCTGGTTACACACATCGTATAGTGTGTAAGACATCTTAAAACATCATCTACTGATGAACCCCTCATGTTCCAGTCCAACCATTAAGTGTAATCCTACAACTATACCGTATACACAAAATGGTAAAATGATAATGTAATATTGTGTGGCAGAAACTAAACAATACAAAGCACCTTACTCCTGTTTGCTGAATCATCCCACAGGGAAATGACTAGATTAAGAAATTACAGGAATTTGTAACAGGTCCTTAGTTACTGTAATCCCAGCACGAGACCTGAAACCATTCCAACAGCGACCGGGATACTAAACAAGAACCTGGCACGTGTGGTTATCCGCAGAGGAAACCAGCTGACTACCTGTGAAAGTGCCATATTTGTATCACTAATATAGCCCATAGCAGACATATTACAGCCTGACAGAGAAGATGTAATGTAGGGCTCCCAAATATGGGCATATAATGCAGGAGCAGTGCATGATGGGAAGATGTCGTTAGGTCGTCTCTGTACGTGAATATTGTCATTACCTTCTGGTTTCAGTGAAACCATAGCTCTAAAAAAACACACTCTCACTGAATTGCCTGTGTGAGATCACCTCTCCCCACCCCAGTTCCACCTCTTCAGTCGCAACGGTCAATGCGACCAAATTGTATACGCCTTTGCACGCAGTTATGCGCACAGCGAATTCACTGAAGAGGCGCTACACAAACGGACGTTCATTCAACTGTCATTCAGCCCCGTTTACTTTGACAGACACTTAGGGAAATGTATGAAACCTTCTAGCAACCAATCAGCTTCTAGCTATCATTTATCAACCACAGACAGGAGCAAAGTGGGCACCTGTCTAGGGCCACCAGTAATGTCTGCCAATGGCTTTCTTTTAGGTCAGTTTTGTACATTTTTTCAATGAATGCAAAATAGGGGAGGGTACAAAATGGATAAAGGAAGAAGGGAGGTAATGAGGATATGGCACACAGATGTTTTATAGGTGTCCAATCATCTTACAGAGGAGCATTCATTCAGAAGAGAACAATAATTGTTTAATTCCTTTTAATGCAGTGTTAAGGCAAAGAACTACAGTATCTCTTCCCACAGACTTCTGCCCATGTGCCCTTAGGGCCTGATTCAGAGCCGCTCGTAAGCGGCCGCTCGTTCGCTCCAAGTGATGTTCGCACAACTGTGCATGCGTATGGGTTGTAATACGCATGCGCGAACCAGTCATTGCGGTCGGAAATTGTGTGCTCGCAAAATAGCGAATGCCTGCTAATTTGAGTGACAGAATGAGGCGTTTGTGGTTGGTAACAGGGGAAGGTGCTTGAAAATGGGGAGTGGAGATCCGAACGCAGGCGTGCCAAACGGTCAAAACAGGCGTTTTAAGGGTGTGCATAATTAACAAAGCAGCGTCATCGACCACGTCACTTGGTTGTCTTTTAGCCTGAACTGCTCGCATGATTGCGGTAGGAAATTCCTACCACAAGCACTGCGAGCAGTTCATTCGCCTTTCGATGTACTCGATTAATCTAATAAATAGCGGAGATGACCTAGGATGCGAGCGGCCAGGGGGCATTTTTTTAAAAATAGCGAGCGCATGTTTCGTTCGCTCGTTCAGACATAGAGGCGTCAACAGACCGCAAAGAGCAAGTGCTCAATTTAAATAGCCAGCCCCTTTTTCTGAACGAGCGAGCGCAAATAGAGTCCGGCTCTGAATCAGGGCCCTAGCTCCTCCAGCACAGACTAGCTGAGTTTGGAAAATCATGTGATAATTTATGAAAGTGGAGAGCACTAATGCACATACTCCATTTGTCTTTCTCCAAGGAGGTTCACACCCTGCTCCAAGAAGGCCACTGCACTTAGCTACCTCGCATGCATGGCACCATCTTGTCAATGTGTTGACTGTCACATGGGAGACAGTAGTCTCCCAATTAGCGCCAAGACCCCAGTATTACCGCCACCCACAATGCCTTCCAACATCCCTATACTGCTACACAATCACCAGATACTTAACCCTGCTCCGCTCCATCAAACCAGTGTATAACAGTGAGTACGGCTGTATCTTATATAACAACAATAAAACGACTCCACTGTTTAAGAAATTGTGCTTTTCGTTGTCTCAGGACGTCTGCTGGTCTGTACTGGAACTCTGCTGTGCCAACAAACCTGTAAACACATATTTCCAACAATAACAAGTTGAGACCTGATACCGTTAATATGAAATTGTATAAGAATTCTGTTTAATGCAAAAACATATAAAGGTTTTTGCAATGTTGACCCGGCTTGTAGTCCACTCATTTGGGTTGAGAGTCCCAAATGAGGCAAAGGTGGCAAAAATGTAATGTTCGTTCATAGGGGTCAATCCAATTACATGCAATGTACTCGCAGGTGCGAGTCATCGCGACAACAGGCACACTTGAATGTCAATTACAGGTTTGATGAAGTATTCATAAATAGCTATATAATATCACATGACTCATGATCCTGAACCACAGAGCACAGACCCACGTTTGGCCTTTGCGCCAAACCCACTTACATTCAAACATATGTAGCATTTTGTGATTGGACTTTGCTGGGAAAAGACTCGGCTTCAACATTTCCTGTACATGGGAAAGAAAAGGTCAGAGGTTGTTTAATGCTCCAAACAGATGTAATCACTGTGGCTCCATTCTCTGTTTTCTATCATCATGTAGATTTTGTGTTTTCATTGTACGTTGAAGTACAAGGACAAGCAAACAGAAAAACAATTTGCAAGAAGGGCAAGGAGGGCTAAGTACAGTAGGTGGGGAAGATGAGTAACTACAGCATTGGAGATCCAATACCTGTGGTGTTGCAGGAATAGCAGGAGCCTGTGCTGTCTACCGACCACCAGTTGCTGACTTTTCAGGCTGCCCTATAGGAATGACCATCATTAGCAAATAGTTCACCAGCATCAATGTTTTCAGTAATGAAGGTTATCGTTTTGCCATTCGATTGCCTGATTGTGATGGTTGCTGCCACCGCTTGCTTCATTCAGATGTATGTTTTTAGGGATGGCTATCGACCATTGATGATTCATAGTCATCGATGGTTTATGGCCAATGTCGAATGCTTTTACCATCGATGGGGGAGAGACAGATTTTTTCCCTCCATAGATGGTAAAGCATGACCGAATGTTTTTATTTTTTTGCAAGGTGCAGAGCCCCATCCCCGACACCACAAAGCCCCATCCCTAGGATCTAATTGGCCTATGGGCTAGTCAGTCAAAGAATAGGGATGACCATTGGTTGGTGAAACCATCGATGGTTATCCATTGCATACCTGTAGTTGGTTACCATTGATGGCCACTTGTTAAATTGTCATCAATGGTAACCATTGATGATTACCACACCGATGGCCATCCCTAGTTTTCCCTATGTTTGGTGATGTAATACACCACACAGAGAAACAATGACTCAGCGACAGTCCCTCTCTGTGCATGCACAAGCTAGCTCTCTCGTTTGCATGGGTGCAAAAGGGTAACATCGATAGCTCAAACCATCAATTGGTTTAGAAAGACGGTTATATGCTGCCATTAGGCACAATGGGCTCGATTCAATTCAATGCGAATTGAATAGCGCTGGGAAGGAGCTCCCCGAGCTATTCAATTAAGCGCACTATTAACCCCGACTAAAGATTTCTTCTGGGGTGCGAGCAGAAATCTGACAAAAGTGCAGGCGCGATGCTGTTTTCTGCCCTTAGCGCAGCAGCAATAGCATTGCGCCGGCAAGTTTAGTACGAAAATGCCCGTTCTCACGATTAAACACCCTGTTTAAGGAGCGAGTGGCGGGAGAACGGGCATTCCCTGACCTAACAGCGCACAGAATTGAATAGCTCCAGGAGCTCCTTCCCGGCGCTATTCAATTCGCAATCTGTGGCGGGTTCAATTCGCAATGAGTGGCGGGTTCAATTCACAATGAGTGGCGGGTTCAATTCACAATGAGTGGTGGGTTTTTGACACCTTAAGGCACAGCCTAAATATGCCAAAGCAGACTATAGCCCTAGTCCTATCACCAAATGGAAATAAAAACTTTATGAATGAGGAGGTGCACTGGACATGGAACAATTAGATGGCACCCTTTTGATGGCCATCCTTATCTTCCCTCTCTTCTATCACGATGTTACATTACATCAGGAATGGGGAACCTCAGGCCCGGGGGCCATATAAGGCCCACGGAATCATTTGGTCTGGCCTTCTGAGCTTTTATCTGCTTGCCTCATCTGGCTAGCAGGGTGCCTAGAATCAGGCCCACCAAGAGTCGCGGCAGGCCCGGGTAACAGGTGGCGTGGCCTAATCACGGGAGGCGTGGCCACGCCACCTTCCCGAAAAAAAAAAAAAAAGCTTTGCAGCGTGCGCTGGGGAGGGGGAAGGGCACCCTGAGCCCCCTCAGCCCTGCTGAAAGCCAGGGGAGGCGCGATCAGTGTGGCCTGCACTGGGCCCGCAAATAATGTTCTATATATCAAAATGGCCCTTCGGCAGTAAAAAGGTTCCCCACCCCTGCATTACATGATAAAACCGTAGTGGGCTGTACACGATGCAACTCACTATCTCTATACTGAATTGATCTCCTGCCCCTCTTGGGAGTGCAAGAAGTCACCCACTACTTCAAACTTCTCCTGTATATTCCAGGAAAGTCAACAAGTATGATATACTGTATGGCTGCATCGTAACAGCTGAGGCATAACAGTATTTAACTATAATGCAGTATGCGTATTAGATCTGTGTTTAATATTAAATGGCTGAGCTGGCATGTGTATAAATAATGAATTACTGCACTTTGATCGCCATAGCCAGGCAAGTATTTCGCATTAGGCTCAGCGTGCAGTAACGGCGGAGGCTGAGAGATACAGTAATTCTTATTCTGAACACTTTGACATTTTCATCAGCAAAGAAAAATTAACTCTCTGCACTGTGGTAACGTCAGTCTATTGGATTAGAGAAGGGGCTAATGGGCTGTCTGTCTAAAGGCTTTAATGATGCAGGTCCCATGCAGGTCACACCTGGGAATAAGAGCCCATCAGGGCGTCAGTTTTGTAGCTCAGAATATTTTTATATAATATATATATATTTAATATAGTTCTACAAAACTTTTGGTGACTTACTGTTGTTCAGGAGCTGAAGAATATGGTGCCGACTCTTAGTATGAAAAGTCCAGGAGCTGTGATAAAGTTAGCACAGGTGATACAATCCTGGCGCTTTAATCTGATGCATTATCTGAGAGGTAACTGGATTTGGGGTCTGCCCTGCAGACCGGGGTGAACCAGACATTGCACATTCCAGACATGTCATCATCTGTTTGCTATTTATTTAATTACAGGGAAGTTTGGAGGGACTAAGGTAAATACATTGCCGGTGGATAAATATGACAATGTATTTGTTGTCAGAGATTAATTAAGAAAAATTACCAGAATTTCTGGGCACAAGACAGTGCTGCTGTGAAAGGCTGGGACACCAGCCAGGAGGTGAAAGTGTAATATTGTCCCAGCAATTTCTGCCTCCTTCTGATTTATATAAGCATGGAATGAGGTCATTTGTTTATTTTAGATTCATGTCCTGCTGTCACCTGGAGGTGAGCGCTGATTTCCTGATCGCCAAGAGAAGTGATTAATACATAGCAATGTGGATCTGTTACTGTCACTGCAAAACTAAAACTCTGCTCTTATTAATAATGTCATCAAAGCCTTCACTTTCCCACTAGAGTTGAACTGTAAACACTTTATTAAATAGGTTAAAATAGGACCCATTTCTTTTATAAGTACCTGTCACACAGTGCCCATCACAGAGTGCCATTTCCACAGTGCCCATCCCAAAGTGTCCATCACACAGCATCCTTCACACAGTACCCATCACACAGTGCCCATCGCAGAGCACCCTTTACACAGTGCCCATTACACGGCACCATTAAACAGTGCCCATCACACAGTGCCTTTTACACAGTGCCCTTCAGACAGCACCCTTTACACAGTGCTTGTCACACAGTGCCATTTACACAGTGCCCATCACATAGCTCCCATCACATTGTGCCCATCACACAGCACACTTACACAGTGCCCATCACACAGTGCCCATCACACAGCACCCTTTATACAGTGTCCTTTATGCAGTACCATTCACACAGTGCCCACCACATAGTGCCCGTCTTTTTTCTGTATCCCATTTATTGCTGAAAACAAATAAATATCAATTATTAATTTATTATTAATATTTGTGCAAAAGAGTATTTATACTACACTGATAGAATTAGAACTCTGGTTCCATGATGCCTGGATCTGTACTGGTCATGAAGGGGAGGAAACAAGAAAATGATCACTTCCCCAACTATAATGGTCCTGGGCTGGTTCACCTTGTACATAAAGCATTTCCCATGTTGAATGCATTCCTCATCATTGCATAAGCCAGAATGCTCTAATGAGAACTCGGAGAACTTTGATGATGGCTGTCTACAACTGATTTCAACATTCTACAAAGCCTGGACCTGGGCTATCCATGGTGCTGAAGTGATCTGAGAGGCCCCTGCAATGCAACACTGTATGAAACGCCCACTGAAATTGCCTCTCTCGGAGTCCAAATTTATTCTGCGGCTTTCGGCGGTAACCATCGGGGTGCATGTGCAGAGCGACTCAGGTTCATGCACGAACTGAGAACGTGCGGCATCGACACTGCGCACTGCTTCCGCTTCTGAATCAGGCTCACAGTGTGCTACAGACACTGGGCTGCAACTTTAACCGCACAGGAATTCGTTTTAAACACGTACAAAGTCGCAGGTGATGCACAACGGAGCTTGGCGTGAGAAAAAGCCGCAGCCACTGCATCGTAACACTTCCTATACAGGCTCATTCGCATACAGGTATACAAGTGTCGCCCACAGAATGGATCAGTGTAATCTAGAAAAAGTATTCCCGGAACTGCTACTGCCAGAGCGGCTGCAACAGTGGCTGCATTAGTAACCATCCCTGAATCAGGTCCTAACATCCGCATCAATGCCATTGCCAAGTGAAGCACATAAAGTGCAGAAATATAAATAACAGTTTCAACAAAAATGTTTGATACTGATAATTAACTGCATCATACGTGTGCTCCACCTTTACGTGGTGCCAACCCTCCTGCAGATTTAGGCAGCATCCATTTAGTTCCATGTAATATCACTGATACAGTAATTTCCTCTCATTTCATCCCCCTCTGCAACCCCATTGTCCATCCTTACCTATCTCACTGTCAAGGACTTGCTTACCTCTCTGTATCATTCCCACCTCCACCATCCTACTCCTCTGTCCCTTCTCCTCACTGTACATTTCTCATCTCTAATGCCCCCACTCAGAGGGCACTCCCTATGTAATCTCTCTGCTAGCCCTGCCTTATAGCATACCCCATATAACTCACCAAACAGTATTCATCTCCAGCAACGTTCATGTTCATCTACTTTCCAGTTGTTTCCTCTCTCTGACCTTTCCATTCCATCCTCCTACCCCCACATATCTTCTCTCCAGTATGACCCTCTTTCTGTGTCCCACCCATATAACTCTTCTTCCCCCCTGCTATTTCCTTATTTCTCCTTTCTATGAATTTGTAATAACTTGTGTCTTCTCCCAATCTGATTTCTGCCATTCTGTCTCCTACCTTTATAACTTCCTGCCCTTTCCTCCCTCCCTGCCTTTCCTCCCTCCCTCCCTGCCTTTCCTCCCTCCCACCCTGCCATTCCTCCCTCCCTGCCTTTCCTCTCTCCCTGCCTTTCCTCCCTCCCTGCCTTTTCTCTCCCCGTGTCTCTCCCTCCTTCCTGCCATTCCTCCCTCCCTGCCTTTCCTCTCTCCCTGACTTTCCTCCCTCCCTGCCTTTCCTGTCTCCCTGCCTTTCCTCTTTCCCTGCCTTTCCTCCCTCCCTGCCTTTCCTCTCTCCCTGCCTTTCCTCCCTCCCTGCCTTTTCTCTCCCCGTGTCTCTCCCTCCTTCGTGCCATTCCTCCCTCCCTGCCTTTCCTCTCTCCCTCCTTCCTGCCATTCCTCCCTCCCTGCCTTTCCTCTCTCCTTGCCTTTCCTCCCTCCCTGCCTTTCCTCCCTCCCTGCCTTTCCTGTCTCCCTGTCTTTCCTCTCTCCCTGCCTTTCCTCTCTCCCTGCCTTTCCTCTCTCTCTCTCTGACATTCCTCCTCTCAGCCTCTCCTCTCTCCCTGCATTTACTCCTACCCACCCTTCCTGCCTTACCTCTCTCCCCAGCCTTTCCTCTCTTCCCTACCTTTCCTCCCTCCCTGCCTTTTCTCTCCCCGTCTCTCTCCCTCCTACCTGCCTTTCCTCTCTCCCTATCTTTCCTCTCTCTCTGACATTTCTCCTCTCAGCCTCTCCTCCCTTCCCAGCCTTTCCTCCCTCTCTGCCTTTTCTCCCTCCCCAGCCTTTCCTCACCCTCTCCCGTTCCTCCCTCCCTGCCTTTCCTCTCTGCATATCTCTCCTCTCTCCCTGCCTTTCCTCTTCCTCCCCAGCCATTCCTCTCCCCCTCCCATTCCTCCCTCCCTGCCTTTCCTTCTCTCCTGCTGTTCCCATGTATCTCTTGTTATCCTGCCTCAATCCTCCTGCCCTTATGCTGCTCTCATGTCTCTTTCTTCTGTCTTTAACTTACCCTATGCAGCAACACACATGACTGACCCATCCCTAAAAAGTGACTGCACCAGCTGAAGAGTTCTCATGCACTTTTCAGAAGTTTTTCTTGTTGTTCCTTCAACAAAAGAAAGAAACACTAAGTTTCTAGAGGAAGGTTATGTGTATGTATACTGTATGTCTACTGTATGCATGTGTATGTATACTGTATGTATGTTTGTGTATGTATACTGTATGTATGTATGCATGTGTATGTATACTGTTTGTATGTATGTATGTTTGTGTATGTATACTGTATGTATGTATACTGTATGTCTACTGTATGTATTCTGTATGTATACTTACTGTATGTATGTATGTATACTGTAAGTATACTGTATGTTTATTGATGTGGCACCACAGAGTGTACACACTGCAGTACACAATTACTGGAAACACCTGCACCAGGAACAGGACATTAGGGTGTAGTCTCTGTGTCCTGAGCTTACCGGCTACATGGAGACCTATGACTCTTACATAACACAGTTGAGAGAGTGGCACCAGGCCAGTTATTATACTGTAACCCAGGCCAAATAGGGTTTTACCTCTCAGCCTCTACAGAGACTTTTGGTTCTGACCCAGATCTGCTGTTTTCTCTGCTACAATATAAATGATTCAGCCAAAATAAACCTATAAAATCTGGATGTGTACATAAGCCTGGCTTGTGCACACTTACATTTCCAATATTCATTATACTGTTATTGTAGATATAACATTCATGTGCTCAGCTTTTGGGGCTGATTCTGAGGTGCATGAAGACGCTGCTGTGTCCTTTGCCGCATTCGCATCTTTATGATAACACTGCGACCAATAATCTTCCTACTGAGACGCCCACTGGCAGAGGCGCAATGGCTAAGCTTGCACCAGCCCTATGGTAAGTGCGATTTCTCCATCTGACCATGGCGTCCGGCATAACGGTGGGTTTCGTTCTGATCTAAATGAAATAGTTACACACGTGACCATTTGAGTGAGTACAAACTAACACACTTTATTTACAAGTAACAAGCAAACAACAAACAAACAATTAACATACAAAGTATTCAAACCAAGGTTCAAAAGAGAAAAGAAAATAATTTTTTTTAGGTGCACTCTGTCTAAGAACAATTTTTATTGGATATACATTACACTATCACTTAGAGTTTGGGATCGCAGACAGTTGAACAACAATAGATTGAATTAGGAGTCTGGATGTCCTTATAGGAATTGATTATTTTGGGCTACTTAATAAAGAAACATAGGGCCTGATTCAGAGCCGGACGCTATTTGCGGTCGTTCGTCCAGAAAATAGGGGTGGCTATTCACATGAACCGTTCGCTCATTGCGGTCTGTTCACGCCTCTATGTCTGAACGAGCAAACAAAACTTGCGGTCGTTTTTTGAAAAAATACGCCCCCTGGCCGCTCGCATCCTACGTCATGTCCGCTATTTATTAGATTAATCGAGTACATCGACCAGCGTATGAACTGCTCGCTATTCTTGTGGTTGGTTTTTGCTACCACAATCTTGCGAGCAGTTCTGGCTATAAAATAACCCAGTGACGTGGTCAATGACGCTGCTGTATTAATTATGCACACCCTTAAAACGCCCGTTTTGACCTTTAAGCACGCCTGCGTTCGGATCTCCACTCCCCGTTTTCAAGCACCTTCCCCTGTTACCACCCACATACGCCTCATTCTGTCACTCAAAATAGTAGGCTTTAATATTTAGCGAACAAACGATTTTCGTCCGCACTGACTGGTTCGCGCATGCGTATTACGATCCGCACGCATGCGCAGTTGGGCAAACATCGCTCGGAGCGACCGAGCGGCTGCTTACGAGCGGCTCTGAATCAGGCCCATAGTTGGTTGTAGTTCGACCTTAGGTGTTGAATAATAACACAAATTGAACATCACAAATGGGATGTAGTTTGGAAGTCGACGGTCTAAATACCGAACGCCAACTTCCCGACTCTCTAATTCCAGCATGGTACTAATGACAGACATCAAAAATTCGACACCTGTCATTATCTATATACCGGAAGACCGACGTCCGGTCTACCAAATGATGGTAAGCCAGGCGCGGACATCTGCAGGAGGGAAGGGTTAGGTTTTAGAGCTCCCGGGGGTGCTTAGGGTTAGGCATTACCCCCGGGAGGGTTAGGTTTAGGCTAGGGGAAGGGGGGTTAGGGATAGGCACTTGGGGGGGATAGGGTTAGGCACCCCTAATGGAGTGTTAGGGTTAGGGGGTAGAATTAAGTTAGCGATACTTACCTTTTCACAATCTGGATTTTCACCCTTGCCGGGCTGCCGCTGTCGGTATTTGAACCATGCGCCGGCGGTAATACCTACTACACCTGCACAAATATATTAATACACAGCTCGGACTATATGAACACAGCCAAAGTATGATGGATACATTTCTGGCTGAGAGCATGAGGATACACTTATGAAACATTTATACTCCATATGATCTTGCAATAAATGTATCGAGCTTAAAAAAAAAAGATTTTTCTTTGGCGGCACAGACAGTGGATAAAGGGCCTGATTCTGAACCGCTCGCTACTTGTGAGCGCACGCTCTGAATAAGGGCGGGGAGTATTTTTATTATTTTTTCCTGTCCGCTCGCTAAGCTGTGGGTGCCCACCCACAGCTAGTGTGAGCGGGCAGGAGATGGTTGCAATTATCGCGACCATCAGCATTGCGAGGAGACCCTAAGGTAGGGTCTCAGCACTCGCAATGCCGAGAGGACTTCCGGCTCTAATAGAGGCGGAAGTCCACTACTGACATCACAAGTGATGTCAGTAGGGACGCCCACAAACGGCAGGCATTCCTTATATGCCCCATATAAAGTAAAGAAAATTATGTGAATAAAAAAATATTAAAATATCAACTGAATTCTGGGCCTGATTCAGACCCGCTCGCAAGCGGGTCGATGGTGGCCCAGTGCGCACACGCGGCATGCGCAACGCGCGTGTGCGAGCCCCGTGGCGAGTGAGACCTTCACTCGCTCCGGAGCTCACAGCAAAACGGGGCGGCTGTCGATGTTGACAGGGGCGGGGGGGTGGCTACACAAACGGAGGCTTTCCTAAAGGAACGCCTGCCGTTTGTGGGAGGCACCACTGATATCACCAGTGATGTCAGTGGAGAGCTTCCTGCTCTGTTAGAGCAGGAAGCTCTCTGGGGCTTGCGACGGACGAGACCCTACCAAAAGGGTCTCGTTGCAAGCCCCGATGGTCGCGACCATCACCTGGTCGCCCGCAAAAGCTGTGGGTGGTCACCCACAGATTAGCAAGCAGCCAGGATGCCGCAACAACGAAAAAAAAAAAAATGCCCTGATTCAGGGCGAGTGCTCTTAAAGAGCGTCCAGCTCTGGATCAGGCCCTTAGTACTATATATGGACAAGAGGATACCTGTTTTTTTATTTTCTATTTTAATGTATATCCAATTAAAATTGTTTGTAGGCCAAGTGTTAATTGAGGATAAGAGTGCACTTAAAAAAAATGATTTTCTTTTCTCTTTTGAACTCTGGTTTGTGTATTTGAATCAGTAGGGTGGCACCTACAATATTTCAACAGAATAAATACTGTAACTGTTGGAAACATGTCATTTGATACCTGATATTCTCACTTTGATATTATTATTTATTTAATAACTTGGTGCGGAAGCATCCTTTCTTTGTGTAATACAAAGTATTCAGTATACTCAACTTTTGTCTATATATTCCGACAACACCAGTGATTCATCATCTTCAACCTAAAATGTAGTTCATGTTCTCCTTCACTGGGGAGCCCTCGTGTAATCAATGCCCAGGTCTTCCAATTTACATTGTAGGCACTCTACTGCAGTCTCAAGTCCATACACGAGTCGAAGAGCCTTTGTCTATGTCCTGATTTATATACCATAGTCTGGGTGTTGGCTTCCGAATATTAAGTCCATATTAGTTACATACTGGGTATCAAGCACTGATTGGTATAACATAGTATGGACCATTCTTATCTCTTGCACATGCTCTGTAAGCACTAAGATATACTCAGACAAAGAAATACAGTTATGACGTGTCCTAATATGTCCTGAGTTACACTCTGGGTCTCATTCAGACCCGGTCGCAAGCACCGATGCGCTCGCAACTGGGTCGATGGCCAGCCCTCGGCTGTCGATGTTGATCGACAGCTCGCCCCATTTTGTAGGCGGGCCGGGGGGGGTGGTTTCCAAAACGGAGGCATTCCTTAAAGAAAGCCTACCATTTTGTGGGCGGCCGCACTGACATCATCAGTGATGTCAGTGGGGAGTTTCCTGCTCGATCAGAGCAGGAAGCTCCCTGGGGCTTGCGGTTGCCGAGACCCAACCTTAGAGTCTCGTTGCAAGCCATCGCGACCATCAACCTGGTCGGTCGCTAAGCTGTGGGTGGTAACATCTACTAATGACAGGTACAAGTTGGCTGACCCTGTTGTCTTGTCTAACCCCAAAGGTGAATCTGACCAGTCTATGCATAGACTAGAACTACGTGAATACAATATCTTTTCAAACCTCAATGGGGCCTAGCAGAGGTTGTGTGTTACAACTTATATACCTATGTAGAAATTATATATTTAACCCACTGGTTACATGTCCTCTGTCAGTGTTACTGCATCTTTAGATGTCACTGATATCAGCCACACGACCGTGTCTGGCTAGCCATTACTTCCCAGGAACGCCCACTGAAATTCATTCTGCCGGCTTCCAAATGCAGTGCGACTCAGACACGCGGTCAGACATAAACCATCAGCTACTTATGTTAGCATCGGCACTGCGGGCACCTCTGAGACAGGCCATTTATGTGGTGCCCGTACTGGTGCCGCAGTTAGGGCGCCTTCCAGTTATTTCTATGTAACGTCACTGGCTTTCTCACACTCTACAGATCTGTTGTGGGCCTCATACAGCAAAGGACGGAACTGCAAAGCCGCACACAAGCAGCTTTGCAATTCCGTCCTTGCTATTATGTTACTGCAGCAGTATCACACCTCCTGCATGCATTAATGATCCAAGCTGCGTCCTTGGATGCAGCATCAGATTTTCTGCATGATCCTCGGCCGGCTAAGTGACCATGGGGTCACGCAAGCCGGCCACTGCAGATGAGGGTCTGAGGCCAGGAAATCTCCGTCAGCCGACAGAAGTCCTGTCCTCTTCCCTTCCCCCCAACGGCGGTGGCACGTCTCCTTTTTGGGAAAGAGAGGCCGTCCCCGCCCCCTCCACACCCAGAAATGGCAGCAGACTGTCAATCACTTACCCAATGGTGCCGCTCTGTGTACGATCACGCAGGACCCGTTCTGCACTTATGTGCACTGCTGAATGAGGCCCTGTACTCTCATTTCCCCTTCTCCAGCCTCCTGTGCCCGTTCTCTATAACCACTTTATCCTGCCTGTTCCCCTGACTCCATAATGCCCCCTCTTACTGTATTTGTTATATGTAACCTACGCTTGTCCTGCCCCCGTGCTTGGCTACACATAGCAGATTGTATTGCTTTATTAGCCTTCTCCTTTCTCCATTTCCAACCTGGCCGTGGCCTTCTGTCTTCTGTCATGCCTACCACATATAGGGCCTGATTCAGAGGGCCTGATTCAGAGCCGCTCGTAAGCGGCCGCTCGTTCGTTCCGAGCGATGTTTGCCCAACTGCGCATGCGTACGGATTTTAATACGCATGCGCGAACCAGTCAGTGCGGCCGAAAATCGTTTGTTCGCTAAATAGCGAATGCCTGCTATTTTGAGTGACAGGAGGAGGCGTATGTGGGTGGTAACAGGGGAAGGTGCTTGAAAATGGGGAGTGGAGATCAGAACGCAGGCGTGCTTAAAGGTCAAAACGGGCGTTTTATGGGTGTGCATAATTAATACAGCAGCGTCATTGACCACGTCACTGGGTTATTTTATAGTCAGAACTGCGGCCAGGGGGCGTAGTTATCCAAAAAACGACCGCAAGTTTTGTTCGCTCGTTCAGACATGGAGGCGTCAACAGACCGCAAAGAGCGAATGGTTCATTTGAATAGCCACTCCCTTTTCCTGAACGACTGTCCGCAAGTAGCGTCCGGCTCTGAATCAGGCCCAGAGTCACAGGCAATTCGGCTGCATCTACAGCTGCCTTGCGAGTTTGGAGATAAATGGGGATCTCCGCCCGTATTCAGGCATCTATGCAGACGCACCAACATCATGCATCCGCTCGCCAAAGTATCAGCCATCGCAATTAGCGTTGCATTTGCACCGGCCCTATTTTGGGTGTAAGAGATCCGTCTGAAATTAGCCGCCATATGTTTATGTACATAATTCCATCTACAGGCCCACTAAACAATTATCCTATGTGCCCAGATGACACCTAGTTACAGACACTCAACTGCAAGTCGAGATGCAGCTGAGCAATGCCGGAACAGGGCTCTATGCCGCCCTGCGTGGCGGCACTGCTCGCACATCCCTAGTTATGGCCCTGCGGCTGAACCACCCATATTTGCTGAAAGTTGTGTATGCAGACTCCGATGCGTGCGCACTTGCTGCAAGTCTCGAGCGGACTTGTGTGCATCTCTGAAGCAGGCCCACACTTCACATTACTCTGAGCTCCAAATTTGTTATGTTTCTCTTCAATTCCTTCTTCCCTTTCTTTTCTCCTAAAACCTTATCTTGTCCTAAATCAAAGACCTGGATCTATAGTTAATATATGACAAATTAGTGGCCACTGTGGATGCCTAACAATTTAACTGATCCAGACAAGGAGCGCTAATAAAAATATAACAATTTAAATGACGGCAGAGTTTGATACAAAGTATGCTGATGGATCAACCCACTGTCACCGCAATATGAAATAAGTCTCCAATAGAGACATCAGGGTCCGTAAGGAAGAGAATAATAAGCTGGCTCACTTAGGGGTCTAGTTACTAAGCAGTGTTAGGAGACAGAGTGAAAAGTGATAAG
This sequence comes from Taudactylus pleione, assembly GCA_031769625.1. Lineage (NCBI taxonomy): Eukaryota > Metazoa > Chordata > Amphibia > Anura > Myobatrachidae > Taudactylus > Taudactylus pleione. The sequence continues at coordinate 2,481,169 of JAUIMM010000450.1, forward strand.
GTGCCAGCCAATCAGCTCCCAACTGTCATCTCACAGGCTGTGTTTGAAAAATGACAGTTGTCTTCTCTTCAACCTACCCTAAGTCACCAGCCTTCTCTCGCCATCGTAAGCTGTGCCAAGGGTTAGTCAATAAGTCAGCTAATGTATCATCAACAGACCCATATCCCAATATAAGCCGAAAGGACCCTGCTGGTCTGTGTGAACTTTTCATTTCTCATATTTATTTCTTATAGAATGAAACATTCATTAGTTATAGGATAGTATATATGTGAAAGCAACTCAGTTGGGGTGGAGAGCAGGAGTCACATGACCCAACCAACTTTACCAAGGTGTCCATGTGATGGAGGTTCTCCACCTGGCATTGGTCCTCCCTGCATGTGACCTACTTCAGTGTTTTCTCTCTCGCTCACCTGGGTCACTAATGTAGGAGAAATAAACCTATAAATTATAGATGTGTAAATAAACACTGCTGGAGCAAAATGACATTTCAGTGGCTCATTATAATTGGAGCTTTAATACCTGTTCAGCTTTTGTTTGGTGCCAAATCTCGAGCAGGTTCCAGATACTTCTGCATAACGTCACAGAGACTTTCTTTAACTCTTCAGTCCTCTTTTCTCCTTTCATTCTCTTCAGTCTCGCTCTCCGCACTTCTACTGACAGTGGGGCTGACTGTAAGTCAGTAGGCAGCCGTGGACAGAAGGAAAAGTGTTCACAGATGGGTCCAACTAAAATCAGCCACAGTGTCTTTTCTACCCATCGTGACTCATTACATGGACCCTTTCCTCAACCTCTCCAGCTTTTCTATATCATGTGAATGACTGGCCCACGCTCTTCCTTCTCCAGTGCTTGCTCCATCTGCTGCACTCTTTTTAATTCTCTTTATTCTCAAACCTTACCCTGTCCCTTTCTACTTCTCCAGTCTTTCTCATCTCCCTTCCATATTCTCTTCCCAGCCCATCTCCATCTCCCTCTCTCCTCTCTAATTCATACACTTCAGTCATCTCCGTACCCATTCCTATGTCCCCAAATTCCTCTCTCCTACCCAACATCTCCCAAGTTGGACACAACACGACAGTTCAAGCCGTTTTAGATACAGGTCCATCTGCCAAAGGATGGCCAACTGATCCTGTCCAATGTTTGGAGACCTGCACCACCTCTGTGATTAGTGCCAAGCAGTGTTTGATAGCAACCGGCCAGAGAAGTTCGAGAGAGGAAATTGTCTCCAGTGCTGGAGAGGAGGGCGCCTGATTGGCTGTGAAGATTGCCTTCTCTAGCTCACAGCCAATCGGATAGGAAGTTGGTAAGCGTTTAACTGCCCCACTCTTTGGCCTTCATTCAGAGGAGGCCGTACGGTCTACGGCCGCCTTGATGTTTGTCAAGTGCGCATGCGCACGAGGGAGCCGACTCCTTCGTGCGCATGTGTGAGACCCGCTATGACCGACAGCACCGGTCGTAGCGGGTCTCTTTCCAAAGGGGGCGAGCTGTCGATGTTGATTGACAGCTCGCCCCGTTTGGAAGGCGGGCCGGGGGAGTGGCAGCCCAAACGGAGGCGTTCCCATGGGAACGCCTACCATTTGGGGGAGGCCCCACTGACATCACAGAGACCATCGCGAACCATCACCCTAGCGGTCATTAGAGCTGTGGGTGTAAACCCACAGCCTTACGACCGAAACAGAGGCGGGCGGTCAGGATGCAAGCGGCCGCCCAGTTTCTGAGCGACCGCTTGCATCCTCTGACCGCCTCTGAATGAGGCCCTTTATCCCCAGTCAATTGCTGTCAACTTCAGCAATCAGTATCTAATGCAAGATAAATACAACCATTCATTTTTAATGAGTAATGATTATTGTGGTGATTAGATTGACAGTATGCAATTAAACATGGAACAATTTGGTCAAATTGGGACCGGCCTGAATTAAACCGTTTATTTTCTGCTCCGCGTCAAATAGATTCTTAGCCCAGCTTTGTCCTTTGCTCACCTTTCTTAGCGTGACCTATTTCTTTTCTTTACAGTGTAGCTGCATCCTCTCTCCTCCTCCCCTGTGCCCTCATTTCTACAGCAACAAAAAAAAACCTAAACAAAATACAGTAAGCCTATAAAATATTGGTGGTTAAAAAAAACATTGGCAAAAAGCACAATGTATTATATATGTTTGCTCAGATTTAATGTCATGCAAAACTTACAATGGCGCCCACGTACGTATGACTATGTTACATGATTAACATCAGGAACATGACAAATCCGTGATTGTTTCATGGCAACAAAGATAGGAGAACAGTCCTCTAACAAATAAAACTCTAATTGTTCCACATCTCAGCTCCAATAATTGCAATTTTTATTTTATTTTTACCTCAGGATATAGAAGACTCGCCAACAACTTCCCACTATTACTGATTGTCCCAATTGCCCCATCCTTTTTCATCTATACCCATCGCTCCCCCTTCCACTCTAACAGTATCCAACTGATAATTTACTCTTATAAACTACAGGCAGGACCTTCTACCTACCCCTCTGTCCTACAGGAGTGGTCATTCCAAGCACCTGATATCATGAGTTCCAAGTACAGCTTTACAATAACCAAATATGACCAATGGTTTGTAGAGATTAAGGGGTCTATTTACTAAGCTTGGTTAAGAGATAAAGTGAACCCTAAGGGGTCTATGTACTAAGCATTGGAGAGAGATAAAGTGGATGTAGATAAGGTACCAGCCAATCAGCTTCTAACTGCCATGTCACAGGCTGTGTTTGAAAAATGACAGGAGCTAATTGGCAATACAATACTCCGTTCACTTTATCTCCCAACAAAGGTTAATAAATAGACCCCTAAGGGGTCTGTGTGCTAAGCATTGGAGAGAGATAAAGTGGATGTAGATAAAGTACAAACCAATCAGCTCATAACTGCCATGTTACAGGCTGTAGCATAACTCTTGGTTATGAACATGTCATCTTCATAGGCTGCACCTATTCCTGTATATTGTGTAGAAAATAAATATGTCTTTCAAATTGTAAGGCAGATGGCTGGGAGGTAATTGACTGGCTAGTGTTTACTTATAGCCCCTAGGCCCTCAATGTACAAGTTGTTAATATCTGTGGTTTTCTGTCTTGGAACACTGATCAAAAGACTGGGGTCTGTTTATAACACCACAGAGGGTCAGGCTTGCAGGCCAAGGAGAGACATCCAGGCAAGCAAGATGTAGAATCTTCCAGGTCTGTTGACACAGGCCTGGTCACCAAACTTCCAAAAAGGATGGAGTGAGTAATTAAATAACCCCTGCTCTTGTGACCAGGAATCCCTGTATTACAGTCACCTAAACAATTAATTCTGATCTGGGAAGGGTTAAAACTATCCCAAGTGGGGAGTGACCAAGAGCAGCCTGCAAAGGGGCATAAAAATGTGTGTTTGAAATGAAACACGGAGCATTACTCATGAGGAGGCGAAGACACGCCAGGGTGCGACCATATCTTCAGGAAGAGACCTCACTTCCGCCATCGTTTGGCCCTATCCAGGTGATCCAAACGGTGTTCCTCCCTTTTTTGTTATTTTATTTCTTGAAATTGTGAGTAACTGGTATGACCTTTTAAAATTTATTATCATCTTTGTAGCTTTTTTGTAACATAAGCTTTGAAGATATTCTTGGAATTAAATACTTAAATTCTAGTTCTGGTTCTGTGTTCTTAGACCCATGTGGTCCATGTTACCTATTTTACTAAGTGTTCATAATTGTGTGTGCAGGTAAGGGCAAAGGCTTACCTTGTGTTTTAGCACTAAAGTTCCCCCGTTGCTGGTGGCAGTGACCGTGTTTGAGTAACCACACATGCTGAGGTAACCAGTAAAGTCACGGGCGGCGATTCTCATAGTGGAGTATCTGGAGGGTCGGCCTGCAGGACCGTGACACAGGCTGTTTGAAAAATGTCAGTTAGGAGCTGATTGGTTGGTACTTTATCTCCATCCACTTTAATTCTCTTAGTACATAGACCCCCTTTAATCACTGTAAAGGCTGGTGTTATGTTCTGGGTTGTTTGTGGACCCGGGGTGGTAGCAGGAGTGATCACAGAAGCGGATTTGAATAAAAAACTAGGTTTTTTAATAAGTGCTTGAGAAGACATAAAATATGGCAGTAAATAAAAGTCCAGGAATATATAAATGTCAACAAGAGTTCTGTGGTGGGAGTAATGGGTTAATGTCCAAGTAGAAACAATTAGAGCTGTCCAGGTGTGCAGGTAGTGAGACTGAAAATAATCAACCAGGTATGCAGGTAGTGATGCAGGAAAATAATAGCCAGGTATGCAGGTAGTGAACTAAGGCAATGAGCAGGATGTCAGCAGGCTCAGGCACTCAGGTATGGGCAAGGGTGATGGAGGAAGCGGGGTAGTCCAGCGGAAGTTAGGAGCTGACAGGCAGACTGGCAGACAGCGAATTCACAGGAACAGGATAAGCACAGAGAACTCCCTCTCAGCTAGGCAATGCAAGGGAGCTCTGAACTCCCTTAAATCCCCAGTGCTCAGCCGTGACTGGTCAGAGAGGAGCATGTGACACAACAGGATAGGGCAACTAGGTCACCTGACCGGAGACAAGATGGCGGCGCCCATGCCAGAATGGAACAGAGGCAACACCAGGCCTAACCAGACCAGAGGGACAGTATGCCAACACGGAACCATGCACAGCCAATGCTCCCCACCAGGCACCAGTGCCACCGCCAGACGCCCCTCGCCATAGCGTCCTCACAGGTATTACCCGTCGACTACCATGCCGAGAAACCCTGGTCGTGACAGCTGGTACACACTAGACAATTTCTAGTATATACTGACCTCATTAGAAATGGGATCTGGCAGGGTGCCGGCATCGGCAAGTGCATACACACTTGCCAATGCCGGCAGCGACGGAACGACGTCTGGGCCATGCTGCATTTGGCAGCATGGCCCCCGCTGACGATATTGTGCCATCGGACCTGCATGCAGGTATGACAGGCGATGTCGCTGGCGACACACGGGAGCGCGCATCGTCAGTGACATAGTGAGTACACACTAGACGATGTGCCGATATGTCGCTCCAATCCGCCAGATCGAGCGACATATTGTGTACCCGGCATATGGTTTCAACTACTGTAATACCAGAGAGTTCAAAAGACTCTTGCTGATGATTTGCCCTGATTTTCAGGGATAATCCAAAGTTAGTAAGGTTGAAAAACAAACCTGTACATGTGTGATATCATATGTTGCCATTTTGGAAAGGGGCTGAAGCCAGTGTCATTTAAAATAAAGTTTATTTAGAAAGATCAGTTGGAGCAGTGAAAGTTGGAGCTATGGAGAGAGCGGAGGGGACGCCATTGCATATAAACAGCTGAAGACATAAGCAGCTGAGAGAGGCAGAGAAAAGGCCCAGCTCAGAGTCCTGTCCAATTGTTTGCTGTGGCTACGTATTTTGAGGGGAAGTCGTATCCTGATTTAGGTCCTCATATTTGGTGAGATGAATTCATTATTACACACATCTTTGATATAGAGACACTGCCTCTATAATATACTGTATATCAGCACTGCAACATTGCTGTTTGACCTTCACTTGTAAATACACTTTAAGGACTCTAAGATGTGCACAAAGAGGTATCTTTAATTGGGACATTCTACTAATGTGTAAAGGACGTTGGTAATCTAGTATAGGCAGGGCTATTTTTGTGATGGAATGGTCCGGAACGTCGTTCCTGAAGCTCTTTTCAAAAATTCCGTCCTCAGTAAAGCGCTCCAGAACCCACCTGCTAGCTGTACAATCATGCACCGGGCATCCATCCAGGGACACTAATGAGATGAAAAGACACTGACAGCCGCGCTGCAAATTGAATATGGAGCCGGACGTGAGCCAATTACAGCTTGCGTTGCTGGCAGCCAATCAGAAGCAGCTTCTCCTGATTGGTTGCTGGTCTGTGAGCTGTTATTGGCTATCGGCTGCGCCGTATTGAAAATGCCATGGCCACCGCAGCTGTAAGGGTTATGACTAGAATAGAGGGCTGCAGGGGACCTGTGATGTCACACTCACGTGACCCGGCATTAAAGGGGGAGGGGCGGGGATGCTAACGGGAAACCAAAGTGTCCCCTCACGGGCTCGCTATCGTCGCCACGCTTCGGGCACGGTGGCTTGCTACGCTCGCCACAAATATTTATGCCCTCGTGGATGGTAACGCAGGAGCGGTCCAGCCTCCTGCAGCGGTCACGTGGTTGATACGTCAGAGGTCCTTTAGCCACATAGGATCTAGCATCAACCCAGCTGTAAGTGTCTCTTCATGTAATTACTGTAAATGGATGTTCAGGCAGCCTCCTCTTGTATGATGTTTCCCCCCTCCATGTTGTAAATGGGGTGGGGGATTCTCCCCGGCAGCGGTGGAACTGCCACTGCTGCTGAAAGTGTGGCCACTGCATTGTCCTGAGGTGAATCCAGTCCACCCTTCCAATGCCAGCGCTCTGCCATACCTAAAGCAGAGGCCTCTGGAAGAAGACTGGCATCACCAAGTCCACCCCCAAATTTTACTATGGGCTACAACAATGCTGTGGGCTCCCCAGTGATCCCAATATCGCAGAGCAGCAGGACGCAGTCCATCGTTTTCTCTCAAACAGAGGTGTATAGATGTACTGTAAGCTCTTATGGAGTGGCCCCCTTGTTTGGCTACATGGAGGCAAAATAAAATCATAAGGAGAGGTGTTGTCCAGAAGTGTACATTGCTTTCCTCTTAAATAAAATTACACAAACATTTTTGTTGCACATTGCCTTACACCTTTGTTAGTTTAAGAAGTTAATGGTGTTGCCAGAGAAAGTGGAGCAAGATGTGTTAGGAACTAATTTGGTTTGTTATGCTAGAAGGAAGGGTACTGAGCTACTGCTTTGAGAAGAGACAATTTCCTTCAGTAACATTATATTTCTGCCTTTGTCACAGAAAAACTGTGAAATGACATGACTATATACATGACAGGGCTATTTTTGATCCGCCCCCACTGTAGATCCCCCCCCCCCAAGGGTTCCTGAACCTATTTTTCTACAAAAATAGCACTGAGTATAGGGAGTAGTCAATTGGAAAAGCGGTAACAGCCTTTGTTATTGAAATGTATATGATTTATTGTATGTTTATTGTACCAAACCTATTATTCTATAACACTGACCCATTCCAGTAATTTTGAGCTACTAGAAATACGTCTATATTGGTTTTGCATACATTTTGTCTCCCATTATCTGTGCCTTGTTGGGGAACCCTTGCCTCTCTGGCAGGCGTGGCCTGATATTGTCACCAGCTTACAGCTGTACCACACCATCTGAGTTCATACCAATGGGTTATATTACACATGCACATAATACTGTTCTGTTACAGTCTATATAGACATAGGACACTACACGGTTCAATTATCAGAGCGCATCCCCCCACCCCCCTAGATCTAATAGGACCCTACACACCCAACATGAAATGTATATGATCATACAGTTTTAGCTAAAGTAATATAAACCTTCCATGAACCAGTCTATATAACTTGCTGCTGTCACTGAAGAATATGTAACACTGGGCCTGATTCAGACCCGCTTGTGAGTGCATAGCACTCGCAAGCGGGTCGATGGTGGGCCAGTGCGCACACGCGGCATGCGTGCGTGCGTGAGCCCCGGAGCGAGCGCAAAAAGCACTCGCTCCGGCGCTCGCATCCAAAAGTGGCGGCTGTCGATGTTGATCGACAGCTCATCCCGTTTGGAAGGCGGAGAGGGGGGGTGGCTGGGCAAACAGAGGCGTTCCTGCAGGAACGCCTGCCGTTTGTGGGCGGCCCTACTGACATCACTCGTGATGTCAGTAGGTGGACTTCCTGCTCTGTTAGAGCAGGAGCTCCACTGGGGCTTGGGGCCACGAGACCCTACCACAAGGGTCTCGTCGCAAGCCCGATGGTCGCGATGGTCTTGACCATCACCTGGCCGCTCGCATAAGCTGTGGGTGGCTCGCTATGCGAGCGGCCAGGATGCCGTCTTTAGAAAAAAAAAAGGGACGCCCTGATTCAGAGATAGCGCTCTCAAAGAGCGTCTGGCTCTGAATCAGGCCCACTGGCAGCTATATATACACTAGTTTAGAAGTGGTTAAGAGCCGGGTCTGTTGCTTTTATGGCACTGTACACTGTGCACGGCTCAGGTCCACTGGGCTTATTAGAGGTAATCTCCTATTTAATGCAGTGCGGTGACTGAGTGATACAGGTAGGATTACCCTCAGTGCTCTCTCTGTGTACACACTGTACTTCCCTACTGTCAATAAGCTAATGCTCATTACAGTCCTTTGCACAGTGCTCACTCTAATAACCCTCTGTAATGTACATCCCCATTTTACACAAATCACTGAAATGTACAGTAACCCGGATATACAATAAGGGCCTGATCCAGATCTGCACACAAATGCCATTGCAGCTGCGATTGTGCATGGAACACAATAGCAAAAATATGCTAATGACCCACTCGCCATCCAGGACTAAGGAGCCTATTCATCAACACTAAATTTAAATTTTTAAGGACATTTTCCTTAAATAACGTTATTTTAGTATTCATGAAGCCACTTAGCACAGGAGATATCACTGATATCTCCTTGCTAAGTCCCCCTGCGTTAATTTCCACACTCCCCATACATTAGTATGGGGATGTGGAAATTATGGTATTCATCAAATTCCGAAAATTATGAATTATTATGGTACTATCTGCCACTGTGAGGTGGCGAATAGCAGGTGAAACTTACCTGCTTCCAGCTGGACAGGTCCCACGGCGTCTTCCTCCGGCGGTCTGGTGCGTCCTCTGGCTCCGAAGGCTGGTCGGACACTGTGTTCTCCCAGCAGAGCACAATAAAGATTAGGAAAAAAAAAAAAAAACTTTTTTTTTTTCTCTAATCTGTACTGTGTTCTGCTGGGAGACCATGTGACAGACCAGCAGGACGGAGCCGGAGGCTGCTGCGCGGATGGGTAAGTGCTGAAGGGAGGGGGGGAGGTGAGCGGGGGGGGGGGGGACACAAACTTACCGCATGTGTAGGCAGTGCTGTGCATGCGCTGGCTTCACGAATGTAACAATGCATGCGCAGCACTGATTACAGCTGCAGTAAGTTAGTATAGATAGGGAAAACTATCTGTTTCCTGAAAAGCTGTCATCGCAAAACTGACAGCTTTTCGGAATAGATAGTTATAGGGAGGAGGAATGATGAATTCCTCCGGTAATTAGGTAGAAATCCATGTGAGTTCTAAACCTAATTACCTCCAGGGAAAGTTTAGTAATGATGAATAGGCCCCTAAGAGACGCACAAACCCAGATACATCGAAAACATCAAATGCAGCTCAGGCGACCATCAGCCTTCTGAGCAGTCTAATAACACTTTCCCACCAAAATCCACGGGATATTACCAGGGCTTACCTCTGCCGATGCTTGGAGATTACATCATCTCCAAGCACCAGGAAATGCGGTTCTCCCTATTTTGTGAACAGGACCCAGGTCGAATGACCCGGGATACCCATTTCCACTGAGCCTTACCCGGGTCTTACACGCATAAAACCCTGCTCGAAACCAGGGAGGAAATGCTGCATCAGATGACCTGAGATATTTCCTAGGAGACTTTTCCATGGAGCCGCAACCCAGGTTAACACGGTAATAACCCGGGTTTTTGCAGCCGTGGAAAAGGGGTATAAGCTGTCGCAGGCATAGCGAGTGCCCAGACACACAGAGGGCTCTCCTGCTGCGAGCACAGATGCAGTGGCTAATTTATGCACGCCCTGAAAACAGCGTTTAAATGGTACGATACACCTGCAGTTTTCTAACCACCCCCCATTACCGACACAAACACTGACTTCCTGTCACTCACTTTGTGAGTGTATCATCTGTGCGAACGTAATTACAAAACAATCGCTGTGCGCGCCCAGTATGGCTTACACGCATGCACAATGGCTGACAATCGCTCGATCTGTGTAAATATCGGCATTGTGTTTGGATCTGTATCAGGGACCTAAGACCCAGTCAAATAAAACAATACATTGTATGTAATTATTATGATAAAATATACCCCTTATCATTCAGCATTGAGAAATGTTCCCGACCACGACTCAGATTTGTCCAATATCGCAAGCAACATTTTCTCACTACGCAATTGATGCCATTTTACGGCACAAATACATTGCCGACATCCAGCTATATTAGTTGCTGTATTTATGCATTATCTCTGCACTGCTCTGTGCAAACTCATTTTAAAGCATCAATCCTGTGACAGGCTGCAAGAAGAATATTGGTCATTTCCATTTTTTCTATATTTTTTTTAAGACTACTATAATGATTTATAATCTTGCACCATGCCATGTCACTGCCATGGCAACCACAGTTACATGGCACTTGATGTAGAATTAGCAGAGTCTTTGTAACCCCTTATGAGCTCCGGTCCACAAATAAAAGTTCACAAGTAGGCAAAAAAGAAAGAAGGTTACCTGTACATTCGGGCATTGAGATCTGTTAGCCTTCAGTGTGAAGCGGCTCTCAGGCACTATTCCAACAAATATCTATTAAGATAAATAAATAAATTGATTGAGAACCTTCTATCTTTTTTGCCTACTTGTGAACTTTTATTTGTGGACCGGGCTCAATATACTGTGTGTGTGTGTGTGTATATATATATATATATATACATATATACAGTCAGGTCCATAAATATTGGGACATTGACAGAATTTTCAGATTTTGGCCTCTATTCACCACCACAAAGGTTTTGAAATGAAACAAACAAGATGTGCTTTAACTGCAGACTTTCAGATTTAATTTGAGGGTAATTATATCCAAATCAGGTGAACGGTGTAGGAATTACAACGGTTTCTATATGTGCCTCCCACTTTTTAAGGGGCCAAAAGTAATGGGACAAACTAAACAATCCTAAATCTAACTTTCACTTTTTAATACTTTGTTGTAAATCCTTTGCAGACAATTACAGCCTGAAGTCTGGAACGCATAGACATCACCAGACACTGGGTTTCATCCCTGGTGATGCTCTGCCAGGCCTCTACTGCAAATGTCTTCAGTTCCTGCTTGTTCTTGGGGCATTTTCCTTTCAGTTTTGTCTTCATCAAGTGAAATACATGCTCATTCGGATTCAGGTCAGGGGATTGACTTGGCCATTGCATAACATTCCACTTTTTAGCCTTAAAAAACTCTTTGGTTGCTTTTGCAGTATGCTTCGGGTCATTGTCCATCTGCACTGTGAAGTGCCATCCAATGAGTTCTGAAGCATTTGACTGAATATGAGCATATAATATTGCCCGAAACACTTCAGAATTCATTCTGCTGCTTTTGTCAGCAGTCACATCATCAATAAATACAAGGGAACCAGTTCCATTGGCAGCCATACATGCCCACGCCATGACACTACCACCACCATGCTTCACTGATGAGGTGGTATGTTTTGGATCATGAGCAGTTCCTTTCCTTCTCTTCTCTTCCCATCACTCTGGTACAAGTTGATCTTTGTCTCATCTGTCCATAGGATGTTGTTCCAGAACTGTTATGGCTTTTTTAGATGTTGTTTGGCAAACTCTAATCTGGCCTTCCTGGTTTTTGTGGCTCACCAATGGTTTGCATCTTGTGGTGAACCCTCTATATTTATGGACCTGACTGTATATATACAAATTCCAAAAAGTCCGGCACTCAAAATAGTATGGTTACTTAGCTGGTTGCCCCCACTGAAATGGTGAGATGTACTGGTTGTAAGTGTGGCACTCCACGCAATAAACACACAGGAAACTGCTTGTAGAAATTGATTAACGTTTCAATGCATCCGCATTTTCGTCAGAACAAAGTGACAATGCAAAACCATACCTTATATACATAAGCATAATCACCCAGTGATGTTCAGCATGCTCGCTAAGGCGCGACTGCACGCCCGAACTCCGGCGCCTCCCTAGTGACGTCATCGCGTCGCTCCATAAGTGACACAACCCCATATCCATAGCAACCATGACAACAATATAAACACACTGACACACATGAACATACATCACTACACAATACATAGTGAAATAATATTACCAGTGTAGAATATGTTGCACTCAGCAACCATCATGCCAAATACTAAGGCACTACATAAGTACAGCATCGCATAACCATATCGGCACATGCACTTCCAATTTACCCCATTTATCAAATGCAGCGCTGCCTATATAGATAAACATATGGACATAGAATATAGATCTTAAACCCTCACATATGTCTGTTGCACCAATCCTACAAAAATGAACCCAAGCCAAGTTGCTCATTAAGCCCTCTGGGTGCCATAGTACCCAGGCGATGTATCCACCTAGTCTCACGCTGCATTAACAGTTTACCTCTATTCCCACCCCTAAATAGGGGGGGGACATGGTCAATCATACGATACTTAAGTACTGACAACGAATGCCTAGCACTGGCAAAGTGCCTTGCAACAGGCTGATCACTTCTGCCACCATTAATCGCCATTCTAATGGAACTTCTATGCGCGGCCATGCGTTCTTTAAATGCTCTCTCGGTCTTTCCAATATAGGAAAGACCGAAAGGGCATATTATTTGATATACAACATATTGCGAATTGCATGTGTATATATATATATATATATATATATATATATATATATATATATATATATATTGAAAAGAAATATACACAACAAGGATCTATGAGATTATGGAGCTTGGAAGATATTTCATGAAGCAAATTAGTATCGTTGTACCACAGTTTAACTAAATCCATATAATTGTGGTGATTCAAGACTATATATAGAAACAGTGTTTCAATACAATTTATTGCAACAATTGAGGATACAGAGTTGTTATTTGCCGTGTACACACGGTACGATCAGTCAGCGATAACGATATGCTGATGTCCTATATATTTATGGGCACCGATTGGTTTATTACATAAATAAATGTAAACATTTTTTATTTGAATTCTCATGTTCTTATACATTTCCACTGTGGATCAGGTCATTGTGCTCTGTGTGTCACAGCGCTGTTACATTTTCTATTTCTAGATTCTGATTGGTTCCTATAGGCATCATTATAATGGGTGCAGGGCCCCTGCGCCCAGAACTTACCAATCTGGTGCCTGCCAGTAGAGCTATGGGCGTAACTACCATAGGTGCAAGGGGTACAGCTGCTATGGGGCCCAGAGCTGAGGGGGGGGGGGATCCATCTTCCTTGTCAAAGTTACAGGTGTCATATACATTTTTCACCACTGGGTGGTACATTGGTGCATTATGTGGCGCATATGCTGAAAACCAAAGTGCGAGGAGGGGAACATAGTTCCCCCCGAGCTCAAACATGCAGATTTTTGCTTGTGGAGAGATTAGCTGCAGCAGTGTGGACTAATCATCAGCCCCCTGACCCATACTCCACTGTGCTCTGCATTAAGGGTGGGGGAGGAGTAATGGCACTGGAGGGGAAAGGATTACAGCAGGGGGGGGGTAGTATTTTGCCACTTTGTGTTGGCGGGATGGATGAGATAGAAAAAAGTTGTGACTCTTGGGGAGGGGGGGTTATTATACACACATATTTAGTGACACATGGGTGGGGGGTACTAAAGCAGTGGGGGTCTATGGACACCTATGGATGAGGGAGGGGCATAACTAGTTATTTGAAGGCCCCATGGCAAATGTTTGTAAGGGCCAAATGGTGATAAATGTATATAACACATGTAACTTTGACAAGGAAGATGGGCCCCCCCTCAGCACTGGGTCCCATAGCAGCTGCACCCCTTGTCATGTGCACCGAGACGGGGGGAGGGGGCCTGGGCCTGCTGGCTCCTCCCTGTTACCTGAGCAGCCCAGCACACACTGCGTGTGCTGGGCTGCAAAGGGAGACTACTCCTCTGCCTGTGGGGGGGAGCGATGATCCTGATCGTGCCCCCCCCCCAGATATGCGCTGGGCTGTGGAGGCTCACAGCGCCCCCCCTCCTCAGCACGCAGCACTCCAAAAGTCTTTTTCCTTGATTTTTTTCTTAAGGGGGTGTGTCCACGCCACCCACTATTAGGCCACACCCCTTCACACGGCCTAAATGCAGCTCTTGGCAGCCCTGGCCCTTGCACCTATGGTAGTTACGCCCATGGATGGGGATCAATCACCCCTAGATGGGGGGTGGTATTGCCACCAGGGATTTGTTGCTGCTGGGGGTTCTGTAGACACTGGGGGGTGGGACACAATGTTACAATGGGGACCTTTGGACATGGGTGTGCAAGACACCCCTAAGGTGCATTTTTTTTTTTTTCCAAACGGAAATTCATGCATGTCTGCTGGTGATTAACTAGTAACATTCATGTGCTCAGATCATCCAGATTTTTAGGAGATGCACAATTTTTTTACGGGATGCAATCGGGAAGCCGGCTGACATTATACCGACAACTGGCTTCCCGACTGTCATATCCCAGCGAGGGTGAAATGCCCGGCGTCTAGATGTAGACGCCGCTCATTTCACCGACGCCAGGAGAGCCGCGGGGGGGAGGAGGGTTAGGTTTAGGGCTCCTGGGGGGGACTTAGGGTTAGGGACCCCCCCAGGAGGTTAGGGTTAGGCTAGGGGGAGGGAGTGTTAGGGTTAGGCACCCCCAGGGGGATGTTAGGGTTAGGCACCCCCCGGGGGTCTTAGGTTTAGGCATATGGGAAGGGGGGGGTTAGGTTTAGGCACTTACAGGGGGGATTAGGGTTAGGCACTTTGGGGGGAGGTTAGGGTTAGGCACCCCTAAGGGAGGGTTAGGGTTAGGGGGGTAGGTTAGGTTAGTTAATACTTAGCTAGGGACGATCGGGATTTCCAGTGCTGCCGCTGCCGGGATCTGTTCCAGTGTCGGGCTGCCGCTGCCGGGAATCATACCGATTCCATTTTTTACCCCCGCAGTTGCCAATTTTAATGCAAAAACTCTATAACCATTGCATATAATCGGGGGCATTTCTGCAGGTCTAAATGACATTTGTGTGTTGCCTTTTTTGCTATTTACTAAAGCCCTCTGCTCTGTGCCCACAGGCGAGAGTCAGTGAATAGATCTAATATATCTAATGATCCTGCACAGTGTTCTTACATAAAGCTCCCTGGAACATATAGCACATATGTCTGATGCTGACCGCGCTCAGCTTGTTCCTGAGAATGTGCCGTGAATAACAGCGTTGTAACCTCCTCCCGGCTAAGCAAGGACATATAAAACCCCATCTACACCAGCTAGAGGTTCTCAGCAAGCCAATACCCTGAGATTAATTTCAGAGATTGTGGTTTTCTAATTATACTGAGTACGTTTTCAGCGTAACAACATGTTGCAGGTTATCTGAGAAAGAACAAAATGACAACAAGGATTAAATAGGTGAGCGAGACCTGTTGGTGACCTGGACTATATCGTGACCTGACTTGGAGGGCGTAGAATATCACCTGCAGCTTTTGCTGGCTGTTGTTTTCAAAATGTGGATTACGGTTAAAGTATTTTTGTATGTTGTTTTGTTATAGGTACCAGGTATCCTGGCCGAGCCTAAGGGGATCATTCGTGATTTTAGAGAGATTGGTTTGTTTTATTCAAAAACTCTCTGGACCTCATTTGTAAAGAGCATTAGAAGAGCGCCGCGCAGTGTGCTGGGTGCAGAGCGGCCCACAAAAAGTGTAGGAGGCTTTTAGCTCTTAGGTGGTTCCAAATCCATGTCCTTTTGCAGAGTGTGTGCAGCGCACCGCAGTGCATGAACACTCCCATGTATTATTATAAATATCTTATTTGTATTATTGTAATCATTTTTATAGTCAAAAGTCTGGAGTAAAAGATGTATGGCAGGTGAGGCACTGCCTCCCCCATTTCCAGCACTATATACTGCTGCACCTTTGTATAATGCCCACATGAACCCTCGGGTTCATATGTATATCTGTAAATATGCCTCTGATACTAGCCAGTGTCTCCCCAGCCATTTACCCCACCGCACGTCACTGGCAGCATGTTACCCTCCCTGCTCTGCAGTACACAGAACGCTCCCACATAGATACAGTATGCCCCCCTCTCCGCTCCGCAGTGCACAGAACACTCCTATGTAGAATGCAGTATGCCCCCTCCCTGCTCCGCAGATCACAGAACTCTCCTAAGTAAATACAGTATGCCCCCCTCTCCACTCCGCAGTGCAAAGAATGCTCCCACTTAAATACAATAAACTGTACCCCCTCTCCGCTCTGCAGTGCATAGAACACTCCGACGTAGAATACGGTATGCCCCCTTCTCCGCTCCTCAGCGCACAGAACAACCCCATGTAAATAAAGCATACCCTCTCACCATTCCGGAGAGCACAGAATGTGCCCACATGAGTATGCCCTCTCTCTGGGCCTGATTCAGACCCGCTCGCAAGCGGGTCGATGGTTGGCCAGTGCGCACGACTGTGCGTGTGCGAGCCCCAGAGCGAGCGCAAAAAGCACTCGCTACGGGTCTCGCACCAAAGCGGGGCAGCTGTCGATGGTGATTGACAGCTTTCCCTGTTTTGGAGGCGGGCAGGGGGGTGGCTGGGCAAACGGAGGCGTTACTGCAGGAATGTCTGCCGTTTGTGGGTGGACCTACTGACATCACTCGTGATGTCAGTGGTTGGACTTCCTGCTCTATTAGAGCAGGAAGTCCACTGGGGCTTGCGGCCGGGAGACCCTACCATAAGGGTCTCGTCGCAAGCCCGATGGTCGCGATGGTCTTGACCATCACGACCATCACCTGGCCGCTCGCATAAGCTGTGGGTCACCCACAGCTATGCGAGTGGCCAGGAGGCCGCACCTTTAAAAGCAAGTGCCCGTCCTGATTCAGAGCGAGCGCTCGCTTTTTGCGAGCGGCTCTGAATCAGGGCCACTGTCCCTTTTATCTTCTTTCAGTAATCTTGCTACACAAAGTAAACTTCATTTACGCATGGCTCTGCAAAACTATGCACATTAGTGCGTCCTCTATACAATTGGAAAAATACTGAAGGGGATCTATCCAACTTGCCCTTCACTTCCCTTCTAGTTTGCAAACGTTGCCGTAGTTATCCACAAGCTTCCTTCATGTGCTCTGGTGAAATGATGCTGATATTCACTTCATTAATGACCTCTGCCTCTTCTTGTTCCTATGCAATACTGATAAAGATTTTCTTGTCTGATAGAAAGAGCCTCTGTCACCTAGCTTCCAGCTAACAACCATTCTTTCCAACCGTCTCCCCATCTCCAACTATTAATCTAGCTAAGCTCCCTAATACCCCTTTTACACCTAAATTCCGGGTCTTACCTGGAGTTGGTACAGGGTTCCAATCCGGATCAGACACGGAATTTAGCCGGCGCCGACCCAGGACATTCCCGAGCCGGCGCCGTTCACAATGAGTCGGGTCTGCATAGACACGGCTTTTCCGGCATTGAAGTGGACGCTTGGAGATTACGTCATCTCCAAGTGCCACTGAAGCCGGACCAATCGGCCGGCATGCGGCGCGCTCCAGGTCATCGTGACCCGGAGTGCGCCGTTCACACTGCAGGGTTTCATGGGTTACTCCCGTGTTAAACCCTGCTAGTTACCTGGGTTGGATTGCCGGGTCACTCAAACTGGCGATCCAACCCTCACCCCTTTTACACCAGGGAGCCTGCAATAACCCGGGTTTTAGCTCTGGCGTAAAAGGGGTATAATTGTGTTCCTGTACGTAATTAGCTGACTGCAGAGTTGATCACTTCTACCAAACATTAAGGGGTCAATCATATTAGGTGCGAATTGCGAGGTGCTATTTTCACTTTGAATTTGCATAGTGAATTCATCTTGCAATCCAATTAGCAACTCGCACTGAATCAGTCAGACTGAATTCGCAACTTTCCATTCGAGAGATGGAAAGGAAAATCTTTATTTTAAGGTTAAAATGTCAGGTCACTGTGCTGAACTACTTGGACACCCCCCTAATGGGTAATTAGGCATTTGGAAGTTTCCAATTAGCTTAATTAGTCCAATAATTACATGTCATTTTTTGGGGTAAAAAAAAAAAAAATTCCTCAAATTACAGCAAAATTAACTGTTGCATTAGTTTAGGCACCCCAAATGTAATTACAATAATTTTTTAGTTGAAAAATAGTTTTTATAAATTTTTTTTTACATTTTTCAAGGTGCCCTCAAAATACCCCAAAATCACTATTTTTCCTACTTTTTTTGCATTTCTCGTTTAATTAGTTTGAGATTAAATGAAAAAAGTTTTTCTTGCATTTAACCCCCCCCCCCAAATCAGCCATTTGACACCATTTAAAAACCTACAGTACCTTCCTAATGCCCACCAACAGCCTTCTATACGGTCATGCTAACGTAATTATCCATTTTGGGAGGTCCAGGATGGTCTCCCCACTCTTTTATGTACTTCTCTCAAATCTCATTTGGCAGTCAATTCTCACCCCTCCGCTGCGAGTAGTGGGAATAGGCATTTTTAATTGGATTGGAGAATTCTCTGGAGCGCGCTTCGGTGCGAAGTCTGCGAGTTTCAAGAAACAAACTCGCAAACTCGCAATTCGCACCTAATAGGATTGACCCCTAAGAGATCAGTCCAATTCCACCGGAATTGCCGCCGGCTCCAAGCCAGAGTATGCATTTTTGCTAGGAGCCCTATGGGGCTGCGAGCGCTTTTATGCAAATTTGGGCTGCCGTCAAGTGCGCCCGTTGTCGCGATGACTTAAGGTAATCACAGTGGCTAATATATGCACGCCCATGTAACGATGTTTAAGCAGTCAGATGGCAAAGTTTTTCTAACCACCCCTCCTCCCTCGTTACCTCCCCCAAGCGCTGACTACCTGTCATACACATTGCGAGTGATTCCTCTGTACGAGCGTCATTGCAATGCAACTGCTGTACGTGGACAAAGCAGCTTTCACACATACACAATAGCAAACAATCGCTCAATCCTCATAAATATCGGCTTTGCGAAAAATCTCTGAATCAGGCCCTAAGTCAGAGAAGCCATAGATAGTAACAGCACCCGTGTCAGGGTCCGGTGAGCAAATATAATCTCTGTCCAATCACGAAATACACTTTGCATATGAGTTAATGTTAGCTTAGCTTATATATGGCATAAATCCATTGGTCATTCAGATATAACAGTGTTTAACTAAATAACGCTAATATTTGATTGGTTGGTACCAGCAGATGCTCCTGTCCTCTTACCTGATAGGGGCTGCCGCTGCCTCTGGTCCCGGCGCCTGCACAATGAATGTCAGGCACGGGACATGTGAATGAGCGGCGTTAGCGCAGCGCATGCGCATACACTAGACCAGCTTCTAGGGGCGGCATTGGTAGCAGCCCTGAGAAGCCCCGTAGGGCTGCCCAAAAGGCAGGGCAGCGGCTTCCAATGGAAGCTGATCTCTGCTTATAGCAGCCCGGACTGGCAGTCCCAGGGGGAGGAGACACTTGTGCCTGACTGGCAGGTGGCGCTTCCAATAGGAAGACACCTCCAGTCACAGTGTAGGCAGTGCAGTCAGGGACATTGGGTCTGTGTGAGATCCCCCTGTATCTAACCTCACAGACTGTATGATTGATCTTTAAAATTAACACCCAAATTAGAAAGTCTATGTTCACTCTGAGGGGCCCATGTATTAATGATCGTATCTGCAATATTAGCACCCATGATCACATAGCAGGACGCGATCATAGCGCCTGAATGTACTAAAGGACAAATGCAGGGACTGTGGCTCCGAAAAGAGCTGCGATGTGCCGGGAGTGAAGTGGCCGCGTCAGCGATCTCTTCACTCCGTTGCGCATGCATGGTCTACTGACCACACGTCATAGGCGTCTTTATAATGGGTGCAAGGTGTGTGGTGCAGGGGGGGCCCACACCGCACACCCTGCACCCATAGTTAATAATCCTCACCTTTCCGCTGACAACAGTGTGCTGCTCCGCAGCGCTGAATCGGCGCTGCAGAGCGGCAATAAAATCATTGGGAAAATGGCAGCGGACGTTTTTACCGGTGACCTGCGCATGCGCAGAAAAGATGTCTCCGGAGACCCGCACATGCGCAGTAGATTCTGGCATGAAGCCAAAATCTGCTGCGCTTTGTGCGCCGACAGAGAGCAAGGGGCCCAAACGGAGACTGCACAAGGGCCCCCTCCTCTCTTAAAACGTACCTGCCACACGTGCATGGCGGCCATTGTCGGGGGGGGGTTCTATGGAACACTCTTCTGGCTAGTATTGCGATGTGTAGCCATTAGGCTACAGCGGCTTATGCCATCTTCTGAAACTTGGTAAGTCTGACGGGATGTAGTGAATATGTCGGCGGACGGGATGCCGGTCGTCGATATACCGACACCGGAATCCCACCTTCTGGCAAAAGACAAAATGCAGACGCTACTATCCCGAAGGGGATCAGGATACCGGCGTCTGCATCCCCACCACTGGAATTCCGAATTAAGGATCTGGGGTAAGTAGGCGCGTTTGCCCGGGGAGGGTTAGGGTCCCCAGGGGGAGAAATTACGGTTAGGCACCCCCCCAGGGAGGGTTAGGCTGCTGGGAGGCGGGTTAAGGTTGGGCGCCCCCCCCGGGAGAATTAGGTTTATGGTGAGGGAAGGTGGGTTAGGGTTAATCACCACTGGGGGGAAGTCAAGTTTAGACACCACTAAGGGAGGGTTAGGCTGCGGGAGGGGGGTTAGGGTTAGGCACCACCGGGGGGGTTAGGGTTAGGCACCACCGGGGGGGAGGTTAGGGTTAGGCACCCCCGGGAAAGTTAGGTTTATGGTGCAGGAAGGGGTGTTATGGTTAGTCACCACTGGGGGGAAGTCAAGTTTAGACACCACTAAGGGAGGGTTAGGCTGCGGGAGGGGGGTTAGGGTTAGGCACCACCGGGGGGGAGGTTAGGGTTAGACACCACCGGGAAAGTTAGGTTTATGGTGCAGGAAGGGGGGTTATGGTTAGGCACCACTAAGGGAGGGTTAGGAGGGGGGAGAGGGAGAGAGTGAGGTTACTTACCGCCGCTGTCAGGATTCTGCACCTTCGGGCTTCCAGCGTCAGGATTTTAACTAGTCAGTCACCGGTATTTCATACCCAACCCAAATCTGACAGCATCGCATCACCCACAGAAACCTATGGGGGTTACAGAGCTGGCGGAAATGGAGGGACAGCAACAGATATCGGACTGTGGTCTCTCCATAATACATCTGCGAGATAATACATCTGGTATTTGCGGGTATCTCCCGAAAATGGGTGTTTCCAAGGGAATACACTGCAAATATTAAATAAAATGTGCCCCTGAACATGAAAGCAGAGCAGTCCTATAGTCCATATATAGTATTGCCCCACTGTATGGAGAGCAGGGCCGGCTCAAGGCACGTTCCGTGCAAGCGGCCGCACAAGGCCACCAGGGTCCGGCTCCGGAAGAACTCCGCCCACCAAACACCCGCTGGCGTTATTAGTATAAGCTCAGGGGCAGGGAGTGAAGGGGCGGAGGGGGAGCACAGGACGATGCTGGCTGCCGAATAACCTCTAGCACTGGCCCTGATGGGCAGTAATGGTCTATGTACGGAGAAAGATAAAGAGGAAGGAGATAAAGTACCAACCAATCAGCTTCTAGCTGTCACTTTACAGGCTGTGTTTGAAAAATGACAGTTAGGAGTTGACTGGTTGGTACTTTATCTCCATCCACTTTATCTCTCTCCAAGGCTTAGTACATAGACCCCATAGCACCTTAGTCTCGATAGCCAGGACTGTTGGAAAGAAAGTTCCATTCTTTGAAGAGTAAGCTCTGCCCACACCGGGCATAAGTGTGCAGCCACACGGGGCGGGGACAGGAGGGGGATTAGGGAACAGATGGAGGTTTGCGAATGGTCTTGCGCTACACACATCCCTGAGAGACAGAGTACGCCCCTGTATCACCGGCCACGCCCCTTTTCATCCTATCCTGATGTGAACTGTGACAATATTATTATTACCAAAATATGTAAGAAGTGATGATATTAATTGGGAACATCAAAAAAAAACAGCAATGAGCAAAACATACAATTATCTGGGTAAAATAAAGACAATATATTTGGACAAATAATGCTAAGAATAGTACTGATAGTACTTAATGATCTGCGGCTAATCCATCTTCAGAATCACCTTGGCGACACAGACAATGCATTGTGAATTTATATTCCCTGTAATAAGCAGAGTGCAGCTCGAAGTGGCTACAATTGCAGAAATAATGTCTTTGGTGAGTGCGAAGATTAATGTTTATATAGTGTGGTCACATCCCTATTGCACCCCAGCTTTCATTTACTTTTTTTTTTTTCCAGATCTGTAGTATTTTGTACAATACACTATGATACCCACCTTCATAAAAACCAGCAACACTGTGCTACCAGCATCTAGTCAGCATTATGGTGTTGGCACACTTGCAGAGCGTCTGTAAGGAATCTGTTGACACTAACCAGCAGCTATAGTTGGTGGCTGGTAGCATGAAGGGGGTATCCCTGCCAGTCAGCACCAGACCCCTATTCTGGGTTCCAGAATGAATTATTAATGCATGTCTGGGCTATAGCCCTATTTTTCTGTGCACCAATTTCATACATCCCCCCCCCTTTGCTAACTTTCGGTGCCAATCACCAGTGGAGCCAGCTGGTACATTTGCCTGACAGCAGACAGCTGATTAAACACATTGAAATAGATCTCAGTGGCCAATAGCGTGGACAGTGATAGGACTCGGAGGTGTAGAGACAGCTATTTTTAGAGTGGACTGAGAGTTATTAATAATTGCAGAGAAGCTGATAAATTACAATTATTGTCCCATTTGTTCTTGCGAATAGCAGGTTACATCCCATTCTTATTTTTCTGCTCCAATGACCGAGAATTCTGGGGCCTGTACTGTGCTTATTATAACCATATATATTTGCTGGGGCCACAAACCTTCTGACCAAGAGGGACAATTGTATTATATGCCTCCAGCCTTAGAAGTGGGAAAAATGTCTTATATAGTATACATATAACTCTATTGGGCCAATGCAATTATGTGCAGAGGGGTGAATTGCCGTTGGAATGGCATAGAAATGTTGGCATCGATGCGGCAATTCGCCCCACTTGCGCCCCGATCTTACCCCGGACTTGCACATTTTTTGTTTGTAGCCCTATGGGGTTGTGAACAGAAATGTGCGATTCTGCAGGTACTGTAGTGCGGCATACAGAGATGTGCGATTCCGCAGGTACCGTAAGTATGGCATACAGAGATGTGCGATTCCGCAGGTACCGTAAGTGCGGCATACAGAGATGTGCGATTCCGCAGGTACTGTAGTGCGGCATACAGAGATGTGCGATTCCGCAGGTACCGTAAGTGCGGCATACAGAGATGTGCGATTCCGCAGGTACCGTAAGTGCGGCATACAGAGATGTGCGATTCCGCAGGTACTGTAGTGTGGCATACAGAGATGTGCGATTCCGCAGGTACCGTAAGTGCGGCATACAGAGATGTGCGATTCCGCAGGTACCATAAGTGCGGCATACAGAGATGTGCGATTCCGCAGGTACCATAAGTGCGGCATACAGAAATAGCACCTTCTAAAAGATAATAGCTAGAATCTGATTGGTTGCTATGGGCAACATCTCCACTTCTAAAAACTTTCACTTTAGTAAATTCACCCCAGAACGTGAGAAATAAGACTTGCCAATGGGGATCGGTATGAAATCCCACTGGACTTCATCCCGGCGGCTATAATACCGACACCGGAAGCTCGACAGGACTAGATCCCGACACGGTAAGTATCTCATCTATCCCTAACCTCCCCCCCCCCTAACCCTCCTTTAGGGGTGCCTAACCCTAACCTCCCCCCAGGCCCTGCCTAACCCTAACCCCCCTTTTCCCTAGCCTATCCCTAACCCTCTCGGGGTGGATGCCTAACCCTGTCCCCCCCAGGAGATCCTAACCTAACCCTCCTCCCCCCGCGGCTGTCTGCTGCCGCTGCCCGGCTTACCTTCGCTCGGTATGCCGGGCGTCAGTCTCACAGCATGGGGCTAATGATAGGTGTCGGGATTTCGACGCCTATCATTAGCCGGGATATAACAGTCGGGAAACCGGCGGTCGCCATTTTGACTGTTGGCTTCCTGACTGCATACCTGTCAATGTACAGTATATGGGGTAAGAAATCAGGGAGGCAGACAGCTGTGTTGGGGTAACTATACCCCTTTTTATAAGTAACTACACACTAACAATGTGACACGCCTGCGACACTCCCATAATGCACCCATAAGACGCAGCATCTCCGTGCATCCACATAGCCACAGGATCGTCCAGACCATTTTCAAGACACTGCTGAGACCGAGCAATTCGATCGCAACTGCACCTCACGGACTCTGGAAGTATGCGCAGTGCCACCCAGATGCATGTGCCAAAGAAAAGTATCTCTCAACTGCACCCAACATTGGCAGTGCGCCCTACTCACAATCAGCCCCTATATTATCCCTGGCGCGGGATTCTCTCTCCCTCACTTTTTTTCCCTCACGATGATCTCCGTGTCTCAGGGTCAATCCTGGCATCAAATCCGTCACGTCCCTGAGGAAAGAAACCGGGTGAATACACAGCACCTATAGCTAGTCAGAACCGGGGAGACCTAGAAAGCACGGAATCTCGCTACCAGGTTGGGTGTTAGTTCATCACCAGCGCAGGTACCTGAGCAACCCTCTTTTGTCTACGCCAGTGCCCACGCACCTCAGACGATGTCCAAGACCAGGGTCGGACTGGTCCACAGGGGTTCTGGGGAAATCCCTGGTGGGCCCCACTGCCTGAGAGGCCCAGCTCCTCTTCTAATGTCAGGTTTCAGACAGTGCACTTTAATTATACATTGTTACTCTATTACAGAGTCAGTTACCTGGTAGAGCAGGAACATGGATGAACAGACCATGCACTGCAGGCTTGTCCTTTAAAATGGTAATCCAAGCCTTTGTGGTGACTGGCCGCACTTCTCCGGAGGCTGGCCACATCCTTTAAGCATGGGCCCTACTACTGCCTTTCCCCGGTTGTCCCTTCATGCCCCAGTCCTACACTGTCCAAGCCTTTGTGTGCAGGCCCGCCAAGAGCCCGGGTCCGAGTAACAAAGAGGGCGTGGTCTAATCGCGGGAGGCGTGGCCACGTCCCCTCAGCCCAGTGCATAACCAGTGCGGGGCGCGATCAGCTTGATCGCTCCCCCCACAGGCATAGGAGACTGCTGTGGCTGCTTCTTAGCAGCAGGCCGCTGTGATGTAAGAGGGTGGGAGAGCAGTGCCGACACGGGCGCCCGCCAGGCCCCTAGAAGCAAGCCCGGGCCTGGGTAATTAGTACCCGCCCTCCCCCCCCTCTCAGCGCCCCTCCTTGTGTGAACTCTAACCCTAACCCTTTTGGGATGGAGGTGAGGAAGAGGTGCACGTGCAAAATATATTCCCCAAATGTGCCTCTGGGTGGAAGATAATGTGTACAAATGTTCCTCCCAATAGGTGGACTTTATTACAGCATGAACCTAAACTAATAAACCTGCAACTGTAAACCATGTGTTATTCAAGTGTTCAGTCATATTGTCAGCTCCCATCCCTGCAGGGTCAGGCTGAACTAAACAGATCATCAGCTATTTCCTTTTTAGTAGTGACAAAGCAACAATGACAAAAATTGTCACATATTTTAGCCATTTTTCCCCGGACAAGTATTATTATTTCCTGTGTCCACTTCCATTGGAGAGAAGATAATTACCTCCAGTCACCTGAGTCAGTGAGTCAGCTCTGGATATATAATAATGATCACTGTGCACAAAACTTTAGCAGCGTCTGTCAGCTCCATCTTATAGAGCTGGACCAAAGAGAGCAGTCTGTCGCCCTCTCGCGGAGAAGTGTGGAACTGCAGCCAGCACGATCAACGCTCTATTGAAAGTGACGTAAATCTCATTTAAGAGAAGTCACTCTCATGCCATGTAACAACTAGCTATAAGAATTGGCAGAATGGGTCAGGGATAGTGTCATGTAGCCAGATATATAGCAGGTAAAGCAGATAATCAGCACATACACATTCTGTATGCAGGAAACTTCTGTGCTCAGGGACAGCAGCACATCCATAAAGGGGATAATAGATGAAATGAGCTATCAGATAGAGGTAATAAAGGAGCATTTGGCGCTGGATAATATCACTCTATTAAATATTAACAGGATCTCCTGCTTCAGACCCACTTCTAGCTAATCCAAATAGATAATACACATTATATAGTGCTAAATCATGGGAAACCAAGCCACTTTCCGCACACAGAGATAGGTATTGGTACTCGCCCGACTAATACATCTTCTGTGTGTGTGTGTGTGTGTGTGTGTGTGTGTGTGTGTGTGTGTGTGTGTGTGTGTGTGTGTGTGTGTGTGTGTGTGTGTGTGTGTGTGTGTGTACATTATATGAGTACAGTACGTGTGTGCAGATAGAGATAGCTGTTAGATAAATGTGTGTGTGAGAGAGAGAGAGCTGTTAGATAAATGTGTGTGTGTGTGTGTGAGAGAGAGAGAGAGAGAGAGATGGCTGTTAGATAAATGTGTGAGAGAGAGATAGCTGTTAGATAAATGTGTGTGTGTGAGAGAGAGATAGCTGTTAGATAAATGTGTGTGAGAGAGAGAGATAGCTGTTAGATAAATATGTGAGAGAGAGAGATAGCTGTTAGATAAATGTGTGTGAGAGAGATAGCTGTTAGATAAATGTGTGTGAGAGAGATAGTTGTTAGATAAATGTGAGAGAGAGATAGCTGTTAGATAAATGTGTGTGAGAGAGATAGCTGTTAGATAAATGTGAGAGAGATAGCTGATAGATAGATAGATAGATAGATAGATAGATAGATAGATAGATAGATAGATAGATAGATAGATGATACCTGTGAGTGAGATAGATAGATAGATAGATAGATAGATAGATAGATAGATAGATAGATAGATAGATGATACCTGTGAGTGAGATAGATAGATAGATAGATAGATAGATAGATAGATAGATAGATAGATAGATAGATAGATAGCTGTGAGTGAGATAGAGAGAGAGATAGATTGATAGATAGATACCCCATCTATCTATCTATCTATCTATCTATCTATCTATCTATCTATCTATCTATCTATCTATCTATCTTTTTTTTCCATACAGGCTCACTGTCTATAGAAGATGTATCTTTATTTGTAGGTTACAGTGGTTCATCTTTAGCTGAGTAGGTAGATTGCAAGCTCTTTGGTTCAGCTATTTATGTGTTGTGTTACTGAGGCGTTTGAACTAATCATTAATACACACAGGCGACACCTTTAACACCGTCATGTTCTTCCCTGCCCTGACCACACAGCTGACAATCTATACATGTATACATAATTGGCGTGCAGCCTCTTACAGAATGCAGTGTATCTCTGATGTCAGTATTATATTGCGGTAACGGAGGACCTGCGTCCTCTATGTACAGTACATGGTCTACCGGCTAGTGTCACCCGGTTCTTCTAATGTCTATACATACCTTAGCCCGTATAGTAGTCTGTTTTGGTGTATATTATTTCTGTTATCCCTACAGATATATACATGCATAGATACCCTGATTAACGTTAGCGCTGTAATCCTTGCAGAGCATGGGCTGTGTATCTCAGTACTTAATAGATACACTACAACGCTGTATATATTAGTGCTGTAGCATCCTACAGATGATTGTGCTGTGATCCCCTATAGATGCATGCAGAGCATGTGCAGAGCCTTACATATGCATACAGAACCTGTGTTGTGATCCCTTAATAGCTGCTGTGCTCTAGTCTCATATAGATGCATGCAGAGCCTGTTCTGTGTATATTGCTGTTGTGATCCTTCAAAAATGCAAGCAGCCTGTATATCAGTGTGGTAGTGCCCTCTAGATGCATGCCGCAGAACCTGTGCTGTGATTCCCTAAATATGCATACAGCAGAGCCTGTACTGTGATCCCCTAAAGATGCATACAGAGCCTATGCTATGGTCCCATATAGGTGCATGCAGAGCCTATACTGTGATCGGTGTGCAGAGTCTGTGCTGTAGTCCCCTATATATATGCATGCAGAGCAAGTGTTGTGGTCCCCTAGAAATATAAATGCATGATGCAGAGCCTGCGCTGTGGTCTCCTATAAATGAATGCAGAGCCTGGGCTGTGATCCCCTAAAGATGCATGCAGAACCTGTGCTGTGATCTCCTATAGATGAATGCAGAGCCTGTGCTGTGATCTCCTATAGATGCATGCAGAACCTGTGCTATTATCTCCTATAGATGCATGCAGAACTTGTGCTATTATCTCCTATAGATGCATGCAGAGCCAGTGCTATGATCTCCTAGATGTATGCAGAGCCTGTGCTGTGATCTCCTAGATGTATGCAGAACCTGTGCTGTGATCTCCTATAGATGAATACAGAACCTGTGCTGTGATCTCCTATAGATGCATACAGAACCTGTGCTGTGATCTCCTATAGATGACTACAGAACCTGTGCTGTGATCTCCTATAGATGAATACAGAACCTGTGCTGTGATCTCCTATAGATGCATGCAGAACTTGTGCTGTGATCCCCTATAGATGCATGCAGAGCCTGTGCTGTGATCTCCTATAGATGAATACAGAACCTGTGCTGTGATCTCCTATAGATGCATACAGAACCTGTGCTGTGATCTCCTATAGATGCATGCAGAACTTGTGCTGTGATCCCCTATAGATGCATACAGAACCTGTGCTGTGATCTCATAGATGCATGCAGAACCTGTGCTGTGATCCCCTATAGATGCATGCAGAGCCTGTACATCAGTGTTGTTCTCTCCCATAATAGACAGTCATTGATGAGCCCTCCTAAACAGTGTCAGTGCCGTCTGTGGCAGAACTCTCCGGGTCAGTGACGCAGAAGGAGGGGGGCGGGGTCCCGGCACTATATAAGGCGCTGCAGGCAGCAGAGCAGCCAGTTCCTTCTCTCAGTACTGCATCTAATGCTGCTCAGTAACACAGCTCCCTGCACAGTCAAAGACAGACTGACCACCATGATCAAGAAGATGTGCCCCAACGACACCGAGCTGGACATCCCGGCCAAGAACTGCTACCGCATGGTCATCCTGGGCTCCTCCAAGGTGGGCAAGACCTCCATCGTCTCCCGCTTCCTCAGCGGCCGCTTCGAGGAGCAGTACACCCCGACCATAGAGGACTTCCACCGCAAGTTCTACAGCATCCGCGGGGAGGTCTACCAGCTGGACATCCTGGACACCTCAGGCAACCACCCCTTCCCTGCCATGCGGAGACTCTCCATTCTCACCGGTGAGTACCCAGACCCTGGCTGTGCACCTACCCGCTCTGCAGAGCACGTTACTGCTCCGTGCACGGGCATTCTGCAGAGCTTCTTACTGCTGCCCTGGGACTTGCTGCAGAGCATGTTAGTGCTCTGCTAGGACTTTCTGCATAGCCTGAAACTGTGCTAGGACTGCAGAGCATGGTAGTGTTGTGCAAAGACTTGCATGTAGCCGTAGATCTAAGCTAGAACACCAATCTCTCTCTCTAGTTGTCCTGGAACTACATGTACCAGCCAGCCTCAGTGATGCCTTCCTCTGTTGTATTTTAATGCTTTCATAATGAGTGTAGCAGCCCTCCTGGCAGATGATTGCCTCTACTGAGCTGCAATATCATTAACTCGTGAGACCCTCAAGCTTTGCTGTGTAAGCCCCTCAGTCACCCATCAATACTAAGTGTTAGCAGTATCCTATTCATGTCTTATTGTGCCCGATATGCTCCTCACCTTGATACTAACCTGTCCTTCTTTCCCTCAGGTGATGTCTTTATACTGGTCTTCAGTCTGGACAATAGAGACTCCTTTGAAGAGGTCCAACGTTTAAAGCAACAGATCATTGAGACCAAGTCCTGCCTCAAGAACAAGACCAAGGAAAACATAGACGTGCCCCTGGTGATCTGTGGCAACAAGGGGGACCGGGACTTCTACCGGGAGGTCCAGGCTCATGAGATCGAGCAGTTGGTCGGTGTGGACAATAACTGCTCCTACTTTGAAGTATCTGCTAAGAAAAACTCCCAGCTGGATGAGATGTTCCAGGCGCTCTTTACCATGGCCAAGCTCCCCAGTGAGATGAGCCCCGACCTCCACCGCAAGGTGTCCGTCCAGTACTGTGAGATCTTGCACAAAAAGTCCATCAAGGGCAAGAAAGTGAAAGAGGATGGGAATGCCTATGGCATTGTAGCTCCGTTCGCCCGCAGACCCAGCATCCACAGTGATTTAATGTACATAAGGGAGAAGGCGATTGGAGGTGGCCAGAGTAAGGACAAGGAGCGATGTGTCATAAGCTAGGAACGCCGTAACTATGGCCGAGAAGCCTTTATAAATATATACATAGAGAAACAAAAGATCTGGGCATTTTTTGAAGACGCCGAACCAAGGAGGCATGTCCGTAGAGGGGATCCACTTTTCCCCCCCGTGCCTTCCGATGGCTGGTCGGGCCGCCGAGGCTGTTGCGGAAAGGAGAGGCCAGCCTTGCAGCGCTGATTCTGATTGGACGGTGATATCCCACCTGTCTAAGTGAATTTCTGTGAAGGGACAGACGAGAGGTGTATATGGACTCAGTAAATATTGATTTACACACTTCTTTGAGTTATACGCCGCTCTCCCCCCGTGGGGTTAAAATCTGGACTAAGCATTGGGGGAGTGGCGAGAAGCCGATGGGCTGTGTATACGGTGTGCAGACTTTGCAGACTCTTGTTTACACTGTGCCTTGTGCACTCTACTTAAGTATTGTAAATGGATCGGAACAAATCCACCTGTTTATACTTTGTTATACATTTCATTGTCGTGTCTTAAATTTTATTTTTTTACGCAATAAAACAATTCAATTGTACACGTGTGTCCTAGTCATTATGCAGACAAATACATGGCTTTCCCAGTGCATTTAAGTTGATATAGCATCAGCCATAACCAAGCCGTGGGACTAATAACTCACCTGCTATAAGCTTTTAATTTTCTTATCTATGTTTACAATGGAGGTTTCACTGCTAACTATCATTTTAAAAGTGATGTGTCTGACTACACAGGCATAGTGGTTTTCACCAAAGATGTGTGAATATCCATAAACTATTAACCTGCGATTTGTACCTTGGCACTTGAAGTAACGATCCTGCAGACTCTATGGTTATATAGCAAAAGAGCGAGCTCTGCAGTAGGGATATAGTTAGTTTACCGGCGGTCTGGATCCCGGGTGCCGATATACCGACACCGGAATCCCGCCGCCCACCAATTCCCTGCAGTAATAGGTGGTTTAAAATGCATAGATTAGTCCAAAAGATAGCTCAGTTTGCCTTTGAATATATAATGGTGGTTAATCTGCACTATACGTACCCCCCCCCCCTTTCCCCTTTAATTTACTATAATACTTAAACTTCCTAATATACTAGAAACAAGAGCACAAATCTTAATCAACTTCAATGGAGTAACAAATCTACTAACTTGTCACATGGCGCCACCAACTGGCCACACAGGGGAATTACAGTGTTAGAAATACTAGGAAACAGTACACAGCTGTAAGTAGAGGCTTAGGCAGATTGCAAATCCAGATGTAATCGAACTACAAGTGCCAGCAGGGAGAGCATAGTACAGCTGTAACTGTTCCAATGGAGTGTGCTGCTACAGCAACAACACGGCCAGACGTAGGCTGCCAGTCCCATGTTGTATTTAAACACGAGGTGTCAGGTTTACTAGATAATACTTTACTCTGTCGGACCACTAGGTGCCAGGATTAAAGGTTCTTTGAAACTGTAATATGATCTACCCTGATTAATAATGATGATGGGGACAAGCCGGGGTGGGGACTGCTCCACGTGGAGTCCTCTCATGAAAGCACGTTTAGTGCAGATAGCTACACCCCCTTGTAAAAGGATAACATAATATTGTTGGAGCAGGTGTGTGAATTTTATATAAGGGTTTTTCTGTAGAGCCGAGAGGAGTTATATTAAGCTGTAAACCTGTTTATGTACAGCTATATTCGGGCAATTAATCAATATAATTGAACCTGTGGCCCTCTTAGACAGCCAATACAGGGGTAACAGGAACAGTAGTAGCTTCTACTCTCTGTATTGCAAAATAAAAAATATATATCTCCTATGGATAAAATATAATATTCTGTAGCTGTTGCGACTACTTGCAGGGTTATTAATGTCCAATTCCTTATCATTTATGTCTGTAAGGTTCTCCAACATCAGTAACTAATAAGGTTTGGCACCCAACTTTACTGACTTAGAGGACAGTAGCAAAATAAAGAAACACATCATAGCACTATAAAGCAGGATGCAAAGACACTATAAGGCGTCCTGCTTATATTAAAATGCCCAATATCAGTTACAAGGCCCTAAATGCAGCCCCTCGTACTGCAGCTTCTACAGCGGAATTGCCTATAAACCCCTTAGGTGCGTAAACACGGTACGATATCAATGAACAATAACGTTCAACGATAAATTGTTTATATAGTTCATTTTTATGCAGTGACCGACCAACGAACGTCCAACGATCTCTATGGTCGTCCGTACATGCAGGAGAATGTGGACGATTACATCACGATTTGTATGTTCAGAGAAGTGGCAGGATGACTTCATTGAAAGATATCGATCATCGATATCTATCAGTGTGTACACCCAATATCGTTTGTACTGCACTACAGAAAAGTTCAAGGGAGATCGTTCAGCGATATCGTTGGTTGTGCAGATCGTACCTTGTGTATGCAGCTTTACCCCAATTCTCTATGGCCGTGTCCCCTCAACACAGCACGGGCTAATCTGAAGATTATTGTGGGTTTCTGGGCCTGATTCAGAGCCACTCGTAAGCGGCCGCTCGTTCGCTCTGAGCGATGTTCGCACATCTGCGCATGCGTATGGGTCATAATGCGCATGCGCCAACCAGTCAGTGCGGTCAGAAATCGAGCGCTCGCAAAATAGCGAATGCCTGCTAATTTGAGTGACAGGATGAGGTGTTTGTGGGTGGTAACAGGGGAAGGTGCTTGAAAACGGGGAGTGGAGATCCGAACGCAGGCGTGCCAAACGGTCAAAACGGGCGTTTTAAGGGTGTGCATAATTAACAAAGCAGCGTCATCGACCACGTCACTTGGTTGTCTCTTAGCCTGAACTGTTCGCATGATTGCAGTAGGAAAATCCTACCACATGCACTGCGAGCAGTTCAGACGCCTTTCGATGTACTCGATTAATCTAATAAATAGCGGAGATGACGTAGGATGCGAGCGGCCAGTGGGCATCTTTACAAAATAGCGAGCGCATGTTTCGTTCGCTCGCTCACACATAGAGGCGTCAACAGACCGCAAAGAGTGAGCGGTCAATTTAAATAGCCGGCCCCTTTTTCTGAGCGAGCGCAAATAGCGTCCGGCTCTGAATCAGGACCTCTGTCCCCAGGGTAATCCCACTGTCACATGATGTAAAAACAAGAAGCTTAGGGGTATATGTACTAAAGGTCGGTTTTGATCAATTTAAAATCGATCAACATCGATTTTATGTTTCTGGAGCATCACACATTTACTAACAGACCATTTTTGATTTTTCTTTTTTTTTTGTGTTTGTTAAATGTGTAATTTAGCCCCAGAAACACATCGATTTTAAATCGATCTTTATCAGATATCGCTGAACGATCTCCCTGAAATTCCTGGTGTGCTGGATGAACGATATTGTTCATCCACACATCAAAGATATCACCAACGATCACAAACCCCTATGAAATACGAACGATATTGTCCAGGTTGGCCTGCATGCATGCCCGACGGACGATATCGTCCAGCGGGAGTGCGCGTCATTGGTCGTTCATTGCATACACACAAAATGATATATATTGTTGAACGATATCGTTATCATTCATCTCGTTACGATATATTGTTCCGTATGTATGCACCTTAAGTGCTCCTACACTTGTTACTTTGGTTTTTTTAAATGTAATTTTTTTTTTTAATGTATTTGACACAGGACCTGATTCAGTACGCAAATGCGATTATGGATGCACATCGACTGATTGTTTATTATCCCGCATGCGTATGAACCACACTGCATTTGCGCAGCAATCGCACTGTGACTATGGACGCACAGAGGAGTCCATTGCAAAGTGAGTGAAAGGCTAATAGCATTTGGTGTTGTGTCGGGGGGCAGCTGGTCGGAAAAAACGCAGGCGTGTGTCCGTTTGGACGCCGTTTCCTGGGCGTGCATAAATTAGCCACCGTGACTGCATACGCAGCATGACAGCTCTCTGCGTGCGAGGAGACTTACAGTGTCTGCGGCAAGTCAGACTTGTTGTAAATGCTGGGTGACTGGCTGATGTGCGGCGATAGCACCGATGTCCACAGTCCATATCCTAAAGGTGCGTATCCATTACACGAGCGTGGAACGACTGTACGATTACAACATTGTAATCATTCAACATCCTGTGCAGTGGATATTAGGCCTGATTCAGAGTCCATCTCAAGTGCCGATGCGCTCGTAACCGACTCGATGGTTAGTCCTGCGCATGCGCAGCTGCCGCACTGCGTGTGCGCAAGCCCCGGAGCGACAGAGAAACTGTCGCTCCAGAGCTCGCTACCAAAGGGGCGGCTGTCGATGTTGATCAACAGCTCACCCCGTTTGGTAGGCGGGCTGGGGGGGTGGTTTCCAAAACTGAGGCGTTCCTTAATGAACGCATACCGTTTTGTGGGCGGCCGCACTGACATCAGTGATGTCAGTGGGGAGCTTCCTGCTCCATCAGCGAAGAAAGCTCCCTGGGGCTTATGAGTGCCCAGACCCAACCTTAGGGTCTGGTTGTAAGCCCCGATCACCATCGCGACCATCAACTTGGTCGGTCGTTAAGCTGTGGGTGGTAACCCACAACTTCACGATCGACAAGGAGGCGGTAGTTCAGGATGCAAACGGCCGCCCTGATTCAGTGCGACCGCTTGCAACTAACGACCGCCCCTGAATGAGGTCCATTGTGCCCACACTGAGCGATATGTCATTCAGTGCAGGCACCCTCCCTCATCCCCGAACATGCACAACCTGTCGATATCGGCAGTTAAGCCCGCATGTTCAGGCGATGACAGCTACCGGCAACGGCCAGCGGGAGCGCGCATCGCTGGTCGTTGTCGGCATTGTACTGCGCGATTAATGAACGATATCGTAATCGCTCATTTTTCTCGTCTAGTGGATACGCAGCTTAAGCCCCATTATAGCAAATAGCAGATGGACAAGGTACAGGTTGCAGAGACGCCCTTATATAACACAAACACACACAACCTGCTTTGAACCATAACACCAGCTGCACCAACAACATTATTTTGACTCCTTCTTGTACAAGTGGGTGTAGAACTCTGCATTAAACATGTGCTTTCATGGACAGAAAAGCCGCGCCACGTGTAGGAGTCTCCGCCCTGGCTGCACCCCATCATTATTAGTATTAATCTATTACAGCGGCAGATCATTTGCTGCTCCCACGAACAGTTTTAATGGGCATTTAATGGTGTTTTTATGTTCAGTGTAATCCTCAGGTTCTCCCTGTACTGTGTGTGGGATTAAAGAACAAAACTCGCAGCACATAATAAGGACTTACCTTACTGTACTTTCACAGTCACATTAACTCTTTCCCTGCGCCGCACGTGCCGTCAGGAACAGGCTGCGCAGTATCATATGATCGAGCTAATCATTGAATACGCAAGAGATCTCAGCACTAATTATGTGGGACATGAGGATGTGAGCTTGGCGGAGGGAGGCGAGGGAGGCTGGGGGGTGCATTTTCCTCTATGCTCCCCACATCTGCCTGCATACATGCCGGTACAAAGGATAGCTGATCAGCCCAATGATTTAGAAGGCAGACTCGCTGGAAACGTTCCGATGCCTGTAAGTTGCGGGCTATTGCCCCCTAGATTTGCATATGTTCCAAGTTACCTCTTTATAGTAAATTAATTGCATCGTGTCAGGTCTAAGGACCCTTTCGCCTCCTCCCTCTTTATAGCAAATCGAATTTCACCGTGTCAGGTCTAAGGACCCTTTCGCCTCGTCCCTCTTTATAGCAAATCGAATTTCACCGTGTCAGGTCTAAGGACCCTTTCGCCTCGTCCCTCTTTATAGCAAATCGAATTTCACCGTGTCAGGTCTAAGGACCCTTTCGCCCCCGCCTGTTCCCTCTTTATAGCAAATCGAATTGCACCATGTCAGGTCTAAGGACCCTTTTGCCCCCGCCTGTTCCCTCTTTATAGCAAATCGAATTGCACCGTGCCAGGTCTAAGGACCCTTACGCCCCCGCCTGCAAAGCTTTGCCCTGTAAAATAATAATAAAAAAAGCAAATATCCAAACTAAGGTGGATTGTGCAGGATGAGAATTGTGTATTTGGTGACTGGCTGCTATATATTCTTATGAGAATTCAGGGCCTGACTCAGACCCGGACGCTATGCTTTTTTTGCAATCTGCGCATGCGTCACAATGCGAGTGCGCGAACCAGTCATTGCGATGGGAAAGTGCTCGCCCGTAGCCCGCAGTCGGGCCGCTATTTTGAGTGACAGATAGTGCCGTTTGTGGGTGGTAGCAGGGGAAGGTGCTTTAAAACGGGGGTGTGATGTGCGAACGCAGGCGTGCCCGACCGTCAGAACGGCGTTTAATGGGTGTGCATAATTAGCAAAGTAGCGTCATTACACTCGTGACTGGGTTGTATTTTAGCCTGAACTGCTCGCAATGTTGTGGTGGTAGAAGGCTACCACAAGCGCTGCAAGCTGCTCCGATGTTCCCGATTAATCCTACAAATGCCGGAGATGACGTGTGTTGCGAGTGGCAAAGGGGCGTCTTTATACAGGTGTGAGCGCATAGTGCCGCCGCTCGCTATTACTTAGTGGGCGGCTTTACGCGACGCAGTGCGAGAGCATGATTTAAATAGCCGTCCCCTTTTAGCCAGCGAGTGGACGCAAATAGCGTCCGGGTCTGAGTCAGGCCCTCAGTCTTACCAATGAGCAATGTCACAAATGTAAAAACGGGCTTCCAATGGATGCTGGGACAATTTTATCGCTTTAAAAAAAATACAGGGCCGGCTCCAGGGGTCTGAGCACACTGTGCCGGCCCAGTAAGCAGCGCCCTGCAATCGCACGCGTGGCCTCGTTACCATAGGCCATGCCCCCTACGTAACATTATTTGGAGGCGTGTCCGCATGGCTTGCCTCCAAATGCCACCATGCTGGGGGTAAAGACCAGCCCTCTATCACTTGCTGGGCTTCCCCCAGCCCTCTCCTGTCAGTGAATGGATGCAGCGCGCATGCACACTCCGGGGGTCCGGCACCACCACACAGCTGTGATGGTGGGGGTCCCCAACCTCCCGATTTGACCACCCGCGGGCCACTTCAGCCCACGGATGGAACAGCAGGACAGTACTGTCCCGCTGAAATCAGGACGTTGGGGAGGGGTGTGCCCTTTATGGGTGACGCCCCTGTGCGACCGCACTGGTCAAACACCCCTACAGCCGGCCCTGAAAAAATACATATAATAATAATAATAATAATGAATAAAGGTGACATTGAAGCAGCTGGAACAGATGATAACTGTAAACGACGGATGTAAAGATGCTCACCCACCTTTTGGAAAGAATGGAGGTCAATTGTGAGTGGGAGAGGAACAGTACAGACTGAACATCACTAAATACTACGCATGCTGCCATGATTTACTATGGGATGGAAATTACGTTTAGAGAGGTAATTGACGTTCCAGATATACCCCCTCCCTTCCCCGGCACTCCTCAACGCTTCCAAGCAACTCGTCACTAAGCCATCAAACACTCAATGTAAAACACTGAGTGCTACACACAATATACAATGACTAATGGAAAGTACGGCTAAGGTCCAGAGTTAGTACCAGAGCTGAAGATTAGTTATCTGTATGCCTGAGCCCAGGCTCTCTGCTCAACCTGAGATACAGTCTGACGTTACCTCACAGCATTATAATGTCACTGGTCATTGCTCTTCCGCTACCTGTATGGTTTCTTCCAAGAACTTTCATTCTAAGACATGTAAATTATATACAACTGTTGATTAACTTGCTTGATTAACGTAATCATTGACGTCTTAAGGAACAGGGCTAGGCCAACTGGTAAGAGTGCCAGACAAGTAAGAGAGAAATCACCTCCTGTAAACTTCTGTCACCACCGCCCAAATTTTATAGTGTACCGTCACCTCAAAATGGTGGAGGGCTGGACTGATAGTGGCAAGGTTAGGATCCTTATAATTAATGGTCACCCTCATGAATATTTGTGATGTCACTGTTTCCCAGTAATAGGATTGGCTGAATGCTCACGTATATAGGCTCAGACCACAAAATGGCTGCCTACACTTTGACTAGTTATCTGTTGGCTCTTAAAGTGGAACATTACTGACAATATCCACAAATATCAGCCTGTCATTATAGCTGCTTCAATATAGAATGATCCTTACTGAAGATACCGCCAATGCAATGTGCAGCTTAGGTTGTCACCTTAATATCCGTAAGGGAAAAATCACCTCCATCCTTATACGACAACTATTAATTACTAGTGTTCATTCTAGCACCCTGCACCTGTCACAAGCTGTGCAGTTCCATTTTCCTGCCAGGGGTGTCGCTCTCTGCTCTGGTGCTTCTAGCACACACTGGTCTGTAGAGCATAGACAACACCCCAGGCAGGAAAGAGGACCTGCACAAGTTGTGACAGGTGCAGGGTGCTAGAATGAACACTAAATTGCCTCATATGAGAGATAACTTAATGATTGCTGAAATCACCTCATAATACATTTAAAGACACTGAGCACAATATTACAGGCTCTTGGCCATGTGTATTTTGAAACAATACATACATATAATATAAAAATAAATGACAGCGTTCATATGGGGGTTTAATCTGCGCTAACCCTGGCGCTGACAGCATTACCCAGCAGTTCCCCAATGATGTGTTATGGGTGCAATGTACTGCTTTTCAATTTGCAGATATATTCTACGTTGAGGGGTTAAGCTATGGCCGTATATGGTGTCTCCAGACTGCTCATCCGGTTGAGCTGTAGTCTACGGTCGGCCATCCTCCTAAATGACAGCACCTGTTCCAGTTAGAGCCTAATGGATCGTCTGTGGCTTCTGACCCCGCCATAGAGCCCATGTTAACAACTATGACCAGTGGTCTAGTCCTTGGGGATCTCAAACATGCAGAGACCCTTGTACTTCTGCAGCAGCTCGTTCTTGGTCTGCACCTGTGCTCGCAGGTTCTGGAGGAGCTGCTGCTGTTGCTCCACACTCATATCGATCCCTTGCATGTTGCCGATTTGCTTCCTCATCACCTGGAACTTGTTCTTCACCTCGTTTAGCTCCTGGTAAACATCCTGGCTGTCTTTGTCCATGCTGGAGAGAGACAGAGAGAGAGACACAGAGAGAGAGAGAGAGGAAATTCTTAGAACAAGGCTGTTTTCCAATCAGAAATGCACAGCTGTCTGAAGTCAGTAGAGGGGGGCAGATTACCAGCTTTGCACACGTCCCCCTGCAACTTTCACTAAACGCATCGCGGCTGCAGCAGAGTTGAACACAAGTTATCTGTAATTGCGCTCTCCTAGCGTGCGCAGAAATAAATGTGGATATTTACCCATAGGCATCTGTATGAACGTACGTGCGCTTGGTGTATTAGCTGTCACCATCAGTGCCCACTGGCACTCTCCGTATCCCTGGGAAAATGTAGGGATCATGTTTTGCATTTTTATTTTAGGCACGGTTCTACAAACCTCCTCCAAATCTGGGAAA
This sequence comes from Taudactylus pleione, assembly GCA_031769625.1. Lineage (NCBI taxonomy): Eukaryota > Metazoa > Chordata > Amphibia > Anura > Myobatrachidae > Taudactylus > Taudactylus pleione. The sequence continues at coordinate 2,520,861 of JAUIMM010000450.1, forward strand.
CAGTAGGGTCAAGCATTACAAATGCTATTATTATTATTATTGTAGAACATTCTGGTCAGGAAAGCGCATATATCTCAGGTCATTAGTGGTTACAAATCCAAACTGGTGATGCAAAAATGAAATACTATACTATATGTACTACTTTAAGAGATCACCTTTACTGCGTCAATAACCGACAGACCGGCAGAAACGCGATTATACAGCCGGGGATTCACACTTCGAATCTAAATGATCCAGATTACCTGCTGCCATTACGTTGTGCATTATCCAGAAATTATTTTCTAACTGAAAACAAAATATCCACTTATTACAATCTCTGCCCCTGTAAGCGGGACGGCATCGCCTCTTAGATTAACGGCTGCCGCTCTGTATTTACACTTATGTAAACTCGCTTGTTTTTGTAGTGAGAAGTTTATCCTACGCTCCCCGAATCCAGGATCCTAGATAGAGATCTGCCGCCAGACGTAGACTATTGTCTTTCATATGCATTCTTTAGAGGCCTACGCAAAGGAGACACACTCACAGCACGGATTCATATTTATATAATTTGAGTCACCTGTGTCTAGCAGACAACGTGCCGGCTTGGTGTATTACTCCGCAACAGCTGTGATAGCAGACAAACAAGACATGGGCCTGAGCGCTGAACGCTCTGACGCAGGCCCTGTGGCTTTCCAGCTGGGACTTGCAGTTCCACAAGACCAGAGTCACAGATTGATTTTAATATAATTTACCTTAATCTGTATTTATTTATGTTTTTGCAGGTGGATCCCCAATACTTTTAATTTCATTGGTGCTATAGTGTTGGATACACTCTCTAATAGAGTGTATCCAACAATGATATTGTAGGCACCGGTTACCTCTGTTTACATTAAACCGCTTCCATTTTTAAATCACTTATTCTGCTTGCAATATGAAAGCCATCTGACGATGCAAAGTACGTACAACGATTAAAACTATCTACCAACCTTAAATAACCCCAGCCACCGTTCGTATTGCACGCTGGCTGCGCAAGGCTGTCACGATGTAGCGACCGTAACATCACACCACACCTGGTACATTTTAATAAATACACAGGATAGACATATCCTTTAAATAAATGACCCTCCTGGGTACAAAGTAATAATTGTGGTGGTGGTGGGGGGGGGGGGGGGGCTACTCAAAATTATTTAGTCCCAACACTTATAAAAGTGAATTAACAGCTACAGTAATAGAGACAACTAGAGGGTAACACCTGTTAGCAGTATAGGGAGGTGCAGATGTCTCAGAATAATTGACGCCACACTGTAGGGCATGTTTAATTATTACAAAATGATATTTCGATTGTCTTCATAATAAGCATGCTGGGCATGTTATGAGGGTGACCTGTATTACAGTTATTAATCTCTGCCGATGAGGCGTTCCCAACATAGAATTTACACAAGGTCATACGCTGAGAACTCATGGCCTCTATAGTACGATGAAACTTCAGGTCCACAATGGCACCAACAACCTACTTATTATACCAGCATATTATTATAAACAGGACAGGTCCTTAGCAAATTGTACACTCCACATTTACTGGTCCAGTTTTGAGGATTACACTTAAACCTAGTTTCCCCCATCATAGGTTTGTGACTTTGGGCCTTATTCAATTTGGAGCGAAAAGTCCGTTGTCGGACTTTTAGCCGTCATCGGAGGTTTTATTTATTACCAGTTATTTATATAGCGCACACATATTCCGCAGCGCTTTACAGAAAATATTTGGCCACTCACATCAGTCCCTGCCCCAGTGGAGCTTACACTCTATGTTCCCTATCACATGCGCTCACACATACACACATACACACATACACACTAGAGTTAATTTTTGTTGGGAGCCAATTAACCTACCATGTAATGTGGGAGGAAACCGAAGTAACCAGAGGAAACCCAGGCAAGCACAGGGAGAATATACAAACTCCACACAGATAGGGCCATGGTGGAAATCGAACCCATGACCTCAGTGCTGTGAGGCAGTAATGCTAACCATTACACCATCTGTGCTGCCCAGGTTTTGCCATCGAAAACATATCGCAGGCGTCCCCGCGTATCCCCGTATTCAATTCCAAATTGGCGAAAACGGGACCCAGCGAAAACTAGCTCGGCAAAAAGTCCTGTAATTTTTGGGGAAATCAGCCTGACACCCCCCTAAAGATGCTCTGACATGGGGGTTCACTATGGGTAACCCCGAATAGCCCTGCAAAAGGTGTTTGGGGTCTTTGAATGGTCTCAATAGGAGCTATTTAGTGTCTTTGGGACAGGGGTGAAGAACAGCATTTAGCAACTTTTTTGGCCAAAATAAGTATTCCCATCAAATTTGGGGTACATGAAAATGGGAGCAAGCATATGTAAAAATCGCTAAAGTGAAGCATTTAAAAGCACCAAAAACGCACCTTCAGCAAACACCCGCAATCCAAAAAAAACCTCCCCCCGTACTTCCAGACCCCCCCAAAGGCTATTTCGCTAGTTTTTGAAGTTGTACCCCCACTTTGAAATTTTTCACCCACTTTTTCAAAGTGCTTTTTTGGGGTGTCCTTTGTGGGTTTGCTTAGCGTTTTTTGACGGAGATAGCGTCAAGGAGGGTGTCCAAAGGGAGCAGGGTGGTTTCCGTACCTCCGCACCCCAAATCTGCACTTTTTTTCTGCCGGGTATTCATAGGCGTAACTTTATCTCCTATTACATTGGATTGAGTTTTCACACCGGCAAAAAGACGCAAAAATTGAATACGGGGATAAGTGAAATCTGTGGAAATGACGTCATCGGCGAAAAAGTTTTGCCGAAAACGGCTTTTCGCTCCAAATTGAATACAGCCCCTAAGGTCTTAAAGGGTAACAATCACCTAGACACCACAGAAGCAGCCATCCTGTGGGCTGAGCCAACATTCCGCTGATCAATTCATTATGAACTAGCAAAATCATAGGGGCAGGAGGCAAACTGTGCCTCACTGTGCCTCCTGCCTCAACAATATCACTAATTTCTAGTGAATTGAGAGGCTAAATATTAGTTTGACACAGAAAAAAATTTGCATCAGACATGTGTTGCTGGCATGTATATTTTAAAGGAGAAATCCCATGAAAAAAAGAAAAAGAATACAAAAAGGTATTAAGAAGAATCTTGTAGTCAATATGTTCCTCAGTTTCTTCAGGCTGCTAATTAATAAGGACTACCATGACAGGCTTCTGAGCTATATGTACTTTAAAATCATTGGCCTCCTCCACCGTCACATGACATGCTGCGAGGTGTGTGACTGGCAGCCATACTTTGCGCCATCCTAGCAATATCTGAAAAAGGTCACAATGATTTGAAGAAGGACAGCTAAGAAAAATACTAGCCTAAAAAGGTACCTAACATGCTAAGTAAGAAAAAAAATAAATTATTAACCTTATAATGTGGGATTGCTGCTTTAAATAAAAAATACAATTGTAGAATAAAAAAGGTTAAAAAAATATATTTTCAGCTGATTTGTGGAATCATTTTTAGTCATGGATTGCGGTGATTCTAAGAGGACGCAGGTAAGTCTGCATTTTACTACATGGAAACATCCTTTTCATTTTAGAAGGTGTTTTTTCCACTCAAAGCAGGTTTATTTATTAACAAAACGTGAGCATAGCTCTGAAGTAACCTATAGCAACCAGGTGTCCATTTCTATTAGGCTGGGTACAAATTAATGTGTACCCGCTATGGTGTACTCCCGCAGGTCACATGGAGATAGAGTGATTGGCCCTGCTGCATGGCCAATCACACGATAACGCATGCGGTGCAGTGCATATTAATGAAGGACAGAACGACTGATCATTCAATTGTTCATTCAATCTAGTGTGTGCCGGTAATCTTGCATGGTCCAGGGCAGAGGTATATTGCCCCAGCCATCGGCAAGATTGCCAGTAGTCTAATGTGTACCCAGCCTAAGTCAACTAAAAGGGATATATCAGATTGGTTGCTAGGTGTTTCAGAACAATTGCTTTTTTAGGGGCCCATTTATCATTTGATATTTGCGTTGTATTCCTATAATTATAAAGTAACCCCCAGATGTATTATGGAGGGATCGCAGCAAATATCTCCAATAACTGCTGTTGCCCTCCATTTCCGCCAGTACCGCAACTCCCACAGGTTTGTATGGGGAATGCGATGCCATCAAATTTACCAGTTTCCAGAATGCGCATTTCCGGAACTTGGTCCCCGCAGCTTACACCATCTGAAGATGACGTGGGATGTGACATCGATGATTGATAGAGATAGATAGATGTGACATTGATGATTGATAGATATGACATTGATGATTGATATAGATAGATGTGACATTGATGATAGATAGATAGATGTGACATTGATGATAGAGATAGATGTGACATAGATAGTTATGACATTGATGATAGATAGGACATTGATGATAGATAGATATAGATAGATGTGACATTGATGTTAGAGATAGATGTGACATAGGTAGATAGTTATGACATTGATGATAGATATGACATTGATGATAGATAGATAGATAGATAGATAGATAGATAGATAGATAGATAGATAGATAGATAGATAGATCAGGCCATGACTCTCCACACTACACTCTGGTAATTGCTGCAGAAGGAGCTGGGTAATGCTGTATATTACTCTGAGTTTGGTTAGAGAAGCCCTGTACAGTACTGTATAATGTCTGTGGAGAGAGGGATGCTGGGACTTGTAGTCCCACCCATTATAAGCCAGTGTAAGTTCAGGAAATGTCCCACACAGTGCTGACTCCGAAAGAGGCGCAGGGAAGTCGCAGTGCAGTGGCAGCGCATGCGCAGTGGCAGTATTTATGCTTATTACCATTTGATGATGTCGTGCACCAGCGGCAGGAAGGAGTACTCCTCCTCTTCTTCCTCGCCGGCCTCTTCCTCCTCCTCTTCTTCCTCCACGGCCTCTTCGCTTGCTCTCGCCGGGCCGCCGGTAGCCATCTTTTCGCCGCCAAAGAGCAGCAGCGTCAGTACCCGCGATTTAGCCCAGCAATGGCTGGAGATAGGCGGGTTTCACAATGACGTTGTTGCTGTCGGACCGGCGCACTCAGTGACGTCACAGGACAATAGACTTTGCCCACAGCAGCAGCTGTAGAGTTTCTGTTACCATGTAGCCCTTGAGAATGGTAATGGATAGATCCTCTTCAGTATTTGCACCCTGAATGGATGTCTGTATTCGCCCCTGTCAGCTGCATGTCTATTGTGATGCACTGTTTGTTAGGCAGTCTGCCAGAATCCCCTTATGTAGGGAACTTTAAAGTAGGGACAAGCTTGTGAGACAAGTTTAGTCTTAAAAGCAGGGGTGAAGCTAGGGATGGACATCGGAAGCCGATCGTTAGCAACCATCGATCTTCCTGGTACATTAATACCAGGATTTCCAGCCATCACAAAATTCCTTCCGCTAATGTTAGGGATGGCCATCGGAGGGGTGTCCATTAATGGTTACCATCGATGGGTCCTTCGGTGGTTACCATAGATGGCACACAAACCATCCATGTTGAACCATCGATGGTTTGCAACTCTCAATGGCCAATGCAGCGGCGGGGAATGGCGGGCCGCAGGCCAATAAAAAACGGGTGGGGCTTAGCAGAGGCGGGACTAAGATCCATCCCATCTAGATTAAAAAAAAAATTGTCTCCCACTCGTCCATAGGTGGCAGAGAACCATTGGCTATCTGCTATCAATGGTTAAAGTATTCGACATCGGCCAAATACAATCGATGATTTGGAATCCCAGTGCATGTTTTCAGTGCAGCTGTGGACAGGATGCGGTGTTCGCATAGGCACAAAAGTTGCAGTGCTGCGATTTCCTGTCCTCATCTGCGTATGTGCACCATATAACTATCAATGGTTATGTAGCCATCACAAGGGTTCTCACGTTGGCAGTGTTGCCATCACTGTTTGATGGCCATTCGTAGATGAAGCTAGGCTTTCATTCAAAGACTCACCTTGGTGCCCCCAGCCTACCGTCCACCCACACCACACAGCTAATAACATATGGTCGATGAATGATACTGATGCAAATCTGTCACTGGAAGATACAGTAGTTTTGCAAATTAGGTATATTTTAGCATTCTTTGATACTAACTGCATTGCTTTTGCATTATTAACTATTGTTACTAGGTGCAAATGTGTAATACAACTGTCTTGTTCATTTTAGAATTTCCAGGTGACACTGGGAATAAGATTCTTCCTCCTCCCTCCGCCCCTAGAAATTAATTCCTTGTAGAGTTTAAAAAGAGGGCAGTACTGTATCTGTCCATTTACTGTTACCTGGTCTTTTCCGACTTCCCCAAGTCACTGACAACTTATGACAGTACATCTGTACATGTCATTCCTAGGGAGAAATGTAGCCTGTGAGATGCAGGCATTGGCACCATTCTGGTGAGTCTGTCTGAAGTTTTAAAGCGGCAATCATTTAAATGGAAAAACCAGACAGCCAGTGCCTGCCGGTGTCTCCTTGTTTTTATACCCAACATACTGAGCCTGCGCAGTATGGGCAAAATTCGGAGATGGTCGTAGTGGCGATGTCTTGCTACTGCGCATGCGCGAAAAGTCTCGAAAACCCTTACTGCACATGTGCGAAGCAATGAGCGGTCTCGTTTGCACTTGTGTATAGAATCAATAACACTTGAGAAGGGGTTTGCGATCCCCGGGTGTATCAGGGTGGTGACCTAAAGTGATCCCAAAAATCATGGGTGTGTTATGGGAGTGTCACGCTGCTACGTTCCCAGTCACAAATCCACAGCTTCAGAGGCCACATTTAGGGCCGTATTCAATTAGCCGTGATAAGCCATTTTCGGTGAAAAGTTTTCGACGGTGACGTAATTTCGCCAAGCGAGAACTTATCCCCGTATTCAATTCCAAAGACTTTTCGCCGTATTCAATTCCAAAGACTGCGCCTTGTAACCAGCGGAAAAGATTTGCCTCTGAATGCAGGCGAAAAAAAGTGCAGAATTGGGGGTTTGGGGTGCAAAGTTGCGGGAACACCCCTGCAGTCTTGGGACAGTCCCCCAAAGGTAAACTGCGTCAAAAAAAGTAAAAAAAAATCCCTTTAGATCATCCCAGAAAAGTAATTTCATTTTGGGGGCGAAAAAGTCCAAAGTTGGGGGACAAACTTAAAAACTAGCGAAATAGACTCCAGGGGGTCCCCCAAGTATGCCCAAGCTGTTTTTTTGATTGCAGATGCTTGCTGAAGGTGCGTTTTTTAAAACCCTCAGTTTAACGATTTTTAACCATCCTTGCACCCATTTTCATGTACCCCAAATTTGCTGGGACTACTTATTTTTGCAAAAAAAACCCTACTAAATGCTATTCTTCACCACTTGTGCAATGACGCTATATAGCAGCAATTGAGAACATTTCAGCACATCAAATACCTTCAGCAGGGCTATTCGAGGGTATCCATAGTGATCCCCCATGTCAGTGCATCTTTTGGGGGGTGTCAGGCTGATTTCGCCAAATCTGACAGCACTTTTCGCCTGTTTGAGTTTCGCCGGGAGGCGTTTTCGCGTCCTTTGGAATTGAATAGGGCGAAAAGCGGCCGCGCGCACGGAAGGGGTTTTCTCCTAAAACACGAGATGTAGGCGGAAAGTCCGGCAGGCGAAAAAGGACGGGACTTTTTCGCGGTTAATTGTATACGGCCCTTAGTTGGCTTTGAGTGTAGCTAGAGTAGACCCTAGGCTACCACAAATGTCGATGCTGCAACCAATGTTCCATCGATGTTGGTGCGTTTACAAACTCCATCATTAATGCACACACCATGCAGCCTGAACGTCGGCGTATCACTGCTCGTACACTCCATCGCACCTTCTAGCACAAAGGGTGAGATTAGCATTAGAGATGTGCGCCGACCCCCGTGTTTTGGTTTTGGATCTGTATCTCTTTGTGTTTTGGATTTGGATCTTTATCCTTGGTGTTTTGGTTTTGGATCTGTATTTTTTCTCCAAAAAATTATATAAACAGCTAAAACCACATAATTTGGGCCTGTTTTTGGTCTAACCTTAATAACGATGATTTTCAGGCATTTCTAGGCATTTTTAACCACCTCACAGCTCACAATATTGATTTCACTATTTTTCACCAATATAGGCCAAAGGCTGCAGGGAGCTGGCTGGCTAAAGTAAGCGACAGAGCAGCGGCACAAATGCACGGCAGTTTAAAAAAATATCAGACATCTATGACACATTGCCGCACAGCAGTGGCAGACAGGATGGCAGTTCAATAAACTATAATAATGTCAGTCGGCAATGCCCCAAATTGTGCAAAATGTAAAGGAAAGAGGTGCAGAATGGAATGTCCCTCCCACCCACTCTTATGTGGGATATTACAAAGGACATGCACAGTTTAACAAACCAAGCACTTTAGCCACTAGGACTGACAGTTTCGTAGCTGAACTCTTTGGTTTGTTTGGGCCCCACAAAACATTTTTTGGAAGGACTACCTTCAATTATTAAGGAGGAGGTTGATGATGAGGGTGTTGGTGGTGGAGATTGCATGTGCTGGTCCAAACTGCTGGTAGCTGATACTGGACTGCTTGTTATTAATTTACAAGTTATTATAATTTTGTTAAACAAATTGCATGAACTCGCTGCAAATGACGTAAAAGGGAGGAGGTGCCTAGATGGTTAACGTCCCTTCCTCTGCTAACTTTGGCTTTACAAATGGAACAGATGCTTTCACAACTGTTGTCAGAATTAAGATTAAAATAATTCCACACCCAAGACGTGGCTTTTCTGGCTTTTTATCATGAGCAAGAACTGCTGCCACTGGTGGCTGATTTACGCAAATAACATCCTCATCATCAACATCCTCATTAGCGTCAGATAGGACACAAATTTCTCCCTCCTCCTTTTGCACTTCCTCCACACTATAATCCTCATTTTATATTATTTCACTATCTAATACTAGCACTGCTGTCATGGAGTCAGTGATCCGCTGTGAAACTGGGTGACAGCTGTTATACTTACTTCTATCAAAGGACTGTTTAATAGTCAATTGTTTTTTTTTAATTACTACTAGTAGTAATCTTCTTGGCCCCTTTCTGTGATGAAGATCCACCCCCAGCAGCAGCAACAGGCGTAGCACTCAAGAATCCTTCTAGGGAACCACGGATAGGAGAGGAGTCAGTCATTCTTATGGAATTGGATGCAAGACTACTTCCGATCACGAATGAGGATGTTGATGATGATGCAGGTGTTGGTGGTGGAGATTGCATGTGCTGGTCCAAACTGCTGGCAGCTGATACTGGACTGCTTGTTATTAATTTACAAGTTATTATAATTTTGTTAAACAAATTGCATGAACTCACTGCAAATGACGTAAAAGGGAGGAGGTGCCTAGATGGTTAACGTCCCTTCCTCTGCTAACTTCGGCTTTACAAATGGAACAGATGCTTTCACAACTGTTCTCAGAATTAAGATTAAAATAATTCCACACCCAAGACGTGGCTTTTCTGGCTTTCTTTTTATCATGAGCAAGAACTGCTGCCACTGGTGACTGATTTACGCAAATAACATTCTCATCATCAACATCTTCATTAGCGTCAAATAGGACACAAATTTCTCCATCCTCCTTTTGCACTTCCTCCACACTATCATCCTCATTTTATATTATTTCACCATCTAATACTAGTACAGCCGTCATGGAGTCAGTGATCCACTGTGAAACTGGGTGACAGCTGTTATACTTACTTCCTCTATCAAAGGACTGTTTAATAGTCAATTGTTTTTATTTAATTACTACTAGTAGTAATCTTCTTGGTCCCTTTCTGTGATGAAGATCCACCCCAAGCAGCAGCAACAGGCGTAGCACTCAAAGATCCTTCTAGGGAACCACGGATAGGAGAGGAGTCAGTCATTCTTATGGAATTGGATGCAGGACTACTTCCGATCACGAATGAGGATGTTGATGATGATGCAGGTGTTGGTGGTGGAGATTGCAGGCGCTTAGATCCAGATAGAAGGGAGCAGCTAGGTGACACTGGACTGATTGTTGTTCGGTTTTTTGTCCCCAAAGTTTCAGAATTTTAAGTACCCTTTCCAATTTGATGAATGCGCTGCAAGTGACGTAACAGGGAGGAGGTTCGTAGATGGTTAAGGTCCTTACCTCTACTCACTGTTACATGGCAACGGTTACAAATGGCTTGGCAAAGGTTGTCTGGATTTGGGTGGAAATAATTCCACACATGAGAAGTGGATGTTTTGGAGCTTTGCCCAGGCATAGCAACAATGGGATTTTTCCCATCATGGGCAATAACTGTTGCCTGATTTACAGTTTTTACACAAACATCCTCACCATCAATATGATCATCAACATCCTCATCATCCTTGTTATCGCCAACTATGTAAATATCCTCCTCATCCTCCTGGTGCATTTCCACAGAAGCATCCTCGATTTTTACATCAGCATGTTGACTTGTGCTGCTCATCCCCACATTTGCAGAGGGCACACAAATGGTGGAAGGAGGATCCTCTTCAAGTACAGTATTAGGAAGGTCAGGCTCACACATGGCAACCGCTGACACACCTAGGGGTAAATTTACTAAAGGTCGATTTTGCATTTTGAGGGATTTGAGGTGCGATTTTCATTCGATTTGTATTCAATTTTGCTTTTGGGTATTTACTAAAGGCCAAATCGAATGTAAAATCAAATTTCAAATCATTTTAGTCAAATCGAACAACGGTAAAACATTTGTACTTTTACATAGCCCAACACACAAAACCCTTATTTACTATCATTCGATTTGAAATCGACCTCAAAATCGGACTTCAAATCACCAAATGAATAGACCTGCTTCATGCTTTCGATTTGAGCATGAGCAGGTCAGATTGACACAGATACATGCAGACATCAGTGAGATGCCTGCATGTATCTGACTGTAAAAAGTAAATAAAGAGTTAAAATTAAATAAAAAAATGACGTGAGGTCCACCCCCAAAACAGAACCAGCCCTGGACTGTTCAAACCCAGGTCTGGTTGACTAAGTAGAAGGAAAAAATTGCGTAGGGTCTCTCTGTACTCAGTACAACAAGCACTGGGATATGGGAACCAGGGCTGGTTCTGGATTTACAGGGAAAAATTTGCTTAGGGTCTCCCTGTAAATCACAGAACCAGCCCTGGACCCTTTCTAACGGGGGACGTATGCCACAGCCAGGGGAGCCCTATAACCAGGCCCCCCAGCCGCAGCATCAGCCCTGACCGCTAGTCAGCCCAGGCCAGGGATCCCTGGGGAGTTGGCAACCCCTCCAATAAAGGGGTCTCCCTCTCCAGGGCACCCCTAGCCTAGGCTGATAGCCCGGGGCTATCCCCGCCACCCCTGGGCGATGGGTGGTGGGTTGATTGTGTTAGTGTAGTGTAAAAATAGAAGAATAAAAACATTGGCCCTCATTCAGAGGCGCTCACAAGAAGCGAGCGCTCGTTCTGAATGAGGGCGGCATCTTCTATTTTTAAGTGCGGCCTCCTGGTCGCTAGCTAAGATGTGGGTTACCACCCACAGCTTTAGCGACCGACCAGGTTGATGGTCGCGATGGTCAAGACCATCGTGACCATCGGGGCTTGTGACGAGACCCTAAGGTTGGGTTTCGGCAGCCGCAAGCCACAGGGAGTTTCCTGCTCTGATCGAGCAGGAAGCTCCCCACTGACGTCACTGTTGATGTCAGTGCGGCCGCCCACAAAACAGCAGGCCTCAGTTTGTGAAACCACCCCCCTGCCCCGCCTACAAAACGGGCCGAGCTGTCGATCAACATCGACAGCCGGCCCTTTTGTAGTGAGCTCCGGTGCGAGAGAGTTTCTCTCTCACTCTGGGGCTTGCGCACGCGCAGTGCGGCCGTTGCGCGTGCGCAGGTCGTAAACACCGACCCGGTTGCGAGAGCTCAGCGCTTGTGACCGGGTCTGAATGAGGACCATTGTCTTTACAGTAGAACTGCAGGTCCCAGCAAGCCTCCCCCGCATGCTGGTACTTGGAGAACCACAAGTACCAGCATGCAGGGCATTAAGGGCCCACTGGGACCTGTAGTTCACCTGTAAAGAAATGTTAAAAGAAACACACACACCTTAAACATTATAAGTTTAATACATACATACATACACACTCACACATAAATATATTACCTCGAGTGGTCCCCTTGTCCAGTAGGCATCCATGCGTCTTCTTAAAATAAAATGATAAAGCCGACCATCGCACTAAGCAATAATCATCCTAACCAGAATGATTATTCCTTCCCGAATTAAGTGCACAGATGTGGCTTCCTCCTTTGAAGCTCCGTGTCTGTGCGTTCATTGGCTGAGAGAGGTCAGGCCCCGCCTCTCAGCCAATGAACGGCTCCTCCATTGAACTCAATGGTGGGAGCCACAGGACAAACTTTAGTTACCCTGCGGCCCAGTGCTAGTTGTACTAAGTAGAAGGAGACACTATGTAATTTTTTACCTGTACTTAGGGCCTGATTCAGAGCCGCTCGCTCTGAATCAGGGCCGGGCTTTTTTTTTTTTTTTGGAGCGGCCTCTTGGCCGCTCGCATACCTGTGGGTGGCCACCCACAGCTATTGCGAGCGGCCAGGATGATGGTCGCGATGGTCAAGACCATTGCGACCATCAGGCTTGCAACGAGATACTTGTGGTAGGGTCTCGCCCATCGCAAGCCCCAGAGAGCTAACAGAGCCGGAAGCTCTCCACTGACATCACTTCTCATGGGAACGCCTCCGTTTGGGCAGCCACCCCCCCCGGCCCGCCCACCAAACGGGGCGAGCTGTCACTCAACATCGACAGCTCGCCCCCTTTGGTGCGAGACCCGGAGCGATGGAGTGCCCGTTGCATGCGCTGTGGGCCACCATCGACCCGGTTGCGAGTGCTCAGCGCTTGCGACCGGGTCTGAATCAGGCACTTAGTCAACCAGACCTGGGTTTGAGCAGTCCGGGGCTGGTTCTGTTTTGGGGGGGACCTCATGTTTTGTTTTTTTTTACTTTTAACTCTTTATTTATCTTTTACAGTCAGATACATGCAGGCATCTCACTGATGTCTGCATGTATCTGTGTGAGAACGAACTGCTCATGCTGAAAGTGAAAGCATGAAGCAGCTCTATGCTGTCGGGGATTTGCAATTCATTTTGAAGTGTGATTGCCGTTCGATTTGTACATGCCAAATCGAACAGCAAATCACTGTTCAAAACCGACTCAAATCTAATTTGTTTTGCAAGTCGCAAAACAAATCGAATAATAGTAAATGCAGTTTAAAAAACGGTTTTGACTCAATTTGATTTGAGTCGATTTGAGAAGAGCTAAATCACTCCTCAAATCAACTTGCAATCGACCTTTGATAAATTTACCCCTTGGACTCTCCTTGGGGATCTGTGACTTTAAAGAGCACAGAGTTGGTTCCGGTGTCTTACTCGTCTTAACATTTTTAATTTTTTTTTGTACCTCTCCTACAAGCAGAAGGGCTTAAATCATTACAACTAGAACCACCAGTCATCCTTGCCACTTCATGTAGTGAATGGCATATTGGCAATATTTTGTTTATTTAAAGCTGACAGCTTTAGAGTCTACCACGGGACTGGCAGCGGTTGTCACCGACAGGCGGCGCCGGCGCCCCTGGCGAGTGCCAACCTGGCCAATAGGAAGATACGCCCCTGCTCATAGTATAGAGTAACACAGCCCTTATGGACAACAGGCACATCACAGCCCAGCACAGCAGCCAGCTCTAGTATGGACTAGTGGTCAACAGCCAGCCAGCCCCTATGACAAGTGACAACAGCCAGCCAGCCCCTATGACAAGTGACAACAGCCATACTAGTGTATGGGGACAGTGGGCCATTCCGCCAGAGGAAGGTAAGTTGGAGATATCTGTGATACTAGTGTATGGGGACAGCGGGCCATTCCGCCAGAGGAAGGTAAGTAGGAGATATCTGTGATACTAGTGTATGGGGACAGCGGGACATTCTGCAAGAGGAAGGTAAGTAGGAGACATCTGTGATACTAGTGTATGGGGACAGCGGGCCATTTCTGCCAGAGGAAGGTAAGTAGGAGATATCTGTGATACTAGTGTATGGGGACAGCCGTCCATTCCGCAAGAGGAAGGTAAGTAGGAGATATCTGTGATACTAGTGTATGGGGACAGCCGTCCATTCCGCAAGAGGAAGGTAAGTAGGAGATATCTGTGATACTAGTGTATGGGGACAGCGGGACATTCTGCAAGAGGAAGGTAAGTAGGAGATATCTGTGATACTAGTGTATGGGGACAGCGGGCCATTCCGCCAGAGGAAGGTGAGTAGGAGATATCTGTGATACTAGTATATGGGGACAGCGGGCCATTCCGCCAGAGGAAGGTAAGTAGGAGATATCTGTGATACTAGTGTATGGGGACAGCGGGCCATTCCGCAAGAGGAAGGTAAGTAGGAGACATCTGTGATACTAGTGTATGGGGACAGCGGCCCATTCCGCCAGAGGAAGGTAAGCAGGAGATATCTGTGATACTAGTGTATGGGGACAGCGGGCCATTCCGCAAGAGGAAGGTAAGTAGGAGATATCTGTGATACTAGTGTATGGGGACAGCGGGCCATTCCACAAGAGGAAGGTAAGTAGGAGATATCTGTGATACTAGTGTATGGGGACAGCGGGCCATTCCGCAAGAGGAAGGTAAATAGGAGATATCTGTGATACTAGTGTATGGGGACAGCGGGCCATTCCGCAAGAGGAAGGTAAGTAGGAGACATCTGTGATACTAGTGTATGGGGACAGCGGGCCATTACGCAAGTGGAAGGTAAGTAGGAGATATTTGTGATACTAGTGTATGGGGAAAGTGGGCCATTCCGCAAGTGGAAGGTAAGTAGGAGATATCTGTGATACTGTGATATCTCCTACTTTACCTTCCTGATGAATGGCCAAATAACTTAGGGCCTGATTCAGACCCACTCGCGAGCGGCTGTCCGCTCGCAAGTGGGACGATGTTCTGGACTGAGCATGCGCACGACGGAGGGAGCTCCGTCGTGCGCATGCGTCAGACGCGACGAGCGAAGGAAAGTCCTTCGCTCGTTGTGTCAGATCAAAGGGGGCGTGCTGTCAATGTTGATTGACAGCACGCCCCCTTTGGTGGGCGTGCCAGGGGCGTGTCTCCCGTCAGAAGCCGGCCCACTGACATCACTAGTGATGTCAGTGGGAGTGATTTTGGCTCTGATAGAGCCAAAATCACTCCGGAGCTTGCGGTTGAAAACCTCAACCGTAGGCTCCGGCTCGCAATTTCGATGGTCGCGATGGTCACGACCATCGCGGCCATCACAATGCACGCTCGTATAGGCTGTGGGTGGTGACCCACAGCTATACGAGCGTCCAGGAGGACGCTCCATTTTCATGGAGCCCGGCCCTCATTCAGAGCGTGCGCTCTGCTCAGAGCGTACGGCTCTGAATGAGGGCCTTAATCTTTACAATTGCAAATATTCACCTGCTTTTGTGAAAATTAAGTGATGAATAATAGGCCCCTGAGACGTTACTTGTTATCAAAATCACATTTAAAGTTATTATTTTTTTTTTTTTTTTTAATAATTGTAATCAGTACAGTATGTCTGTCCCATCTGTATCTGTCACATACATTTTCTTACACTGTACAACCATGGCCAAAAGTTTTGAGGATGACACAAGTATTGGTTTTCAGTTTTTCACAAAGTCTGCTGCTTCAGTGTTTTTAGACCTTTTTGTTAGATGTTACTATGGCATACTAAAGTAAAATTACAAGCATTTCATAAGTGTCAAAGGCTTTTATTGACAATAACATTAAGTTTATGCAAAGAGTCAATATTTGCAGTAGTAGCAGCAGCAGTAGTGGTTGGTGCTACAGTGGTAGTGGGTGCTGCAGTAGTCGTGGGTGCTGCTGTAGTCAGTCCCGCTGAGAGCGGCAGCGGGCCTGTGTAAAGTGGGCATGGCCTAATCGCGGGAGGTGTGGCCACAACCACTTTGAAAAAAGAACCAAAACAAGATTTGCATGCGCGCTGGCGAGGGGGCGCTCTCAGCCCGGCGCATAACCAGTGGGGGGCGCGATCAGCTTGACTGCTGTGGCTGCTTCATATCAGCCGCGAGCAGTCTCCCAGTGCAGCCCAGCACACAGCAGCGTGTGCTGGGCTGCCTCATCGGGCCCCTCCAGCAAGCCCGGGTAATTAGTACCCGCTCCCCTCCCCTCTCGGTGCCCCTGGCATTAGTAGTGGGTGCTGCAGTAGTAGTATGAGCAGCAGTAGTGGTTGGTGCTGGAGTAGTAAGAGCAGCAGTAGTGGTTGGTGCTGGAGTAGTTGGTGCTGCAGTAGTTGTTGGTGTTGCAATAGTAGGAGCAGCAGTAGTTGGTGCTGCAGTAGTAGGAGCAGCAGTAGTAGGAGCAGCAGTAGTTGTTGGTGCTGCAGTAGTAGGAGCAGCAGTAGTAGGAGCAGCAGTAGTTGTTGGTGCTGCAGTGGTAGGAACAGCAGTAGTTGGTGCTGCAGTAGTAGGAGCAGCAGTATTTGTTGGTGTTGCAGTAGTAGGAGCAGCAGTATTTGTTGGTGCTGCAGTAGTAGGAACAGCAATAGTAGGAGCAGCAGTAGTAGGAGCAGCAGTAGTAGGAACAGCAGTAGTAGGAGCAGCAGTAGTAGGAACAGCAGTAGTTATTGGTGCAGTAGTAGTAGGAGCAGCAGTAGTTGTTGGTGCTGCAGTAGTAGGAGCAGCACTATTTGTTGGTGTTGCAGTAGTAGGAGCAGCAGTATTTGTTGGTGTTGCAGTAGTAGGAGCAGCAGTAGTTGTTGGTGCTGCTGCAGTAGTAGGAGCAGCAGTAGTTGTTGGTGCTGCAGTAGTAGGAGCAGCAGTAGTTGTTGGTGCTGCAGTAGTAGGAGCAGCAGTAGTTATTGGTGCTGCAGTAGTAGGAGCAGCAGTAGTTGTTGGTGCTGCTGCAGTAGTAGGAGCAGCAGTAGTTGTTGGTGCTGCAGTAGTAGGAGCAGCAGTAGTTATTGGTGCTGCAGTAGTAGGAGCAGCAGTAGTTGTTGGTGCTGCAGTAGTAGGAGCAGCAGTAGTAGGAACAGCAGTAGTTATTGGTGCAGTAGTAGTAGGAGCAGCAGTAGTTGTTGGTGCTGCAGTAGTAGGAGCAGCAGTATTTGTTGGTGTTGCAGTAGTAGGAGCAGCAGTAGTTGTTGGTGTTGCAGTAGTAGGAGCAGCAGTATTTGTTGGTGTTGCAGTAGTAGGAGCAGCAGTAGTTGTTGGTGCTGCTGCAGTAGTAGGAGCAGCAGTAGTTGTTGGTGCTGCAGTAGTAGGAGCAGCAGTAGTTGTTGGTGCTGCTGCAGTAGTAGGAGCAGCAGTAGTTGTTGGTGCTGCAGTAGTAGGAGCAGCAGTAGTTATTGGTGCTGCAGTAGTAGGAGCAGCAGTAGTTCTTGGTGCTGCTGCAGTAGTAGGAGCAGCAGTAGTTGTTGGTGCTGCAGTAGTAGGAGCAGCAGTAGTTATTGGTGCTGCAGTAGTAGGAGCAGCAGTATTTGTTGGTGTTGCAGTAGTAGGAGCAGCAGTAGTTGTTGGTGTTGCAGTAGTAGGAGCAGCAGTATTTGTTGGTGTTGCAGTAGTAGGAGCAGCAGTAGTTGTTGGTGCTGCTGCAGTAGTAGGAGCAGCAGTAGTTGTTGGTGCTGCAGTAGTAGGAGCAGCAGTAGTTGTTGGTGCTGCAGTATTAGGAGCAGCAGTAGTTATTGGTGCTGCAGTAGTAGGAGCAGCAGTAGTTGTTGGTGCTGCTGCAGTAGTAGGAGCAGCAGTAGTTGTTGGTGCTGCAGTAGTAGGAGCAGCAGTAGTTATTGGTGCTGCAGTAGTAGGAGCAGCAGTAGTTCTTGGTGCTGCTGCAGTAGTAGGAGCAGCAGTAGTTGTTGGTGCTGCAGTAGTAGGAGCAGCAGTAGTTATTGGTGCTGCAGTAGTAGGAGCAGCAGTATTTGTTGGTGTTGCAGTAGTAGGAGCAGCAGTAGTTGTTGGTGCTGCTGCAGTAGTAGGAGCAGCAGTAGTTGTTGGTGCTGCAGTAGTAGGAGCAGCAGTAGTTGTTGGTGCTGCAGTAGTAGGAGCAGCAGTAGTTATTGGTGCTGCAGTAGTAGGAGCAGCAGTAGTTGTTGGTGCTGCAGTAGTAGGAGCAGCAGTAGTAGGAACAGCAGTAGTTATTGGTGCAGTAGTAGTAGGAGCAGCAGTAGTTGTTGGTGCTGCAGTAGTAGGAGCAGCAGTATTTGTTGGTGTTGCAGTAGTAGGAGCAGCAGTAGTTGTTGGTGTTGCAGTAGTAGGAGCAGCAGTAGTTGTTGGTGTTGCAGTAGTAGGAGCAGCAGTAGTTGTTGGTGCTGCTGCAGTAGTAGGAGCAGCAGTAGTTGTTGGTGCTGCAGTAGTAGGAGCAGCAGTAGTTGTTGGTGCTGCAGTAGTAGGAGCAGCAGTAGTTATTGGTGCTGCAGTAGTAGGAGCAGCAGTAGTTGTTGGTGCTGCTGCAGTAGTAGGAGCAGCAGTAGTTGTTGGTGCTGCAGTAGTAGGAGCAGCAGTAGTTATTGGTGCTGCAGTAGTAGGAGCAGCAGTAGTTGTTGGTGCTGCTGCAGTAGTAGGAGCAGCAGTAGTTGTTGGTGCTGCAGTAGTAGGAGCAGCAGTAGTTGTTGGTGCTGCAGTAGTAGGAGCAGCAGTAGTAGGAACAGCAGTAGTTATTGGTGCAGTAGTAGTAGGAGCAGCAGTAGTTGTTGGTGCTGCAGTAGTAGGAGCAGCAGTAGTTGTTGGTGCTGCAGTAGTAGGAGCAGCAGTAGTTATTGGTGCTGCAGTAGTAGGAGCAGCAGTAGTTGTTGGTGCTGCAGTAGTAGGAGCAGCAGTAGTTGTTGGTGCTGCAGTAGTAGGAGCAGCAGTAGTTATTGGTGCTGCAGTAGTAGGAGCAGCAGTAGTTGTTGGTGCTGCTGCAGTAGTAGGAGCAGCAGTAGTTGTTGGTGCTGCAGTAGTAGGAGCAGCAGTAGTTATTGGTGCTGCAGTAGTAGGAGCAGCAGTAGTAGTAGGAGCAGCAGTAGTAGCAGCAGCAGTAGTAGGAACAGCAGTAGTTATTGGTGCAGTAGTAGGAGCAGCAGTAGTTGTTGGTGCTGCAGTAGTAGGAGCAGCAGTATTTGTTGGTGTTGCAGTAGTAGGAGCAGCAGTAGTTGTTGGTGCTGCTGCAGTAGTAGGAGCAGCAGTAGTTGTTGGTGCTGCAGTAGTAGGAGCAGCAGTAGTTGTTGGTGCTGCAGTAGTAGGAGCAGCAGTAGTTGTTGGTGCTGCAGTAGTAGGAGCAGCAGTAGTTGATGGTGCTGCAGTAGTAGGAGCAGCAGTAGTTGTTGGTGCTGCAGTAGTAGGAAGCAGCAGTAGTTGTTGGTGCTGCAGTAGTAGGAGCAGCAGTAGTTGTTGGTGCTGCAGTAGTAGGAGCAGCAGTAGTTGTTGGTGCTGCTGCAGTAGTAGGAGCAGCAGTAGTTGTTGGTGCTGCAGTAGTAGGAGCAGCAGTAGTTATTGGTGCTGCAGTAGTAGGAGCAGCAGTAGTTGTTGGTGCTGCTGCAGTAGCAGGAGCAGCAGTAGTTGTTGGTGCTGCAGTAGTAGGAGCAGCAGTAGTTATTGGTGCTGCAGTAGTAGGAGCAGCAGTAGTTGTTGGTGCTGCAGTAGTAGTAGGAGCAGCAGTAGTTGGTGTTGCAGTAGTAGGAGCAGCAGTAGTTGTTGGTGTTGCAGTAGTAGGAGCAGCAGTAGTTGTTGGTGCTGCAGTAGTAGGAGCAGCAGTAGTTGTTGGTGCTGCAGTAGTAGGAGCAGCATTAGTTGTTGGTGCTGCAGTAGTATGAGCAGCATTAGTTGTTGGTGCTGCAGTAGTTGGTGTTGCAGTAGTAGGAGCAGCAGTAGTTATTGGTGTTGCAGTAGTAGGAGCAGCAGTAGTAGGAGCAGCAGTAGTTGTTGGTGTTGCAGTAGTAGGAGCAGCAGTAGTTGTTGGTGTTGCAGTAGTAGGAGCAGCAGTAGTTGGTGCTGCAGTAGTAGGAGCAGCAGTAGTTGGTGTTGCAGTAGTAGGAGCAGCAGTATGTGTTGGTGCTGCAGTGGTAGGATCAGTAATAGTTGTTGGTGCTGCAGTGGTAGGAGCAGCAGTAGTAGGAGCAGCAGTAGTTGTTGGTGCTGCAGTAGTAGGAGCAGCAGTAGTTGTTGGTGCTGCAGTAGTAGCAGCAGCAGTAGTTGTTGGTGCTGCAGTAGTAGGAACAGTAGTAGTAGGAGCAGCAGTAGTAGGAGCAGCAGTAGTTGTTGGTGCTGCTGCAGTAGTAGGAGCAGCAGTAGTTGTTGGTGCTGCAGTAGTAGGAGCAGCAGTAGTTGTTGGTGCTGCAGTATTAGGAGCAGCAGTAGTTATTGGTGCTGCAGTAGTAGGAGCAGCAGTAGTTGTTGGTGCTGCTGCAGTAGTAGGAGCAGCAGTAGTTGTTGGTGCTGCAGTAGTAGGAGCAGCAGTAGTTATTGGTGCTGCAGTAGTAGGAGCAGCAGTAGTTCTTGGTGCTGCTGCAGTAGTAGGAGCAGCAGTAGTTGTTGGTGCTGCAGTAGTAGGAGCAGCAGTAGTTATTGGTGCTGCAGTAGTAGGAGCAGCAGTATTTGTTGGTGTTGCAGTAGTAGGAGCAGCAGTAGTTGTTGGTGCTGCTGCAGTAGTAGGAGCAGCAGTAGTTGTTGGTGCTGCAGTAGTAGGAGCAGCAGTAGTTGTTGGTGCTGCAGTAGTAGGAGCAGCAGTAGTTATTGGTGCTGCAGTAGTAGGAGCAGCAGTAGTTGTTGGTGCTGCAGTAGTAGGAGCAGCAGTAGTAGGAACAGCAGTAGTTATTGGTGCAGTAGTAGTAGGAGCAGCAGTAGTTGTTGGTGCTGCAGTAGTAGGAGCAGCAGTATTTGTTGGTGTTGCAGTAGTAGGAGCAGCAGTAGTTGTTGGTGTTGCAGTAGTAGGAGCAGCAGTAGTTGTTGGTGTTGCAGTAGTAGGAGCAGCAGTAGTTGTTGGTGCTGCTGCAGTAGTAGGAGCAGCAGTAGTTGTTGGTGCTGCAGTAGTAGGAGCAGCAGTAGTTGTTGGTGCTGCAGTAGTAGGAGCAGCAGTAGTTATTGGTGCTGCAGTAGTAGGAGCAGCAGTAGTTGTTGGTGCTGCTGCAGTAGTAGGAGCAGCAGTAGTTGTTGGTGCTGCAGTAGTAGGAGCAGCAGTAGTTATTGGTGCTGCAGTAGTAGGAGCAGCAGTAGTTGTTGGTGCTGCTGCAGTAGTAGGAGCAGCAGTAGTTGTTGGTGCTGCAGTAGTAGGAGCAGCAGTAGTTGTTGGTGCTGCAGTAGTAGGAGCAGCAGTAGTAGGAACAGCAGTAGTTATTGGTGCAGTAGTAGTAGGAGCAGCAGTAGTTGTTGGTGCTGCAGTAGTAGGAGCAGCAGTAGTTGTTGGTGCTGCAGTAGTAGGAGCAGCAGTAGTTATTGGTGCTGCAGTAGTAGGAGCAGCAGTAGTTGTTGGTGCTGCAGTAGTAGGAGCAGCAGTAGTTGTTGGTGCTGCAGTAGTAGGAGCAGCAGTAGTTATTGGTGCAGCAGTAGTTGTTGGTGCTGCTGCAGTAGTAGGAGCAGCAGTAGTTGTTGGTGCTGCAGTAGTAGGAGCAGCAGTAGTTATTGGTGCTGCAGTAGTAGGAGCAGCAGTAGTAGTAGGAGCAGCAGTAGTAGCAGCAGCAGTAGTAGGAACAGCAGTAGTTATTGGTGCAGTAGTAGGAGCAGCAGTAGTTGTTGGTGCTGCAGTAGTAGGAGCAGCAGTATTTGTTGGTGTTGCAGTAGTAGGAGCAGCAGTAGTTGTTGGTGCTGCTGCAGTAGTAGGAGCAGCAGTAGTTGTTGGTGCTGCAGTAGTAGGAGCAGCAGTAGTTGTTGGTGCTGCAGTAGTAGGAGCAGCAGTAGTTGTTGGTGCTGCAGTAGTAGGAGCAGCAGTAGTTGATGGTGCTGCAGTAGTAGGAGCAGCAGTAGTTGTTGGTGCTGCAGTAGTAGGAAGCAGCAGTAGTTGTTGGTGCTGCAGTAGTAGGAGCAGCAGTAGTTGTTGGTGCTGCAGTAGTAGGAGCAGCAGTAGTTGTTGGTGCTGCTGCAGTAGTAGGAGCAGCAGTAGTTGTTGGTGCTGCAGTAGTAGGAGCAGCAGTAGTTATTGGTGCTGCAGTAGTAGGAGCAGCAGTAGTTGTTGGTGCTGCTGCAGTAGCAGGAGCAGCAGTAGTTGTTGGTGCTGCAGTAGTAGGAGCAGCAGTAGTTATTGGTGCTGCAGTAGTAGGAGCAGCAGTAGTTGTTGGTGCTGCAGTAGTAGTAGGAGCAGCAGTAGTTGGTGTTGCAGTAGTAGGAGCAGCAGTAGTTGTTGGTGTTGCAGTAGTAGGAGCAGCAGTAGTTGTTGGTGCTGCAGTAGTAGGAGCAGCAGTAGTTGTTGGTGCTGCAGTAGTAGGAGCAGCATTAGTTGTTGGTGCTGCAGTAGTATGAGCAGCATTAGTTGTTGGTGCTGCAGTAGTTGGTGTTGCAGTAGTAGGAGCAGCAGTAGTTATTGGTGTTGCAGTAGTAGGAGCAGCAGTAGTAGGAGCAGCAGTAGTTGTTGGTGTTGCAGTAGTAGGAGCAGCAGTAGTTGTTGGTGTTGCAGTAGTAGGAGCAGCAGTAGTTGGTGCTGCAGTAGTAGGAGCAGCAGTAGTTGGTGTTGCAGTAGTAGGAGCAGCAGTATGTGTTGGTGCTGCAGTGGTAGGATCAGTAATAGTTGTTGGTGCTGCAGTGGTAGGAGCAGCAGTAGTAGGAGCAGCAGTAGTTGTTGGTGCTGCAGTAGTAGGAGCAGCAGTAGTTGTTGGTGCTGCAGTAGTAGCAGCAGCAGTAGTTGTTGGTGCTGCAGTAGTAGGAACAGTAGTAGTAGGAGCAGCAGTAGTAGGAGCAGCAGTAGTTGTTGGTGCAGTAGTAGTAGGAGCAGCAGTAGTTGTTGGTGCTGCAGTAGTAGGAGCAGCAGTAGTTGTTGGTGATGCAGTAGTAGGAGCAGCAGTAGTTGGTGTTGCAGTAGTAGGAGCAGCAGTAGTTGGTGTTGCAGTAGTAGGAGCAGCAGTAGTTGTTGGTGCTGCAGTAGTAGCAGCAGCAGTAGTTGTTGGTGCTGCAGTAGTAGGAACAGTAGTAGTAGGAGCAGCATTAGTTGTTGGTGCTGCAGTAGTAGGAGCAGCAGTAGTTGTTGGTGATGCAGTAGTAGGAGCAGCAGTATTTGTTGGTGCTGCAGTGGTAGGATCAGTAATAGTTGTTGGTGCTGCAGTGGTAGGAGCAGCAGTAGTAGGAGCAGCAGTAGTTGTTGGTGCTGCAGTAGTAGGAGCAGCAGTAGTTGTTGGTGCTGCAGTAGTAGCAGCAGCAGTAGTTGTTGGTGCTGCAGTAGTAGGAACAGTAGTAGTAGGAGCAGCAGTAGTTATTGGTGCAGTAGTAGTAGGAGCAGCAGTAGTTGGTGCTGCAATAGTAGGAGCAGCAGTAGTAGGAACAGCAGTAGTTATTGGTGCAGTAGTAGTAGGAGCAGCAGTAGTTGGTGCTGCAATAGTAGGAGCAGCAGTAGTAGGAACAGCAGTAGTTATTGGTGCAGTAGTAGTAGCAGCAGCAGTAGTTGTTGGTGCTGCAGTAGTAGGAGCAGCAGTAGTAGGAGCAGCAGTAGTTGTTGGTGCAGTAGTAGTAGCAGCAGCAGTAGTTGTTGGTGCTGCAATAGTAGGAGCAGCAGTAGTAGGAGCAGCAGTAGTTGATGGTGATGCAGTAGTAGGAGCAGCAGTAGTAGGAGCAGCAGTAGTTGTTGGTGCTGCAGTGGTAGGATCAGTAGTAGTTGGAGCAGCAGTAGTTATTGGTGCAGTAGTAGTAGGAGCAGCAGTAGTTGTTGGTGCTGCAATAGTAGGAGCAGCAGTAGTAGGAGCAGCAGTAGTTGTTGGTGCTGCAGTGGTAGGATCAGTAATAGTTGTTGGTGCTGCAGTAGTAGGAACAGTAGTAGTAGGAGCAGCAGTAGTTATTGGTGCAGTAGTAGTAGGAGCAGCAGTAGTTGGTGCTGCAATAGTAGGAGCAGCAGTAGTAGGAACAGCAGTAGTTATTGGTGCAGTAGTAGTAGGAGCAGCAGTAGTTGGTGCTGCAATAGTAGGAGCAGCAGTAGTAGTAGGAGCAGCAGTAGTAGGAACAGCAGTAGTAGTAGGAGCAGCAGTAGTAGGAACAGCAGTAGTTGTTGGTGCAGTAGTAGTAGGAGCAGCAGTAGTTGGTGCTGCAATAGTAGGAGCAGCAGTAGTAGGAACAGCAGTAGTTATTGGTGCAGTAGTAGTAGGAGCAGCAGTAGTTGGTGCTGCAATAGTAGGAGCAGCAGTAGTAGGAACAGCAGTAGTTATTGGTGCAGTAGTAGTAGCAGCAGCAGTAGTTGTTGGTGCTGCAATAGTAGGAGCAGCAGTAGTTGGTGCTGCAATAGTAGGAGCAGCAGTAGTTGTTGGTGATGCAGTAGTAGGAGCAGCAGTAGTTGGTGTTGCAGTAGTAGGAGCAGCAGTAGTTATTGGTGCTGCAGTAGTAGGAGCAGCAGTAGTTGTTGGTGCTGCAGTAGTAGTAGGAGCAGCAGTAGTTGGTGTTGCAGTAGTAGGAGCAGCAGTAGTTGTTGGTGTTGCAGTAGTAGGAGCAGCAGTAGTTGTTGGTGCTGCAGTAGTAGGAGCAGCAGTAGTTGTTGGTGCTGCAGTAGTAGGAGCAGCATTAGTTGTTGGTGCTGCAGTAGTAGGAGCAGCATTAGTTGTTGGTGCTGCAGTAGTTGGTGTTGCAGTAGTAGGAGCAGCAGTAGTTATTGGTGTTGCAGTAGTAGGAGCAGCAGTAGTAGGAGCAGCAGTAGTTGTTGGTGTTGCAGTAGTAGGAGCAGCAGTAGTTGTTGAAGTTGCAGTAGTAGGAGCAGCAGCAGTTGGTGCTGCAGTAGTAGGAGCAGCAGTAGTTGGTGTTGCAGTAGTAGGAGCAGCAGTATTTGTTGGTGCTGCAGTGGTAGGATCAGTAATAGTTGTTGGTGCTGCAGTGGTAGGAGCAGCAGTAGTAGGAGCAGCAGTAGTTGTTGGTGCTGCAGTAGTGGGAGCAGCAGTAGTTGTTGGTGCTGCAGTAGTAGCAGCAGCAGTAGTTGTTGGTGCTGCAGTAGTAGGAACAGTAGTAGTAGGAGCAGCAGTAGTAGGAGCAGCAGTAGTTGTTGGTGCAGTAGTAGTAGGAGCAGCAGTAGTTGTTGGTGCTGCAGTAGTAGGAGCAGCAGTAGTTGTTGGTGATGCAGTAGTAGGAGCAGCAGTAGTTGGTGTTGCAGTAGTAGGAGCAGCAGTAGTTGGTGTTGCAGTAGTAGGAGCAGCAGTAGTTGTTGGTGCTGAAGTAGTAGCAGCAGCAGTAGTTGTTGGTGCTGCAGTAGTAGGAACAGTAGTAGGAGGAGCAGCATTAGTTGTTGGTGCTGCAGTAGTAGGAGCACCAGTAGTTGTTGGTGATGCAGTAGTAGGAGCAGCAGTATTTGTTGGTGCTGCAGTGGTAGGATCAGTAATAGTTGTTGGTGCTGCAGTGGTAGGAGCAGCAGTAGTAGGAGCAGCAGTAGTTGTTGGTGCTGCAGTAGTAGGAGCAGCAGTAGTTGTTGGTGCTGCAGTAGTAGCAGCAGCAGTAGTTGTTGGTGCTGCAGTAGTAGGAACAGTAGTAGTAGGAGCAGCAGTAGTTATTGGTGCAGTAGTAGTAGGAGCAGCAGTAGTTGGTGCTGCAATAGTAGGAGCAGCAGTAGTAGGAACAGCAGTAGTTATTGGTGCAGTAGTAGTAGGAGCAGCAGTAGTTGGTGCTGCAATAGTAGGAGCAGCAGTAGTAGGAACAGCAGTAGTTATTGGTGCAGTAGTAGTAGCAGCAGCAGTAGTTGTTGGTGCTGCAGTAGTAGGAGCAGCAGTAGTAGGAGCAGCAGTAATTGTTGGTGCAGTAGTAGTAGCAGCAGCAGTAGTTGTTGGTGCTGCAATAGTAGGAGCAACAGTAGTAGGAGCAGCAGTAGTTGTTGGTGATGCAGTAGTAGGAGCAGCAGTAGAAGGAGCAGCAGTAGTTGTTGGTGCTGCAGTGGTAGGATCAGTAGTAGTAGGAGCAGCAGTAGTTATTGGTGCAGTAGTAGTAGGACCAGCAGTAGTTGTTGGTGCTGCAATAGTAGGAGCAGCAGTAGTAGGAAGAGCAGTAGTTGTTGGTGCTGCAGTGGTAGGATCAGTAATAGTTGTTGGTGCTGCAGTAGTAGGAACAGTAGTAGTAGGAGCAGCAGTAGTTATTGGTGCAGTAGTAGTAGGAGCAGCAGTAGTTGGTGCTGCAATAGTAGGAGCAGCAGTAGTAGGAACAGCAGTAGTTATTGGTGCAGTAGTAGTAGGAGCAGCAGTAGTTGGTGCTGCAATAGTAGGAGCAGCAGTAGTAGTAGGAGCAGCAGTAGTAGGAACAGCAGTAGTAGTAGGAGCAGCAGTAGTAGGAACAGCAGTAGTTGTTGGTGCAGTAGTAGTAGGAGCAGCAGTAGTTGGTGCTGCAATAGTAGGAGCAGCAGTAGTAGGAACAGCAGCAGTTATTGGTGCAGTAGTAGTAGGAGCAGCAGTAGTAGGAACAGCAGTAGTTGTTGGTGCAGTAGTAGTAGGAGCAGCAGTAGTTGGTGCTGCAATAGTAGGAGCAGCAGTAGTAGGAACAGCAGTAGTTATTGGTGCAGTAGTAGTAGGAGCAGCAGTAGTTGGTGCTGCAATAGTAGGAGCAGCAGTAGTAGGAACAGCAGTAGTTATTGGTGCAGTAGTAGTAGCAGCAGCAGTAGTTGTTGGTGCTGCAATAGTAGGAGCAGCAGTAGTTGGTGCTGCAATAGTAGGAGCAGCAGTAGTAGGAACAGCAGTAGTAGGAGCAGCAGTAATAGGAGCAGCAGTAGTTGTTGGTGCTGCAGTAGTAGGAGCAGCAGTAGTTGGTGCTGCAATAGTAGGAGCAGCAGTAGTAGGAGCAGCAGTAGTTGTTGGTGCTGCAGTAGTAGGAGCAGCAGTAGTTTTTGGTGCTGCAGTAGTAGGAGCAGCAGTAGTTTTTGGTGCTGCAGTAGTAGGAGCAGCAGTAGTTGTTGGTGCTGCATTAGTAGGAGAAGCAGTAGTTGTTGGTGCTGCAGTAGTAGGAGCAGCAGTAGTTGTTGGTGCAGAGTAGTGGGCACTGCAGTTGTAGGAGAAGCAGTAGTTGTTGGTGCTGCAGTGGTAGTGGGTGCTGCAGTAGTAGGAGCAGCAGTAGTTTTTGGTGCTGCAGTAGTAGGAGCAGCAGTAGTTGTTGGTGCTGCATTAGTAGGAGCAGCAGTAGTTGTTGGTGCTGCAGTAGTAGGAGCAGCAGTAGTTGTCGGTGCAGAGTAGTGGGCGCTGCAGTAGTAGGAGCAGCAGTAGTTGTTGGTGCTGCTGCAGTAGTAGGAGCAGCAGTAGTTGTTGGTGCTGCAGTAGTAGGAGCAGCAGTAGTTATTGGTGCTGCAGTAGTAGGAGCAGCAGTAGTTGTTGGTGCTGCTGCAGTAGTAGGAGCAGCAGTAGTTGTTGGTGCTGCAGTAGTAGGAGCAGCAGTAGTTATTGGTGCTGCAGTAGTAGGAGCAGCAGTAGTTGTTGGTGCTGCAGTAGTAGTAGGAGCAGCAGTAGTTGGTGTTGCAGTAGTAGGAGCAGCAGTAGTTGTTGGTGTTGCAGTAGTAGGAGCAGCAGTAGTTGTTGGTGCTGCAGTAGTAGGAGCAGCAGTAGTTGTTGGTGCTTCAGTAGTAGGAGCAGCATTAGTTGTTTGTGTTGCAGTAGTATGAGCAGCATTAGTTGTTGGTGCTGCAGTAGTTGGTGTTGCAGTAGTAGGAGCAGCAGTAGTTATTGGTGTTGCAGTAGTAGGAGCAGCAGTAGTAGGAGCAGCAGTAGTTGTTGGTGTTGCAGTAGTAGGAGCAGCAGTAGTTGTTGGTGTTGCAGTAGTAGGAGCAGCAGTAGTTGGTGCTGCAGTAGTAGGAGCAGCAGTAGTTGGTGTTGCAGTAGTAGGAGCAGCAGTATTTGTTGGTGCTGCAGTGGTAGGATCAGTAATAGTTGTTGGTGCTGCAGTGGTAGGAGCAGCAGTAGTAGGAGCAGCAGTAGTTGTTGGTGCTGCAGTAGTAGGAGCAGCAGTAGTTGTTGGTGCTGCAGTAGTAGGAACAGTAGTAGTAGGAGCAGCAGTAGTTGTTGGTGCAGTAGTAGTAGGAGCAGCAGTAGTTGTTGGTGCTGCAGTAGTAGGAGCAGCAGTAGTTGTTGGTGATGCAGTAGTAGGAGCAGCAGTAGTTGGTGTTGCAGTAGTAGGAGCAGCAGTAGTTGTTGGTGCTGCAGTAGTAGTAGGAGCAGCAGTAGTTGGTGTTGCAGTAGTAGGAGCAGCAGTAGTTGTTGGTGTTGCAGTAGTAGGAGCAGCAGTAGTTGTTGGTGCTGCAGTAGTAGGAGCAGCAGTAGTTGTTGGTGCTTCAGTAGTAGGAGCAGCATTAGTTGTTTGTGTTGCAGTAGTATGAGCAGCATTAGTTGTTGGTGCTGCAGTAGTTGGTGTTGCAGTAGTAGGAGCAGCAGTAGTTATTGGTGTTGCAGTAGTAGGAGCAGCAGTAGTAGGAGCAGCAGTAGTTGTTGGTGTTGCAGTAGTAGGAGCAGCAGTAGTTGTTGGTGTTGCAGTAGTAGGAGCAGCAGTAGTTGGTGCTGCAGTAGTAGGAGCAGCAGTAGTTGGTGTTGCAGTAGTAGGAGCAGCAGTATTTGTTGGTGCTGCAGTGGTAGGATCAGTAATAGTTGTTGGTGCTGCAGTGGTAGGAGCAGCAGTAGTAGGAGCAGCAGTAGTTGTTGGTGCTGCAGTAGTAGGAGCAGCAGTAGTTGTTGGTGCTGCAGTAGTAGGAACAGTAGTAGTAGGAGCAGCAGTAGTTGTTGGTGCAGTAGTAGTAGGAGCAGCAGTAGTTGTTGGTGCTGCAGTAGTAGGAGCAGCAGTAGTTGTTGGTGATGCAGTAGTAGGAGCAGCAGTAGTTGGTGTTGCAGTAGTAGGAGCAGCAGTAGTTGGTGTTGCAGTAGTAGGAGCAGCAGTAGTTGTTGGTGCTGCAGTAGTAGGAACAGTAGTAGTAGGAGCAGCATTAGTTGTTGGTGCTGCAGTAGTAGGAGCAGCAGTAGTTGATGGTGATGCAGTAGTAGGAGCAGCAGTATTTGTTGGTGCTGCAGTGGTAGGATCAGTAATAGTTGTTGGTGCTGCAGTGGTAGGAGCAGCAGTAGTAGGAGCAGCAGTAGTTGTTGGTGTTGCAGTAGTAGGAGCAGCAGTAGTTGTTGGTGTTGCAGTTGTAGTAGGAGCAGCAGTAGTTGGTGTTGCAGTAGTAGGAGCAGCAGTAGTTGTTGGTGCTGCAGTAGTAGGAGCAGCAGTAGTTGTTGGTGCTGCAGTAGTAGGAGCAGCATTAGTTGTTGGTGCTGCAGTAGTATGAGCAGCATTAGTTGTTGGTGCTGCAGTAGTTGGTGTTGCAGTAGTAGGAGCAGCAGTAGTTATTGGTGTTGCAGTAGTAGGAGCAGCAGTAGTAGGAGCAGCAGTAGTTGTTGGTGTTGCAGTAGTAGGAGCAGCAGTAGTTGTTGGTGTTGCAGTAGTAGGAGCAGCAGTAGTTGGTGCTACAGTAGTAGGAGCAGCAGTAGTTGGTGTTGCAGTAGTAGGAGCCGCAGTATTTGTTGGTGCTGCAGTGGTAGGATCAGTAATAGTTGTTGGTGCTGCAGTGGTAGGAGCAGCAGTAGTAGGAGCAGCAGTAGTTGTTGGTGCTGCAGTAGTAGGAGCAGCAGTAGTTGTTGGTGCTGCAGTAGTAGCAGCAGCAGTAGTTGTTGGTGCTGCAGTAGTAGGAACAGTAGTAGTAGGAGCAGCAGTAGTTGTTGGTGCAGTAGTAGTAGGAGCAGCAGTAGTTGTTGGTGCTGCAGTAGTAGGAGCAGCAGTAGTTGTTGGTGATGCAGTAGTAGGAGCAGCAGTAGTTGGTGTTGCAGTAGTAGGAGCAGCAGTAGTTTGTGTTGCAGTAGTAGGAGCAGCAGTAGTTGTTGGTGCTGCAGTAGTAGCAGCAGCAGTAGTTGTTGGTGCTGCAGTAGTAGGAACAGTAGTAGTAGGAGCAGCATTAGTTGTTGGTGCTGCAGTAGTAGGAGCAGCAGTAGTTGTTGGTGATGCAGTAGTAGGAGCAGCAGTATTTGTTGGTGCTGCAGTGGTAGGATCAGTAATAGTTGTTGGTGCTGCAGTGGTAGGAGCAGCAGTAGTAGGAGCAGCAGTAGTTGTTGGTGTTGCAGTAGTAGGAGCAGCAGTAGTTGTTGGTGTTGCAGTAGTAGTAGGAGCAGCAGTAGTTGGTGTTGCAGTAGTAGGAGCAGCAGTAGTTGTTGGTGCTGCAGTAGTAGGAGCAGCATTAGTTGTTGGTGCTGCAGTAGTAGGAGCAGCATTAGTTGTTGGTGCTGCAGTAGTAGGAGCAGCATTAGTTGTTGGTGCTGCAGTAGTTGGTGTTGCAGTAGTAGGAGCAGCAGTAGTTATTGGTGTTGCAGTAGTAGGAGCAGCAGTAGTAGGAGCAGCAGTAGTTGTTGGTGTTGCAGTAGTAGGAGCAGCAGTAGTTGTTGGTGTTGCAGTAGTAGGAGCAGCAGTAGTTGGTGCTACAGTAGTAGGAGCAGCAGTAGTTGGTGTTGCAGTAGTAGGAGCAGCAGTATTTGTTGGTGCTGCAGTGGTAGGATCAGTAATAGTTGTTGGTGCTGCAATAGTAGCAGCAGCAGTAGTTGTTGGTGCTGCAGTAGTAGGAACAGTAGTAGTAGGAGCAGCAGTAGTTGTTGGTGCAGTAGTAGTAGGAGCAGCAGTAGTTGTTGGTGCTGCAGTAGTAGGAGCAGCAGTAGTTGTTGGTGATGCAGTAGTAGGAGCAGCAGTAGTTGGTGTTGCAGTAGTAGGAGCAGCAGTAGTTGGTGTTGCAGTAGTAGGAGCAGCAGTAGTTGTTGGTGCTGCAGTAGTAGCAGCAGCAGTAGTTGGTGCTGCAGTAGTAGGAACAGTAGTAGTAGGAGCAGCATTAGTTGTTGGTGCTGCAGTAGTAGGAGCAGCAGTAGTTGTTGGTGATGCAGTAGTAGGAGCAGCAGTATTTGTTGGTGCTGCAGTGGTAGGATCAGTAATAGTTGTTGGTGCTGCAGTGGTAGGAGCAGTAGTAGTAGGAGCAGCAGTAGTTGTTGGTGCAGTAGTAGTAGCAGCAGCAGTAGTTGTTGGTGCTGCAGTAGTAGGAGCAGCAGTAGTAGGAGCAGCAGTAGTTATTGGTGCAGTAGTAGTAGGAGCAGCAGTAGTAGTAGGAGCAGCAGTAGTGGGAACAGCAGTAGTTGTTGGTGCAGTAGTAGTAGGAGCAGCAGTAGTTGGTGCTGCAATAGTAGGAGCAGCAGTAGTAGGAACAGCAGTAGTTATTGGTGCAGTAGTAGTAGGAGCAGCAGTAGTTGGTGCTGCAATAGTAGGAGCAGCAGTAGAAGGAACAGCAGTAGTTATTGGTGCAGTAGTAGCAGCAGTAGTTGTTGGTGCTGCAATAGTAGGAGCAGCAGTAGTTGGTGCTGCAATAGTAGGAGCAGCAGTAGTAGGAACAGCAGTAGTAGGAGCAGCAGTAGTAGGAGCAGCAGTAGTTGTTGGTGCTGCAGTAGTAGGAGCAGCAGTAGTTGGTGCTGCAATAGTAGGAGCAGCAGTAGTAGGAGCAGCAGTAGTAGGAACAGCAGTAGTTGTTGGTGCTGCAGTAGTAGGAGCAGCAGTAGTTTTTGGTGCTGCAGTAGTAGGAGCAGCAGTAGTTTTTGGTGCTGCAGTAGTAGGAGCAGCAGTAGTTGTTGGTGCTGCATTAGTAGGAGCAGCAGTAGTTGTTGGTGCTGCAGTAGTAGGAGCAGCAGTAGTTGTTGGTGCAGAGTAGTGGGCGCTGCAGTTGTAGGAGAAGCAGTAGTTGTTGGTGCTGCAGTGGTAGTGGGTGCTGCAGTAGTAGGAGCAGCAGTAGTTTTTGGTGCTGCAGTAGTAGGAGCAGCAGTAGTTGTTGGTGCTGCATTAGTAGGAGCAGCAGTAGTTGTTGGTGCTGCAGTAGTAGGAGCAGCAGTAGTTGTTGGTGCAGAGTAGTGGGTGCTGCAGTAGTAGGAGCAGCAGTAGTTGTTGGTGCTGCTGCAGTAGTAGGAGCAGCAGTAGTTGTTGGTGCTGCAGTAGTAGGAGCAGCAGTAGTTATTGGTGCTGCAGTAGTAGGAGCAGCAGTAGTTGTTGGTGCTGCTGCAGTAGTAGGAGCAGCAGTAGTTGTTGGTGCTGCAGTAGTAGGAGCAGCAGTAGTTATTGGTGCTGCAGTAGTAGGAGCAGCAGTAGTTGTTGGTGCTGCAGTAGTAGTAGGAGCAGCAGTAGTTGGTGTTGCAGTAGTAGGAGCAGCAGTAGTTGTTGGTGTTGCAGTAGTAGGAGCAGCAGTAGTTGTTGGTGCTGCAGTAGTAGGAGCAGCAGTAGTTGTTGGTGCTGCAGTCATAGGAGCAGCATTAGTTGTTGGTGCTGCAGTAGTATGAGCAGCATCAGTTGTTGGTGCTGCAGTAGTTGGTGTTGCAGTAGTAGGAGCAGCAGTAGTTATTGGTGTTGCAGTAGTAGGAGTAGCAGTAGTAGGAGCAGCAGTAGTTGTTGGTGTTGCAGTAGTAGGAGCAGCAGTAGTTGTTGGTGTTGCAGTAGTAGGAGCAGCAGTAGTTGGTGCTGCAGTAGTAGGAGCAGCAGTAGTTGGTGTTGCAGTAGTAGGAGCAGCAGTATTTGTTGGTGCTGCAGTGGTAGGATCAGTAATAGTTGTTGGTGCTGCAGTGGTAGGAGCAGCAGTAGTAGGAGCAGCAGTAGTTGTTGGTGCTGCAGTAGTAGGAGCAGCAGTAGTTGTTGGTGCTGCAGTAGTAGCAGCAGCAGTAGTTGTTGGTGCTGCAGTAGTAGGAACAGTAGTAGTAGTAGGAGCAGCAGTAGTTGTTGGTGCAGTAGTAGTAGGAGCAGCAGTAGTTGTTGGTGCTGCAGTAGTAGGAGCAGCAGTAGTTGTTGGTGATGCAGTAGTACGAGCAGCAGTAGTTGGTGTTGCAGTAGTAGGAGCAGCAGTAGTTGGTGTTGCAGTAGTAGGAGCAGCAGTAGTTGTTGGTGCTGCAGTAGTAGCAGCAGCAGTAGTTGTTGGTGCTGCAGTAGTAGGAACAGTAGTAGTAGGAGCAGCATTAGTTGTTGGTGCTGCAGTAGTAGGAGCAGCAGTAGTTGTTGGTGATGCAGTAGTAGGAGCAGCAGTATTTGTTGGTGCTGCAGTGGTAGGATCAGTAATAGTTGTTGGTGCTGCAGTGGTAGGAGCAGCAGTAGTAGGAGCAGCAGTAGTTGTTGGTGTTGCAGTAGTAGGAGCAGCAGTAGTTGTTGGTGCTGCAGTAGTAGGAGCAGCAGTAGTTGTTGGTGCTGCAGTAGTAGGAGCAGCATTAGTTGTTGGTGCTGCAGTAGTATGAGCAGCATTAGTTGTTGGTGCTGCAGTAGTTGGTGTTGCAGTAGTAGGAGCAGCAGTAGTTATTGGTGTTGCAGTAGTAGGAGCAGCAGTAGTAGGAGCAGCAGTAGTTGTTGGTGTTGCAGCAGTAGGAGCAGCAGTAGTTGTTGGTCTTGCAGTAGTAGGAGCAGCAGTAGTTGGTGCTGCAGTAGTAGGAGCAGCAGTAGTTGGTGTTGCAGTAGTAGGAGCAGCAGTATTTGTTGGTGCTGCAGTGGTAGGATCAGTAATAGTTGTTGGTGCTGCAGTGGTAGGAGCTTCAGTAGTAGGAGCAGCAGTAGTTGTTGGTGCTGCAGTAGTAGGAGCAGCAGTAGTTGTTGGTGCTGCAGTAGTAGCAGCAGCAGTAGTTGTTGGTGCTGCAGTAGTAGGAACAGTAGTAGTAGGAGCAGCAGTAGTTGTTGGTGCAGTAGTAGTAAGAGCAGCAGTAGTTGTTGGTGCTGCAGTAGTAGGAGCAGCAGTAGTTGTTGGTGATGCAGTAGTAGGAGCAGCAGTAGTTGGTGTTGCAGTAGTAGGAGCAGCAGTAGTTGGTGTTGCAGTAGTAGGAGCAGCAGTAGTTGTTGGTGCTGCAGTAGTAGCAGCAGCAGTAGTTGTTGGTGCTGCAGTAGTAGGAACAGTAGTAGTAGGAGCAGCATTAGTTGTTGGTGCTGCAGTAGTAGGAGCAGCAGTAGTTGTTGGTGATGCAGTAGTAGGAGCAGCAGTATTTGTTGGTGCTGCAGTGGTAGGATCAGTAATAGTTGTTGGTGCTGCAGTGGTAGGAGCAGCAGTAGTAGGAGCAGCAGTAGTTGTTGGTGCTGCAGTAGTAGGAGCAGCAGTAGTTGTTGGTGCTGCAGTAGTAGGAGCAGCAGTAGTAGGAGCAGCAGTAGTTGTTGGTGCAGTAGTAGTAGGAACAGCAGTAGTTGTTGGTGCTGCAGTAGTAGGAGCAGCAACAGTTGGTGCTACAGTAGTAGGAGCAGCAGTAGTTGGTGTTGCAGTAGTAGGAGCAGCAGTATTTGTTGGTGCTGCAGTGGTAGGATCAGTAATAGTTGTTGGTGCTGCAGTGGTAGGAGCAGCAGTAGTAGGAGCAGCAGTAGTTGTTGGTGCTGCAGTAGTAGGAGCAGCAGTAGTTGTTGGTGCTGCAGTAGTAGCAGCAGCAGTAGTTGTTAGTGCTGCAGTAGTAGGAACAGTAGTAGTAGGAGCAGCAGTAGTTGTTGGTGCAGTAGTAGTAGGAGCAGCAGTAGTTGTTGGTGCTGCAGTAGTATGAGCAGCAGTAGTTGTTGGTGATGCAGTAGTAGGAGCAGCAGTAGTTGGTGTTGCAGTAGTAGGAGCAGCAGTAGTTGGTGTTGCAGTAGTAGGAGCAGCAGTAGTTGTTGGTGCTGCAGTAGTAGCAGCAGCAGTAGTTGTTGGTGCTGCAGTAGTAGGAACAGTAGTAGTAGGAGCAGCATTAGTTGTTGGTGCTGCAGTAGTAGGAGCAGCAGTAGTTGTTGGTGATGCAGTAGTAGGAGCAGCAGTATTTGTTGGTGCTGCAGTGGTAGGATCAGTAATAGTTGTTGGTGCTGCAGTGGTAGGAGCAGCAGTAGTAGGAGCAGCAGTAGTTGTTGGTGCAGTAGTAGTAGCAGCAGCAGTAGTTGTTGGTGCTGCAGTAGTAGGAGCAGCAGTAGTAGGAGCAGCAGTAGTTGTTGGTGCAGTAGTAGTAGCAGCAGCAGTAGTTGTTGGTGCTGCAATAGTAGGAGCAGCAGTAGTAGGAGCAGCAGTAGTTGTTGGTGATGCAGTAGTAGGAGCTGCAGTAGTAGGAGCAGCAGTAGTTGTTGGTGCTGCAGTGGTAGGATCAGTAATAGTTGTTGGTGCTGCAGAAGTAGGAACAGTAGTAGTAGGAGCAGCAGTAGTTATTGGTGCAGTAGTAGTAGGAGCAGCAGTAGTTGGTGCTGCAATAGTAGGAGCAGCAGTAGTAGGAACAGCAGTAGTTATTGGTGCAGTAGTAGTAGGAGCAGCAGTAGTTGGTGCTGCAATAGTAGGAGCAGCAGTAGTAGTAGGAGCAGCAGTAGTAGGAACAGCAGTAGTAGTAGGAGCAGCAGTAGTAGGAACAGCAGTAGTTGTTGGTGCAGTAGTAGTAGGAGCAGCAGTAGTTGGTGCTGCAATAGTAGGAGCAGCAGTAGTAGGAACAGCAGTAGTTATTGGTGCAGTAGTAGTAGGAGCAGCAGTAGTAGTAGGAGCAGCAGTAGTAGGAACAGCAGTAGTTGTTGGTGCAATAGTAGTAGGAGCAGCAGTAGTTGGTGCTGCAATAGTAGGAGCAGCAGTAGTAGGAACAGCAGTAGTTATTGGTGCAGTAGTAGTAGGAGCAGCAGTAGTTGGTGCTGCAATAGTAGGAGCAGCAGTAGTAGTAGGAGCAGCAGTAGTAGGAACAGCAGTAGTAGTAGGAGCAGCAGTAGTAGGAACAGCAGTAGTTGTTGGTGCAGTAGTAGTAGGAGCAGCAGTAGTTGGTGCTGCAATAGTAGGAGCAGCAGTAGTAGGAACAGCAGTAGTTATTGGTGCAGTAGTAGTAGGAGCAGCAGTAGTAGTAGGAGCAGCAGTAGTAGGAACAGCAGCAGTTGTTGGTGCAGTAGTAGTAGGAGCAGCAGTAGTTGGTGCTGCAATAGTAGGAGCAGCAGTAGTAGGAACAGCAGTAGTTATTGGTGCAGTAGTAGTAGGAGCAGCAGTAGTTGGTGCTGCAATAGTAGGAGCAGCAGTAGTAGGAACAGCAGTAGTTATTGGTGCAGTAGTAGTAGCAGCAGCAGTAGTTGTTGGTGCTGCAATAGTAGGAGCAGCAGTAGTTGGTGCTGCAATAGTAGGAGCAGCAGTAGTAGGAACAGCAGTAGTAGGAGCAGCAGTAGTTGTTGGTGCTGCAGTAGTAAGAGCAGCAGTAGTTGGTGCTGCAATAGTAGGAGCAGCAGTAGTAGGAGCAGCAGTAGTAGGAGCAGCAGTAGTTGTTGGTGCTGCAGTAGTAGGAGCAGCAGTAGTTTTTGGTGCTGCAGTAGTAGGAGCAGCAGTAGTTTTTGGTGCTGCAGTAGTAGGAGCAGCAGTAGTTGTT
Organism: Taudactylus pleione; assembly: GCA_031769625.1. NCBI lineage: Eukaryota > Metazoa > Chordata > Amphibia > Anura > Myobatrachidae > Taudactylus > Taudactylus pleione. The sequence continues at coordinate 2,557,309 of JAUIMM010000450.1, forward strand.
GGTGCTGCATTAGTAGGAGCAGCAGTAGTTGTTGGTGCTGCAGTAGTAGGAGCAGCAGTAGTTGTTGGTGCAGAGTAGTGGGCGCTGCAGTAGTAGGAGCAGCAGTAGTTGTTGGTGCTGCTGCAGTAGTTTGAGCAGCAGTAGTTATTGGTGCTGCAGTAGTAGGAGCAGCAGTAGTTGTTGGTGCTGCAGTAGTAGTAGGAGCAGCAGTAGTTGGTGTTGCAGTAGTAGGAGCAGCAGTAGTTGTTGGTGTTGCAGTAGTAGGAGCAGCAGTAGTTGTTGGTGCTGCAGTAGTAGGAGCAGCAGTAGTTGTTGGTGCTGCAGTCATAGGAGCAGCATTAGTTGTTGGTGCTGCAGTAGTATGAGCAGCATCAGTTGTTGGTGCTGCAGTAGTTGGTGTTGCAGTAGTAGGAGCAGCAGTAGTTATTGGTGTTGCAGTAGTAGGAGTAGCAGTAGTAGGAGCAGCAGTAGTTGTTGGTGTTGCAGTAGTAGGAGCAGCAGTAGTTGTTGGTGTTGCAGTAGTAGGAGCAGCAGTAGTTGGTGCTGCAGTAGTAGGAGCAGCAGTAGTTGGTGTTGCAGTAGTAGGAGCAGCAGTATTTGTTGGTGCTGCAGTGGTAGGATCAGTAATAGTTGTTGGTGCTGCAGTGGTAGGAGCAGCAGTAGTAGGAGCAGCAGTAGTTGTTGGTGCTGCAGTAGTAGGAGCAGCAGTAGTTGTTGGTGCTGCAGTAGTAGCAGCAGCAGTAGTTGTTGGTGCTGCAGTAGTAGGAACAGTAGTAGTAGTAGGAGCAGCAGTAGTTGTTGGTGCAGTAGTAGTAGGAGCAGCAGTAGTTGTTGGTGCTGCAGTAGTAGGAGCAGCAGTAGTTGTTGGTGATGCAGTAGTACGAGCAGCAGTAGTTGGTGTTGCAGTAGTAGGAGCAGCAGTAGTTGGTGTTGCAGTAGTAGGAGCAGCAGTAGTTGTTGGTGCTGCAGTAGTAGCAGCAGCAGTAGTTGTTGGTGCTGCAGTAGTAGGAACAGTAGTAGTAGGAGCAGCATTAGTTGTTGGTGCTGCAGTAGTAGGAGCAGCAGTAGTTGTTGGTGATGCAGTAGTAGGAGCAGCAGTATTTGTTGGTGCTGCAGTGGTAGGATCAGTAATAGTTGTTGGTGCTGCAGTGGTAGGAGCAGCAGTAGTAGGAGCAGCAGTAGTTGTTGGTGTTGCAGTAGTAGGAGCAGCAGTAGTTGTTGGTGCTGCAGTAGTAGGAGCAGCAGTAGTTGTTGGTGCTGCAGTAGTAGGAGCAGCATTAGTTGTTGGTGCTGCAGTAGTATGAGCAGCATTAGTTGTTGGTGCTGCAGTAGTTGGTGTTGCAGTAGTAGGAGCAGCAGTAGTTATTGGTGTTGCAGTAGTAGGAGCAGCAGTAGTAGGAGCAGCAGTAGTTGTTGGTGTTGCAGCAGTAGGAGCAGCAGTAGTTGTTGGTCTTGCAGTAGTAGGAGCAGCAGTAGTTGGTGCTGCAGTAGTAGGAGCAGCAGTAGTTGGTGTTGCAGTAGTAGGAGCAGCAGTATTTGTTGGTGCTGCAGTGGTAGGATCAGTAATAGTTGTTGGTGCTGCAGTGGTAGGAGCTTCAGTAGTAGGAGCAGCAGTAGTTGTTGGTGCTGCAGTAGTAGGAGCAGCAGTAGTTGTTGGTGCTGCAGTAGTAGCAGCAGCAGTAGTTGTTGGTGCTGCAGTAGTAGGAACAGTAGTAGTAGGAGCAGCAGTAGTTGTTGGTGCAGTAGTAGTAGGAGCAGCAGTAGTTGTTGGTGCTGCAGTAGTAGGAGCAGCAGTAGTTGTTGGTGATGCAGTAGTAGGAGCAGCAGTAGTTGGTGTTGCAGTAGTAGGAGCAGCAGTAGTTGGTGTTGCAGTAGTAGGAGCAGCAGTAGTTGTTGGTGCTGCAGTAGTAGCAGCAGCAGTAGTTGTTGGTGCTGCAGTAGTAGGAACAGTAGTAGTAGGAGCAGCATTAGTTGTTGTTGGTGCTGCAGTAGTAGGAGCAGCAGTAGTTGTTGGTGATGCAGTAGTAGGAGCAGCAGTATTTGTTGGTGCTGCAGTGGTAGGATCAGTAATAGTTGTTGGTGCTGCAGTGGTAGGAGCAGCAGTAGTAGGAGCAGCAGTAGTTGTTGGTGCTGCAGTAGTAGGAGCAGCAGTAGTTGTTGGTGCTGCAGTAGTAGGAGCAGCAGTAGTAGGAGCAGCAGTAGTTGTTGGTGCAGTAGTAGTAGGAACAGCAGTAGTTGTTGGTGCTGCAGTAGTAGGAGCAGCAACAGTTGGTGCTACAGTAGTAGGAGCAGCAGTAGTTGGTGTTGCAGTAGTAGGAGCAGCAGTATTTGTTGGTGCTGCAGTGGTAGGATCAGTAATAGTTGTTGGTGCTGCAGTGGTAGGAGCAGCAGTAGTAGGAGCAGCAGTAGTTGTTGGTGCTGCAGTAGTAGGAGCAGCAGTAGTTGTTGGTGCTGCAGTAGTAGCAGCAGCAGTAGTTGTTAGTGCTGCAGTAGTAGGAACAGTAGTAGTAGGAGCAGCAGTAGTTGTTGGTGCAGTAGTAGTAGGAGCAGCAGTAGTTGTTGGTGCTGCAGTAGTATGAGCAGCAGTAGTTGTTGGTGATGCAGTAGTAGGAGCAGCAGTAGTTGGTGTTGCAGTAGTAGGAGCAGCAGTAGTTGGTGTTGCAGTAGTAGGAGCAGCAGTAGTTGTTGGTGCTGCAGTAGTAGCAGCAGCAGTAGTTGTTGGTGCTGCAGTAGTAGGAACAGTAGTAGTAGGAGCAGCATTAGTTGTTGGTGCTGCAGTAGTAGGAGCAGCAGTAGTTGTTGGTGATGCAGTAGTAGGAGCAGCAGTATTTGTTGGTGCTGCAGTGGTAGGATCAGTAATAGTTGTTGGTGCTGCAGTGGTAGGAGCAGCAGTAGTAGGAGCAGCAGTAGTTGTTGGTGCAGTAGTAGTAGCAGCAGCAGTAGTTGTTGGTGCTGCAGTAGTAGGAGCAGCAGTAGTAGGAGCAGCAGTAGTTGTTGGTGCAGTAGTAGTAGCAGCAGCAGTAGTTGTTGGTGCTGCAATAGTAGGAGCAGCAGTAGTAGGAGCAGCAGTAGTTGTTGGTGATGCAGTAGTAGGAGCTGCAGTAGTAGGAGCAGCAGTAGTTGTTGGTGCTGCAGTGGTAGGATCAGTAATAGTTGTTGGTGCTGCAGAAGTAGGAACAGTAGTAGTAGGAGCAGCAGTAGTTATTGGTGCAGTAGTAGTAGGAGCAGCAGTAGTTGGTGCTGCAATAGTAGGAGCAGCAGTAGTAGGAACAGCAGTAGTTATTGGTGCAGTAGTAGTAGGAGCAGCAGTAGTTGGTGCTGCAATAGTAGGAGCAGCAGTAGTAGTAGGAGCAGCAGTAGTAGGAACAGCAGTAGTAGTAGGAGCAGCAGTAGTAGGAACAGCAGTAGTTGTTGGTGCAGTAGTAGTAGGAGCAGCAGTAGTTGGTGCTGCAATAGTAGGAGCAGCAGTAGTAGGAACAGCAGTAGTTATTGGTGCAGTAGTAGTAGGAGCAGCAGTAGTAGTAGGAGCAGCAGTAGTAGGAACAGCAGTAGTTGTTGGTGCAATAGTAGTAGGAGCAGCAGTAGTTGGTGCTGCAATAGTAGGAGCAGCAGTAGTAGGAACAGCAGTAGTTATTGGTGCAGTAGTAGTAGGAGCAGCAGTAGTTGGTGCTGCAATAGTAGGAGCAGCAGTAGTAGTAGGAGCAGCAGTAGTAGGAACAGCAGTAGTAGTAGGAGCAGCAGTAGTAGGAACAGCAGTAGTTGTTGGTGCAGTAGTAGTAGGAGCAGCAGTAGTTGGTGCTGCAATAGTAGGAGCAGCAGTAGTAGGAACAGCAGTAGTTATTGGTGCAGTAGTAGTAGGAGCAGCAGTAGTAGTAGGAGCAGCAGTAGTAGGAACAGCAGTAGTTGTTGGTGCAGTAGTAGTAGGAGCAGCAGTAGTTGGTGCTGCAATAGTAGGAGCAGCAGTAGTAGGAACAGCAGTAGTTATTGGTGCAGTAGTAGTAGGAGCAGCAGTAGTTGGTGCTGCAATAGTAGGAGCAGCAGTAGTAGGAACAGCAGTAGTTATTGGTGCAGTAGTAGTAGCAGCAGCAGTAGTTGTTGGTGCTGCAATAGTAGGAGCAGCAGTAGTTGGTGCTGCAATAGTAGGAGCAGCAGTAGTAGGAACAGCAGTAGTAGGAGCAGCAGTAGTAGGAGCAGCAGTAGTTGTTGGTGCTGCAGTAGTAGGAGCAGCAGTAGTTGGTGCTGCAATAGTAGGAGCAGCAGTAGTAGGAGCAGCAGTAGTAGGAGCAGCAGTAGTTGTTGGTGCTGCAGTAGTAGGAGCAGCAGTAGTTTTTGGTGCTGCAGTAGTAGGAGCAGCAGTAGTTTTTGGTGCTGCAGTAGTAGGAGCAGCAGTAGTTGTTGGTGCTGCATTAGTAGGAGCAGCAGTAGTTGTTGGTGCTGCAGTAGTAGGAGCAGCAGTAGTTGTTGGTGCAGAGTAGTGGGCGCTGCAGTAGTAGGAGCAGCAGTAGTTGTTGGTGCTGCTGCAGTAGTTTGAGCAGCAGTAGTTGCTGGTGCTGCAGTAGTAGGAGCAGCAGTAGTTATTGGTGCTGCAGTAGTAGGAGCAGCAGTAGTTGTTGGTGCTGCTGCAGTAGTAGGAGCAGCAGTAGTTGTTGGTGCTGCAGTAGTAGGAGCAGCAGTAGTTATTGGTGCTGCAGTAGTAGGAGCAGCAGTAGTTGTTGGTGCTGCAGTAGTAGTAGGAGCAGCAGTAGTTGTTGGTGCTGCAGTAGTAGGAGCAGCAGTAGTTGTTGGTGTTGCAGTAGTAGGAGCAGCAGTAGTTGTTGGTGCTGCAGTAGTAGGAGCAGCAGTAGTTGTTGGTGCTGCAGTAGTAGGAGCAGCATTAGTTGTTGGTGCTGCAGTAGTATGAGCAGCATTAGTTGTTGGTGCTGCAGTAGTTGGTGTTGCAGTAGTAGGAGCAGCAGTAGTTATTGGTGTTGCAGTAGTAGGAGCAGCAGTAGTAGGAGCAGCAGTAGTTGTTGGTGTTGCAGTAGTAGGAGCAGCAGTAGTTGTTGGTGTTGCAGTAGTAGGAGCAGCAGTAGTTGGTGCTGCAGTAGTAGGAGCAGCAGTAGTTGGTGTTGCTGTAGTAGGAGCAGCAGTATTTGTTGGTGCTGCAGTGGTAGGATCAGTAATAGTTGTTGGTGCTGCAGTGGTAGGAGCAGCAGTAGTAGGAGCAGCAGTAGTTGTTGGTGCTGCAGTAGTAGGATCAGCAGTAGTTATTGGTGCAGTAGTAGTAGGAGCAGCAGTAGTAGTAGGAGCAGCAGTAGTAGGAACAGCAGTAGTTGTTGGTGCAGTAGTAGTAGGAGCAGCAGTAGTTGGTGCTGCAATAGTAGGAGCAGCAGTAGTAGGAACAGCAGTAGTTATTGGTGCAGTAGTAGTAGGAGCAGCAGTAGTTGGTGCTGCAATAGTAGGAGCAGCAGTAGTAGTAGGAGCAGCAGTAGTAGGAACAGCAGTAGTAGTAGGAGCAGCAGTAGTAGGAACAGCAGTAGTTGTTGGTGCAGTAGTAGTAGGAGCAGCAGTAGTTGGTGCTGCAATAGTAGGAGCAGCAGTAGTAGGAACAGCAGTAGTTATTGGTGCAGTAGTAGTAGGAGCAGCAGTAGTAGTAGGAGCAGCAGTAGTAGGAACAGCAGTAGTTGTTGGTGCAGTAGTAGTAGGAGCAGCAGTAGTTGGTGCTGCAATAGTAGGAGCAGCAGTAGTAGGAACAGCAGTAGTTATTGGTGCAGTAGTAGTAGGAGCAGCAGTAGTTGGTGCTGCAATAGTAGGAGCAGCAGTAGTAGGAACAGCAGTAGTTATTGGTGCAGTAGTAGTAGCAGCAGCAGTAGTTGTTGGTGCTGCAATAGTACGAGCAGCAGTAGTTGGTGCTGCAATAGTAGGAGCAGCAGTAGTAGGAACAGCAGTAGTAGGAGCAGCAGTAGTAGGAGCAGCAGTAGTTGTTGGTGCTGCAGTAGTAGGAGCAGCAGTAGTTGGTGCTGCAATAGTAGGAGCAGCAGTAGTAGCAGCAGCAGTAGTAGGAGCAGCAGTAGTTGTTGGTGCTGCAGTAGTAGGAGCAGCAGTAGTTTTTGGTGCTGCAGTAGTAGGAGCAGCAGTAGTTATTGGTGCTGCAGTAGTAGGAGCAGCAGTAGTTGTTGGTGCTGCATTAGTAGGAGCAGCAGTAGTTGTTGGTGCTGCAGTAGTAGGAGCAGCAGTAGTTGTTGGTGCAGAGTAGTGGGCGCTGCAGTTGTAGGAGAAGCAGTAGTTGTTGGTGCTGCAGTGGTAGTGGGTGCTGCAGTAGTAGGAGCAGCAGTAGTTTTTGGTGCTGCAGTAGTAGGAGCAGCAGTAGTTGTTGGTGCTGCATTAGTAGGAGCAGCAGTAGTTGTTGGTGCTGCAGTAGTAGGAGCAGCAGTAGTTGTTGGTGCAGAGTAGTGGGCGCTGCAGTAGTAGGAGCAGCAGTAGTTGTTGGTGCTGCTGCAGTAGTAGGAGCAGCAGTAGTTGTTGGTGCTGCAGTAGTAGGAGCAGCAGTAGTTATTGGTGCTGCAGTAGTAGGAGCAGCAGTAGTTGTTGGTGCTGCTGCAGTAGTAGGAGCAGCAGTAGTTGTTGGTGCTGCAGTAGTAGGAGCAGCAGTAGTTATTGATGCTGCAGTAGTAGGAGCAGCAGTAGTTGTTGGTGCTGCAGTAGTAGTAGGAGCAGCAGTAGTTGGTGTTGCAGTAGTAGGAGCAGCAGTAGTTGTTGGTGTTGCAGTAGTAGGAGCAGCAGTAGTTGTTGGTGCTGCAGTAGTAGGAGCAGCAGTAGTTGTTGGTGCTGCAGTAGTAGGAGCAGCATTAGTTGTTGGTGCTGCAGTAGTATGAGCAGCATTAGTTGTTGGTGCTGCAGTAGTTGGTGTTGCAGTAGTAGGAGCAGCAGTAGTTATTGGTGTTGCAGTAGTAGGAGCAGCAGTAGTAGGAGCAGCAATAGTTGTTGGTGTTGCAGTAGTAGGAGCAGCAGTAGTTGTTGGTGTTGCAGTAGTAGGAGCAGCAGTAGTTGGTGCTGCAGTAGTAGGAGCAGCAGTAGTTGGTGTTGCAGTAGTAGGAGCAGCAGTATTTGTTGGTGCTGCAGTGGTAGGATCAGTAATAGTTGTTGGTGCTGCAGTGGTAGGAGCAGCAGTAGTAGGAGCAGCAGTAGTTGTTGGTGCTGCAGTAGTAGGATCAGCAGTAGTTGTTGGTGCTGCAGTAGTAGCAGCAGCAGTATTTGTTGGTGCTGCAGTAGTAGGAACAGTAGTAGTAGTAGGAGCAGCAGTAGTTGTTGGTGCAGTAGTAGTAGGAGCAGCAGTAGTTGTTGGTGCTGCAGTAGTAGGAGCAGCAGTAGTTGTTGGTGATGCAGTAGTAGGAGCAGCAGTAGTTGGTGTTGCAGTAGTAGGAGTAGCAGTAGTTGGTGTTGCAGTAGTAGGAGCAGCAGTAGTTGTTGGTGCTGCAGTAGTAGCAGCAGCAGTAGTTGTTGGTGCTGCAGTAGTAGGAACAGTAGTAGTAGGAGCAGCATTAGTTGTTGGTGCTGCAGTAGTAGGAGCAGCAGTAGTTGTTGGTGATGCAGTAGTAGGAGCAGCAGTATTTGTTGGTGCTGCAGTGGTAGGATCAGTAATAGTTGTTGGTGCTGCAGTGGTAGGAGCAGCAGTAGTAGGAGCAGCAGTAGTTGTTGGTGTTGCAGTAGTAGGAGCAGCAGTAGTTGTTGGTGCTGCAGTAGTAGGAGCAGCAGTAGTTGTTGGTGCTGCAGTAGTAGGAGCAGCATTAGTTGTTGGTGCTGCAGTAGTATGAGCAGCATTAGTTGTTGGTGCTGCAGTAGTTGGTGTTGCAGTAGTAGGAGCAGCAGTAGTTATTGGTGTTGCAGTAGTAGGAGCAGCAGTAGTAGGAGCAGCAGTAGTTGTTGGTGTTGCAGTAGTAGGAGCAGCAGTAGTTGTTGGTGTTGCAGTAGTAGGAGCAGCAGTAGTTGGTGCTGCAGTAGTAGGAGCAGCAGTAGTTGGTGTTGCAGTAGTAGGAGCAGCAGTATTTGTTGGTGCTGCAGTGGTAGGATCACTAATAGTTGTTGGTGCTGCAGTGGTAGGAGCAGCAGTAGTAGAAGCAGCAGTAGTTGTTGGTGCTGCAGTATTAGGAGCAGTAGTAGTTATTGGTGCTGCAGTAGTAGGAGCAGCAGTAGTTGTTGGTGCTGCAGTAGTAGTAGGAGCAGCAGTATTTGGTGTTGCAGTAGTAGGAGCAGCAGTAGTTGTTGGTGTTGCAGTAGTAGGAGCAGCAGTAGTTGTTGGTGCTGCAGTAGTAGGAGCAGCAGTAGTTGTTGGTGCTGCAGTCATAGGAGCAGCATTAGTTGTTGGTGCTGCAGTAGTATGAGCAGCATTAGTTGTTGGTGCTGCAGTAGTTGGTGTTGCAGTAGTAGGAGCAGCAGTAGTTATTGGTGTTGCAGTAGTAGGAGCAGCAGTAGTAGGAGCAGCAGTAGTTGTTGGTGTTGCAGTAGTAGGAGCAGCAGTAGTTGTTGGTGTTGCAGTAGTAGGAGCAGCAGTAGTTGGTGCTGCAGTAGTAGGAGCAGCAGTAGTTGGTGTTGCAGTAGTAGGAGCAGCAGTATTTGTTGGTGCTGCAGTGGTAGGATCAGTAATAGTTGTTGGTGCTGCAGTGGTAGGAGCAGCAGTAGTAGGAGCAGCAGTAGTTGTTGGTGCTGCAGTAGTAGGAGCAGCAGTAGTTGTTGGTGCTGCAGTAGTAGCAGCAGCAGTAGTTGTTGGTGCTGCAGTAGTAGGAACAGTAGTAGTAGGAGCAGCAGTAGTTGTTGGTGCAGTAGTAGTAGGAGCAGCAGTAGTTGTTGGTGCTGCAGTAGTAGGAGCAGCAGTAGTTGTTGGTGATGCAGTAGTAGGAGCAGCAGTAGTTGGTGTTGCAGTAGTAGGAGCAGCAGTAGTTGGTGTTGCAGTAGTAGGAGCAGCAGTAGTTGTTGGTGCTGCAGTAGTAGCAGCAGCAGTAGTTGTTGGTGCTGCAGTAGTAGAAACAGTAGTAGTAGGAGCAGCATTAGTTGTTGGTGCTGCAGTAGTAGGAGCAGCAGTAGTTGTTGGTGATGCAGTAGTAGGAGCAGCAGTATTTGTTGGTGCTGCAGTGGTAGGATCAGTAATAGTTGTTGGTGCTGCAGTGGTAGGAGCAGCAGTAGTAGGAGCAGCAGTAGTTGTTGGTGTTGCAGTAGTAGGAGCAGCAGTAGTTGTTGGTGCTGCAGTAGCATGAGCAGCATTAGTTGTTGGTGCTGCAGTAGTTGGTGTTGCAGTAGTAGGAGCAGCAGTAGTTATTGGTGTTGCAGTAGTAGGAGCAGCAGTAGTAGGAGCAGCAGTAGTTGTTGGTGTTGCAGTAGTAGGAGCAGCAGTAGTTGTTGGTGTTGCAGTAGTAGGAGCAGCAGTAGTTGGTGCTGCAGTAGTAGGAGCAGCAGTAGTTGGTGTTGCAGTAGTAGGAGCAGCAGTATTTGTTGGTGCTGCAGTGGTAGGATCAGTAATAGTTGTTGGTGCTGCAGTGGTAGGAGCAGCAGTAGTAGGAGCAGCAGTAGTTGTTGGTGCTGCAGTAGTAGGAGCAGCAGTAGTTGTTGGTGCTGCAGTAGTAGCAGCAGCAGTAGTTGTTGGTGCTGCAGTAGTAGGAACAGTAGTAGTAGGAGCAGCAGTAGTTGTTGGTGCAGTAGTAGTAGGAGCAGCAGTAGTTGTTGGTGCTGCAGTAGTAGGAGCAGCAGTAGTTGTTGGTGATGCAGTAGTAGCAGCAGCAGTAGTTGGTGTTGCAGTAGTAGGAGCAGCAGTAGTTGGTGTTGCAGTAGTAGGAGCAGCAGTAGTTGTTGGTGCTGCAGTAGTAGCAGCAGCAGTAGTTGTTGGTGCTGCAGTAGTAGGAACAGTAGTAGTAGGAGCAGCATTAGTTGTTGGTGCTGCAGTAGTAGGAGCAGCAGTAGTTGTTGGTGATGCAGTAGTAGGAGCAGCAGTATTTGTTGGTGCTGCAGTGGTAGTATCAGTAATAGTTGTTGGTGCTGCAGTGGTAGGAGCAGCAGTAGTAGGAGCAGCAGTAGTTGTTGGTGCTGCAGTAGTAGGAGCAGCAGTAGTTGTTGGTGCTGCAGTAGTAGGAGCAGCAGTAGTAGGAGCAGCAGTAGTTGTTGGTGCAGTAGTAGTAGGAACAGCAGTAGTTGTTGGTGCTGCAGTAGTAGGAGCAGCAGTAGTTGGTGCTACAGTAGTAGGAGCAGCAGTAGTTGGTGTTGCAGTAGTAGGAGCAGCAGTATTTGTTGGTGCTGCAGTGGTAGGATCAGTAATAGTTGTTGGTGCTGCAGTGGTAGGAGCAGCAGTAGTAGGAGCAGCAGTAGTTGTTGGTGCTGCAGTAGTAGGAGCAGCAGTAGTTGTTGGTGCTGCAGTAGTAGCAGCAGCAGTAGTTGTTGGTGCTGCAGTAGTAGGAACAGTAGTAGTAGGAGCAGCAGTAGTTGTTGGTGCAGTAGTAGTAGGAGCAGCAGTAGTTGTTGGTGCTGCAGTAGTAGGAGCAGCAGTAGTTGTTGGTGCTGCAGTAGTAGGAGCAGCAGTAGTTGGTGTTGCAGTAGTAGGAGCAGCATTAGTTGGTGTTGGAGTAGTAGGAGCAGCAGTAGTTGTTGGTGCTGCAGTAGTAGCAGCAGCAGTAGTTGTTGGTGCTGCAGTAGTAGGAACAGTAGTAGTAGGAGCAGCATTAGTTGTTGGTGCTGCAGTAGTAGGAGCAGCAGTAGTTGTTGGTGATGCAGTAGTAGGAGCAGCAGTATTTGTTGGTGCTGCAGTGGTAGGATCAGTAATAGTTGTTGGTGCTGCAGTGGTAGGAGCAGCAGTAGTAGGAGCAGCAGTAGTTGTTGGTGCAGTAGTAGTAGCAGCAGCAGTAGTTGTTGGTGCTGCAGTAGTAGGAGCAGCAGTAGTAGGAGCAGCAGTAGTTGTTGGTGCAGTAGTAGTAGCAGCAGCAGTAGTTGTTGGTGCTGCAGTAGTAGGAGCAGCAGTAGTAGGAGCAGCAGTAGTTGTTGGTGCAGTAGTAGTAGGAACAGCAGTAGTTGTTGGTGCTGCAGTGGTAGGAGCAGCAGTAGAAGGAGCAGCAGTAGTTGTTGGTGCTGCAGTAGTAGGAGCAGCAGTAGTTGTTGGTGCTGCAGTAGTAGGAGCAGCAGGAGTTGGTGCTACAGTAGTAGGAGCAGCAGTAGTTGGTGTTGCAGTAGTAGGAGCAGCAGTATTTGTTGGTGCTGCAGTGGTAGGATCAGTAATAGTTGTTGGTGCTGCAGTGATAGGAGCAGCAGTAGTAGGAGCAGCAGTAGTTGTTGGTGCTGCAGTAGTAGGAGCAGCAGTAGTTGTTGGTGCTGCAGTAGTAGCAGCAGCAGTAGTTGTTGGTGCTGCAGTAGTAGGAACAGTAGTAGTAGGAGCAGCAGTAGTTGTTGGTGCAGTAGTAGTAGGAGCAGCAGTAGTTGTTGGTGCTGCAGTAGTAGGAGCAGCAGTAGTTGTTGGTGATGCAGTAGTAGGAGCAGCAGTAGTTGGTGTTGCAGTAGTAGGAGCAGCAGTAGTTGGTGTTGGAGTAGTAGGAGCAGCAGTAGTTGTTGGTGCTGCAGTAGTAGCAGCAGCAGTAGTTGTTTGTGCTGCAGTAGTAGGAACAGTAGTAGTAGGAGCAGCATTAGTTGTTGGTGCTGCAGTAGTAGGAGCAGCAGTAGTTGTTGGTGATGCAGTAGTAGGAGCAGCAGTATTTGTTGGTGCTGCAGTGGTAGGATCAGTAATAGTTGTTGGTGCTGCAGTGGTAGGAGCAGCAGTAGTAGGAGCAGCAGTAGTTGTTGGTGCAGTAGTAGTAGCAGCAGCAGTAGTTGTTGGTGCTGCAGTAGTAGGAGCAGCAGTAGTAGGAGCAGCAGTAGTTGTTGGTGATGCAGTAGTAGGAGCAGCAGTAGTTGTTGGTGCTGCAATGGTAGGATCAGTAATAGTTGTTGGTGCTGCAGTAGTAGGAACAGTAGTAGTAGGAGCAGCAGTAGTTATTGGTGCAGTAGTAGTAGGAGCAGCAGTAGTTGGTGCTGCAATAGTAGGAGCAGCAGTAGTAGGAACAGCAGTAGTTATTGGTGCAGTAGTAGTAGGAGCAGCAGTAGTTGGTGCTGCAATAGTAGGAGCAGCAGTAGTAGTAGGAGCAGCAGTAGTAGGAACAGCAGTAGTAGTAGGAGCAGCAGTAGTAGGAACAGCAGTAGTTGTTGGTGCAGTAGTAGTAGGAGCAGCAGTAGTTGGTGCTGCAATAGTAGGAGCAGCAGTAGTAGGAACAGCAGTAGTTATTGGTGCAGTAGTAGTAGGAGCAGCAGTAGTAGTAGGAGCAGCAGTAGTAGGAACAGCAGTAGTTGTTGGTGCAGTAGTAGTAGGAGCAGCAGTAGTTGGTGCTGCAATAGTAGGAGCAGCAGTAGTAGGAACAGCAGTAGTTATTGGTGCAGTAGTAGTAGGAGCAGCAGTAGTTGGTGCTGCAATAGTAGGAGCAGCAGTAGTAGGAACAGCAGTAGTTATTGGTGCAGTAGTAGTAGGAGCAGCAGTAGTTGGTGCTGCAATAGTAGGAGCAGCAGTAGTAGTAGGAGCAGCAGTAGTAGGAACAGCAGTAGTAGTAGGAGCAGCAGTAGTAGGAACAGCAGTAGTTGTTGGTGCAGTAATAGTAGGAGCAGCAGTAGTTGGTGCTGCAATAGTAGGAGCAGCAGTAGTAGGAACAGCAGTAGTTATTGGTGCAGTAGTAGTAGGAGCAGCAGTAGTTGGTGCTGCAATAGTAGGAGCAGCAGTAGTAGGACCAGCAGTAGTTATTGGTGCAGTAGTAGTAGCAGCAGCAGTAGTTGTTGGTGCTGCAATAGTAGGAGCAGCAGTAGTTGGTTCTGCAATAGTAGGAGCATCAGTAGTAGGAACAGGAGTAGTAGGAGCAGCAGTAGTAGGAGCAGCAGTAGTTGTTGGTGCTGCAGTAGTAGGAGCAGCAGTAGTTGGTGCTGCAATAGTAGGAGCAGCAGTAGTAGGAGCAGCAGTAGTAGGAGCAGCAGTAGTTGTTGGTGCTGCAGTAGTAGGAGCAGCAGTAGTTTTTGGTGCTGCAGTAGTAGGAGCAGCAGTAGTTTTTGGTGCTGCAGTAGTAGGAGCAGCAGTAGTTGTTGGTGCTGCATTAGTAGGAGCAGCAGTAGTTGTTGGTGCTGCAGTAGTAGGAGCAGCAGTAGTTGTTGGTGCAGAGTAGTGGGCGCTGCAGTTGTAGGAGAAGCAGTAGTTGTTGGTGCTGCAGTGGTAGTGGGTGCTGCAGTAGTAGGAGCAGCAGTAGTTGTTGGTGCTGCAGTAGTAGGAGCAGCAGTAGTTGTTGGTGCTGCATTAGTAGGAGCAGCAGTAGTTGTTGGTGCTGCAGTAGTAGGAGCAGCAGTAGTTGTTGGTGCAGAGTAGTGGGCGCTGCAGTAGTAGGAGCAGCAGTAGTTGTTGGTGCTGCTGCAGTAGTAGGAGCAGCAGTAGTTGTTGGTGCTGCAGTAGTAGGAGCAGCAGTAGTTATTGGTGCTGCAGTAGTAGGAGCAGCAGTAGTTGTTGGTGCTGCTGCAGTAGTAGGAGCAGCAGTAGTTGTTGGTGCTGCAGTAGTAGGAGCAGCAGTAGTTATTGGTGCTGCAGTAGTAGGAGCAGCAGTAGTTGTTGGTGCTGCAGTAGTAGTAGGAGCAGCAGTAGTTGGTGTTGCAGTAGTAGGAGCAGCAGTAGTTGTTGGTGTTGCAGTAGTAGGAGCAGCAGTAGTTGTTGGTACTGCAGTAGTAGGAGCAGCAGTAGTTGTTGGTGCTGCAGTAGTAGGAGCAGCATTAGTTGTTGGTGCTGCAGTAGTAGGAGCAGCATTAGTTGTTGGTGCTGCAGTAGTTGGTGTTGCAGTAGTAGGAGCAGCAGTAGTAGGAACAGGAGTAGTAGGAGCAGCAGTAGTAGGAGCAGCAATAGTTGTTGGTGCTGCAGTAGTAGGAGCAGCAGTAGTTGGTGCTGCAATAGTAGGAGCAGCAGTAGTAGGAGCAGCAGTAGTAGGAGCAGCAGTAGTTGTTGGTGCTGCAGTAGTAGGAGCAGCAGTAGTTTTTGGTGCTGCAGTAGTAGGAGCAGCAGTAGTTTTTGGTGCTGCAGTAGTAGGAGCAGCAGTAGTTGTTGGTGCTGCATTAGTAGGAGCAGCAGTAGTTGTTGGTGCTGCAGTAGTAGGAGCAGCAGTAGTTGTTGGTGCAGAGTAGTGGGCGCTGCAGTTGTAGGAGAAGCAGTAGTTGTTGGTGCTGCAGTGGTAGTGGGTGCTGCAGTAGTAGGAGCAGCAGTAGTTGTTGGTGCTGCAGTAGTAGGAGCAGCAGTAGTTGTTGGTGCTGCATTAGTAGGAGCAGCAGTAGTTGTTGGTGCTGCAGTAGTAGGAGCAGCAGTAGTTGTTGGTGCAGAGTAGTGGGCGCTGCAGTAGTAGGAGCAGCAGTAGTTGTTGGTGCTGCTGCAGTAGTAGGAGCAGCAGTAGTTGTTGGTGCTGCAGTAGTAGGAGCAGCAGTAGTTATTGGTGCTGCAGTAGTAGGAGCAGCAGTAGTTGTTGGTGCTGCTGCAGTAGTAGGAGCAGCAGTAGTTGTTGGTGCTGCAGTAGTAGGAGCAGCAGTAGTTATTGGTGCTGCAGTAGTAGGAGCAGCAGTAGTTGTTGGTGCTGCAGTAGTAGTAGGAGCAGCAGTAGTTGGTGTTGCAGTAGTAGGAGCAGCAGTAGTTGTTGGTGTTGCAGTAGTAGGAGCAGCAGTAGTTGTTGGTGCTGCAGTAGTAGGAGCAGCAGTAGTTGTTGGTGCTGCAGTAGTAGGAGCAGCATTAGTTGTTGGTGCTGCAGTAGTAGGAGCAGCATTAGTTGTTGGTGCTGCAGTAGTTGGTGTTGCAGTAGTAGGAGCAGCAGTAGTTATTGGTGTTGCAGTAGTAGGAGCAGCAGTAGTAGGAGCAGCAGTAGTTGTTGGTGTTGCAGTAGTAGGAGCAGCAGTAGTTGTTGGTGTTGCAGTAGTAGGAGCAGCAGTAGTTGGTGCTGCAGTAGTAGGAGCAGCAGTAGTTGGTGTTGCAGTAGTAGGAGCAGCAGTATTTGTTGGTGCTGCAGTGGTAGGATCAGTAATAGTTGTTGGTGCTGCAGTGGTAGGAGCAGCAAGAGTAGGAGCAGCAGTAGTTGTTGGTGCTGCAGTAGTAGGAGCAGCAGTAGTTGTTGGTGCTGCAGTAGTAGCAGCAGCAGTAGTTGTTGGTGC